>CM059585.1:83880000-85080000 GCA_030407085.1 Trichopria drosophilae | reverse complement strand
TTTCATGATGTGTGGACTCATTACTCGTGTTCGAGAAACGTCCACCAGATAGCGCTCCGGGCTACCTAACCTAACATGACGAATATATAACTGTGAACATTGTTATTTACTAATTTTATGCTTACTTTGCATTGGGTATGTTTTGTTCCTCTCGATAGGCTTTGAGTTGCACTTCGGCAATTTCTACACATTTCTCGTAGATATCGTGTGAGATATTAATGAATACATCGATTTTTTGTTTGTTACGCCTAGCCCACCGTATCGGTGCTGCTAAATTTATATGACGGGTACGACATTGTTCCATATGTTGTGCCAACTCTTCCCGTGTTACAGATTTATTTAAAGTCAATGGTTCAAAACCACTAGCTTTGTAAGTGGCAATTGTTACATTCTCCTCTGCACGAAGAAGAGAAAGAGCAATAAGAAAGGCAGCATCAGCACCGGTTACATTGGCACACTGCCATGCATCACGTTCAGCCATCAATGTGCCGGCAGCCACCGTTATTAAATAACGTAGACCAGTCGGTTTTAAATCCTGCAAATATTTAGAACCATTATAGCACATTTCATTACTAGTGCGGGAAATGGGATTTCCAGCACGTGTAACTAACGATATTTTTCCTAATAGAATGCCGGAAATACGTATTATTTTTATGGAATGGGCGGAAAATGCCTTGAATGCTTTTTTAACTGCGTCCCTTATTTTAACGTTTCATACGTATGCGCATACAGTCGAACCTCCGTTATCGAATATGGCCGGGCCAAGGCGAGGCATTTAAATTTCCTAGGGTCTAAAAAGGGGAGACCAGCGGAGGAGAAAGTACTCGTTAACGGATGCGTCTAAATATTCGATAACGGATGTTCGACTGTACATGTGTTCAAAAGAGTGCGGACTGCTGTTTGCGCCCGCGCTAACAGGTAAAGAAGGACGACACTATATGTCTTCTCTCTGTTTATATTCTCTCATAGTGCCAGTCGCGAGGATGAGGGGAAGCGTTAAATTAAAAGAAGGAAAGAAGCCGCCATCTTCCTTAACTCGAAAGGTTAAAATGTGGGGAGGACCACTGTATAAAGAATGTTTGATATATAAAGAAAAAATGTAATTAAAAATAACTCTACATCCAAAACTTCTTGAGGAATGACATTTTCATCTTCACTTACATCGAAATTACTCATTTTAAATAATTTTCCTTAACGATACACTGCTATAAACTATATTCGCCGTAACTGTATAATCGTTTGTTCGGTGATGTTCTTTTTCGTAAACAAATATAGGGGAGAGGGGTCCCATACCGACCCGGCAAATGGTAAAGGTTATTACTCTGCTAAAAATTAATTTTGTGCCAATTTTCAAATTGACTCCTGTCGAGGGAACACTTTTTTATGTTTTCCACCAAGCGGTGTGAGTTTTGTGTGCCATTAAAGAAAGATACAGAAGACAAGGCAAAAATCTATTCGATATGCCGAAAATCGTGGTCCCAAACCGACCCCTACATAATCCGTACCCGGCCTATTAAATTTGTAATTACAATATTTTGAAATTTTTCAAAATAAATATGAAAGAACACTAAGGGTAAATGACCCAGTTTCTGTTCACCTCAAGATTGGTCCCAATTACTGGCCAGGTTTAGACATTACATTATGTATTTACAGTACACTATCTTAAAGTGAAAGTTGAGCCATTCTCTGCAGAGGGTGACTTTTTCACTATTTCGAAAGTGGACATTTCACATTATTAGAGTGGCATAGATCCATCCACTATTAGTAAAGTGAAATTTTCACTTTAAAAATCGTGAAAATGTCACTTTTATCAGAAAGTGACTCAACTTTTACTTTAAGAAATTTAGAGTACCGTCAGCAATCGGGTCCAATCTTCTGGTGGGCAGAAACTGAGACCTTACACCTATGACAAAAATACATTTAAATTACGAAGAATTTCGTTAACCATGCAAAATGACATTTTCCCGCACTGAGTTAGGAAAATATAAAATATTTAATATTAAATATATATATTTTTTGAAATTTCAAATGTTTTAGAAATAAACAATACCTACCTTATAGGACTCGTTTAAAAGTTCATATAAAGTATCGGCAATCTTACGGCTAGGGGTTCGCAGCTCTGTGAGCTTTCGATTTTTATATATTGGCCTGCAATAAAAATATTTTTTATTTTACAAAATGTCCATAAAACTGAAAATTATTATTTGTTAAAATTAACTTACTTTCCACAATTTTCATAATTTTTTAAAGCAAGTAAAATCTTAGCAGGATGGATTTTTTCTTTGCAAACATTTTCATATTTTAATGTATCCAATACTTTTCCATATATAAGTTCCTTGCGTTTTAAGAAGCCCAAATGATGGATTCTTGGGAGCATATGCAAAAGTGTTGTTAGGTCCATTGACGAAATCAACGCTGACCAAACCTTATAATTGTATTAAAAAATATTATATTCGGCATATTGATATCACAGTCTTATACTTCATAGTATTTGAATGATGATAATTTTAAATATGTTTTTTTAAAGGTATGATACGAAAGGTGCTTACTTCTTTTGATTTTAACATGTGTCCTGGAACGTGATCTAAAGACAATTCATGATTATCAAGAATTGCTGCTGTCCGAGTTTCATCCTCGCAATGTTTGAAATCTTCAATGAATTCAAAATATTTTTTAATTTCTTCGACGATTGGAGATGAAAATTCTGGACAATCTTTTGATTTGGTTTCCAAAAATACATTTAGTCCCGCCATATCTTTCATAATGTATTCAAACACTACGGCATGGGCTGAAGAAAAAACATATAGTATACAGAAACATAAATCGGGCTTATACTTAAATCAAAACCAGAGAAAAACTTACGGATAGACAGAACTTTTAAATGTGCGAGTTTTATAATATCTTTGTGTTTCCATCCATATCTGCCTTTGTACCGTGTGACAATTTTTGCAAGTTCCATATGCTGTTTGTTATTGTACCATGTTTTAACGGCTCTTCGCAGACCATGACCCCATCCGCTTTTAGGTTCAGTCTGTTCCTTGCTCAGGTGAGAAACAAACTTAAGAAATAGAAAAAAGTGCTGGGGTGATGCACAAATCGTTTGCACCTTAGTAAATGCTGCTTCTCGCAATGCTTCACTTTTGCTTTGTTTCGCACAAACAGCAAGTGCAAATATTAATGTTTCCTTACTAGGGGCAAGACCATTCGTAAAAGCCTATTAATGAAAAACCGTTTTGCATATGTTAATGGAGTAACTCAAAACTAAAATCTTAAAGTTATGATTAAATTTCAACCATAGTTGCATGCGATTCCATAAAAGAATTTTAGTTAAACATTTTATTAAAAAATGGTAGTTATTAGTAATTCATTTGACTTCGTTCTCAATTGACATTGTAGAAAATGTATTGAAAAATGTGTGTTTTTATTTATCATATAGGCAAATCCATGAAACTTTTGACTTTTGCTACTAACATTTTTTTTTAAATTCGAAGCACATCGTTGTTCTTGAGCATATGTAGTAAACTACCCATTATGAGTAATAATTCGGACTCATTACTCATTTTTACAAAATACCCTTCAGATGAGATCTTAGTATTCTCTCTTATGTGTTCTTCAGGCTACACAATGAGTGTCAGTCATTTTAGTTTGATGAAACATGGTACTTGAGGGTTTTTGAGGTCGGTGATCATAAATTCCAGGTCAAAATTTATAATTTCAAAGATGTTCTGAGCTGACATGTCCAGGTGAAAAAAAATTATACATAGAAATGAGGATCCAGACCTGGGTAACGGTATTGCAGGAGGTGATTCTCCATGAAATTTCAAACAAAAAAAGTCCTGTACCAAATTTGGATCTGAAGCTCAGAATTGGCGAAAAACGGACGGCGTCAGTGCCAAACGCGTTTTTCGCCAATTTTACGACATTAAGGCCAGTTTACTCCAAACAATTTTTAAAAAATCGAATTTTTTTTCCATAAATTGCTACTTTATATTCGTAGAAATAGTATAGAATTAGTCCCGAAAGTCAGCAAGATCGAGAAGCAGGTATAAAAGAGTGGGGAGCGCTGCGGTAAAATCATGGTGCACGTATATCAAAAGGCAGTAGCTACAAAACAGAATTACAACCATCCTCCAGCTTTTGATCAGGAAATTCAAGATCTTTTACAGCCAATTTAAGAAGAGCTAACCGACGAAAAGTTACTCGAGAGATGTTTAGGGGCTAACACGCAAAACAATAACGAAAGTTACAAATCATGTGTTTGGAACATAGCCCCTAAACACAAGTTTGTTGGGAAAAAAAAACGCTTGAAATTGCTGCTCTCAGTGCTGCTTGCATTTTCAATGAAGGGCTTTCACCCATATTAAAAGTAATGGAAGTGATGGGTGTCAGAATCGGCCCGGAAGCAAGGCACTTTGCTGATAGGACCAACAACAGACGTGTTGATCGAGCTGAGCTAGAAGCTACTGAAGCGTCTAAGGAACACTTTAAAAAATGCAAGAATTCTTCAGAATGATGCTTACGAAGACCAGGAAGGAGTTGTATATGAAGCTGGAATGGATATGTGAGTAAAATTCACTTTTTTTACGATTTTTCACGAATAAAAACTTTGAAATGATTTTTCTCCGAACCATGTTTTTTTGCATGGATGACACTCTCATTTCAAAACTATTGCAATTATCAATATGAACCAAACGGCATTTTACTCTTTAGATGTCTGGCAATGGCCTCAAGCAGAATCAGAAATATTCATTATTATTTAAAAAAGTTATAAATATTTAAAAGTGCAAAAAAAGGATAAAAAAAAATTCAAAAGTCCGCCATTTTTTTTTTTTTTTCATTGAAAATGTTTCACTCTGCTTGAGGCCATAGCCAATTCGATACTGAACATGAAACCGTTTTGTTTTTTGCTTTCAGATAATTCTTTTCCAAGAAATGATGTCATCCATCTACGAATCAGATGAATTTCAGAAGCCATTTTCAGGACCGCCATTTTGAACAAAAAAAAAAAAAATTGCAAGTAATTTTATATATGTGCTTTCATATGTAAAAAAATTGATTACTCAACATGTTTTGTACTATAAATAAAATGTATTGAAAAAATTACGTTTTCTTGGAGTAAGAATGTGGCCTTAACCCCTTCGCTGCGGCGAGAATTTCACAAAAAGTGCCCAAAATGCGGGAAAAAAAATTTGGTTAGATTTTACTGTAACTTGGTGTATAGGGGTTTCTTGGGACGCTGATTACGAATTTGAAGTCAGATTTCGAAAATTTAAAATGGCGGATTCAATATTGCGGGCAAATTTTCAATTGTCTAAAAATTTAGCGGGACACTTGTTACTCCTAGGTTTTCAGGGTCGCTGATGACGACTCTGAAGTTACGTTTTTGGAAAATTCAAAATGGCGGATTCAATATGGCGGACGTCTTAATCAAAATTCGAACTGATTACGAATCTTATATTAGTTTTTGCATATACAATATTACGGCAATTTGTTATTCATATGTCAATAATCCTGCTCGTGGCAGGTTGGAAATAGAAACACTCTCGTGATTATAGAATATTTATACTGAATTTTTTATTTTTATCAAAAACTTCTTCAATTCTGCAGCTACAAATCTATATTTTTAGTTTTTATAGATATTTTACAGAGTTTATTATCTATCCAGATTATTCCGTGTAAATTTCAAAATTTTGTTATGTACTCCTGAGTTATCGTGTTACAAGTGGGAAAAAACACCGATTTTTAGAGTTCAATATATTACAGTTTTTATTTTAAAAACAATTTTAAACAAAAATATATAAAAACAGAAAAAAATTGCACTTTGAAGACCTTTCTCGAACCTCCTCGTAGTAAAGTGTATACGTACATATTATATATCAAAGCTAACGGTGGAAGGCTAACATTAACCCGCGGTATTGGATCCACCATTTTGAATTTTCAAAATATATCATCAGATTTGTAATCGGCGACCTCGAAACCCCCTGAGTAACAAGTTTCAAATGATTTCATTAATTTTTAATGCAGAAATTGACCTAATACGGCAACATAGCTCATGACAAAGATTTTTACAAAATCGTAAAAACAACATATTTTAAGAACTTGTATCTTTTTTTTGACAACATGTTTTTCGAAAGGACAACGGCATGTTGTTCGGTATACCTTAGGCTGGTTAGAAATGGTCAAGTTTTTAAATTGGATATATTATTGATTTCATTAGACTAATTTATGTCATGACAAAGATTTGCGTTTTTGCCGCAGTCAGAGAAAAGTCCTAAATGACAAAGATCTTTGTCATCCGCAGCGAAGGGGTTAAGAATGTTCCCTCAGACTCAATTTTTATCGAAACCTAATGAATGAGGGAACAAATACTTCGTCTTTTCAAGCTCTAAAACTTTTGCTTAGGCGATATTTCATTATCTATTTAGTGAAATGAGTTAGATGCGAAAATCCGCAAAAATTTTCCTTTTTCCCCACTTCTGGGGCCATAACTTCAGAAATATTCATCACGGCGCAAATTTTCTTGTACAGTATTCCTCCCCTTAAGTTTACTTCCCTTAAGTTTTATACTTCCCGTAAGTTTTGCGAGTTTCTTCCCATATGTTTTGCCGCTCATGTGCACGGCGGGCAGAAGGGTTCAATATATCTATACTCTATGAGTTAAACTTAAAAGAAGAAGCCGCCATCTTGAAAGCCCAAATGTAAAACTTAAGGGGAGGACTACTGCAGGTGAATTGTAGGGCTTAAAATAAACTTCAAAATGAGTCCCCACTCATTGAAATAACTTAAAAGCAAGCTGAGTTATTGCCAAAAAACGATGTTTTTTTCTAAACTTCAATAGCTCGTCACTCATATTCTGAGCCTCAGATCCAATTTTGGTACAGGCCGTTTTTCATTTAAAATATCACGGAGAATTACCTCCTGCAATATCATTACACAGTTCTGGGACAACCTATATATATGGAAACATATAAAAAAAATCGAAAAAGGTGGAGAATGACAGAGAAAGATAGAAAATGATAAAAAAATATCGAGAATGAACGAAAATCTCATGTCACCCAAGAGATTACGTTTTTTTAAATATTGTTAACATAATAACATTTTTTAGAATGAAAATATTTATACGGCATGTGTTCATTGTGATAATTCAAGTTAAAATATAGTGGTCACATCATACATTGAAGCAATGAAGGTGGAATTGTAGATGTGCCTTACGAAAAGGTGCAATTTTTAAAAGAGTTACGTTTTTATTTTACAGGTTCCAGGTGCTCTGTAAATATTAGAGACACATTGATGAATAATAGCTAAAATTGTTAATGAATGAAGTACCTATTGTATAGTTCATATTTATGATAGCTCTTCCACCGTCCTTTTTCTATTGTTAAGAATGCCACTAACTGTAATTTCCAAAAAATTAGTGTCACGCGATTATTATAAAGTAACTTTTTTCACGTATGGGACACCAATAGCAAGTGGATATTTTATTAAATAAATTTATTAGCAAGGAATGATACGTAAAATTTAATCAATACGTTGCACCCCGCAAATGTGTTACTGATAAAAATACAAACATTCATGAGAGTGTCAATAGAGAACTTGCATGACTTTTAAATTTAATTTAAATCGAAAGATAATTATTAGAAATGAAAAGTTACAACACAGTTTTGCAATTTTCGAAGTAATTGTTTAGATATAAATTATTAAAATTTGCCGAAAACTGAACGTCGGTTTGAATCGATGTCACGTGACTATGACGAAAAAGTCGGTAAGGTGGCGTCGCTGACGGCAATGCAGTGGAACTACATTGCATATATATAGATAAACATATACGTTATATGCATGCACAAAACGTCAATTAAAGTTATGTTTACATTTTGAAATACGTAAACAGATTTTTTACAATCTAATTGTTTAAAAGTGTCGGCAACTGAATTAAACATTTTAAATATGAAAGGAGAATTATAAAAGGGAAAAGAAATTTTGCAAATAATAGGAGACATCGACAGAAAACAACAATTATTAGATAAGTATACACAATTAGTCTGATAACCAGAACAAAGCTATAATAGTTTATAATAATTATTAATACTAAAATATATTATAAAAGTGTATATACTTTGTGTAAATTTCATTTGTTTCAGGAGCGGTTAAAGGAAAAATTGGATTTGTTTTGCTTATATTGAACGTGAGCGTTCCATTTCAATCTTACATATATATACATACATGTAATACATGATAGTATGCTTGTTTATTCTATTAATCTTTTCAGGTTGATTGCCTACAGCTTCGCTCCAGGTTTTTCTTTTCAATTCAATGTGGGGAACACAAATTAATTCTTTTTTCGGAGTAGAACTCGAGGTTGATTTACACCTAGGAATAATGCTGTATTTGTAGCGATGCAAAGATGGATTTCTTTTATTTAACATTTTTATTGATTTGTCTCCTATTGCATTGAATTTCTACCTGACGGTTAATGGAAACTCCTCACTGTGGTTGTTTTGAAAATAATAAAACAGAATTAATTAAAGAAATATGTTTAGATTTTCAAATTGTAAACATGGTTTAAGATTTGAAAAATACATTTGTACGCACTTAAACATACAGTGTTTATATGTAACTACGCAGGTACAAGAAATCTGAAAAATCTCTTCGGTTCAAATTCATAAATCTGTTTGACTTTATTTGAGGTAGAAGGTGTTCTACAAATCAGTATTGAGATGCTACAAGGAAAAAATTGTTTGCCAGAAAATACATTTAGTGTATTATTGTAGTATTAAAAAAATATTATAAAACAAATAACCGTGTGGACGTTATTTGAAAAATCCTGCATGTAATTATTTACATGTTAAGCGTACTCTATTTCATTTGAACATTAATAGAATAAACAAGCATACTATCATGTATTACATGTATGTATATATGTAAGATTGAAATGGAACGCTCACGTTTAATATAAGCAAAACAAATCCATTTTTTCCTTAAACCGCTCCTGAAACAAATGAAATTTACACAAAGTATATACACTTTTATAATATATTTTAGTATTAATAATTATTATAAACTATTATAACTTTGTTCTGGTTATCAGAATAATTGTGTATACTTATCTAATAATTGTTGTTTTCTGTCGATGTCTCCTATTATTTGCAAAATTTCTTTTCCCTTTTATAATTCTCCTTTCATATTTAAAATGTTTAATTCAGTTGCCGACACTTTTAAACAATTAGATTGTAAAAAATCTGTTTACGTATTTCAAAATGTAAACATAACTTTAATTGACGTTTTGTGCATGCATATAACGTATATGTATATCTATATATATGCAATGTAGTTCCACTGCATTGCCGTCAGCGACGCCACCTTACCGACTATTTCGTCATAGTCACGTGACATCGATTCAAACCGACGTTCAGTTTTCGGCAAATTTTAATAATTTATATCTAAACAATTACTTCGAAAATTGCAAAACTGTGTTGTAACTTTTCTCGTTTAGTCATAATTTATCAATTTTAACTCTTAATATGTGAAAATTCCATACCATGCAAGTTCTCTATTGCGATTTCGGCGGTTTTGCACTTTTAAATGTGTAACACAAACGTAATGCGCTCTATATAAACTAATATTGGCATTCATCTTAAGGAACATACCTAGTATGATAAAAATATACTTAAAAGCAACCGTGATGTAAATGAAAATCGGAACTAATCTAAGCATAACTTCTGTACCACTAGAGTTAAAAGTTTCGTGGATTTGCCCTTATGTTATTACTTTAAAACATCCCTTGACTGTTATGAAATGCAAAGATTCATTTACCGCTAATATGGAATGAGTTATATCAGATCTGTATATCATTAACTTAATTGTTATGGGGAAATATAGTATGATATTAAAATAATCTAATGTATTACCAATGATATTTACTATTTTAATAAATTTAAGTCTATGATTATATTCATACCTTTTCAATGAATTGTATAGGTAAAGTTGCCTTATCTGGGTTTACAGCTAATTCGTCAACAGAAGGAAGTTTGTCAACCTGGAAGTAATCATGGTTGAACAAGAAACTCGGACGAAATTCAGAGTTTTCTGACCCAATATAGAGATAACGTGTAAAACGTATCTCTGGTGCATTGTCTGAGGGCAGGTCATCACTGACATGATTATTTTCCATACTTAAATGTTGACGTAAGTACTAGGTCAAGAATTGAAAGTTCACCATGAATCTGAAATTAATTAACAATTCATAAATATATATATATAGAGTAGGTTCGGTTATTGACACCCTTCCATTTTTGGCTCATAAATTTTGCTCAACTAAATCTAATGCAGACATATGCATATATATGGATAGTTAAAGATCTTAGTTAACTACTATTGAAGAAACTAAACTGGTTCTTTCAAATGGACAATTTTGGTTAAACATTTAGTAGAGTTGTCATTTTTGGCAAACAAAATTTTTTGGTTCGGTTTTGGACATCACTGAAAAATCTACTAAAAATTGGAAAAATGAAGTAAAACTGCTCCAGATATATGTACAGAAATGAAAATGTATTGATTTCAAAAACCTTTAACGACAGAACAACAACAGAAGTTAGCACTATTGATACCTGTTATACTTCATCCGTTTCACAATTACATTAAAACCTCATGAAAA
Source organism: Trichopria drosophilae (assembly GCA_030407085.1). Taxonomy (NCBI): domain Eukaryota; kingdom Metazoa; phylum Arthropoda; class Insecta; order Hymenoptera; family Diapriidae; genus Trichopria; species Trichopria drosophilae. The sequence goes on along the minus strand of CM059585.1, from coordinate 85,069,349 downwards.
AAAATGTATTTTGCACATTGTGGTGGCTGTCGCTATCAAATCACTAAATATAATAAATTTACTATGTAACTATGCATTAGACTTATCTTCTCCTTTGATTAACTTTGATTTGTATGGCTTTTAAGAATACTGAAAAATAAATTTGTGGTGACGTATACATGTCAGATAATCAATTTGTTCGCAGCAAATAGTAAACGCGATTTTTTGCTTTCATATTCGCACAAAGGCTACATGTAGCGATAGCACACACTTGACATTTGTCGAATTTCATTCATTTCTTTTCAATCAAAATGTACCCAGGGGTGTTCACAGCCAAACCATGTTCACAACTGAACCTCTTACCCTATACATTTTTAAAGAGAGAATAATTTAATACAGGTCAATGTACAGAAAAATCTATTATTTTACAATCAAAATTACACACTGTAAAAATGAAAATGAAATTTACACACCAGTGGTAAATTTCAAGCACGAAAATTTGATAATTTTAAAATCCTGCATCTGGGACCAATCAATTTTTTATTTTGTTTATTAATGATGTTGAGCTAATCATCACATTTTCTAAATTTCTAGTTTATGTGGATGATTTTAATTGTTTTTGATATTAATTCCCCAATGGATTCGTCTAATTTGCAACACGACCTGGAATCAGTTTGCGAATGGGCGGCAATAAATATGCTCCAGTTAAATATATAAAAGTGCAAAATAATGACATTCAGTAGAAGTTCGACGAAACTAAATTGTACGTATTTAATGGCAGGTAATGTGATTCAATCAGTATCAAGTGTCAATGATTTATATTACATTTTACCACACTCTAAAGTTCTCAGAACACATCAGGCAGGTTGTTAGTAGATCTTTAGCAGTATTAGGATTTCTTAAAAGTACAACTTCTGATTTTTCTAACTGCTCTGCTATAATTAATTTATTCAGAACCCTTGTTTTACCTGTATTAAATTATGGGTCTGTCATTTGGAGACCTTTTCATTAAAAATACGTTGATCAGCTCGAAAGGGTTCAACATCGGCTTTTGAGATACCTTTCATTTAAATCTGGGTCACTTACTTTTTTTAAACTCCCTTGTGGCTCGCCTTTTAGAATTACTGTATCGTCATTTTCTTTTGTATCATTTTGTGTTTATATTTTGTATTGCCAATAAAGACGATTATTATTATTTCATCCCTCTATCACAAATGTGATCTATGCATTTATGAATCGAAAAATTACCTTGAACTTTATTAAATGTAATCAATTATCTGAAGTTTTTTTTTACCTCGTACTCAGTATTATGAATTGAGACAGCATCATGAAATATGTGAAAGAAATGATAAATCCAGATTAGGTTTCCAGGCTAGTGTTGCCAGGCTTAGGTGTGAGTGGAATTGTTTGCCATTAGATATAAGGTCGTTACAACATATGAGAGCGTTTAAAACTGCGATGCGAAATTATGTTTACAAGTTTTAAGTTTCTTGTTTTTTCTTTTTATTTACTGTTTAATCTCAGATATCAAATATTAGGTTTATTCATTGTTTATTAAGGTTTATTTTTAAGCACAGATTATTTCTTTTTGTACAAAGGCCTTTCAAGGTCATCTACTACAATAAATAAATAAATAAATAAATAAATAAATAAAACAAACGGAAAATATGCAAGAATACAACAAAATTACGTTTTCCTGAAAAAATAGCAAATATAATCTTTAAATTAAAAAATAGTTTATTGTTGATCGTCCTCGTTATCTTTACTGTTATTCTTTATTGTTGAAGTGAACGAAACCCTGTATTGCAGACACTAATTCACGGTAAGTTTATACAAAATGTGTTTTTTTTTTTAAGATTCACTTGTTGATTGTTTCCTGCATTTTGGCTGAAGGTGGCTCGAACGAAAATCGACCGACAACAGAATTGTGTAAACATATTTTATATTCAGTTAATGACCCCGTTAGTCATCCTGCGAAGTTTCAGACCTTGTTACCGAAGTAACTAATGAGAACAAAAATTTTAAAGGAACGCTGATTTACATGGAACTGCACAGTAATGCATGTAATGCAGTGCAAAATGACATTTTGATTTTACAGTAGGACCTCTTACTAACGCCTGGTTTGGTTCCTAGCCCTCCTCTCATACCTCTTACGAACGACTTTAATATAACAAAACTTTAGAAAGACTGATCTTTGTAAAAAATCACATGTATATCAATCATTTAATAATGATTCTGTTATTGTAAATAATTGTATGTAATAATATTGTATGTAATTTTAAAAATATACAATCACCGAATGATTAGAAAAGACATTCAAGCGCTCTTGCCACGTTTTCCTTTTCAGGGATGGCATAATAAAATAAAATGTTTAAATATATATTACTTATTACCTCTTAACATTCAAAAATGCAAATCCATTTCATTCCACAGACGCTTTCAATTTTTTAATTACGATTATCTCATCTCTAACTCGTGCCTTCAGAGGGTGGATTCCATCTCAGATTTGGGTATTATCCTGGACTCTTTTCTGGATTTTGCTTCAGACCTCACCAAGACAGTATTTTAGCTAAGGCTTATCCTGCTTTGGGAGTTTTAAGACGTTCTAACAAAAGATTTTAATAATATTCACTCTATCACTCACCTTTATAAAGCACTTGTTCTTCCGGATATTACATATGGTTCGGTTATTTGGTCACCTCACTTCAAGAAATATATCAATAATTTGGAATCCTTACAACATAAGTTTATTCGGTTTCTCTCTTTTAAATCTCATTCTCCTATGTCTTTCATTGATCATGACTACTCTAAATTATCAAGTACCCTTAACTTGCCGACAGTCCATTCTATTCACACGTATTTTAATGTAACTTTTGTTTATAAAATTCAGTATGGTGGTCTGAATTGTAGAGAACTGTCCAACTTATTAACCGATCATGTCAGTCGTTATCTTATTAGCGATCTCCGCCCTCTGGAGGAAATTAACAGTTCATCTAACTTTGGTTTTTATTCTCCCATTAGTCGTCTGCGGAGGGATTGGAATGCGCTTCCTAGGCAATCTTATAATTTGCCATTAAACACTGCATTTGGGTTGTTTAGAGCGACCTGCCTAAAATTTTATCCGGAGGTTTTATAGTGGTTTTATGTGTCTATTGTTGTTATCGAATCATGATTGTTTATTATTTATTATGTATTGTTTATATTAATTTGTTTATCAGTAGTTTTATGAATTTTATTTTGTGCCTCTACCAATGTATAAATATTTTTATTATTTTGTGTAAAAGGCCTTATGGGCCGTTGACGATTTAAATAAAAAAAAAAATAAAAAAAATATGTAAAGTTTACGGTTTTTGAAGGTTTTGCAAGACACTACCAGTTTCATCTACAAAAGATTCAATAACATCCAATGATGACTGATAATACCAATTTTGAAAAATATTTAATATAAATTCTTTAAACTTTTCTAGTCATCTTAATTATGCTCTAAAGCCTATGCGATGTTAGGGTTTTTAAGACGGACCACGTTAAATTTTAAATGTAAATGCTCGTTTTTGAACCTATACAGAACTCTAGTTTTACCAATTTAATTGTATTGCTCTACAGTCTGATCGCCTTATACTCGCTATCTATGGCATAGTAAGGCTGGAATCGTTTCAACATCGGTTTATCCGTTTTATGCATGACTATTCTGCCCTCGGTACGTCACTTGAGCCTCCTACTGTTAAATCTATTCACCATTAGCTGTGATTTAGCATTCGGATATAAAATTGTGAACGGTTATATTCGCAGTGTCTCAGTGTAGAATTTGTTTGCTTCTACTACTACCTATTCGCTGCGCTTTGTGAGACCTATACATAAGAGTATACATAAAACTAATTTTTGTATCTATTCAGGGCTGGCTAGGTTTAAACGAGAGTGGAATAGTCTCCCGGTCGTTATCAAGAACTCCGAGTCCTTTTATATGTTTAAATCGACGGTGAGGCCCTATGTCAAATGTTTTTAAAACTGTATTAATATGTGTTTCTGTTGCGAATCTCAGATAGCTTTCTATATCTAAATATTTTTTATTATATGATATGATATTTATTTATTGTAATTATTTTCTTTTTAATGTACATTGCGCCATCTGTATATAATTATTGTAAAAGGCCTATGGCCGTTGATGCTATTAAATACAAATACAAATACAAATATAATTTATCAATTAAAATTTAGTAACAAATTAAGTAAAATAAGTGGTGAATTTAAATATCTATACACTTACTTATTTATTTATATAAACATAATAGAAAACAACTCAGCAAACCAAGAATGATTGAGAAGCATTGAAACTTTCAATACTTCTGAATCCTATTTCTGTATCCTTCAGTAAGAATTAAGAAGCATAGCAAATTTTAATTTTTTGTTTTTAAATGTTTTCCTCTTCATATACGAACATTTTTTGTTCTTTTCCTTTTTAATTTTATTAATATTTTTTATTTAATTCAAATATTTTTTTTAACTTTTTTTAGTTGATTTAATTATCTTAAAAAAGCTGTTCTCAAGCGGTCATCCATCCAAAAATGCTTGACTAGAAACAATGATCAATCCAAAAAAAGTTGTATTTCAAAAACGAAACTTTCAATACATCCGTATTCAACATTATGGATTCAAAATTATCCAAGTGTATTAATTTCAATCCAAAAAAAGTTGTATTTCAAAAACAAAACTTTGAATACATCCATATTCAACATTACGGATTCAAAACTCTCCCAGTGTATCCAATTCAATTCAAAAAAAGTTTCCTATTTAAAAACGAAACATTGAATGCATCCGTATTCAACATTACGGATTCAAAACTATCCAAGTGTATTCATTTCAATCCAAAAAAAGTTTCTTTCTTAAAAACGAAGTATTGAATGCCACCATATTCAACATTACGGATTCAGAACTATCCAAGGGCATTCATTTCAATGAAAAAAAAGTTTTCTAACAAATATTATTCGTAATTGTGTTCGTAAAATTGAATACAGATGGATTACTTTTCTAGAACCAATGATCGCGCGTGACACCTACCACTGGTCTACCACTGTCGATCACTATCTATAACGTAATATAATAATTCTGTTACACGTTAAAATTTTAAAAAATTCTTAATTATCTTAAAAACGGCCAGATAAGCAATATCTGCAAAAATTTTGGAGGCTATCAAAAGGGGGGATGATATTGAGTCGATTAATGCATACATACAAACGAATTTTGAAAATTTGCAAAACTGAAAATTTTCAAAATTCTCGAATATCTGGAAAACGGCCAGAGAGGAGCGAATTTTTGGTAGTTAAAAAATTATAACATGTTCATACTTCAGGAAGGACAAACAAGGCACTCGCATCACACGACTCGATCACAAAGCATTGAGAAGATTTTAAAATTAGTCCCACAAATGCTTCCAGAAGTATTCAAAAAGAAGTATTCAGGAGCATTGAAAATATTCGCATACATGCTTCAAAAAGAATTACGAAGCATTCGCAAACGATTCGATGACCAAGCATAGACATGGTTTGAAAGCTACTTCCAAAAATACTGCTAGAAGTATTAAAAATCATTCACTTTATGACTATGAAAATAAATTTTGTATCAATACATCTACTTTTGTTATGTCATTATGAATATTTATGCATAATTTTTAAACTATATTGTGATTTCTATGATTTATAAAGGTCATTGAAAGTAAAATAATCAGGACTTTTTTGTAGAGCACGAAATTTCCAAACAAAAATCTCAGTGAGAGCCCTAGTCTACAGTTAATAGTTTAATCACGATAAACGTTGGAAGTTATAGCAAACAATCATTGAAGTTTTGAAAGTGACATATTTACGATATTTATAATGTAACTATTAACTTTAGAGTAGGCCTATCACTGACTTTTTTATTGGAAATGTCGTGGTCTACAAAAAAGGTTTAATGCATTTTTGTCTTATCTTGTTCGGTTTTTGATACGGAAGCCTTAAAATAATCATTTTACTTTCAATGACCTTTATAAATCACAGAAATAACAATACAGTATAAAAATTATGCATAAATATTCATAATGACATAACAAAAGTGGATGTATTGATAAAAAATTTATTTTTTACTATTTCGATTTTTAATTGCTGTTTTAAGTCTCTAGCCGCTGGCAGCGTTGCAATGTGCAGCCGTTTTGGCTGATGTGGCACGCCAGAACAGCTTTCTTTTTCTCTCAGTGTAATTGAAGTATTCAAAACGATTAAGTTTAAAGAAGGATTCACAAGAAGCCAGAAATAGAATTCACACTCAGTGAAACGAATGTTCCTAAATGCTTCTCAATCATTCTTGGTTTGCTGGGAAGAATAAATTGAATTTTTGCGGTAAAAGCTTTACAAAACAAATGAATGTTAAATCGCATATCGATTGATTCAAGATACGACTTTTTAAATCTTTTAAATCAAAAAAAGGTTATGACAGGTCTGACAGAACACTGCAACTGTCAATTTTCAATAAATTTAATTATATATGCATAATGTTAGCAATAAGTGTCCCAATATAATCGCGTTAAGAATATTTTGCATGCAATAAACTGTCAATCAGGTCATGTCCTAAACAAGATTCTATTAGTCAAAAAAAATTCTGACCAGGCAAGTTTTATCTGCCGATCGGTCTCTGCTGAGCAGTCTATAACCATCGTACACCTAGAGTACTATTTGAAAGGAATTGTAAATCCTCTTTCTGCTTTAACTCGGCAGTCTTTAGACTCATCAAAAGATGGAACTCCCTACCAATTGATATTGCCACCGAGAGGATTTCTCTATTTTTTTTATAATCTGCAAAGATTTGTTATTAAACTATTATGAATGATTTTGTTTGCCTATATATGGTTATATTAATATTATATATACTTTACTACAACTAATTATAACTTTATATAATTTGTATTTTCTTTTATATAAACAAGTGTCACCAGTATTTTGGTTATTTTGTATTTAAGGGCATTATCGCCCGTTCACGTTCTAATAAATAAATAAATAAGTTTAATTTTAACACGTCATCGTGAATCTGCAATGTGTTTGTAGACGAATAATTTCATTTACTGGAACTATAATCACTTCATTCTACGAATAACTTTTAGTTTCATACGATTTTATTATTTTTATTTCAAAGAATACAGTGGACAAATTTTTGTTTATTAAAACCATTTTACCTCTTTTCTTTGGAGAATCATCTACTGGATTTTTAATAATGTGCACCATTAAATTAAAGGATCCTGCACATGACAGCTACTTATACGTACAAATTTCATCGCTCATTGTAATTTAACAATCAGGACCGTAAAATCGCACATAACCTGTAAAATTTCTGTCATCGTTGCGACTACACGGTGTTCAAGAACGGGTTTTTAGTACTGGGTGTAAATTTACAAAATCAGAATTTTCCAAAACCGAAAATAAAGTCAGGACTAGGTTATTTTTCATTTCGATTGCAAATGTAGTGCACTAGAAGTGGGCAATTTTCCGAGCCCACGCTGAATATTGCAATTTAAAAAAATTTTTGTTTACAGTGCATGATCGACATATCATATTTTAACCCTTAACAAAAATTTAGATATTTTCACTTTGAGTTCAACCAAATGTTTTGCTCTGTTATCCCAATTTTCTGATGATAAAATGAATATGGCGACGAACAGATCGAAAGTCCGTAAACTCGGATCTTTTTTATGATTCACGCAGAGACATTTGTTGGAAAGAGAAAAGGACTTTACGATGAACAGATACTCGCGAATATATCGAACACATTCAAGATCCAAAAGATTCAATTCGTTTCGATACTTACATACTTAAATCTGTATATTACACCGAAATCGAAGATGTTTATACACCATACCACTTTTTACGTTTTTTACCAATATGTGAACTCTGCTCCGCTGGCTGCGGCTGCTCTGTCCCCCACCTATGGTCCCCGCCCCACTTTTTTCTAGATTTCCTCTAGTAAATATCACTATGACACCATCTAGTAAATACTGCTTTAAGCGCCATCTGATATTTGATTTACGTAAAACTAAAATTTGGTCGAAAGAGGAAAATTCCCTAGTTTAATGTGTGCTGCAATATTTTCTTTCGCATGTTGGCACGTATGTCGTGATTCCTTGAGGGATTCCCCTCGCCTCAAGCCGGATACATTTTCAAGCGGCGCTTTTTTTGCAGCACGTAATATGATTGCAATTTAAGTCTAAATAGTAGTTTTTCATACAAGGGCGTAATAGTACACGGAAAGGGCGAAACAGGACTCACTCCTGTCTACGCAGAACTGGCTACTACGTAGCCGGCACGCAAACATTTTTAATTTCAACTCGTTGTAGCATAGTCGATTTTGAAGGTTTTGAAACGAATAAAAATATAAATTAATCATTAGAGCTTTGCGCATCTAATGAAAAAAGAATAAACGATATATCCCAATAAGTAATAAAGTTATTAATTGTTTTCTAAAACGCTTCGTTTATCGAGCGAATTTCGAGAACCCCAAAAATTTCAGCGAGAAAGTCGTTCATTAAGGTTTAAACAAATTTTCTGGAAAGTTTTATCTTCATTGTTTTAATCGTTTCAAAGTTATTAAGGCTTAAATAATTTATAATTTACATATTTCAACGTAGATTACTACTACCTTATCAACTGAAGACTTTGCAACCCCTAAGAAATGTCGCTGAATTGGTATATAGCGACCTTAAGGGGGTTCTAAAGTGGTTCGCCGGTCAAGTAGGAAGTTGTACTAAAAATTATAATTAAAGATGACTAAAAGTTTTCAAAATTCGGGCTCTTTAAAGGCAATTCTAATTACTATGTAGGATCTCTTAGAATATACAAAAGAAATTTATTGACAACTAACCGAAAAACGAGCGGCCCTTGTCCTGGTCACATCCGAACCCTCATATACTGCTGGGAAGCCAGGAGGGGAAATTCTTTTGGATGCCATAACTTTAGTTAGAAATTGAATTTTTCGACGAGAATTTTGGTATTGGTATTGGTATATCTTCATCAGGTTCGGGGTGAACCCTAGAAATCAGCACATTTAGCTGTTTGCCTTTGTATACTATTCCTGATGCTATTCAGGGTTCCGGTGGATATCCAGCTGCTTTGCAGAATCTCAATAGTTGTCCGAGATTCCGCTCCCTGACTTCCTCCTTGCCCACAAATGGAGAATCCAGGTATCTCCTTCGAGCCTCCATCAGGGCAGGGCACTCGCATAGGAAGTGAATGGTCGATTCCTCCTTGTTTTCATCACATCTAGTACACATCGGTGAAGGTTTCCTTCCAACGGTGTGACTGTGCTTATTTAAATATCCATGTCCGATTAGGATTTCGATGGAGATTGTTATTTCTGTTCTGTCCAATTCGATCAGTTTTTCAGCCCATCGGTCCGCCTGCCTCTCCTGCAAGGTTTTTGGTTGTACTGCATTCTTTGTTTTTAATCCACTCTCTAACCTGTTGGGATTTCATTCGACTCTCCAGCAGGTTGAGTCCTTCTTGAAATGGCAGTGCCACCCTCCCAGTCAAGTCAGTTCCATTAACTATTCCCCACTTGGCAAGGGTGTCCGCTCTTTCATTTCCTTTCCAGCCCATATGGCCAGGTATCCAGGTCAGGCTGAGTTTGTTTCTTACAGCAGGTTACGTAGGGCATGTCTTTATATCTCTGACTAAGGATGATTTGACGACTTGATTGTCTCAGGCTTTTCGACGAGAAAGTATCCGAAAAGATGCTCCCAATTTGCTCCCCCCAGAAATATCAAATAGGGCAGAACCATGGGCGAGGTACCATATCAGTAACAAACCAACTTATTTTAACCTTTCGGTTGTGGATTAGACTAGAAATGTCAAAGGTGGTTTGTAAGGCGGAGCAAATCGGGAGCATTTTTTTTGTATACTCTCTTATAAAAAAATTTCGTGTCTAGCAAAAATTATGACATCCGGAAGAATTTCCCCTAGCGGGCTCGCTTCACAGCGGTCCAACGTAGAGTAAGTATAGTCCTTCCCTTAAGTTGTTTTCCCATATGTTATATACGTCTCTTATGTTGTAGGGTGTCCTCCCTGTATGTTATATTTTCTAGTCAATGTTGTCATGTGTAATTCATAAGTGAATTTAAGCGTCTGATGAACCTGAAGGACCAGGTGCTTCCATTGTTTATTTTTCTTTATTAGTGTTGTATCCGAAAGTACTTGATAAACAATTCTTTTATTATTAATTACTAATTGCCTGTTATTCAGTCACTCACATATTCCAGACTTATACAGTTTTCTTTTAATTTCATTCTCTTTGTATACCACTACACAAATTCGAATGTCTCATTCGCATACGCGCAGAGTTGCTCGCTTCTCTCGCATGCGCAATCCTATCAATCTTGTACGATCTGTACATAACAATTAATAATCAATTTAATTGTACAATATGTATTCGTTTAAAATTCTTTATACACTGCAAAGAAAAAAATACATCTTAAGGGAAGAAGTGGCCATCTTGCCTGTCTCGGTTGTACATACAACATAAGGGAAAGAACTACGGGGGACGAGACGAGACCAATCGCAAACGATTTTGTCCATGTAACTTACTAGAGGTCTAGAGTCTAGTAAGTGTTCTGTGTCTAGAGATGCTAGCGATCTCTCTAAATACACCTATGCGATTTCCTCGAAACCTCCCAGTATGTTTTGGATATTTCATACGTAGCTCTCGAAAACAAGAAAACAATGTTTGTATATACGTATACGCAGTACGAAATACATCTACGATTTGTAAAAAATTTGAAGTAAATTTTAAGTTTTTTTACATTCGTGTAAAGATTTAAGTCTTTATTTATGAATACGGTTTCTAACCTAAAATCGCGAGTGCTGTATGATTGTGAATTTTGTGCTCCCTTTACTCTGAAAGAAGAGAAAAATGGCTCATCAGGAATCCAACGTGGATTATGACAGAATAAGTAATCTGTTGGATATTAAAAATGTCGATTTAGATTACTACAGGAAATTAGTGAAATCTTATATCGATTTGCATCAATACAGCGCAGCACTTTTTTGGGCTGATAAAGTATTGTCACTTAGTAATGGAAGTTTGAAGGACGTTTGCATTTTAGCACAATGCATGTATCTTATGAAACAGTATCATCGAGCTGCTCATCTGATAAGAAGTCGTGGACTTGAGAAGAAGGACGTTACCTGTCATTACTTAGTAGTAAGGTGTCTTTTGGAAGCCAAAGAATATACCGAAGCTATTCAAGTTATAAACGAATTTGAAACACTCACAAATATATCTCAAGCTGATTCCAATTTTACGGACAATTCAATCGTTTTGGACGATGCTCCAAAAAATGTGCAAAGTGCAATATTATACGTAAAAGGAAGAATTTATGAAGCTTTAGATAATCGAGCAGTAGCCACAGATTGTTATAAACAAGCGCTGCATTGTGATGTGTATTCGTATCAAGCATTTGAAGCCCTGGTTCAGAATCAAATGCTATCAGCAGCCGAAGAAAGGGAATTATTAGATTCGCTGCCGATTAATGAGCAATGCAAAGAAGCAGACGGAGAATTACTTAGATTGTTATATGAAAGTAAGCTGAAGAAATACGAAGCCCCTGCCGATGATCAACTATTAGTTTCTTGTGGTGCTCTTGTTACCGATCGTTTACGAAACAATTTAGATATACAAGTTGCTAAAGCAGAAAGACTGTACTACAACTGTGATTATCATCAATGCTTTTCCATGACTGATAGGATACTGAAGAAAGATCCATACCACAACGGCTGTTTACCAGTTCATATAGCGTGTTTAGTCGAATTAAGAAAAACGAGCGCACTATTTTATTTAGCTCATAAATTAGTAGATCTATATCCTGATTTGGCACTGGCTTGGTTTGCCGTTGGATGTTACTACTACAGTATTGGCAAAAGCGATCCAGCCAGAAGATATTTAGCGAAAGCAACAGCGTTAGATCGATTATTTGGACCTGCCTGGCTTGCTTATGGTCACTTATTCGCAGTGGAAAACGAGCATGACCAAGCAATGGCAGCCTATTTTAAAGCGTCGCAATTGATGAAAGGATGTCATCTCCCCCTGCTGTACATAGGACTCGAATGTGGATTAACGAACAATTTAAAGTTAGCCGATAAATTTTTCCAGCAAGCTCAGAGTATAGCACCTGATGATCCGTTTGTAATTCATGAAACTGCAGTCATATCATTTTATAACTTAGATTTCAAGACTGCTGAAAAACAGTTCAAGGAAGCAATGAATAAGATTCAAAGTGGACTGAAAGATGTGATACTACCTAATAAATGGGAGGCGCTGCTAAATAATCTTGGTCATACATGCAGAAAAATGAAAAAATACGAAGAGGCATTGGATTATCATCAGCAAGCTTTAGTTTTAAATCCACTAAATCCATCTACATATTCGGCGATAGGTTTCATTCACGCTATGATGGGAAATACTCAAGAAGCGGTAGATGCTTGCCACAGAGCACTGAGCCTTAGACGGGATGACACATTCACAACGACTTTACTGGGATATGCAATGGAACAATTAATCGACGAATCGCCACCTTTCCCCGATGCTCCAGTTGATTTTCCAAATTATCAAATTTAGTCCATTTGAAATTTAATTTATCTCTTATGTAATTACTTTAATCAATTATTGCAGATAAAAATGAATATTGTGTACATAATGTAATTCTGTCATTAAATATACCATTATTTAATGTTTGTACAAAAATAAATCCGAATTTTAATAAATGAACTGCTTTGTTTTTCGATGACCTACAAATAACCAGGTTAAATTCTGTTTTGTAATATGTTATTGTCATTTCAGTAAATCTGGAATTTTTGTAAGAAATTGAGTTGCAAATAAAAAAAGTAATTGCTTTGGAACGTTACAGGTTTCTCTTTGAAAAAAGTAAGTATGGTATTTGGTTGAAAGAGGGGGACTTGTATAATATATTACGAAAAAAAATGTTACGTCAAAATATTTCAGTCCAAAATATTATTCTAAAAAATATTACAATAAAAATAATATCATTAAAAAATATTATTTAACGACAAAATATTATGCTAAAAAATAATATTAAAATTAAATTAAAATAATATTAAATTTTATGCTTAACTGATTTCAAAAATAATTATTTAATTTTCATTAAATGAAATTGTTATAATCTAATTTTATGTATTAAATAGTAATTATGGAATTTTAATAACCATTGTGGTTTAAAGTTTCAAACCTTTTTGGCTTAGACGTTGCAAAAGCATTTTTGACACGATCTATTGCCAAGTGCTCAAATGATACTGATATTTCTTTTCAAATTAAGAGAAAGTTGAGATATATTATGTGTTATTATTGTGTATTGTTTCTATGATTAAATAATGTCATAGACGCTATTAAATTATTTATACGTTTTTTATTTTTGTTTGAAAATGTATGTGATTTATTATTTTCGTAATGATTATTATTTATTTATTTTCAGACAAAGGTAAAGTTTTAGCAAAAATGAGGTTATGGTACATGATATGATTTATCTTAAAAATATAACCTCTTTAAGAGGTCTTCGTGTCATTATCAAAATGACACCTTTAAGCGGGTCATTTGCCCACATTATGACATAATTCTGATACCATTTTGAGTTTTCTTAACGAGGACAGAAATTTTTTCTGATATCTTTCTGAGCTCTTTACGAGATCAACTTGTTGCCTGGGATATAAGTTTACAATATAATAATATTATCGTCTTTATTGAAAAGAAAACTAACCAAAGGCCGAGACACAGCACAGATCTATTTTATAGCAATAAATATTTATATTTTTCATACACACTTTTAATCTTCGCCATTTTGTTGTGTATTGCACATCAGCGCCGTCTGGTGTCCAATGTCCGTACATATCCTTTTTTATTACTTGTTCTCATTGGTTGAGACTTTCGATACAAAATAATTAGAGACTGGAATTATCCTATCGGGATTGCTCTTTAATTTTTGAATTTCCCACCAAGAGACAAAGAACCGGTACGCTGGTTTGCGCACCAGCGTGTTTTTCAACTGTTTCTTTGTCGAAACTTGTTTTCATGAATTTTAATCCGTGAAACAGTGTTAAAATTACTGATTTCTACACAATGCGTGAACAAGATTAGTTTGATTACTTTTATGACAGTGAAAACTAACGCGCCATCTTTTTTTTATTTCTTTTCGTGTCCGTACACGAAAAGTCCTTGACAGGTGTGCGAATATGCTTTTGGTCAAACAAAGCCAAGGAAGTAAAACGTGCCTACAATTTACTTTACATTTTCCCGTAACTTTTGTCATATCTAAGTTCGAAAACAAGTTAACAGTGATTTAAGTCTTCAGAGTTTTACAAAGGTAACTTTCCTTGCATAAAATTTACTTGAGTTTCAATAATTAGAAATGTATTTACTAATGTATATATTAAATATCTAGAACAAGAAATCTGCAAAATATGGCAACTCGACCAGGTAGCGATCCACCGTCTCGAGTCAGCCTGACAGGAAATTCTGGTATCTTGTGTATGTCCGACACTCGACCCCTGCTCCAGCCTGTTCGTGTAAAAGACTTGGTAATTGATGACGATGAAGATGAGAGCGAAGACGGACCCATTACTTCCGATAATTCTGAAGAAGAATCGTTTATGGAAGATCCGTTAGAACAATTGCCGGAAGATAGTCCTACTAAAGTTGCGTCAGAAAATCGTGGCTTTTCTTTAACTAACGAATTCGGTTGTAAAGTGATCAGTGACTCAGTGGAAGAATCGCGTGTGTTAGAAAGAAAAGTTCCAGATTCTATTTTCAAACATGAAAAGTTAAGTTTCGGTGCAAGTATCGTTGAAAGTGTTGTGTCAAAAGCAATTCCAAAACTGCCTTCGGAACATTCTACTCACTTAACTGACTTACAGGTAAATCTAAAGGAAGAAGAGAAACGTATCGGTGATTTAAATTTAAACACGAAAAGTATGAGTAAGCAGTCGTACTTGCCTTATAATAGGGGATCTTTATCCGGGAAAGAAACGCTTCCGAATCAAGAAATCTTCCGAAAAGAATCTCATCCGCTCAGTGTGCCCGAATGTCCGAATAAATTAGTGCAAAACGAACATTCGAGTTTAAAGGTATCGCAGTCTCATGCAATATCAAATCACGGGGTTATCGATACGCCTTTGAAACGAGTCTCGATGGGAACTGTCAGACCTACGCCGTGCATGTCGCAACGAAATATTTTTATGACGCCGCAAAACAAGTTAAGCGGAGATTTCAAGAATCATTCTCAAACACCTGCTACAATATTTTCGCACTGGTCGCAAAATCATATGGCCCAGACACCGATGCAAAATTCTCTGACAATGTCCAGAGAATCAATAACCCCGGTATCGGGAAATGCGCCAATGTATAATCAAAGGTATTACGGAACGGATGGAAAAGGAGCGAGAAGACCTCTAGCCGAAACGATGCATTCCAGTACGTACGGTCAGTTACAGAAGGTACAAGAGGTCCCGAACGAATCTCGTGGAAATTCCGAGGCACCAAAGGATGGTCATTTGGCAGAGACGCACGTAGATAATAAATTAACGCAGCCTTCGCATCCTTCGTCAGATACAAGTAAAGAGCAGAAAGAAAATTGGACCCCAGTCGAGGCTTCAAGTCACGCACCGCCCGCTGCTTGTCGAAGTCTCCCTATGCCGGAGAGTAAGCCAGTTCTCAGTATGAACGCAGATATCAAAATGCTGGAAAATTATCGAAAAGAGCATCAAGCTCCGTCATTACCGGAAAGTCAGAAAGTTTTGAGTCATGGACAACCAGATAAAATCACAAAAGTGCAATCGTCAGCTAATTCGATGTCGATGAAACCTAATCGTGTTATTACGGTAAAGAATGTCAATTATTCTATTTTAGGCCAAATCGGTCAGGGAATGTGCGGTCAGATATTTAGGGTACAAGATTTGAAAACTTTTGAACTCAGAGCGATTAAATACGTCGATCTTAGTCGAATGGACAAAGATTCTGTCCAAGGGTGTCTCGAAGAAATATCTATGCTGCATAGGTTACAAGCACCTTGCATTATTCACATGTTCGATTAGTAAGTATTCTTTTATTACATTACTGTAACAATTGCGTAATATATTTGAATTTTAGCGAAATTCGAAGTCCGCACGTTTTTGTCGTAATGGAAATGGGCGATACGGATCTTAGTAGGTTACTAAAATCGATGTTGCAAGATAAGAAGAAATTACCGCTGACAATGATTCTTTATTACTGGACTGAAATGTTAACAGCCGTGAAACATATTCACGATCATGGTTAGACAATTGTTTCGTCAATGTTAATTCCCGCATAACTAAAGTAAAAATATTTTTCCGTCAGGTGTAATCCATTCCGATTTAAAACCAGCTAACTTTTTACTGGTACGTGGTCGCTTGAAGTTGATCGACTTTGGCATCGCTTCCAGTATCAACGCTGATATGACATCAGTCGTCAAAGACAGTACGATAGGAACGTTAAATTATATCAGTCCAGAGGCTCTGACGGATGCCAATGTAAACAATGAAGATTCTCCCAACCACAATGTCAAGTACAAAGTAAGTTCATGTTCATTATCATTAACCCTCTTGCGTTTTACCCGACTTTCCGTTATCGTATCCAGGTTTGTTATTTTACATATTTGCAAAATTGCAAACATTACTTTATAATATAATTATCAGTATAGGTATAAATAACAACCACTCTTGATTATGAACATTTAAAAAAAATATGAAAATTATTTATTTTAAGGGGTAAAAATAATTATTTTTTCCCATTTATCTATTTTTATCCATAAAAGTGTTTATAATCGATTTTTAATATGTTTTTTTTTATTTTGACAAAATATACATTTTTAGAACGTCTATACCTGCAATTTTTAACACAAAAATGAGATAAAACTATATAATATGTATAATAGATGGTAACAAATTCAAAATAATAATTTTTCAATTTGTTTGCATATTATAAACCTGATAAAATTAAAATTAAAACCGTGAAGGATTATTATTGTTTCTTTTTTCTAGATTATCTAAATACTAATTTTCAAACTGTATTTACCACGAATGTCAAGTGTTTATTAGAAATCAAATAATCTTATAAAGTAATCAAGCAAAATAGATTCTGATAATAGAAATAATACGGTTATGAATAATACTTGTATCTCCATGCAAGAATTATATTCGTTCACTACTCGATGAATTAATAAAATTATAAAAAAGAACAATTCTCTACAAGGTAATGTAAAGAAGTTGCAAAATATAACAAATTTTATTTTACTTTCTATTAACTCATTAACGTCCAATATGACGAGATTTTTAGCTCATTTTCAAAGCTCTTTAGCAAATCGAAAAAATGAAATTATCATAATGAAACCAACTTACTTTACTATTTTTGGATATGCTCTATTGATTTACAGGGTCAAAATTGCATTTCTTTGCAGCTAAATATAAATAAATTATATATATATATATATTTACTTTTTCATCAAAGTACCAAATTTTAAGGGGATCCCGTTAGAATTTCAAAAATGGAGAAATCGCAAAAAAATGAACATTTTTTTAAAGCAAGATATTTACTTACGTAAAACAGGAAATAAAAACACACATTCTAAAAGAAAATTGAAAAAAATTGGATGCCTCTAATATTTTTTTGCCCTGACGTACTGCATTTTTTATTTTTTGTGACGTCACTTCCGATATATACAAAATGGTGGATAGAATGTGAAAAATTACTCGATTTTAATGAAATTTGTTTTTTTTTTTGGTGGAGGATGTTAGCGATCGCTGATTACGGTTATGTTGTCAGGTTTTCGAAATTCAAAATGGTGAACGCAATATGGCGGATTACAGTAAATAAAACTCGGTTCCTGTGGAGTTTATAAGCCATTAACTACGAGTCTATTGTCAGATTTTTTAAATTCAAAATGACGGTCCAATATGGCGAACCAAAATACGAAAAATTGCTCGATTTAAATGAAAAAACTAGGTTCTCAGGGATTTTTGAAGTCGTCGATTACGAATCAGTTGTCGAGATTAAACATTTTGAAAAATCGATTGAAAATGTGCACAGTAATAATAATGATAATAATAACCGTCTGGGAGCGGATCAAGAATACTTCCAGGGCATGCCTGCCTGTCGTAAAAGGCGACTAAACGGCCCCCTGCCGGAGTTACAGGCCTAGGGCGAAGGGCTAACTACCCAGCCCTAGTATAACGGGGAGTAGGGCTAACCACCCTACTCCCTGTATATGCGGTTACTCATAGAATAACGCGCAGGGCTCCTGACCATCGGGCTGCTTCGGATACAGCCCAGTCCCGAGGTGGAGGCGCCGAAACAGGTGTCCCGGGACAACAACGCACGAATGCCCACGGACGATTTCAGTGGACGGAGGATGTCAGGCAAGATCTAATGCGCTGCTACGAGGAGAGCTGTCCGCAACAGAGAGGCTACATGGCGCGAATGCATAGTCGGTTTGCATTAATGCATCCCGAACTGGCAGATCGCTTTTCTCAACAACAACTGAGAGATTATGTGGCCTATCTGAGGCGGATAAGTTTCGTTGTTCCCAGCTGTCAACCGGTACCGGATGTACGGGCAATAACAACTGAGCCCGTACGCGGTGCTGAGAGAGATGCTCCACATTATGAAAGCACGACACTCGTGTTTAGGCAAAATTTGACAACGAAAATTTTGCCTAAACAACGAGAATTAGACAGAGCAAATAGCCTACTTCTGGATGCTCTTCCAGATGACTGCGACCTGTGGCATGTCAATTCTGCCGTTTACGAGGCTGCAAGTGATCTGGTGATTCCGCGAAATCTGGTACAGATATCGGGGAGTCGGCAGATTACAAAACGCATGTCTCAATTGAACGGTAAGATTCGACTGACACGGAAACTCGCTTCCCGAATTCAGTGTGTGATCGACTATTTAACATCTGGCCGTTCATTTACGGCTAAAGTCAAGAAGTTCGCACAACAACTGCGGACGTACTATCACACACTGAACAAGCTCAAGTTGCTCAACATCAAGCAACGTTTAGCGGATAAAATTCGGGTTTTGGCCGATGCCAAAAAGAGGCTGCAAAGACGGGAAGAAGGAATTCGACAATGGGTGTATCCGGCTGCAAGGACAACTTGCTTATCGACAGGCGTGTTTGTCAGGACGCAGTCCAGTACAAGCGTAACCTGTCGATAGCCTGGCTGGATTACATGAAGGCGTATGACTCAACATCGCACGAGCTTTTAAGCTTGTTGCTCAAACGCCTCCATGTCCACCCAAGCATAGTGAGAATTGTAGAAGACCTGATGCCTCTTTAGAAAACACGCTTTGTCATGACATCGGGCAAGCGTCGACCCATGTCCAGACTGGTTCAATTCCAAAGAGGTGTCTATCAAGGAGATTCTCTGAGTCCTCTGCTCTTCTGAATCTCACTATTACCTTTATCCGTTGCTCTCCGGAAATCTCAAGGGTACATGTGTGGACCGCCTGGTGAACGTGTACATAAGATCACCCATCTTTTCTATATGGATGATCTTAAATTATACGCATCAGGCGAGGATCAATTACATCGATCTCTGAACATCGCCCTAACATACTCGAGAGATATCGGCATGGAATTCGGATTGGACAAGTGTGCAGTTGTTCATTTCACAGAGGAAGGTCAGGCTCCCATAACAACGATATGGAGCTCGTGAACGGAAATGTCATCCGCCACCTTAGCGCCAAAGACGCCTACACATACCTGGGCGTACCTCAAAGGCATGTCCAGGATGTGCAGGCTGCTAAAACCACCATCATAACAAAATACCGCCGCATTCTCCGTCAGATCTGGTCATCAGAATTGACCGGGAGAAATAAGGTGGCACGAATATGTCGGCCATATCACCAGTGCTCTATTCATTTGGAGCACTGAAGTGGAACGTTGACGAGCTAACGGATCTTGACCGAAGCACACGGAAGATGATTTGTATGCAACGCAGTTTGCATCCAAGATCTTCCGTGGAACGACTGTATTTGCCCCGAAATATGGGAGGTCGTGGCCTTTTAAGCCTGGAGTGTATGCATGACCGATTGGTCCTCGAAACAGCTTGCGACGTGATTAATCGAACGGAGGATCCCCTGATGATGCTAGTACATCAGCATGAAATTCAGGGGAAGGGGGCGTTTTTGTACAACGCGGCGGAACGAGCGGTGCGAAGCCTCGGTCTGGTTTTCAACGTGGGACGTGTGGTGCACAGGAAGCTGAATCAGTCATCAATCTGTGCTCAGTGCGTTTCAGGGCTAACATACGGAAGGAACAATTCCGTATGTTGGAGGGAAGGCATATCGACAAGCCTTTGCATGGACAATTCTTTCCGAGACCGAGGGTTTTATCTTCGCATGCCAGGATGGGGTCATCAATACCTTAGCGTATCGCCAGAACATCTTACACCAGGCGGTACAGAGTACGCTTTGTAGATTGTGTAGATGTCATGCTGAGACGCTACTGCATCTTTTGGCAGCATGCTCAATATATGCAGTTTCAGCATACATCGAACGTCACAATGCGGCTCTTCGAGTGCTGTATTACTATCTTCGCAGCACTTATGGTATTGATGCAACCCCAGTTTTGCCGTACGTCCCCGCTGATATTGAATCCGTTGTCGGGAATGAGTCGTGCCGAATATACTGGAATTACTCATTCCCGACGAGCAGGCAAATATCAGCCAATAAGCCTGACATCGTCCTTGTTGACTTCGATGACAAATCCATCTTCGTCATCGAATTTTCTGCACCAGCAGAAACAAATATAGTCAGCAAAGAGGACGAAAAACGTATGAAATATCAGGAACTCCTGTTCGAGATTCGCAAGCTGTATCGAGGATTCAAAATCAAGCTCGTCGTGTTGATAATTGGAGTGCTGGGAGGAATGAGACCAACTTTCCTCCAAAACATCAAAAGCATTCCGGCCTGTCGAGAACATGCAAATCCCATGGCAGGCCGAATGCAGAAAGCAGTGCTGCTGGGATCTCTCCGTCTACTGAGATTACACGAGATCCTATAACCACTTACCCGATGGTAGAGGGAGTGGTTACAGCTACAAAAGAAATGGCCCAGTGCAGTCTGCAGCGGAGGAGATGGATATCGGAGCCACTTTTCTGCTGCAGACAGCACAAGTTGATTATGGAGGGCCAAGGGAGGTTAGGGTTTTAGTCGGTAAACCTTGCTCCGAACACCATGGGCAAGGGAGTTCGACATACGGGGGGTTAACCAACATCTTCAACCCCCTATGGTGCCCAACGCATTTCCCCCCTCCGTAAAAAAAAAAATAATAATAATAATAATAATAATAATAATATGTTGAGAAATTAACGATTTTATTTTTATTGTAACTGTGTATAATATAATAATAACCCGATTAACATTATTTTTTTCTTATAAATTCTTATAATAATAAAAAAAAGAAGAAATTCTGTCAAATTTAAGTCGTATTTGGTAAGTTTGTCCGCCATATTGGATTCACCATTTTGAATTTCGAAATTTTACGTTCAGATTCATAATCAGCGACCGCAAAAACCTCTGATCTTCGATTTTCGCCCACTTTAGATAATATTTTAATAGTTTTGTCCGCCATATTGAATTTCAAATTTCTAAATTCAGATTTATAATCATAAACCTATAAAAATTCAGAATACAATTACTGAAATGTATTTAAAACCCTCGGCAAATCGTATAACGAAGATCCGTTGAAGTAAAGCCGTCCGGGACGAATAGTGCTCACCAATTTGTAAAACCTAAAGATGCATAATTTTTTGATAAAGAATGAAAAGTTCTTAGAATTATTCGAGAAATATAGTAGAATTTTTTCAGATTTTTCTGATGACATTTTGAGAAATTTTGTTTCAAAAATTTGTGCAAAATTATAATTTATTTATGAAAAATTTTGAAAAAAATTTGGTGTATTTACTTACGAATGCTACGAGTTTTTTGTTTGCAATTTTTTCCAAAAGTTAATAGTTTTTTTTGGGAAAAAATCCTAAACTATAATATTTGAAATTCATTTCCTCGAAAACTATCAACTTTTCGAAAAAATTGCAAAGAACAAATAACTCTTAGAATTCATCAGAGAATACACTAATTTTTTTTCAGAATTTTTTGTAAATAAATTACAATTTTGAAAAAAATGTTAAAAAAAATTTCTCAAAATGTCATCAAAAAATTTGTTAAAAATCCCACTATATTGCTTGAGGAATTTTAAGAACTTTTCATTCCAGGCATTTTTTTTTTAAAGTTGGTAGTTTTTGAGTTAGAGCGTCCAGAAATTTCTCAAAGACATTATCATTGTTGGTGCCATTTTGAGGTCGTTAGAATGATGTAGGGTATAAAAGTAAAATTTTTTCTTAAAATTCAACTATTTTATGCACCGTTATGCAAGGTTTCAATAAAATTCCAATATTCTAATAGCTCGAAAAAAATTGATAAGAATAAAAAATTCCTAATTTTTTGGAAATTTTTTTCATATTCGGCGCCATATTGGAATTCCTGATGGCTGAAACTCAATTTTGACCTCGGAATCTTGAAGAGCGACCTCGAAAACAGTAGGATACGAACCTATCAATTGTTTTCAACTTTGATTTTGATACGAAATGCTTGATTGAAAATGTAGTATAAAAATTGTCATTTCAGGCGTTAATGGGTTAAGCGGTCATAGATCTCAAAATGTATATTTAAGGTTAAAGCTCAATAAACATTATTATTATTATTTAAGAAATATACTATTGATTAACAATGTAATTTCAGATAAGTTTTAAATCGGATGTCTGGTCCCTGGGATGCATTTTATACTTACTAGTGTACGGATGTACTCCATTCCAACACATACGAGCACAGTGGGCAAAAATTAGCGCTATAACAGATCCGAAACCGAACATATCTTATCGACAGTCGGATTCAGTTCCACCGTTATTGATAGACGTCATGCGAAAATGTCTGCAGCATGATCCGAAAGCTAGACCTACTGTGGATCAACTTCTTCAAATTTCTTATGTCCAGAACAATAATCCTGTGTCGAATTCAGTGATCGATATTCCTTCTACTACTCTATACAAAATTAAGAATGCACTGAGCGAGGAAGAGTGGAATCAGCTGATAGCGGTTAGTATTTTTACATTTTTAATGTCGAAAAGGTTGTGAATACTGCCATTTATATACATATACGATGCATTTTTGTAATAATTGTGGAAAAGTTGTTGCAATTCATTTCTGTTTCGTACGTCCGCAAAATATGTTGGATACAAGAAATTGGACCCTTAATGAACATATTTTTTCAGATATTAGACAAGACCCGTAGATAGGTACTTTGCCGAAGATTATTCCAAGTGTACATACAAGTTGAAGCGGTCAGTGATTACAGTGAAACGTAAAGGTAATGTATTTATACGAAGAATTTCGAAAGAATCTTCAAGTTTTTGTACTTTTTATACGTTCGTAGCCTAATGAGTTATGTTTAGAATAATTGTGTAATAAAACGTCCTCATTATTCGTGTATATTCTTGTGTCTTGTACCTCAAGAACGGATTGTAAATTAAAATACACATTTTATTTTACATTTGTGTACAAATTTCACGTGCTGCGATAAAATTTGTAAAACTCACGACATTCGCGTTTTTTGTAAGAAACAAAACAAAATAATGTACATCAAAAATAAAGAAAAAAAACAATAACAATCGCGAATTGGAAGCTCGTACATATTAATTACACGAACACTTTTCCTGGCTAAGATATGGTCAAAAACACTGCTTTTAGTCCTTGGAAAATTCTATGACGAAAGCTGCCAGTAATGACGGAGTTTTTCCCCTCTGGGCAGCGCCAGCCCCGTCGGTCTTTCAAACGTTAACATTATATTTTTCACCTTATTTTTTATTTCACGATCAAAGAGTTCCCCTGTAGTCGAGTCAACAGCCGAAGTCATGTCGTACTCGATCGATGGCAATTCCTTATGGATAAATCTTGCAGCCGTCGCAACACTCGGCATCGAATGACTCTGCAGCGCCTGAATTTCCCAGAGACTGCTCATCATTGCGTTGCTGTTGAGCGGATTGCGTTCCTCCATTACAAACGGATCGTGGCTTCCGCTTCCGATCCCTGTGAAGTAACCTGGACCGTTAGGATGGTTGATCATTCGTTTTAAACCCGGATGTCTGATTAAGAGGTTACCGACGAACATGAGGATAACATGAATATCCTGTGGAGGAGCGACTAGTGTCAGTCGCGACAGCCTCTTGGCAAATGCCGATACCATACCCTCCGGCAAGTGTCTGAAATTTCACAATGATAACACTAGTTAACAGCCAAAATGTACATTCAATGCCATATTTTTTCTTTGGGTTTATTTAGGTCTACAAAACAAGAAAATCATGGGAAAAATTGTTTCTACGGATAGGATTTCGAGCAATGAATTTTTGCAAATTTTTTTCGTTTTTTTCTGAGTTAGGAACACATATTAGGTCATATCTCCGGTTCAAAGTACGCAATTGTACAAAGTAAGTAGGCAAAATTAAAGGTAATTTCCTCACCTACAACTTCTTATTACATTATATTGTGATTGGATTAATAGTTTTATAGTTATGGGCCATATTATGTAAAAAAAATTGCCTTTTTTGGCCAAAAATAAAAAAAAAATTCACTGTATCGCCTTAAACATATAGAAATCGTTAAAATATGTACAGTTTTTCATTTTTTACGTATAGTTCGGCCTTTTGTGAACACAAAACGCTACATTAAAATTAAAATCCATGGATTAATACGTAAGTTATCCTCAATTTAGTAAAATCGTAAAAAATGCAAATTTGGGTTTTTTTTGTATTTTTCTCTTTTTTTGTGACTACTAATTTGTTTAATTCATTTACTTTTCTTTTTAATATTAGAAAAAAGTATTTTTACATATTTAATATCATTCGCAATGAGTTTTTACTTTAAATTTTCATTTTTCTTTAGGCAATATTTTATGATAAACAAACAAAAATGTCACCATTACAAAAGAAAAATCTGGCCAGAAAGAGAAACTATCACTGTAGGTGCCAACAATGTAGCTTATGAACCGTTAGTAAAGAAGGAAAACAATTCTTTCCCCGTTACATATAAAACTTGGGCTCTTCAAAAACTTTGTTAAAGCGTTAAACAAAGAAGGACCAGCGTTCACATATTTGAAATCAATTTTCCCAAAACTTTCTATTGCGAAAGTCAAGGAAGGAATCTTTGATGGCCCGCAAATCAGAAAGGTGCTCAAAGATGAGAATTTTGCATCTTTATTAACATCTAATGAGGCTGCAGCCTGGAAGTCATTCCAGTTAGTTGTGAATAACTTTCTTGGAAACAACAAAAGTCCAGATTATAAGAACATCCTTGAAGAGTTACTTTAGAATTATGCAAAAATGGGTAAATATACAGTCATGTTACTTTAATTTCCATTAATATTTTGTACCTTTTTCTTTATAAAACTGATTTATAAAATAGATTCTAGACATTCTGAAAAATGTTAGACATTTGCTTTCAAACAATAAAACAACCATAATTTAATTTTCATTACAACAGAAGTAAATATAGCGCTGAAAATTAATTTTCTGCATTCCCATCTGGATTTTTTCCTGGAGAATCTTGGTGACGTAAGCGACGAACGCGGCAAAAGGTTTCACCAAGAAATCAAAACTATAGAACAAAAATACCCATGGTTTTTAGGATGAGAGAATGCTGGGAGACTATATTTGGTTTTTCATCAGAGAAACGAATCAAGAGGAGTACAAACGACAAGAGAAATTACTTTTGATTTGATTTAAATCGGTGTTCTGTATATAAATGGTGGAAAATCACAAAAAAAGCAAAAATTTGCATTTTTTTACAATTTTACTAAATCGATCATAACTTACATATTAATCCATGGATTTTAATTTCTAAGTAGCGCTTTGTGTTCACAAAAGTGCGAACTAGACGTAAAAAATGAGAAACTGTACATATTTTAATGATTTCTATATGTTTAAGGCGATAGAGTGATTTTTTTTTTATATTTCTGGCCAAAAAAAGCAATTTTTTTTACATAATTTGGCACATAACTTTAAAACTATTAATCCAATCACAATATAATGTAATAAGAAGTTGTAGGTGAGGAAATTACCTTTAATTTTGCCTACTTACTTTACGCAATTGAGTACTTTGAACCGGAGATATGGCCTAATATGTGTTCCTATCTCAGAAATAAACGAAAAAAATTGTCAAAAATTCATTGCATCAAAAAAATATGGCATTGAATGTACATGAAATTTTTCTTTTGTTGTAAACTAGTGTAATTTTTTCTTTTTTTATATTATTCGATTGTATACTCACGTGGAACTGAGAAATTGATCTGCTAGGTAAAACAATCGAGCTTTGTATTTGGTGTGGAAAATCTCAGGCTCGAACATCGAATAAAGTTTTTGGAATATGTTTGGATATTCCAAGTTGTATTTGCTGACTAGTACAAAGACACCTTGGAGAGCGAGAACTCCAATCGGTCCGTCCGAATCTAACGAATCCATTAAAAAATCTGTCATTAACACTGGTTTATCCAAGTGCATCATGACTCTTTCGAGAAGTGTTAAAAGTAACTGTTTGTGTAGTTCTGGCGTGAGTTCCCAGTGCATTACACAGGCCCATATTTTGTTTAGCGCTCGCCTTACTCTTGCGTATTCATATTTGAATGCTTCGCTACCTATTAAAACATTAACTTCTTATTAGTAAAAATACAAATTTCATAATGTACTTAAAAAGTATACAGAAGAAAATCTTACCATTTTCAGAGCATAACAATTTTCTGTCCTGCCTTTCAGCTTCTGAAATAGAAAATGTTATTAAAAATTCTAGGAAATAATTTAAGTAATGGTATCAAACCTTCATCGTCCTTCAGCAACGGTAGTTTGTGTATCAATTCTAATAAATTTTTAATATATACATCCTGTGGCTGCCGTTTTGGAGTAAGCGGAGGGAAACACTTCCAAGTATAATACAATGCATCGGAATAGTTAGAAATTTCTTGAAATCTCTCGATTAATGCAACATTATCTCTATTCCCCGACAGAAGCTTCATGAGAATTGCTTTCAAACGCTGGAGCGGGAAGTAATATCCTAAGTTATCGCTGGGTTCCAGCGGCGCCTTTCCTTCTTCTGCCATTAATTTAATGGCTGTTGTCAATGCTTGAAGTTGAACTGCGGTTTTATCATGTTCGAGTAAAGTTAAAATCTTGGCCCAAGTCTCTTCGTAACAATTGCACAGCCAGTTGATATACTTTGTTTCCGCACTTGGTTCTAGAATTAAAAATGTATAAAATAACGAATTGATGTTCAAAGTCAAACAAGTCATTGTGCGATAAAACTATTTTACTCACCGGTAATTGTTAAAGTTATCGTCCGTTCAATGTACATGTCACCCCGTTTCAAGATTTCGGTAAAAATTGTTTCCAGGGTGAGTATGAAGGAAATATTGGTGTCCTGCAAGGCGAAACCTTTTTCGTGACGACATTCTAACCTCAATAACGAGCAATTTCTGTCGTGCAGTAAGAGACTATTTATATTTTACTTTCCACTTACCTCCCAGTTACTTATTATGTCTATTAGATTATTCGCGTATTTTCGCGAGCTTAAAAATTCTTGAGCTTTTTGCCGAAGGATTTTCGAGGACATTTTATGGCTCAAACCGGGAGCTGGTGCGCCCGCCATGGCCGTTGCCGAGAAATGACCAGACACCAGAAAGACTAAAAGATTGAGTTATGTACGTACGTACACATGTATAACTCTATAACTGAAAATGGAATGTATGGATTTGGAGCAAGTCCACACACATGTATCCATAGACCTGCGCATATATGTGTCAATCATATTCCATAATGGATGAATGGAATTTGGAGTTTTTGGATTATTTATACCGGGTGTCTCCGATGTGCACATCGCTGTGTTAAAGATAGAACAACCCTGATTGGTGGATGGTATCTAGTAACTTCAGCGGGTCATAGGCATTCCCATGTTAAAGAAGTAACTAGATCATCAGTCGATTAATCCCGTGGTCAGAGATTATATAGGATAATCTCTGCGTGGTAATTAGGTTTTGCTAGTCTTTTAACCCTTTTCGTCCCAAATGTCCAAAATTTGGATAGAACTTTCAACGCTGTAATTTTTCGATAGGGCAACTGGGACATGGTCCTAGTTAAGAGTTATACAGTGCATGTTTTTAAATATGAACATCGATTTATGTGGTTTTAAGATCGCTGATTACGAATCTGACCTCAGAATTTAAAAATTCAAAATGGCGGATTCAATATGGCCGACGAGATTGTAAAAACTAAGTTGAATGAGATGGAACTGGGTCCTTGGGGGTTTCTAGGGTCGCTGATTACGAATTTCGTCTTAGATTTTAAGAATTCAACATAGCGAATTCAATATGGCCGACCGAGATGTAAAAACTAAGTTGAATGAGATGGAACTGAATACTGGGGGAATAAACTTGATTTCCGATTAAAGTTTCATTCGGTCAATGCGCGAACGTAATTATGTTTCGTTTCATTACTTCAAGCACCTGCCATGCCAGTTGTATACATAAACATACGCCTACATATCTGTATACATACATTTCTTCAACTCGATATTGTCGTCCTGTCAAATTCGATTTTGTTCAAGAAAACGCTATTATTATAAAAAGAGAATTCGAGAAAATGTATTGCAATAATGTTTCCGTGTCTTATGAAATGCTTTTATATACTCACATACACACACATATATATATCGTGCAATTGAAATAGGGTTTACTTAAAGAATAATGGTATTTAAAAATTCACAGTTTGTATTATGCTTATTTACTAAAAAAACTTCGATGTTACCGATTAGCTAAATTTAAAAATTTGGTTAAATTTCGGTTAAATATCTTTCATATTGCAAAGGGTCTACTGACTGCGTACATGAAAGGGCTTTTCAACACGAGTTCCGTACTTTTTGAAAATAAAAAATGTGCACTTCATCTTACAGTGCTAACTTTGAATTTCATCTAAAAAAAAATTTATACATATCTTCCTATTCACATTTTGAATTTCTCATTAAAGGGCAGATAAGTGCAGATGGAACAAGTTGCAACAGTTAGTCTAGTCGTTCCTTTATAGACACTCCAATAGAGAAAAACACACACAAATACATACAATTTTTGTAAGACAAGTTTAAAGAGTCCTTGTCATGTGTTTTATTAGTTTACAACAGGGTCACCATTACAAGCTTTTAAAACATTATATTCTTGTTCGGCATAACCTTATTTTTTTATACGTTTATATCTTGTTAAGTTCTCAGAAATATGTATATTGGATAAAAAAAAATTTCTTGATAGTATTGAATTTTTAATTTATTCTCAAAAAAAAGGAATATACCAGTGAATTTTGCAAGTATTAACTTTATGTACTTATTAACGACAACTAATGTTAATACCATTACTAATATGAACTGATGTTAGTTAAACAACTATTTAAGAATATATTTATGCATTTTTTGTTTCATTTTCAAAAGTTTTATCTTCTGCCCCATGTCCGTGCTTCTACATTGCGTCGATCCACTGTGCGTCGTTAGAAAACATTGAAATAAGTAAAAATCTATAGATTTGGACCTCCTCTTTCAAATGCCGTGGTCAGAATCAGCCGGCAATTTCAAAGAAAGAAAGTTCTCGTCATTTTTTAAAAAAAATCCTGATTTTTTTTTACGTTTCTTCGCAGGAATCGCATTTTTCGACATGGAGAAGAGCAATGCTGATCATTTCAAAAGATACTTATCGCGTATTTTTGCTCAACCCTTTCTTCTCCCGTAAGATTTTTTTCAAAAACCAAAATGACAGCTTCAAGTGGTGTCTGCAAGTTGTCATTTTGCATTTTGTGGCACAAATATGGAGTATTTGACCGTGTAACGGTTGAACTCGTGGAGAATTGGGATGAAAACGTAATTATTATCATTTGTGAATATACCCAATCTCATCATGATTCATTCATAACCTGAAATTAGTTATATACAATGGGTTTTTATCGATTTTTTGTTTGATTTCCACTAAATTTTTGACTTTTCCGTATCATTACGTACGTGTGAAATTGAAAATTACTATATGCGATTGTCACCTATCAGTGACTGGTTTATAAACGCAAAATTTTTTTTACATTCTGAACAATAAGATGTTCGTTTTTCACACTTGTCACCAGAACTATATCGTTGTGACTCTTCGTTTTTGATATAGTGGGTTTCCAAAAGTTTTTTAGACTTTCTTTGTATAAATCTGTGGTACCGCTTATAGCGAAGTTTACTCTGCTATGATACAAACGTCACAGTACCGCAGGTAGGAATTCGCGCATAATAATTGTCTTCCCGTACTCAATTTTTAGGTTATAACCCGATTATTGAGAAATCACAATCGTATCTGGCCATTTTCAACTTCACACGTAAGTAATACAGAAACGTCGAAAATTGAGTGAAAATTTGAAAAAAGTCCATTGTACATAACTAATTTGAGGTTATGAATGAATAATAACGAGATGAGGTATTCCCAAATGATAATTACTTTTTCATCCCAATTTTCCATGATTTTAACCGTTACGTTGTCAAATAATCGATAATTGTGCGAGAAAATTCAAAATTATAACTTTCAGACGCCAAACAGTAGTGACTTTGGGTTAGAACGGAAATTTTTTTTTCAAAAATACTAGCGAAGGGTTAAATGTGAACCAATCGTAACAATTTCTTTTTTAAATACTCGTTATAGATTGTACTTCAACGCGTCACTGCCAAAATGTCGAAATAAACGATTATAACATTGTAAAAGTGAATAACATTCGACATGTATTCTTTGCTACAAGTTTATATTGACCTGTGTCTTTTATCTAAATGCAATTTTACTTAGAAATTGTTATCGGGGGTTTTAAGGTCGCTGATTACGATTACGACATAAAATAACAAAATCAAAATGGCGGATCCAATATGGCGGACCCGATTTGAACAAAAAATATTCAAATCACAATGAAATGAGTATCTGGAGGTTTTCGGGCTTGCTGATTACGAAATTTAGGCCATGAGATACTATAAATGGCGAATTAAATTTAGAGAACCGATACAAATCATAAAAAATGAATATCTTTTGGATTTTCCCCATTTTTAATTTTTGAATTACGACCTCAATAGCAACCTCGAAAACCCCCAGATACTCATTTCACTGTGATTTGCATAATTATTTTTAAATTAGGTCCGCCATATTGGATCCGCCATTTTGAATTTTGATTTTATGTCCTCATATTCGTAATCATCGACCTTAAAAACACCGTATAACAATTTCCAAGTAAAATGGCATTTAGAAAAAAGACGCGGGACAATATAAACTTGTAAGCAAAGAATACATGTCGAATGTTATTCACTTTTACAATTTTATAATTGTTTATTTCGAAATTTTGGCAGTGACTCGTTGAAGTACAATCTATAACGAGTATTTAAAAAAAAAATGTTTCGATTGGTTCACATTTAATCCTTCGCTAGTATTTTTGAAAAAAAAAATTTCCGTCCTAACCCAAAGTCACCACTATGCGCCATCTTGAAGCCGGCATTTTGTTTTTTGAAAATAATCCCACGGGATGAAGAAAGGGCTGTGTAAAAAAACGCGATTAGTATAGTTTGAAATAGTCAGCATTCCTTTTCTATGTCAAAAAACGCGATTCCTGCGAAGAAACGTTAAAAAATCAGGATTTTTTTTGTACGACAAACGTATCACGAACAGGAAGACGCCTATTGTCCCGATCCTCAGGTATAATGTACAGTGTCGCGATAAGTAACTTTTCCCCCCGGCCTGTCTTTACCGTGGCCTCGGTCGTTTTACATTCGTCGTACGATAAAATGAATTTTGAGGCAACGTTAATAATTTTATCAATGCCTAAAGAACGTGGAATGTTTTATGTAATAATTATAACTTCAAAATATGCTACTTTGGACTATAACTCTAATGGGCTTATCACATTAATTATAATTAAAAGTGACTCCAAAAATTCGTGATCTGCGATTTCAAAAATCTCCGAGCAATAATCTTCAAAATAATCCAACCATTGAAAATATTTTGAAAATATCGTTCCCCATATTGGATCCGCCATTTTGAATTTTTGAAATTTGACTTCATATTCGTGATCGGCGACCCAAAAAATATTTAGATACACAGTGTCATTAAAAAGTTTTTATTTAATGAAGCGGGCACTCAATACTACTATTTGTGAAAAAAAATTGTTCGTCGCCATTTCGGATCCGCCATCTTGAAATTTTCAAAAGTACGTCTCACCATTTTGAAGTTTAGACATTACGGACGCGATATTTTGGTGTGCAACAGTGTTCTTGTTACTTGCCGTATGAAAAAAAAGTAATTTTTGAAACAAAATTGTCAAAAATTCTTATTTTTTTCAGAAAAATGGCCACAACTTTTTGAAAATTCATTTTTGGGCAATTTTATTGGAAGATTCTGAAAGAGTGATTCCAAATACGCAAGCAATGGATCTTCCATTTTTTTAAACATCCATATTAGTAGAGAAAATTAACGTTGAAAATAGTTGGAAAAACGTGTCCTTCCAGGCGTTAAAGGGTTAACTTGATATAGAGGGAGTAAAAAATAAAAATTTAAGCTACTATTAATTATTATTCGTATTCATTACTTTAATTAATAATTTATTTAGTAACCTTTTTTTTTTGATTGGAATACACTTGGATACACTTTCTCATGCGTTTGGTAGCAGTACCCGGAAAAACCTTTGGGAGCGCTACTCACCCAAAACGGGCGGGCAGCCCTCCCGCAGCACTTTTAACTTTTCAAATGATGTTTAAAAATATAAGAGCGTCAAAATAAATTTTTTCCTGAATAGATATCGATTCATAATATCATTAAGAAAGTTTATGCACTATTTTTAGATCATCAAATTACTTATATGATTTATAAAGATCGTTAAAAGCGTAAAAACCGGCACTTTTTTCACTTTTTTCGCTTCCGTATAGAAAATAGAGCAAAATAGATCAGAATTGCACTAAAGCTTTTTTGTAGAGCGCAAAATTTCATACAAAAAAGTCACTGGCAGCGTTACTCTAACATTAATAGTTTAGCCAGAAAGAAAGTACGAATTTAAACAAAATATTCCGAATATTTTACATTAGTTATAGATCAAACTGTAAGTTGACGTTCCATTGTTGTTTGTGACTAAACTATTAACATTAGACTAGGAATGCCACTAATGTTTTTGTAGAAAATTTCACGCTCTACAAAAAAGCTTCAGTGCATTTCTGCTCTATTTTGCTCTGTTTTTGATACGGAAGCGTTGAAATGGAAAAAGTGTCGGTTTTTACGCTTTTAACGATCTTTATAAACCATGTAAGTAATTTGATGGTCTAAAAATAGTGTATAAACTTTCTTAATGATACTATGAATTGATATCTATTCAGACAAACATTTATTTCACGCTCTTATATTTTTAATCATTATTTGAAAAGTTAAAAGTGCTGCGGGAGGGCTGCCCGCCCGGTTTCAGTGAGTAGAGCTCCCAAAGGTTTTTTACGTGTATACATATCTTATAGGTATGTACAGTAGAACCCCTCTTATTTCAACTGGTCATGGTGTTCAAGATGGCGCCGACCCCTCTTATTTGAAGTTTGAAATTTCCCCTTACCCCCTTACTCTACTTAACGCTTTAATAGTGGATGATAATATCTGATATCTTTTTATTTTTGTTAGACATCGTATATATTTTAGAGTTGAATTATATAAAATATATATATAATATATCCGAAAAATGTGTAGAGAATTTTAAATTCGGATAAAAATTTATGTGATAAATAAAGAGTGCAACCTTTCGCATTTATTTATGGTTGTTTATATCTGCATTCGAGTGTAGAAATAAACATTTTTAATTTACATTATGCACTTTATTACATATAATTATGTATCAATAATTTTTTGTTTCACAAACAAATACACTGTGATTAAGACCGAAATGAATATAGGAGACAATATTTAACCCAAATTTGCAATTATGATTATTGAAAGCTTCAGATCACTTCAAATTCAGTACTAAGCTGCTGATATTGGATTTGTTTGTTATTTTGCAAATGAAAGACTTTTCAATTTTTGTGGAGATCTTGAAATACACATCATTAAAAATTGACAACATCCTAACCTTCAAATGTGCACTTTTATTTTACGAAATTAGCAGCTTCTCGAATAATTTGTATGATGTAAATCATGAGTTTGATGCAAAATTTTAAATTAATTTGAAATTTCATTACATATCAGTCTACCGACTATACATGTTTGCAAATTTAGGTTAAACGGTATTTACACTGAACAACTTTGATGGTGTAAACACTACAGTAGGACCTTTCTTATTCTAATTGTCCAGCCTCTCTTATTCTAATCGTTCCCCCACAAGTCTTCTCCCACTATCACACGAAAAGTCAACGAAAAATATTGTCCACGAATCACAAGCTCGCAAGCAAAGTAAGTGGGGGTAAGGGGAAAATTAGAATAAGAGAGGTCGGCGCCATCTTGAAAAACTTTACTAATTAGAATAAGAGAGGTCCTACTATATAATCTGTATCGAGATGTTCGATCGGTGGTGGGGAAGGCCTGAGGGGAAACGATTCAAATAAGAGGGGTTCTACTGTAATGGCAGCAAAGTTACTAGATACCATCCACTAATCAGGGTCGTTCTATCTTTAACATAGCGTGCGCATCTGGCGGAGACACCCGTTATATATATTGTATGTGAGCCGTGAGGAATAAATGGACTTTGGACTGACGGGAAGAAGGATGAATGAGGAACTGTGGAATGGAACACCCGAGGCTGTGGCGGACATACACGAGCACACGACGGAGAAGTGCATACAAAGACAAACTGCATACAATAATAAAGACAGAGGCCTACGTCACATTTCAAACACGGTTTTTCTTTTATACGCAAAATCGATAAACTCATCTTATACGCGGCTGTCTGGTTGGGATTTACTCACGTGTCTTAACAATGTGAACGTATGAAAAACAAACGGTGTGCGAGGGATGTGGTATCCAGAGTTCTGTGGTACGTAACAATTTAAAGTTAATACGATGACTTATTCTAAATGTCATAACTTGATGAAAACATTTATAAAAGCTAATTAACAGAGTTCCAATAATCAGAAATAATACGAAATGCGTTTTATTCAATTAAATTTGAATTTATACTTAAAAATAAAGTTTATTCGCACGTTATACTGATAAAATATTTACTGTTCTTAATATAAAACCTGCGCTAAAGTTAACTGGATTGTTTTATTATTGGATTCGATTACTTAAATATTTCAGAAGTTTAGACTGTAACAGGTACGTTACAAAAAAGATAATAAATTCAATATTTCTCATTCATACACTGTATAAAAATAAAGATATTTAATATAAGCAAAAAGTTTTGCAACTAAAATAGTTATTTTAACTTAAACTTAATTTTTTTAATTTATACCCAGTAAACAAAAATGAATAGAAAGTTAAAAATACGAATTGAAATGAATTCAAGTGAATTAAAATGAATTAAAACGCATGAAATTGATTAATTGAATCCACTTTTTAATTCATTTCAATTCGTATTTTTAACTTTCTATTCGTTTTCATTTACTGGGTATCTTGGGTCATTTTAAATTTGTTGATTGTTACAAAATATCTGAATAAAATACCAAATACTCTGGCGTTCAAAATAAAAAGACATGTGACATTTTTGTAAAAATTGGGAATTTTATATCGATTAAGAATAAAAAGCTGCATCAAACTGTGCTGATAAAATTAGAAATCTTCAGTTTTATTATTGCAAAAAATTAATATTAAAAAATAAAAAAAACAAGGAAATGGAAGAGTACAAGTGAAAAGAACACATATTGAACACTATTGTTCAATGAATTGGTAAAATATATTTTTCACGTCATCACATTATGAAAGAAAATATACGTATATAGTAGGAATGAAGCTGAAGCTAGCAGCAGATTCACAGCAGTGGATTCTAGAAAACTGTGGAATTGGATCATTTCTTATTAAAAATTATTTGCATTTAAACATTTTTAGACAAATTTTGATACAAATAATTTGTTTTTGGCAATTTTAATGGCAGAAAACCATAGTTTTTTCGAATCCGCTGCTGCGAATCTGCTGCTAGCTTCAGCGTCATATAGTAGGATAAGGTTTTTTGTTTCACTTTGTTATTTAATGATAAAAAATGGAATTTATACTTTTAAACGAAAAACATAATTAAAAAATTATCTTTCATTTCTACAAAATCAAAGAAGAACTTAGAAAACATTACATTGATATTTTGAAACAATATTTGGCACCTTTTTTCCTGCTTTCACCCTCAATTTCGTAAATTAAACCATGTGAGTTTCAAGCAAATAGAACTATTCCAAAAGATGTTCTGGCTCAGTTGGAAATTTCTTTAATTGAAATATTTTTAGGGGGTTTATAAACCATTTGGGAAGTGGTATTGAAAAGTTCAGATTTTTCATGTTGTTTTAGAAAATTGGTGGAGAAAAAGTTTAAAAAATTAATAAATTTAGTTAAGGGCTTTGAACCAACCGATTATAAAAAAAATAAAAAATAAACAACGTAACTGAAAAAATATGTAATTATATTGAAAAAGGAATGAACAAAATGCTGTGATTACCGAACACAGACTTGAACATGATCATAATTTCGATTGGGAAAATGTTCAAATTCTGGATACGGAAAGCGACTTTTGAAAATGCAGTATTTCTGCAATGATACATATCAAATTACAAAAAAATGCCTTGAATAAAGTAGAGGATACTTTAAGTTTAATCATACGAAGAGCTTTTAAGTATCATAAAATTAAATTTCCAAGAAAAGAGTGCATAAGAAAAATATGAACTCAACAATTCAACTCCTGAAGAGGGACCCGACGTTGGGTGTTTTACAAGAATTTTTATTTTTATAATTTCCCCCCCCCCTCCTCTTTTTTTTCAATATAATCACCGATTTAATTTTTTTATAATTTAATTACATATTTTATTTTATATTTTTCCTTTTTCAATATAATTACATATTTTATTTTTTATTTTTTTATAATTGGTCGGTTCAAAGCTCTTAACTAAATTTATTTATTCGTCTGAAAATCATACCAACATCTACAAATTTAATTTTGATATTAAGTGGTGAAACGCTTAAATTTTGCAACAAACATGTGTAACAAAATGTATAACTTGACCTTTTTAACAAACACTCTATTAAATATCTTTTGTTTATTGGCTTAAAAACTAATGTAAAATAATATATGACTTGTGAAATTGAATTAATAATTGAAAATTACATTTATTTTAATTATTGAAAAATAAAGTATTAAAGTTTATTAATATTTCTAATTGAAAAGAGGAAATAATCCTTGACATATATATTAGAAAATCACTACAGCCTAACACAAAAACTTTATCCATAACCCTATTACAATTATTGATTTTAAAAGTTATGTACGAGTAGAAGTTGAACTGAATATTATCAGGAATTATTGAAGTATTGATAATAAAGGCATTATTTATTGAATCTGTAAAAGTGACAGTTTTCTATTAAATCAATAACGGTGAAGATTAGATTTTAGAATTTAAATGATGATATAACTTTTTTTTTTATAATACATCGGGTTAAGTTAATATATTTTAAAAATATTTGTTTATTTTATTTAAACGGGTAGAAAACTAGTTACATTATATAAGAAATAGTGTATTATAAACATAGTATTATACTGCAATCAGACCCT
Source organism: Trichopria drosophilae (assembly GCA_030407085.1). NCBI lineage: Eukaryota > Metazoa > Arthropoda > Insecta > Hymenoptera > Diapriidae > Trichopria > Trichopria drosophilae. The sequence continues at coordinate 85,031,496 of CM059585.1, read as the reverse complement.
TTGCAGGAGAGCATTTCTCTTGGGTGACTGAATCTGTATTTTGCGTTTCTTCTTTTTATATATATATATATTCCTATGCCTGCACACTAAATGCGCCGTATATTGTACTCGCTATTTTTCGGAACTCCCTCTCAATGGGCTATGTATCCCCCTATTTATGAGAGTATTAATAAACTAACTAACTAACTAATCATGGAAGATTTTATACTAAAGAAAAAATTGTTCTTCGAAAATTATTTTTAACGTTACTTATGGGTTGATTCATATCGACTTGAATTGATAATATATTTGCTTCTGTACATAATCAAGCCGAGGGCAAAAAATAATCTAAATCAGTTGAGAATATTTGACATTTAAATGGTTGAAAATCCCTTAATTTATTAACATTCGTATTCCTAGGTAACAACGTAGTAATTTCTACACCATTTAACAACCATTGATCGTTTTATATAACAAAAAGGCATCGTTAAATTCTCTCACTGACTTAAGTGACGGTATATTTACTTTTTCAGCGATATTCATGTAATCATGATTGTCAAACCTCATTGGATTACTTATTTTGAATGGTAACACGTCTAAATAACATGATATTTTATAACACGAGTCAAAATAACAGAAAAAAAATATCACGTGTCAAAATATCATAAAATTTTAATATTATATTACAAAAATACATGCATTTACATATTAATCATGACGATGTAAACATAATACTATTATTATTGTCATTATTCATAGCATGCTTATTGTATTACTGTAATTTATTACTTGTTGGATAATTATTTAATTTAGTTAGTTAAAAATTATGGGTTTGTCATTTGTTGTAAACCAGAAGGGAAAAATATTATTAAATTATAACGGTTATATGTATAATACAATACGCTCCAAGCCGGGAAATGTAACATGGAGGTGTGTAAAATATTTTTCAGTGAAGTGTTGAACTGCGTTAGTACACACTAATTTTAGTCGAAAAAGTGGTAATTTTTTTTATTTTTTAAATTTGTTAACTTGTACTACATGTTTTATTAATTATTGTAGGTATATTATTAAAAGTAGCCGATTTTCTTGTATTCAAAATTTTGTTCATTTTTATTTGTGTTATTTTGGTAATTTGTAATTTTGACGTGTTTTATTTAGACGCATAACCATTTTGAAGAATATGTGTTTAAGAAATTTATGTTGAATTTCTTCAGTTTTTTTCGAACGTACTTCATAATGAGTTGTTCCAATTGGTGATGCATAAAATAAAATTGGACGAACTAATGATAGATAGAGAATTCTAATAGTACTTTTCTTTATAAATAATTTTGAATTACGCATGAGAAATCTTAACATTCTTGACTCTTCGTTGACAATATAGTTTATATGAGATATAAATGATAATTTCATATCGAATATTCTTCCTAAATCATTAATTTGGGATACTGAACTTAACACAGTTCTCTGAATCTTGTAGTTAAATTCGACAAGTTGTTAGTAAAGATCCTGGCAAGAACAAGTGAATTAAATAGAATACGTTTCTATTCTAATAAATCTCGTTTCTGTTCGATGACAATTAAATTCTAAATTGTGTCTTAAAGTTAAATAGAAGGAATTAAAATGAAAACGTTTTCACAATGGAATTGGATTTATTTTTAATTGCTTGCTATGAGTATTACTTTGAAGCACAGCATTTTGTGCTTTTTAAAGCTATTACATTTTCCTGTTGTACAGTTTAATAATAAAAATTAACTAAAATGTGTACTAAAAATAAAATCTGGTTCAATTTTTAATGAGCAGACATTTTATCTTCAAAAAATAACAATTATTTGCAAATTACCCATATAACATTCTTCTTAATTAGCCATTTCTTATTTTCAGGACTTATATTAAAAGATTCAATCACATTTTCAGAACTGTTCATTCACTTCGTTTCACTGATTCAAAGGAAACATAAACATGTATCCAAAAATACTACTATATATGTCTTATTTAACCCATTAATGTCCAACTTGACCAAAATTTTACGTTGAATCCAGCCTTAACATTTTTTATGAAAATGAAGTTGGATGTTGATTTAAACTACGTTTCCAATAGATTTTGGGTTCGCTCTTTTCAAATCCGATGTCACAATTAGGAGAAAAGCACTAGTGATACTGATTTTTCACCATTTTTTCAAAAAAAAATACTATTTTCACGTGTATATTTTTTTAAAAATCATGGATTTTACTTTGATAACAGTGTCGTAAGGTGCTGGAAAGTATTTCAAAGTGGTCATCGATACTTTTACTTTAAATTTGTACAGTTGAATTTTTTTTGTATAGTGATAATTCAAAATGGCGGCTATATCTCGTGATAACTCGTTAAAAACGAACCATTATGAAAAATGCACAAGAGTAAAAGTTGTTTTATTTATCGTGATCTGTCGAATGACAGTCCCAAAATTTGGGACTAATATATTTTTGGGGCCTTACTGGACCCAATACGGCTTTATTAACACAAAATTTATATTTTTTGTACTTGATTATTATGTATTTATATTATTTATATTTTTTGTAATTGGTTGAATACGTTGTTTCAAAATTGACGATGGAGTTTTATGTATACGCTGTCACATTAGACGTTCCTTTGCCACTGATGAATTCAACATGCCAATTATTGTAATTATTGCAAAAGCTGCGATTGTAAATATTTCTGTGTTTCAAAAAAGTTCATAACAAATAAGATTGTAAATCTTCAAAAATATTTTAAAAATAAAAAAATAAAAAAAAAATAAAACAAAGTAAATACCAAAAAAATAGAACAAAGAAAATACAAAAACAAATACAAAAAAATACAACAAAATTACATAAATACAAAAAAAAAATAGAAAAATGGTTATCTATAAGCGTCCACCTCCTCACGGTGATAACCGGGCAACGTTGAATTCATCAGCGGCAAAGGACGTCAAATGTGACAGCGTGTACAAAACTCCATTGTCAATTTTGAAAATACGTAAAATTTTACTATGAATCAAGTACAAAAAAATATAAATTTTATATAAATAAAGCTGAATTGGGTACAGTAGGGCCTAAAAAATATATTAGTCCGAAATTTTGGGACTGTCTATCGAAAGATCACGATAAATAAAACAACCGTTACCCTTGTGCATTTTTCATAACAGTTCGTTTTTAACGAGTTATCACGATATTGTCTTACCTCGCCGTAGCACGGATATAGCCGCCATTTTGAATTATAACTAAAAAAAAAATTTTCAACTTTACAAATTTAAAGTAAAAGTATATCGAAGACCACATTGGAATACTTTCCAGCACCATACGACACCGTTATCCAAGTAAAATTCATGATTTTTAAAAAAATATACACGTGAAAATAGTATTTTTTTTTGGAAAAAATGGTGAAAAATCGGTATCAGTAGTACTTTTTTCCTAATTCTGACATCGAATTCGAAAAGAGCGAACCCAAAATCTATAGGAAACGTAGTTTAGATCAATAATAACAATAATAATAATAATTGTTTATTGAGCACCTTACAACAGTAATACATAGAATAAATATTGTGTGTAATAAATAGTTAATAAAAGTAACAATATTATCATATTTCCATTGCGCTCAACTGTGTCATTTGGTCGCAAAAGTGCTCAAGGCACTTGTCCGCAACTAGAAAAAACTATAACCTCAATTAAATTAAAACACTTCAACTTTATCTTACTTGTAATAAGTATAAAAATAAATAATTTATCAAATTAATTTGTCTATATTTTGATCACAATCATAGCGAATTCATAAATGCAAACATTCTATTTCGTAGCACATTTAAAAAGTAATTTATTGCACTAAAAGTTCCATAAAAAGGATAATTAACTTGCAAAGAATAGATAAGATCAAAAAATGATACAAAATACCAAAAATCACAGTAGAGAATTTTTCAAAAAACAAGTTTTAAGATAAAATTGGTATCATTTACACGTCTCTAGATAGTATTTTGAAACTTGTAGCGATAGTTGAATAGTCATGGCCATCAAAGCTTATTGGAATTGGATGGATGGAAACAAAAATATTAGATTAGAGGATTGCGATTATTTATCACTGCTAACTTTTGAAATGCTACATATCTTTTTGCAAGATAAAGGAATTAATGTATAAGATATTCAATTTTTAAACAGAAAAATATAAAAATACAATAACAAACATGAAACATTTTATAAATTAAATTTTCCATCTTTTAGTATTAAATTGACAAAATAAGCTATATATATGTACATTTCAATTTATTGTCCCTGATGATGACGGTTGTACCCTCGAAACGTTGGACACAATTATTTTTAATATTTGTATTTGTAGTTTATTAACCCATATGGTGAATATAATAAATTCAATTAGGGTAGTGTACACGAAAGATTATAATACACATTACATTTGATTAAAACTTAATTAGAAGGTGAGTCTTCGATGGTTTTAAAGTATTTCGAGCTTAAAGTTAAAAAGATGGGCGCACATGTTATAACTAAGCACGAGCCCCTGCATGACGACTAGGAGCAATACCGTATGCAATTCAAAAGAGAAAAATAAATATACAAATTACTAAATAAACAAATAAATTAAATAGAAATATACGCGACAGAAGGAAACGTTAAAACTCCATTACAAAGTTACGCCATACAAAACAATTCTTTACGAAATAATATAAAAGCTTGGTAGCGGCTAGGTCGTCGGTGCATAGCAGTATTGTCAAGAGGTTTGACCCAGAAGACTGTCCCATCCCATGACTACGGCGCAATCGATTATTTTTAATATGTGACTTGTTTCAAACTTATTTTGACACATGTTATATGTTATTTGACTTGGCTCACGAAAAATTTATTTGAATAAATTATAAACCGTCATCTTATTTAATAATTAATGAAACTTTCCGTTTATCAATATCCTTAAATAATATGATTTCGATTTAACAATACTTAAAACTACCTGTTATTAAAAAACAACATAAAAATGTTATTGAAATTATTATAATTTGTCTATGTTTATTGTTTAATATACAAATATTAATTCCATTTATGCAATAAAATAATAAACTTATATTTTTACCAGAACAACAGTAACAAGATGGCGCAGGATGACAGTGAAAAGTTAACGAGGGAGGATTTCGACGCTGGACCCTCCAGTTACAATGAAATCGAGCAAAATTTGTACTTGGGAAACCTGACAGCAGCAACAGACATAGACTGGTTGAAACGCACAAAAGTCACTCATATTCTTACCATAGATTCTTGTCCGTTGCCAAGAAAGATCCAAGATTCTGTTTGTGATATGACGATAAAATTTATTCAAGTAACCGACATGCCCAGAGAAGATTTACTCAGTTATTTCGAAGACTCGTATCAATTTATACAAAATGCTCTAGAAAATGGAGGAATTATATTAGTTCATTGTTATTTTGGAGTTTCGAGGTCAGTGTCCCTAGTCATTGCGTATCTCATGAAAAAATACGACATGAGTTTCACCGACGCTTTCGATTTAGTAAAAGAAAAACGTCGTTTTGTTGGGCCTAATGCTGGCTTTATGGCTCAGTTAAAACTATACGGAGATATGGGATGTGCTATCGATAATACGAACCTACAGTTTAAGATGTACAGAATGCAGATTGCTGCTGACAAAGTTCGTAAGGCAAGAATATTACCACAAACATACGTGGATCTCATAAGACCCGATCCGGCACTTACGACAGTTCGACCTGAACCTACCGTTTATCGCTGTAAAAAGTGTCGTCGGATAGTAGCAAATGCCAGCAACGTTCTTCCCCATATGCCGAAAGAAAGACAAATATGGCGTAACGTCAGTGCCAAGCGAAGCGACAAGACTAAACAGCAAAACAAAGTTCCTGAAAGCCCAGTGCAGACAGAAGGCGAAAAGAGTTTAGAATCGTGCAATAAAACATATTTCATCGAGCCTTTGGCATGGATGCCGGATATAATGCATAATGTCGAGGGCAAATTGAACTGCCCTAAATGCAACTCAAAGTTGGGTTCCTTCAGCTGGGTGTCCGGTTGTCAATGTCCATGCGGCAGCAAAATTGCACCCGCGTTTTATCTCATACCTTCCAAAGTCGACTGGAGTAACGTTGTGCAAAATGTCCAGTTAACTGTGTAAATTTATTTTATTAAAATGAAATATCAGGTCTACTATTTTAAGTGTTGAATTTTTAAATGTTTTTTAAAACGACTCTTAAAACTGTGAAACTCTAGAAGTCAATTTTTGTCCAAGTGTTGAATACTAATTGCGGCATTGTACATGTCACTGCTGGAAATACATTGATCAAGTGCGAATAAAATACAAGCACTAATTAATTTCATAATTTTGAAAATTTATTTTTCTAAAATGTTTACCAAAATTAAAAAGAAATTTATTCACCTATGAATATCGTAGAAATGTACCATTTATACGAAATTCTTAGGTTATGAGATACAGATCTCTAGTTTTTAATAACTGAAATGCGTTATCCACGCAACGTTGTTGAAATAATTTACAACCACAGAAAGGACGGATTTTTAATAAACTTAGCTAATCGCATTTGAACCCTGTGCCAAAGCATCGATAATAATGGTAATTTTGTTCCCCCTCGAATAGAATCTTTGCAATAATTACTAGGTTTATACTATGTGTATTTATTATGACTACGCATATAAAGTATTATTATAGTATTTCTTCGCTATGTATACCTTAACTACACAATCTTATGTCAACAATTTTTGACTTATATAATATACGTATGACTTTTCTACAGTATACTCTAAAGTCATTACCCTGTGTTCAGTCCGTTATTATTTCTACCTCGTCTTGCGAATAGTAGCTATTTGCAATGTTAATTCGGTTATCACTGAATATTGTTTGGTCAGCGCGATCAAAATAGTATTGAAGGTTTTAAATTTACATTTCAATACAATGTAAGATTTTGTTTCTTTTGGAAAAGAAGACACTAAAGTTATGTTTTGTTTAATTTAACAATTTGGCGCAAAGTGATTTTGAAAATGCTTTTAAAGTATAATATTAAGTTCTTTGGCTTCAATCGTTGCTGCAGCTACCAGCGGGTCCATAATTTCTTCACAGAAAAGTATTTTTCACATGCTGGCGTGCATAGCGGAGTACGCTGTTCCGTAAGGATGAGTTCGAAGTCTGAGAGCATTCAGACTGTTCATGGACGAACTATCTAATCCTGGGTGGACTTCTGGTTGATGATATGAAGGTAAAGTCATGTTGCCCAGGCCTCCGTTGAGAAAGCCGTGACAGCTTGTAGTTGTTTGGACCGAATTGTAGTGTTGTTGCGACCTCCAGTATTCGGTGTAGGGATATTGGGTCATTGGTGTCGCCTGAAGAGAATCTGGACTGTTATCGTGCGTGTGAGTCACTCGAATAGGCCTTAATGGAAGCGTAGCCTCCATCTCTCTCGATGATGAGGCTCCTCTATTTAAAGCTGAACTTCGTTCATTTCGACGGAACTTGGCCCTACGATTTTGAAACCAAACCTGAAAAAGATATAATTATGTGATTATAATTTTACAATATTAATAGTATCCGATCAAGTACAGTTTACTAAATCGAAACTTTAATTTATATTTCCAATATGAATACGAAATTAATTTGCAAAAATTTCTTAAAATACTGCATCAACTCATTATGTATTGTAATGTTCTTATTTCATATTTAAAACTATTATTTTTAGTTTAGAAGTAAACAAATTGTAAATATAATTCGTAGAATTGAGCACTCCGTAAATTTTTAAATCAGGTACCTGACTCGGATTATCGATCTACCCATTTCTTCCTTATTTATTTATTTTAATCAATGGGTTAAAAACCCAATAACAATATAAGTACAAATTTATGTGTTAATGCAAATAATAAAATATATATATGTATTAGTATAGCATAAATTCGAACCATCTTTGATAGAAATATCATGTCGTTCGCTCTGCGAATAGAAGTCAAAGTTGGCAAGGAGAACTTAGTGGCAATTTCAATATAATCATAATCTCGATGACATAGGTTCTCCAGCTTTAAATGCCAAGTAGCGTAGAAACTTATGCTGGATCATTTCAAGGCTATTTGCATCTACATTAAAATAAGGAGTCCAAACGCAGGAGGCATATGTCAAACATGGTCGAATGATTGTAATGTACAAGTACCGAATAACAAAGACGTTTGTAAAACAATAAGTATTTCGTTTTATAAATCCCAGACTTTTCATAGCCTTGTTTTTGATATTATTTAAATGGGGCTTGAAGGATAACTTATTATCAAAAATTACACCAGGATCTTTAACTTCATTCTTTCTTTTTAAAATATGTCCTGATATGGGTCATTCTCCAGAAAAGTGTAATTTTATGTCCCCAGTTAATATTTTATCCAAATAATGGAATTTATTCTACAAACATGTTTTTTCTTGTTCCTTATACTTTTATGTAAACATTGCATAAGAGATAATTTGTTCAAATCGCATGATAAAATTTTGACATACTGCTAAAGGTCCGAAATGTAAGCCTCCCGGCTGTCCCCAGGTATAAATAACACGTTTTCGATCACTATCACTCTCTTTCATGTGAATGATTAAATTTGTTTAAAAGTGGTTATGATCTGCTTTACTTATAACAAACAAATAGTGCTGTGAAAATTTCATTATAACGTTCCTGAAAATTGTTATGGCTTTGTAAAATGTGTCCCCATGTTTTCAAAAATAAATGTAAGTACAGAATACATGCCATTTCCAGTACAAAAAATATTAAATGTAGATACAGATAGATCGTTGTACAATTTCGATTACTTTTAGACTATGGATTGTGTGTATAATATTACTGATTTCAAAACTAATTTAAACCCAAATTTAGTAATATTGTTAGAACTAAGGCCAGTACGTTTATTCCTTGTAAGCCTCCTGTCATATTTACGACGCTAATTTAGCATGTTAAGAAAGCGAGTAATATCTTAAAATATAAAGAAAAGATTAAACTCTTAAGTGCATTTGACCGAAATTTATTTTGTTCGTATGTTAACATGGTTAATACATTGACATGTAAGCTCCCCTGTCATGTAAGCCTCCTGGACAATGTTTATTGTAGTGATTTACAGAAATTCCATTCTAATTAGTGATAGAACGGATTTTTATTGAACTTAACATCAAGTTTCTTAACTACTTTCAGTATTAAAACATATCAATTTATAATTTTCCATAATAATTTTAACTGTTTTGAGTTTTATAAAATAAATATTATTAAGTTACTATTTTTATTCTTACTCTTTATGAGTCACTCATTCGCTAAGAGTGAACATTTCGCCATTTTTATATAAAATTTTCATTAAAAAATTAAATTACTTGTATATTTCACGCGTATCGATGGCTGCTGCATTATTACTTTGTATTTACGTAATTAGCAAGCCAATGAATATATCTAAACTTTAAATTTAAATTTTTATAATCTTTTATTTTGTGGAAAAAAAATACGTCGAATTTACACTTTTTCGAAGAATGGCCCATATATTGTAGTGAAAATTGTTAGCAGAATTTCTTGAAAAGGAGAGTACACAACATTTTTCTGGATGAAGTTTTAAGCCATTCAACTCACTCCATAAATAAAGTTTATTTATATCTGATTGAAGAAGAAAATGATCTTGCGAATTTCTTATATGAATAAAAAGTTTGAGATCATCAGCAAACAGCAACGGTGTGGCGTGTAGAATAATCTTTGGAAGGTCATTTATAAAGATGTTGAAGAGAAGAGGGCCTAAATATGACCCTTGTGGGACTTCAGAGGTCACATTAATTGGTCGTGACAAATTTCTCTTATATCGTACTATCTGAGTTCGGCCAGTAAGATATGATAATAGCGCATCACCAATGCCAATATTTTTTAGCTTTTTTAATAAGCGTGCATAGTTTACTGAGTCAAACGCTTTTGCAAAGTCCGTGTATATCGAGTCAGTTTGAATGCCCTGTTGAAAAGACTTTAAAATCTCTTGCTCGTAGAGAGGACGAGGTTTGTTACAGTTGACCAGGTAAAAATCCATGTTGACATTCAGATCGCAATGGAAGCAAAACTGTAGACATTTCTGAAGTAGTAATTGCTTCAAAAATCTTGCAGATGATATTGAGTATAGTTATTGGACGATAATTTGACATGTCACTCCTATCACCTGCCTTCGGTATGGGGGTGATGTATCCTATCTTCCACAGTATAGAAAAAGTACCCTCTTGTAAACATAAATTAAAAATATGGAGTAGTGGCTAAGTTAATGAACTTCGATACTTCTTAAAGAATAAGGATGGAAAGCCATCTGGGCCTGCACCTTCGTAAATTTTCAATTTTGCCTTATTTAAACAAATTGCAGTAATAATTTCTATATTTTTGGTGTATATAAAATATATGTGCACATACGGGTGGAACTGGCACATCGTTGACTTTTTTAAAAACAAATTTCTTAAAATTCTCGACATTGAAGACAATATCAAAATGTATTCAAATAATTTGACGAGGCTAAGTATAAATAAAAATGGATAAAGCAATGAAAAGTGTAATTGCTTTTGGGACACTGTGCACTGCATAGAAAAACTCTTATCTGTGCTAATTTTTTTATATCACTCGATATAACTTTGAATTTATTCAATCAAAATTCCATCCAAAGGATCGAATAAAAAAATACAGGACCTCATTTTATCATTCACATTTGAATTGTAACGACAGGGAAAATTTCCAAAATCTGACAATCAAAATCTCGACGATCAAAAAGTGAACAATTAAAAAAGTAACCCAATTCAAAACGAATGTCGGGTTTTTGTTAAAAATTTGTTTTCTTGTTAACTGTAAACTTTAAAAAAAATGTTCATAGAACAATAATGACTTAACATTAGTAAAAATAGCCCGAATTATATTTTAAAAGTTTTATTTTTTGACAAATTCGGACTCGGAAGTGCAAAATATCACGTTGAACATGTTTCTCAGCTTCAAAACGGTACCTGATATTTTTCAAAATTTTAAAATGTGATCTAAAAATGACTGAATTTTATTTTTAGCCAATCGATTGAAGTTTCGAAATCAGCAATTGCTCAATAACTGCAAGTTAATGTTTTTGGAGTCACTGATTACAGATATGAGATCAGATTTTCAAAATTCAAAATGGTCGATACAATATGGCGGATGACATTTTTAAAACATTAACAGATATTAGTAAAAATGATAACTAAGGGACAGTTAAAATATCAGCCATTTCAAAACCCGATAATGAAAAAAACAAACCCACGTCAAAATGAATGTTTGGGTTTTGTTAAAACTTAATGTTTTGTTCTTTTAAACTGTACATTTTTTAGAAAATGTTCATAGAACAATAGTGACTTAACATTAGTTAGAGAATACCCCGAATTATATTTAAAAAGTTTTTGGTAGCATTTTTTGTTGGATAAATTTGAAAAATCGAAATTTTGAAAAAAGCCATTAAAAAAATGTTGGATTATTGGAAAACCAATTTTAATACATTTAAATGAACAAAATTTTGTTTATTGGAAAATCGGGTAAAGAATACCCCAACATTTTTTCAAAATTTTAAATTACTTTTCCACAATTTCGATTCTCTAGTGTATAAAGTCTCAGTGAATAAAAAAAAGGTTACAAACCTTTTTTCATTCGGTCAGTTCCATACAAATCGAGAAGAAAGTGCGAAAAATTGCACTTTTTTAGCATTTTTTGAATCCTTATGTGTAAAAAATTCGACGTGATACAAATTTCTAGTAGGGTTTAAACGAAACCTTAAAACATGAACTATAAGACGAAAAATTAAAAAATCACTATTAATAGTGGAGGAACTATAATCGTCGTTTTTGTAAATTTTAATAACTGGGCATTATGATTGATTGTATCTGTAGCAAATTTCAGAGGTTAAATTTCGTGTTGTATTTTATATAATTATGTTCCTTAAATACTATAGCTTTAATGTAATAATACTATTGATGTTAATAAAACTATATCCTTTATAATTTTTACCTGTATCGAAAAATAAATTTTAGATTTGTAATCAGAAACTTCGAACTCCCATGGGTAACAAAATCATAAAGAAATTCGAATAAATTACAAATATTTCGATCGCCATATTGGATCTGCCGATTTTTAATTTAGTCCGCCATTTTCAATTTCTTAAGTCTAATTTTCCATTCATCATCAGCAACTACAAAAACCGTAATGGGACCAATTAAAAAAAAATCTGATCATGGAAACTCGTTTTCTATCAGTTCTTGTCACCATAGCTTTTTTTTTTAGATGCTTCATAAATTAAGTTCCTCCTAATAGTGATTTTTCAATTTTTTGTTTAAAAGTTCATGTTTTAAGCTTTCATTTAAGCCCGACTAGAAATTTGTATCACGTCGCATTTTTTACTCACAGGGATTAAAAAAATGCTAGAAAATCAATTTTTTCGTATTTTCATCTCGATTTGCATGGAACTGATCGAATGGAAGTAGGTTTGTAACCTCTTTTTTTTTGTTCTCTGAGACCTAAAGGTTCAATAAACATAAGAATTTTAAGATAAACAAGAATCGACTTTTTTTTGTTGCGCAGTGTTATTGGAATTGCTGGCTTTGTGGTAGTTTTTCATCCTTTTCCTTCGTGTTTGGAACTTTCTAACTACCAATTTCGGTTTCAGCAGGGTTGAAACTCTTGGAAACTACTATTTTTATAATTCCCTCATTCGCAAATTTTAGCCCTTTATCAGTACATTTTACTAATAATTTAATTTGTAGAAAATTATTTGCCATCTTTCATTTTCGTGTGTAACGAATAAAATTGTAAATGTTTTATTGTTTGATATACAAACGCTTATTGTGCATCCATTCTTTCTAAGCTATATCAAAATAAACTTACATGCTTATAAAGGAAAAAAAGTGGTCCACACACTACAACATTTGGAGTCAAATTTAACTTCAAAGGAGTAAAAATCGAATGATTGCACCCGGAGTCAACTTTCAATCTAAATGACATATTTTTCAGTCTTTTGAAGTTAATAATCTACTGTAATAATTGATTTATTGGTCGTTTCAAATATATAAAAAATATAAGCGTTTAGAAGTATAAATTGAGAGAGGAGAATTAAATATTAAAAATTAAGAGAATCTTAAAAAACATGTCGGATACATGAAAAGAAAAACGGGATAAAAAGATGAGGTAAAGAAATTTTAATTTTCGGCCTGGAGTCAGAAAAAATATAATCTTGAAGGAATGGATCCAGACCGCGATAATATTACCTAAACTAATAAATCAACATAGATTTTTATTAAATTGTCGAAAAAACAAAATCCTTCCTAACCATTTATTCCACTTCAAATTACAGTAATTTAAAACCTTTTACTCATTTTCTTCCAATCAAAAGTTTCAAAATATATGTAAAAAATTGCAATGGACTTTACTCAATTTGTAAATTTCAGACATTGTTGAAAAAATATATCACTTAAAATACGTCAAATCTAGGTTATTTTATAGTATGATATTATAAAATATTCTCTTCCCTTTCATATACAGGGTGATTCTCCATTGAATGACTTCCGGTTAACAGTAGATTCTGTGATAAATTCTAAGAACATTTTTCCTTTGAAACCTGTATATATAATAATTATTTCTTCATGCAGAATTTAGCATTTAATAGATTATTTGATTTACATTCACGAAGAATTAGCAAAAAATGTAAATTGATTTAAAATACAAATAACAACAATTACCCTCGCTTCCCATCTATTTATTCCTTTGCATTCTTTCAGGATATACTCCAGACTTTCCCCGGTTTCCTCACATATTCTGGTGAATGAAGTGCTGAACGAAGATGGCCGGGGGTATGAATGGATGAAAAAAGCAGAGAACGCGAGGAGAGAGAGAGAGAAATTATTTTTCCAATATAATAAATTAAATCATAATAAAAATTGGATAACAAATTATGTAGATGTCCTTATCCAAAATGGAGTTTTGAACATTTTTTTAGGTGAGAAAAACTCTTTCCCTGTTACTACCAGAAAGAAAATCCCATTGCATAACTTTATAACGGGCATAGAGTATAGCTTCACAGAAATTAAGGACATTGTAGACGACGATGATTAAATTTTAAAAGACAACCAGAATTAAATCAGACATAATTGTATTAAAATTCTACAAAATAATAATTGTTACACTCTCATTCAACAAGAATTGGATTCGTTACAAATTTTCTTTCAAACAAAAAAACAAAGTATTAATTACTAAAGCTGATACCACACACCTCTCTTGAAGCAGTGGCAGGTTTTACTAATGCGGATCCAAAATGTGTGAATATGGAATTGTCACAAATGGTGTGTAGATTCCCAATTTTCAAAACCCCAAAATCGTACCTGATCCTATTTTCAAGATATATGCATATATGTATATACATAATGCGATTCCTATATAAATTATTACTTTCAATAATTTCAACAGTAGTTTAAATGCGAGTTTTATTTCTTTTCACCAATTATTTATTAATTTAAGCAGTTGCATATAAATTTGTCAACATTTTTTTTTAACATGTTTGTATTTTAATTTTTTTTGTGAGATTTTCAATTTTTAATTTATAAAAGTGGAAATTAAAATAATTTTTGCTATGGATAAAAATGAAAATTGCAGTGATAAAAATATCTCTAACAATTACATGCGTCAGCAGTTATGCGAGTATTTTTAGATAAAATTATACTATTATACTGTGGCATGACTTGAATAGGTCTTTTGAAGATTTTTTTATCTGCATGATATAGAGTGAGATAGCAGGTTATAGCAGGCAAAGTAAATTTTTTTACCACAATGTCTGTTGACGAATGGTGGAAGGGCTTTAAATAAAACACGAGATTTGATCGGCCACACGAAAATATTAATTATTTATTCCAATCAGTGCCGGTGACGATCCGATCGCGACGCGAACTTCCTCACCCGACGACGTCCCTGAGGCCTGAACGTTCTCTCCTACCCGATCGTCACTTTTTCACATCTTAGTTCGATTTTTCAAACTCTCGAACATTTAAATAGACTGCAACGTCGTTTTATGCATCGATATTATATTATTCGAATTACAAATAATTTTATCGAGATCGTCACCATTTTGAAGGGCCTTTACATAATTTTCCTAACAGGTCACCTTCATTTTAAGAGGTACCCCCATTCGGGTGTGCAATGGCGTAGGGAAAACCACCTTTGTGGGAAAAAACCTACGCCGGGTACCGCAGTCGATAAAACATCGATTCTGTCCGTAACAATGTCTACATACTTTTTTTCTATTTTCAGAATGAGAACATCGTTTTGTATTGTCCATTATTATGCGTCAGGAGTAGGACCGATAAATAGTAGATGTTTGCTACCGCATAAATCGTCTAGCTTCAATAATTTGAACACGCAAAAAGAAATATGGTTAAGTTTTTAACGTAAATCAAGTTATAGTAATAGTAACAACCCAGGTGGAAACGCCAGTATAATGCCGGACTTGACTACCGGCCCGGTACCACGCCAGTTGTAAATCATGACTAATGCCAGTACTGACCGCCGGTATTATGCCAGCGTTGGGCAGTACAGGCATTACACTGGCATAGTACTGTGCCAGTTTCGACTACCAGTACAGGCAAATTAAAGATTTCATCGATTTGCCAAGAGTCGGCATTGTACTGGCACTGTACTGGGGCAGTAGGTGTGCCAGTACAAGCAAAATAAATATTTTCGTCGATTTGCCAAGAGTCGGCATTGTTTTGTATTATTTCGAGGGTCGGCGTTATACCGGCACAGTACTGGTACAGTACTGGCACAGTACCGACTGCCTGTAGGGTGATTAAAAGTAGTCATTTTTCGTAAACCCAGACAGCAGCGAGCATAGCGTAATGGTTAAGGCGTCAGCGTAGCTAGCGAGCGACCCGGGTTCGATTCCACCCTTAGGCGCGTTTTTTCTTAGGTTTTTTTAATTTATTTGCGAGCGTCAAAAACATTTTAAAATATGTTAAGATATATTTCGATAAATTAATATGAAAATAAACTAGTAATAATTCGTCCAATTTTTTATATTTTTGATACCGCAAATTTATACTGTGCCAGTACTATGCCGGTATTATGCCGGTACTGATTCGGTGTTGTGGCGGTAGTGCAGTCAGTACCCCGTCGGGTTACCTTTCGGTGTTATGCCAGTACCATAACGGTATTAATTCGGTAAAATGCCAGTACCGATCCGGTATAATCTGTACTGGCGTAGTACCGAGCCAGTGGTAAATTTTCACTTGGGAAGAAATAAATCTTCTGTATATAACCAAAATTAAATGTGCGAATTATATTATTGGAATAATGTTGGAGAGTTTCACGCAAGTTCCTTATGTACTAAACAGAAACCCACTTCTATAATGAATATGGAAAAGAGGGACGAAAGCCATGACTACATCTAAAATTCCATTTCTTTTCGAGGAAAAAATTTGTTTTGGGTCAAACAATTTTTTTACAATTTTTATTATATTATCTTTGAATTCCTCGTCAAACATTACTAAAGAACCAAATTTTTTGAATTTCTTGAGTTGATTGTTTCATTTAAATATTTTATTTCCATTCCAAATCATTCACCTTCCAACCTTGCTATTGGTAATAACCGATTCAAAATTATTAAATTTGTTGTCCTGTAATAATTAACTATCCATTCAAATTCATTCGCGGCAAATATGTAACTATTTTTCCATTGAAATTCATTCAGCGAAATCATTTCTTCATTCCACTATTTTCCGATTCAAAATCATTAAATCGAACAACTTTTTATCAGCTATTAACCATTAAAAATCATTGAAACACATTTTCTCATTGAAATTCATTAACGAATTCAGAAGTGATGGAGTGAATGAATTTCAATGGATCTTCAATGTATTTTTGTTTGCTGGGTAACATTTTTCTCTCTTTTCAAAATAATTTGTACAAGCAAGTTTTTGCAGTACCCATGGGCTCACCTTTATCACCAATAATGTGCAATTTATATGTAGAATTTATGAAAAATATATATTAATTAAAAAATTAGATTTTCAGTTACCTTTTTATATGAGATATGTTGATGAAATTTGAATCTCTTTTTCTGACGGAGGAGAAGATTATGTGTTAAAAACTTTTAATAGTTTAAATAAAATTAAAGGACTTACTAATAAAATCGTTTTTATTTTCGAAATAGAAAACAATAACCGAATTAATTTTTTAGACCTAATTAATTCGTAAAAATAATGGTTTTCTGGATACTAAATGGTATCACAAAGATACCTGGCCATGGAGATATCTTAATTTGTTATCAAACCCTCTACTTTATATTAAAATCAGTGTTGTCTTTGGTAGATCGGGCTATTAAACTATCTGAAATAAGATTTCCTGAGAAAACTTACCCCTTGTTAGGCAGGTTGTAAGAAAAAATGGTTACCCTAATAATTTAATAGACGAGTGCATTTGTAAGAGGGTTCATCTATTATACAACTCCTTATAAAACAGTAAAAACCAATGAATCTAACTACAAAAAGAAACATCGATACCATACGTTCAAGGCGTCACCGAAAAACTAACAGCGAGGTTAAGAAAAGAAAATATCCGTTTAATATAAAAACCTGGATGTAAAAGTTAAGGAGGTATAAAGTCTGCAAAAGACACGCAAAACAAAAAAATGAGTAATGTAGTTTACCAGGTTCCTTGCCTATTGTTTCTTATCAAAAATACAAATCACAAAGAAATGCTTCCAACAAAAAAGATAGAACACCAAATTCTCTAGACAAAAGGTTCTTTCTTCGTAAAATTAATGGTTATCCAATAAATGACGAATAAATATGAAACAATCACGATTATTTAATTTATTTAAGAAAATACAAATTACAACAAAAATATATCAGACAAAAAAGGTAGATCATCAAATTTTCTACAAATAAATGAAAACAATGAAGTTGACGTGTCCAGTATGTTCTAGCATAAGAGTTTAAAAAGAATACGGTGATCTGGGAATGGGATTGTATGTGTGAAGTAGACTCAACAAGCAAACAAACATTTTTAGATATTCCAAAAGAATACTTCTGTTGCGAACAGAATCGATGTTTGAAATCTGCGGTACCCGGCACAGGTTTTTTCCCCCACATGAGTGGGGTTTTCCCTGTGCTATTGCGTACCCGAATGGGGGGTACTTCTCTTGAAAGACCATAGATCTACACGGAGAAAAATAACCGGCTAAATCAGCCGAAAAATCCGCAGATTCTACCAATTTTATCCTATAGGGATAGCTGTTGGAATTCCGTTAGGGATAGCCGATAATTTCAGCTAAATTTACTGAAAAAGTCCGCAAATTTAGCGGAACAAATCTGCTAATGTAGCGGAAATTTAGAGCTAAGCGCGAATTGAGTAGGGTTAAGGCTACATTAGCGGAATCAAAGCAGCTAAAATTGCAGATATTTTCGGCAATTCCAGCCGAAAATTTTAGCTGATATGAATCAGCTAATCCAGCGGAGTCATTTTTCTCCGTGTAGACGAATTGTTGAATTTGGTCACTTCGTGAAGAAAATTGTGTCCGTGATCTTATAAATATGCCCGTCCGTCAATACTTGCAAGTCTATCCTTGAATTTTCATCCAGAATGGTGAAAATTCCTATTATAATACTAAAATGTCAGATAAAATTAATCTTCATGCATATGACTATTTCCAAAACGTCAAAATAACCACATTGCGGTACCGTAATTCAATAACTTCGAAAATGGAAGAATTAACATAATTTCTCGGAATCGCCAATGACCCGTGACGATTTTTCGAAAACTGACACTCCCGCGCACATGCATGTCGCCCGCAAATTATGATATCGAAGTATAAAGCAACGCAACTTAAAGGGCCGACACAAGAGAGAAAGAGCGTTTCTTATTTCAGTTCTATAAAAGAAATAATCCACGACTCCATTATCGAATCGCGTGCCACTGTAAGAAACGAGAACGCGTACGCATTTACATGCGTGCGTTGCTGTAATTTCGCCCCCTAATACTTCCCTTGCCCTAATAATATATGCTCACCGGGTCGAGTAGCTTTACTGACGATTGCAACGGGTTTGGTGACTCGAATTGCGCGGTTCCCCTTAATTAGCAGGACCACCAGTCAATTTTTATCAAACACGTATAGGTCATTTTGTCCCCAACCTGACCGCTATTGCGAAAGCGCGGGGGTTTCTCTTTTTTTTTACATAGCGTCTGAGGGTTATTTGATGCAAATAAAACGATTACTCAGAAGTTTACTCGGTTTCTGTCATTTCCGGTTAAACTTCGTAATTTTCAATATATGGGCGTAATTGAATTTTCGGTGGTAAAGTTTACTCATTTCATGGCATATGAGACTGCCAGTGCCCCGTTCATAAATAATTGAAAAAATTCAATACGAATGCATGGTGTGTCATTTTTTTATGAAAGTATTGGATTGGAAAAGTAGATTCAAGTTTCTTAATGGGCTGTGCATAAACTCATAAATCATGTGACGTAGGGTGATTTCCGGTGTCGAACGGAATAAGTTAGTTTGCGTTCAGAAATGTTTTTTCTCATTACTCAAGATGCAATGGAAGTTACGAACTGTTTGAGGAAACTTTTATTTACTGACCTGGTCGATATTTGAAAGAATTTGTGTGATATCACTTTTAGATCTGGACGTCATCTATCATCCTAGGAAATTAATTATATTTATCTAATACAGTGTTTTGGTTACAGAAAACGTAATATAAATTTAGGTTTAAAGAATGCATATTTTCTCATTCGAAAATATTCTTTATGAACTTAATTTTCTACCTTTTGAACTTTACACAAACCGGTTTAAAAATTATGAACTCAAAGAAAACATCCTATTCATATTTTTCCGGATTTCGAACTTTTGAATTCATTGATGTCCATTTTTTGGCCTAAAATTTGGAGAGAAAAGTATTGATCATCTGGAACAACAGGTTGGGGGAAGGTGAAATGTTCCCATTTTTATGTAGAGATATACCATCAAACCGAATAAAATGATAGACGCCATATAAGTAAACGAAAATCCACTTCGTTACGAGAGCTGTGAGGGCAAGGCGGGAACTATAAGTTTCGCTTTAGCCTCCTGCGGCTGTTATCCGAAATAGTTATTGAGACAGAAATTTACAATATTGGATAGAATTGATATCTGTTGAGTGGACAACTACATTTACATTTAGAAAATTGTGCAGATTGTAAACGAAACTACCGACTGACATTTCCATTCAGTTGTATCCAGACGAAACGATTCATATTCTTTCCTAATATATCAACAATGTTCATCTGCATAGGAGCTAGTTCTTTTCCGAAATTCTATCTTTTATATATTAGACGACAGCACAGAACTTTTATATAGATGCGGAAAAAAACTAGATGTAGAAAAAACTAGAAGATTTTTTACTATCTTGAAAACTATACATATGATATAAAATGTGTGGAACGAAAATGGCTGGACACGATGTGGGACATCCAATAATACCAAATGTAGTTTTTTATGTTCACTCGACCGTCTTTAAGAGGTGTAAGAACTTAAGTAGTAACCCCAATTTTTCGTTGCAGATTTGGATTCTCCAGAAAAAAGTACTCTAACTTGACTTACGAACTTTAACATTAATATTAATGGCTGGGCATAACCGATAGGGGAAGAGGTAAAATTTGGTATCATTGGATGTCCCTCGTCGTGCCGAGCAATTTTTGTTCCACACCTTTTTTTAATCTTATATATAGTTCTCAAGATATGTCCTCAGATAAATCGACCACTCTGCATTGTCTTAAAATGTAACATACGTACTGAATCCACTCAAATGTCAGCATCTATTGTAGAAAATGTTAACTTGTCTCTTCAATGTTATCGAGCATTAACAAGAATAGTACATTGTGCAACTAGGGAGTAAGATAGGTGTTTGCCGACGAGGCGAGTTTGACGCCCGAGCAGAACTAGGCCGGCAATTCGAATGAGTCTATAAACACCTGTTCTTCCTTATGCACATACTATTTTTTCGTACGAGAGCGTGCTATTTTGCTTCCGCGATATACGGAGCTGTTTACGAGTTAAATTGGTTCTACAGAGGTACGCCGGTAAGGCAGGAACTTGCGCTAAGTATTGTAAATTAAAAATTAATACATTTTTTAAAAATCCGAACTGTAGTGGTAATTCTGATTACTATATAAATCTATTTAAAGAATTTCAAAGTACTTACTTGAGAATCGACCGACAATGCTTGGATATAAATATAGATAATCTATTCCTTATCTTATTGGCGAGTCACTTTAGAACTCGCTAAGCCATTTAGATCAATTTGTTTGCGGAAACGACCGAAGAAATGACATTTTAGCAACTTTTCAGTTTGTAGAGATAACCATTTAGTCCGGACCCCCTTATTGTCTGATGATCACGGCCGGAGGGAGAATGTAAACTCCCTTATTGTCTGCCCCCGCTCCCATCCACTTTCAACAAACTCGGCCAGCCCCTTGGCCCTTATGTATTTCATTTGACTGCTTATTGTCCGCCGGCTCTGAGCTCGAGGAGGCCGCCCCA
The DNA here is from genome assembly GCA_030407085.1 of Trichopria drosophilae. Lineage (NCBI taxonomy): Eukaryota > Metazoa > Arthropoda > Insecta > Hymenoptera > Diapriidae > Trichopria > Trichopria drosophilae. The sequence continues at coordinate 85,009,942 of CM059585.1, read as the reverse complement.
GTAATATATAAATATTTTTTTCTGCTAGTTGCTCGTTCAGTTTTCTTATTTACTCAATTACCTATGTCGCAAATATTAAAATTTCTACACAGTCATTCGTTGATAAAACAATTATATAATAAATTATGGACTTTGAATGCCTGTTGCCGTAGTGTTTACGTCCGCTGTGGTTGTTTTTTATGGAAAACTAAATGGAGGTTTGGATTAAATTTGAAAATTCATTTAAAAATGTAGTAGAAGTACAATAACGGAAATGAAGATATTTAAACAGTGTGCTTCGTATTTATAAATATAGACATGAAAATTTCTATTATAACTAGGCTGGCAATATATAATTGGACACTAATTTTCTCTGCATGCAGTGGTCCCTCCGTAATCTGAACACAGCCAGTTTCAACACCTCCATGTTTACTCTACAATCTGAACACCCCTCACCGCTTCAAACTATCCTTCTGCAGAATTTCCCCTCCGGACAGTGCGCATGCGAATGATTCAATTCCGCGTTCCTTGTTTCGCATACACATTGTAATGAATGTATGCGTTATGCACACAGCCAGAAAGTTCATGTCTATGTGGAGGGGTAGAAAAGCTGTGGTGGGGATAGCGAGACAAGCAGAACGTACAAATTGCAGAATATTAATGCCATGTTTTTTGTTCAGATTGCGGAGTTGTTCCGATTAAAGAGTGTTCAGTTTGCGGAAGGACCACTGTAGTACAGTTGGGTCTCCCTTACTGTATACTGCAGATTTTTCAAAATGGCGGCCGTCTACCTTATTCTCTACTTCCCCTGTACTCCCACTCATAGTGGTAGACGGTCGACAACTGTTCGATATTCGCTCAGCCGCGAAGGATAGGTTAGGCCCAATGGAGGAGGGAAGCCAACCGAAGGGCAATAAGAGATCCTAAATCCGGAGAATAAGAGATGTCTAGAGAACACGGGAGGATTCAATAAGGGAGACCCTACTGCATATGTATATTGTCAGGGGTCTGCATCCGGCCCACCCCGGGAGGAGACATTTTGCACGTGTACAATATCCGGTGCCCCCGTGATAGAGGGGGTTCTCTGTTCCCTATAATGGGAGAAAGGACAACAACGGAGTTGTCACAATCAACAATAGCGGGGTTTGGACCATTATGGAGGAGCAGAATTAGGGTACTCTGACTGGAAATGTTTCCAATGACCTTTCTGTACGGAACCTGTGCGTATTTCAGATGAGTTTCAGAACGGCTAAGCATTCTCAGAAAACTAGTTTGAGAGTTTCACTTGAGAGTCATGCAGTTTGACTGGTGACATCGGCGAACTAAGAAGCTCAGCTCCAGTGCCAGAAGATGCTGCGTGACGAATCCACCGACGAAGCCTGGTGCATCCAGGGTCGCGGATGCCAACGGACGTCGACGAAAATGGAAAATTGACTTGGCGATACCGCCAGATTGAGAAGGGTGGTAGAGGGAAGAGGGTCAGGATGACTCGGGACGGCGTGACGGCTCCTGGCAGACGGAGACAGACGGAGAACGGATAGACAGTCAGAAGCGTCAGAAGTCAGAAGGGCACGTATGTACGTAGTGCACTGGTGTACACGTGGTGCGTGCAAGTTACGCTATACCGAGCGCATATGCCGGCGACGTAAGCGGTGGGCTAATCATAGCTTCCTCCCTGACAACCTGTCTCCTCCGATTTTCTGCCTAGCCGTCCGAGACACGCGCATGGTCGACTCTGGTGGGTAGGCAACATTTTTTTTTAAGACGGCATCACCTCCGGCTATACTGTCAATTTGTGGTTATTTTAAAAACCGCTCTGATTGCCGGTCCAGATTTGTCGATCACGTGCTTGTAAATCGTTTTTCTTACATGTGATCGATTTGATTAAGTAGGTAAACGGATAAACAAAATTTGTCAAATTTGAATGCTTCAATCCTTCAGTAGGAAAACAGAATTTGTCAATCTTAGTGCAAAACACAAAATGTCTTACAATGTCTCGTCTTACGAATTGTCCCAGATATTCTATTTCGCTGTAATGATTCTCTTAAAAACCGACGACATAAATTTACCCTGGAAACGCACCAACTGACCAAAATGGACATGAAACAAGATGTAAAAAAAATAGTTAAGAAGTATGACATCGTCAGAGCTTCAACGAACTACTCTTTTGGATGTACAACTCTAGGAGTTGGTTTCTCTTTAAAAGACTTCTTAATATCTTTTGTACCATTGTTGTTTAACCAAAAACGATTGCGGTAGCTACAAGTTTTTTCTGTCTCTCAAAATATCTAGAGCGCTCGAATGTCAGGAAAAGGTTGGAGGCGAATTTTCATTTTTCGTATTTCAAAACCTTTATGCAAGATGAAAATACAATTTGGGGGTAACGATCTGGAGAACAAGTAAAATTTTATATTTCTAACGGTTGAAATTGTTGAAACGTACAAAATCTGAGAACTTTTATTTTACAGCAGAAGCAACTTTTCGAATCTCTTCAACATTTCACAGAAGATACACGTGTCAAACTTAACTCTAATTTAGAAGGTCAATACCAACACTTGCAGTTTTTTAACTAAAACAACTATGTCAAAGATCAATCCAGTATCTTACAATCCCAATGAAGAATCTTTCATATCAACCATGAAGGGGCAGTTTAAGTTTTAGTAGAAATCCATGAGAAGTTAGATGAGGTGAATGCAGTGGCTGTTCGAATAGAATTGAGTGTTTGGATCTTTTTCCTTTAAACAACTCAGAATGACGACATAAATCTTTGTATTAACTATTTGTACTTCTGGAACAAATCCATAATAGATCAATCCTTAGTGTTTGAAAAAGACAATCAATATCGCCTTGATTTGTGAGTAACTTTTGCTAGTTTTGTTATTTTCGAGTGATTTTCATGGAGCCAATCAGATGTTGGACGATTAGTTTGCTGATTGCATTCCTACAGGGAGTCACTAGATGTCACTAAATGTCAAATCTTCAGTTATGGTGTCCCAATAAGCATACTTTCGAAATAAAGAATTCTTTAAGTAATCTCGAATGTCCGCAATAAATCGTCATTCTTAAAGTATTCAAAGAGTAGTCAAGAAGTAATCTTTATGAAAAAATGTATGAATTGAAATAACATCGGTCATAGGTAAACACAAAGGTGTTTCACAGTTATGATAAAAGTAGTCCTAAAGTATTCTTTGTTAACAAATTCATGATACACGGTATGTGTGGCCACCTTGAACAGTCCGTCGGCATCATAGCATGATTCCAGCTCCCACCGCATGGTGATGCATAAAGTACCCACCCAATAAGCACAGATTTTGAAGAAAGAATACTTTATGACTTCTTGAAAGTCCTCATGAAATTATACTTATAGTGTATTAGAAGTAATAAAAAGGAATTCTTTTATAACAAATTTCAGTTACCGACCGAGTTTTTGCAAGCGCACGAATCTGGGGCAAGTTTGTAAGTATATAAGGAACCTCCAAAAGTAGTAATAGTACAACACACCCGCATGCTGTACGTTACATATATGTATTGTGTGCATTGTTACATTCGGATAATACGTATTTCGCTCTCTCTCTCTTTCAAAATTAATTCCATACTTATTATTATACTTATTCAGTAAAAGAATTATTTATGAACACTTAATTATGGTTTGTGTAGAACATTTTTACAAAATGCGTTTAAAAAAAGCATTCGTATATAACTCTTAATTTAATAACTATAGCGGACATTCGTTATTTTTTAAAGCATTCACAAGAAATTCTTCTAGAATTCTTCTTTCATAAAAGCATTCAAGAAGTATTCTTTTTGAATATTTAAAATTTTCTTTTTGCTTATTTAACGAGTTTTGTAATACTATCAAATCAGAAACTCCCTTTACAATTATAATATTAGTAAAAACAGCATAAGCAGGACGAATTCTGGAGCCTGTTCATTAAGACCCGTTATTAGCGATGATTTTGAATCACTAATTTTTGCATCTTGCCGATGATCTTCCCTGCGGTGGAGGTTGTTGGCCAACAATAGCAGAATAAATCTTCGACCACCTGTAATGTCTGCTTGGAACTCCTTATGTCATTTGTAATATATTTGTGTTTGGCATAAATGAATCAAGAAAAGTCTTATGCAGCATGTACAATTCATAAGCTTTTGTTTCGCCCAAAATTGTGGTGGATAAAGGAAAAGCATAAAGGCCCTCAATGGTTTTGAAAATGCTAAGTTTTACAAATACATTTATTACTTTTTATATGAGGCATATGTTTGTAAACGTTCTTTGGCGTCGCGTACCTATTTGAAAGTTACTTGAAGATTGCTTCTGACGTAAAATTGTAGTATGTTTGTATTGAAAATTTGAAGAATTATAATCCAAATTTAATTAATTGGCTACTCGAAATTATTTCTGGATCAAAATATAGTTTCATGGCTATTCATAATTCAAGAAGGAATATTTTAGTCTGATAAGTCACTAGTTGTGAGGCGGCACTAGTTACATTAGTAATTATTATCAATACAAACCTATAAACACTTATTACAATGCCACCCAAGTTGTTAATGATATTAGTTCTGTACACATTGTGTAAAATCGTTTAAAGAGTCTAAATATTTGTTCGTGCAAAATTAATAATTTACAAATTACATTAATTGAAAAAGGCTATCAATGTTTCATTCATATTTTATTGAAGTTAACATTTTTTTTTCATTTTCAAAATATTGTTTACGGATGGGACACTTTTTTTTTCTCACTGTAGAAATGGCCCTTTTTTCTTCACAGTCGGTTGATTATGATACGATGCCGACTTTTGTATCATTTGCTGAAAATTATTACCGAAGAATTTGACAGCCTGCAACTCTATTAAATGCAATTCGTATCAACGTCCTGCCCATTTAAAATGTGCCAACATGTGCACAAGCTATTTCACATGCATTCGCAAATGGAGAAGACTGAAAGCCTTTAAAATAAATAAAAATAGTGTTTTATTAACACTGTTTAGGTGACATATTTTTCAATTTTTTATAAATTTTGTTTAGTCTTTCTCAACTAGTGTCAATCCCACCCAAAATACCTCTTCACCAAATTAGTAAAATTTTTTTTTATGGTAAAAAACTACCCCACAGGCATTAAAAGTTACGTATTTTAATTACCTTTCAAATGATCTTTGCATTTTTTAAATTCGTTCACCCATAAAAAAGATACAAATAAAAAACAGAACCCGTCTCGCGACTAGTGACGCTTTCCTAAACACTTTTGCGACAGAACTTGATTAATTTCACGCCTTGCAAATTGAGAGAAATTGCTGATGGCAAGAACCGGAGTTGTAGTGAAAAGCACTCGAAGGAATGTAGATTAAATATTAATTTAATTATAGTAAAGAAAGCGGCTGTTAAGAGGGTCTTCAACATTTATTGAAGGGCAATTCAATAGTACCGCCAAATACCTTATTAGTTTTAACATGCCATGTACACAGGGTTTCTTCGACCTGGGGGGAACTAAAGATGCCGATTCTCCAAAAAAATTGAAATAAAAAGTTCCTTGTCAAAAATCGATCCAGTTTGAGTACGTTTTGAATGGTAAGAATGTGGTGTCTAATAATAATACACAAGCTGCATTGCACATGGTGATCTAAACAGGGAGTATTTATATTGGTGTAATATGTTTCCACAGCCGTCTTATTAGTAGACTTACAATGTTTGAAACTCAAAATATGCCTGTTTGAAGTTGGTGGATAGTTAAATTTGGTGATTTTAATCAGTGAGGAGGATTTTCTTTTTGAATGAATCACAATAAGTGAAAGCAAAATCACCAAGCATCATTGGAAACAAGATTAGAACAAATGTGCAATTAAACATTGAAAATGAGTTTAAGAAATTACAATTTGTTAAGGCAGTCGGCTGTTGTTTTGTTTTGTTCTGAGAAGAATTCACTTCATCGTCTAAACCAATAAAAAAATGTTCAAATTAAAGAAGGATATTAAACAGGGGGAGAGGATATTCACATATCGCCGGTCAAACTACAAAACATGTCATAAGAGTTTGCAAGAAATTACCAACTTCCGTAAATCTTACAGTCGCTTACCCCACGGTAATCATGCATGACGAAAGTTATTATTGGAAGCTCCCGGTTTTTGATTTCTTTTGATTCGAGGGGGATCAACCATCCGTGAAAGACTGTCTTACCCTTTGCAATAAGTATTTATTCAGGGGCATGTTTCTGTCAATGAAAATGAATATCCTTTAAGTTTTAATCAACATAAGTATTTTGACCTTCAAATTAATGCAATTCGATGGTGCACTTGATGACAAAATATATTCTAATCATTTTAGAAAATCTGTCAATTTTGAACCCTGGCCTTTAATTCTAATTACGGAATAAATTGATAAATTAAGGACTTTCATAACAAATTATGGATGTTATAATATGATCTAGATAAAATGTATATATTAGTGATGTATTTAATTAAAACGTCCATTGCCGATCGATAACGTAATCCTGCGAGGAAGCATGCGCAGAGGGCAAACGGTCATTTTTCCGACCGCCTGTTTTTTTTGTTGCACGACCATCCTGCGACCTGCTTACGACCACCTTAAAACGGCTAACGGATGCTTATCACTATCTTACGATCAGCTTATGATTATGATTCAAACAAACTTTTGATGATAGGCATGTTTTCATAATATAAAATGTAATATTTATAACATTACATTAAACATGAATACGTCGATTTAAAATTCCACAGTGGCTTTGTAAAGATTTCGACACGTACAAAAAAAAATGTTTGCAGGGTGATTCGAAAGTCTCAGTACGGCGAAATATCCCGGCTGGTTTGCATTTTCGGCCAAAGATAAAATATTACGTTTTATGCTCTTTCCGAATTCATGAAAAAATATAATTTCATATTGAAAATTGTCGACAAGGTCACGTTCAAGGCCAAAATTAAAAAAAAACACGTTTTGTGTGTTTTTTCGCATTTATTCCCGAAAATACACAAATCAGACGGAAAAAGGTTATCGAAAGAGGTCCAATGTAGTTAGAATTGTCGCCGTTAGATGGATAAAAAGAAAAAAAATTGAAGTCTGTGAGTAGGTAGGATTATTCGAATTAGTACTGAAACCAATGTAGAGTAGTAGTGGCCAACCAACAGATATAAAAAATAATCAAACTTGATCTTTGTAATTATAACAATCTACATAAGTGCCCCCGAATATAAACTGGTGTTACACTCTTAAAACAGTCCTCGTGAGTCCTCTTGCAGGAAGTGAATTCTGCTTGCGGCAAAAGGAAATCCACTAACCGAGAGTTGAATAATCGACTTGACCATATAAGAAGAGGATTTCCACTTGCGGCAAGAGGATTCCCCTTGCGACAAAAGGACGTTTTTTTTGGTTGAAAATGAATACGTTAAATGAATCTAATTTTTTTTAGAATTTATGTATCCTTCTTTTTTGTTTAAAACTACGAAGTCGTAGGTCGTGAGTTCGATCCCCGTCTGGTGAACATTTTTTCGATTCCGTTTACAAGCAGCAGCTCGCTGTTGGTAAGACGAGCCACGTTGTTTGTTTACGTTTCGAAAATATTGTTTATCTGGCGGAAATCACAAATGTGAAGTATGGCGCCATCTTCTCAAGTCGATCTGCAGCTCTCGCAAATATTACAAATTAAAATATGTATGAACAAAACTGTGTAAAAGGGCGATTCCGCCCGTTAATTAATAAAAAAAAAAAAAAAAAAAAAAACTGTTTTCCGTTTGATTGGTATTTTCGGGAGTAAATATGAAAAATGCAAATAAACTTTTTTTTTTATTTTGACCTTGAAACTGACCTTAATGATAACAATTAAAATAATGACAATTTTCACTGTGGAATTCGTAATTAGCCCCCCTCCCCCCGATACTAACGAAGTTCTAAGTCTGAAGAAAACAAAAATTTGGAAAATGACGGTATTATTATAATATAGAATATACATAAGACAACTGTGATAATGGAAGAAACTTTATTGTTTATGTAGATATAAATGGCAAACAAAAATATTAAAATTTGTTTACATTAGTTCTGAAACTTAATATCTTAATATGTATTGTTTATAAATAGCTGTGCCTGTGATACAGAATAATAAACGCGCCAGACAATTGAAGTGCTCGCTGATTTTCGTCGGCGTTAGTTAACGCTGTCCCCCACTCTTCTGTGTCTACAGGAGTAGGGAACAGACAATACATAATAAGAAGAGGCATAACAATATGTACAAGGGGTGGGGGGGGGGGGCGGAGAAAAATGTATGGACCAATCATGAAGTTCAAGATTTAGAGCAAAACAAAATAATTATTACGCAGAGGAAATTTTACGCACTAGTGAAAATTGTACGCATTTGTGGAAATTTTGCGCATTAATGAAAAAAAGTGTCACTTTACGCACTCCCAGAAATGCGTAAAATCGAATTTGATAAATATATAAGATTATATTAGTGTTACAACATTATTTATTTTGTGTTCTGTTCGTATTTGTTTTTGTTCATTCGACCCTTAAATCCTGTAGGGCTTGTAGGCACAGGGGAGATGTATTTTGTATTATATTGAAGTAGGTGCAATTTTATAAATTAATTAATTAGAGATTCTTATAAAAATAGAAATTTAAATTTGTTTTACCTGTACTCTGGCTTCAGAAAGCGACACTCTTGTTGCCAACTCTTCCCTGACAAAAGCGTCGGGATAGTGAGTCCTTTCGAAAACTCTTTCAAGAGCAGCCAACTGTTGGGCGGAAAACGTCGTTCGACTCCTCCTTGGTCTTCTATTTCCAGATCCCGAAATATTTTCGCTGCAATCTTCAAAAGCAGACAAATTATAAGTAAAACTAATGAGTTCTTACTTTTTTTTTTTTTTTTTTTTTGCTATTTGCCTATATTTTATTTTCTAAGTTATTTGCCGTTTTTCAGGGGCCTATTATTCAACTGAACAGTTTATTTTGACATCAGTCATAGTTTTCAAAATCTTATTCCAAAATTTAAAAATTAAAATGGCAAATCCAACCTGGCGGGTAAAATTTTACAGAATTTTTAGAATAATCAAAAATTTCTACTCGGGGTTGCCCGGGCTGTTTATTGCAAATACGAATTCAGAATTTGAAATTTCCAAATGCCATCTTGAATATGATATAATTATTAAGAAGATATGATTTTTGACAACTACGAATATTTCAGGAACCTTATTGTATGTTATAAATATTTTTCTAAAATGCAGACCTCCATTTCTTACTAGTTTTGAGGTTGCTCTTTTGAATGGCGAAAAGACAATTTTCAAAAAATCATGTTTGACACATTTTTTTCAAAAATATTGAAAAACCCCGATTTTTGAGCTACTATTTTATTTAAAAGGCAACTTTCACTATGAGACGTGTTTCCGATAGTTCTACATTGGATTTCTGTCGATTTGGATTTTAAAATGGCGCCTCAACATACAAAAATTTTCAAAATTGAGATATAGTCTACATTTTAGACATGTCTGGCAATAATATAACGAATGTGTTTTACAACATTTTCTCGTTTTGATTTTACAGTTTGAGGCACTACACTATTAAAGTAATTGTTCTTAGGTCGTTTCACATGCTATCAGTGTTGATCTGCCTAAATAATTTTTAAGCTACTTCTTTGCTCAATATTTTATACTTACCTTTCCTTTATTATTTTTATTATAAATATTATCTAAAATCGTGACATTATATAGTGAAGTTTGAATAATCCTTAGGAAAGGAATCCAAGTCCATTGCTAAAAATCAAAATATGTGAAATCACCTTTTAAAGTAAAACTGTCGGGAACTTTTCTGGTAGGATAGTCGGTGATCAGAAACCGATATCATATTGAAAATTGCCTTTACAAAATAATCATAGCTCAAAAATTGCGATTTTTTTTCAATAATTTTGAACAATGAGTTAAACAATATTTTTTTCCAATTTTACTTTCAACAAAAATTCTATGGTATACAAAAAAAGATCATGAAATCCGTGTGTAAATTGATCACATTTGGGCGTCAATTAAGAAGCGACTTACCACCCATAGAAAAAAATATGACAGCGGACCAAAGAGTCTATACCTGTGACATTCAAGTCAATCGTACTACAGGTGATTCCTGTATCAGACGGTGGGGTGATATTTAAATAATAAAAATTCAATCTAGGCACCAATTTTATTGGTGTACAGAATGCAAAAAAAAAGGATAAAATCAAAACGAATTACCATGTTTGAACGATATTTCTGAATTTTAGTTTTGACATTGAGAATATATTTGCTTGGATCAAGTGAATCAAAATATGAACATCGAAAATTCCAAATTAAAACTTAGATTCGACACCTAAGTTTAACAGTTATTCCATTAATGGAAATCTATTTCTATAACGAGGGTGAAATGCAGGACTGCGAAAATCATGCCTGCGACTAGTTGCGATAGGCCTATTTATAAAATTAATTGTAGTTAACTGAGAATGATCACTCAACACACAGTAAAATCTATCTACTTTTAGTTACGAAATTAAATTTTCCGAAGGTTTAAAATTCCGAACGTAAATTATCCGTAACGTACAAAGTTCCGAATGACAAAGTTCCGAATTAATTTAGGCGTTTAGAATCCGAATTTTTTAGGTAGAATGCCTGAAAGTGATACAGTTGATTTTTATTAAATTTCATGGAAACGTTTTTTATTAATAACATGTTGAATGTGGCAAAAATGGAATTTCTTTGAAGTTCGGCAATTTTTATCTCCGAAAATATGCATTTTTTGAGAAATTCACAAGAAACAATTCTTGTCCAAAATGACCTAAAGAATCTAACAAAATTTTTTCGGACCAAAAAATTTAAATTTTTAAATTGTTATCAAAATTTGTTAATAACAATCAATTCCGCCACTTTCAGGCATTGTGCCCAAAAATTCGGATTCAGGGGCACAAGATACATACGAATCAACTTCATTTTAAAAGTCCACATCACCATACGTGGCGCCTATATTAATTCCAAACTTTGTCATTCGGAACTTTGTCATTCCGGGAACTTGGTCATTCGGTCAACTTTGTACCTTGCGGATAATTTACGTTCGGAAGGTTAAACCTTCGGAAAATTTACTTACGAATTTATTCACTTTCGGATGATTGGCATTCGGAATTATTAAAATTCGAAAATATTACCTTCGGATAAATGTATTTTCGGAATTTTTACACCCCCCCCCCCCAGAAATGGATAAAAGGAGATTTCTTTTGTACCTAAAAGTTCTTTCACATGAACTCGACCCAAAAAGTTGGTCTTGAAATGTCCTCAAGGTCAAGCTCAATGTCAAATTCAAGGTCATGCTTGAATTCGTAGTAGGAAATGATTTTATAAATTACGTTCTCACTTGTCAACAAATATTGTTCCAAGAAAAATTGTTCAGGTATATCGATCCAATGGGGCATCCCAGTTACGTAAAGCTGGTAAGACCATGATCGAAAATCGAAAAGTTTCTTAATGCATAATTTGGAGCTCAATTAGTGCTAATTTAATGCTCTAATCCGAAATTTAATGTTCTTTTATTTAACCCTACTGAGCACGAGTTTTTCTTTTCCTATATAGAAACAATGTAGTTTGGACGAGTATACTTGTCCTTGTGCACAGTAGGGTGAAAAAAATAGACCGTCTTGCCAGCTTTACCGCAAGTTAGCAGCGCCTTTCTGGAATACCCATAACAAAAGGTTCTATCAAAATTTGGCCCAGGGCATAACTTGGAGGTCATTTAATGCTCGAGGTATCCGATAGTTTCATAGCCGTACATTCTTTATTTATTTAAGAGCGGATCGTTAAGGTCAAATTTCAAAATCGTGCTTCTTTTTCCGCATAATTTGGACCTCAATTAGTGCTTATTTTATGCAAGAACGCCGAATTCTCTGTTCCTTTATTTGAATAAAAAACGACGTAGAGCTGCTAGAACCTAGCAGCGCCGTTTCGGAAACCCGAAAAGGAGAGCTTCCTTGAACATTAACTGGGTATTGAATTATATCATTAAGACGCCCTTCGTTGGGAAAGATTTAACTGAAAATAACATTTTCTAACATTAGCCCTTAAGGTTCAACCTTTCAATAACGACTATAGGGTTCTGCAATAGTGGGATACTAGCATAAGTGAGCACCAAAATATGCCCCTGGGCAAATTTTGACATAAGCTTTTCTTATGAGTATTCTATGGTAGCGCTGTTAATGAGAAACTGAATACACCATCTCTGATCAGCGCATCCAATAATAAATTGGGTATGCGTAAATTCCATCTTTGCTGTACATGGCTGTGACTAACAAGCAGCCTAATCAACGAAACAGTAACCCATTATTGAGACGAGAACACGTATCGACCGCGGAATCGCGATTCGCCATCTAGCGGAGTTTGACTCCGGCTAGTTCCTATCCTTCTGAAATGCACTGACTACATTCTCATATTCAACCTCCATTTAAGGCGTTATTTTTGACTTTACGAAGAAAATGTGTAAGACCTTTTTTTGTAGAGAATTTCGTGCTCTACATTTTTTGATTAAAACTCTTTTTCGCGCATCTTCGAGTTTTCAAGATAAATGCACGAAATTTTAAAAAATGACATTTTTTCGATGTTTTTTCAATACAGCGGCCAAGATATGGCCGAGCGACAAATTTTGACTTCAGATTCGTGTTCAGCGACCCAAAATACGCCGGAAAACATGTCAATAAAATTTTTTCCAGGTCACCCAGTCTTTCCGAAGGTTTACCGAAATAAAAAATAATAAAAGAAGGGACCTCACAGAAAAATTAACCATCTTATAGGCTCTTTATAATACGTTGTCTAATAATCTTTGCTAATAAAATTATTTAAAACTTGCAATAAAATTTATACCTTCAGGCAATGCTAAACATTTTGCCAGAGGGCATGTAATTTTTCTTTGTTTGTTTGTTAATATTTATGCCCTGATTTTGTCTTTTACTTTATATACTCATTCTAAACATTCTCTAGCTCAACTTTTAATTCTTGACAAATAACTTAACAAGCATAAAGTGGCTTAAGTATCCTGTTCGAGATTTCGAACCTCTCCCCATTAAAATCATTTTTAAATGGTTTTTAACAAAATGTTATATATAAATTATGTTTTTACACAAGCAATTTATTCTTAGCAAAATAAGTACATCTAGGAGCAAAATAACTTTTTCTTCACACCGGGAGGAAAGCAGCAACTTTCCTCCCGCAAGCGGAAGGAAAGATGCCGCTTATCCTCCCGGCCATAAAGAAAAATCGTATACTTCCCTCGGGAAGTAAAAAAGAATGCCTCAGACTGCCTGTTTCTCACCCTCGGCTTCACCTCGGGTAAAAATTACACGCAGTCTGAGACATTCTTTATTTTACATCCCTCGTTGAGTAATATACTATTTCACGCTCTGAACGCAAACTATTATTTTGCTCCTAGATGTACTTATTTTGTTCCTAGGGAGAGAAAATGCTATTTTTCGTTCAGAATAATATATTTATTTAGGTATTTTCATGCGTTTGAAGAATAGTTATAACTTAGATATTAATGATCTATAATGGATGAATTAAATAGACTTTTGCAACATTCGTATTTTTGCCAGCGTTTTCCCCTCTGAAGTTAGAAATTTGTCAGGACAATTCACGCTCTGAGCGAAAAATGTTATTTTGCTCCTAGATTTATTTATTTTGCTTCCTAGGGAGAGAAAATGCTATTTTTCGTTCAGAATAATATATTTGTTTAGGTATTTAAGCTAAAAAACGGGAGCAGAAGAGGTCTCGTATAAGAAAATCGTGTATGTAACAAGGCATCATTTTGAACCCTTGTTTCACAATGTACGATTTCATCGCCGCGCCGTGCCATATTTATATTAAAATTCGAGTTGGGTTCAAGATAAGTTCATACGAATCTAAATATTTGAACGGAGTTCTGGGATAAACTAAAAAAATAATGTAAGCGATTGATGCTGTGGACATCGAAGGGTGTCGAGCGTCTTTGTTAAATTAATATTGATATTCCTACTTGCGGTAATTAGGCGCTAATTCTACCAAAAGAGAAACACGCTTCTTTCTTTGGAAGATGGCTTATCGACATTTCGAGGCGATTAGGAATCGAGCGGAATTCACAGGCAATTCGAGCGTGACTCAGAAAAAGTACTGAGCACGATGGGACTGGGAAATCGTTTTGAATGACTCCACTGTACTTGAGCACTCATCAAAGCGGCATAATACGAGCAGCATGAGTAAAACGAGTGATTTTGATGGAATCAAACGCGGCTAACGTATGTATTTGGATACGCGCAAGTGCAGTTTTAGCGCGATTTGTGGCCTTGTATTTTTAATATTTTGCATTCCGGTATTTTATTCACAGCAGGTGGGTTTGTCTCGGATACTAACATGGTTTTCTCAAATGCACAGAACAAAAAATTTAGTGCTTTTAATCCAATTTTACTTGATTCAAGTAAATGGTTTCTTTGAGTAGTCGCAACAAAATATTTATTAGAAAGAATATTCACCGTTTACTTGGAAAAAAGAAATACCTCCTTGACTACAATTGATATTTTCTTAATTCTACAAAATATTTCATTTTTTAAAGAAAATCAATTCATTATTTAACCAATGCATTTTTTAATTTCAGTAAATATTCATCCAAATGAAATATATATTTACTTCACTGTATTAAATAATGTCTTCCTCTAACTTGATATTAAGTAAATGTTTATTTAACTTCAGAAAATATATCATTGCTTCCAGTAACTAAGTATACCTGAAAATGTTAAATATGTAATTGGAAAAACTGAGAAGTAAAAAATTGATTGTGTCATATTGCGATGTTGCTGCTTGTTTCATAGTTTTTCTACATAAACTGTACGCAGTTATTTAATACTCGCATATATACATGAGATAAATATATAGGGGAATTATGTGAACATATGAGGCGTTGCGTGCAAAAACAACCTAACTCTGAAATCCCTGTTTTAAGATAAATGTGTTTAAAGTTTTGATACAGTTATCTTACGATTTCGATAACATTTTTAAACAAAATTTCCTTTACAGCCATAAAGTAACACTATTTGACACCCGAATCCAATAAAAATAAAAATATTTTTGTTTTAAACCTTAATTTAACAGTAAAAATAAAAGGGTAAAAGTTAGGTTGTTTTTGCATCCAACGGGTATTTTATGTAAATTCTTTTATAAATTTCAAATAAAAAGGTATATATTAAATTATATTCAATTTTATGGTGAAAAATAAAAATTTATTTATAAAATTACACATTTTACAATATAACGAGCAAAAATGTTCAGTTTTCAAATTCAGATTCTTCATCGGATACAAATTCAGTGGAGGATAAATCTTTTTCACTTCTTTCAGCTCGAGGTTGAGTCAGTCATTGACACATCCATTTTGTATTTAACAAAACAATTCCAGAATAAATAATTGTAACTCTGCACAGGTGCTTACTATACTGATCGTCAGCTATGCGCCGAGAGCGACGAGGGAGCCGCGAGCGACAGACTGTGCGACTTGCTTCAAAAGAATACTATTCATTCAAACAATAATGTTAATTGCGTTTATTTTAAACAATCTATTCATTAATAAGGGTTCGCTGTATCCAATAATATCATTTACGGAAAAACAACCTAAGCCGGGTTAGGTTGTTTTTGCACGCAACGCCTCATATATTTATCATCATATCATGCCCTAGACAGTTTCCTTTCAAGCATAAATCTTTATTTAGTTATTAAAACTACTTTTATTTAAATTGAAATTTCTTAAACAGTTATTTTCGTGCGGTGGGTAAAGTGCGACTTTACTCCCAGTCGCGATCGTGGTCCCCAATAATCGCCTGAGGGAGAAAAGTCTTTCGCCCTATACGAAAATTTTTTTTCGTCATATGTAGGCTTAAAGACATACATTTTGCGGATGCAAATGATGCGTAAAGAAAAAGATGAACTGATATTGGACGTCAATCGTGGGCCCGAGAATCCTCTCGATCGCCGACGGGGGTATCTTTACCTACTATACGGCTAGTAGGCGTGAATTTCAACTTTACGCCCGCAAAAAGAGGCGTAAAGATGTACTTTACTCCTGCTATGACAATAGCAGGTCTAAAAAATCGACATTTCAAAAAATGACTGTCCGCTTGTTTATGTGCCTACTTTTTATGTGTCGACTTTTAGACTGTCGGATTTTCGATTATCGGCTTTATCTCTGTCGGTTTTGGACCAGTTGGCTTTTTGATTTATCGGATCTTCGATCTGCATCCTTTTTGAAACTTGACAGGTTTATTAATTACATAAAAATACATATTTGTCCCGTTAAAAAATGATAATTTGATGAGTTTTTATAGTGAAAATCAGACCATTAGCTTTGACTGTCCGCCATTTTATGAAAAAAGCATGTTTTTTTAAATCATTCGATCATATACTAGTTTATACTATTGTTTAACTAAATATTTATGATGCGTTGAACACGGAAAAATTGCAGAAGATGCCGATAACTACCGACGTCGGTCGATTTGTCCCGAATTCGTATCTTCGCTGTGCAAGGTTTTCTGTATGTAAATAAATAGAAAATGTTGCCGGACGGGGATTCAAACTCACGACCTACAGGAATGTTCTGTTTACGAATGCTAACCTCTTAACCATCGCCTTTCCAATATTAAATTGAAAAATAATATTTAAATAAAAGAAGACGGGCCACCTTATTTAGTTTAAAGAACAATATATTTCATGGAAAATAATTTTTGAGATATCAACATATAGTCGACCCTCTCAATAGAGCCGCTCTCAATAATTCAACTTCTCCGGTTTGTCGAGCGAGCTTGTTCCCCTTCTACTGATCTGGAATGTTTTTCTCTCGATTTTCATTTACCTTGTTCTCAGTAGTTTCGCTAAGTACACTGAGAAAAGTGTATTTTATCAGTTACTATCCCTTGGCTTTTAAAAAGTGTATTATAGCCCTTAAAAGAAATATTATAACTAGTAAAATCCTCCGTCTTCAGCATTTGTTTTCGACAGGTAATACGAAACTGTATTAAACTCTCCTATTTTAAAATTATGTTTTATTATGACTAAAAGAAGGCATTTTTAATATTTTAATTTGCTAGATAAATTTCCATAAACAAAAATTGCTTTTAGTTAAAGAGAAAAGGCTAAAATAAACTGACATATTGGTTAGAATAATCTAAAATCTTCGTCTTTTAACAGGTAATAGAAAGATGGCAATCCCTATACGTAAAATACTATCTTTTACGGGGCATAAGAATTCTAATACTGGGTAAAAAACACTTTTCTCAGTGTAAAATGCAAAATAGCCGTCTTGTATCCTTCATAGTAAATTATTTTTTAGCTGACATAATTAATTCGTCACAATTTTAAATTAATACTTATTTAATGAATCGCGAACAATGTATTTTCATATGCGAACATGTCACCTTACAACAATTACATAAACAAAACACTCTCGTGGTCAAGTTCGGCGTACCGGCATAACTGCGCGAAAGCGCGATAAACTTTCAGCAGACGAGTAGAAAGTGAGGGAACCCGCGTTTTTGGAAAAACATTGCCTTAAAACCGCTCAAAGTATCACGATACCCAATGCAAATAATTCTCATAAAATAATACATAATATTTTGAGAAACTATACATTTACATGCCATGACCTGAAAAATCGTAAATAAAATGAACATTATAACATCAGACGGAAACAACTACACTGAGAAAAAAATCCATAGTTAAATTGACTATATCACATAGTTGGAAAAATAGCGTTAAAACTACCATGAAAAATAGTTAAGTTTACCACTTTCATATCCGTAGATTTGACTATCATTTTGTTACACCAACTATCTCCTCATAGTTAAAAAATCAACTATAAAGAATGATTTAAATAAATATGACAAATATAGTTAAAATAATTATAATCTAATGTACTCCTCATTTCACACTATGTCTCGTTGTAAATCTTTATATTTACTATTATTCATATTTAAAGTTTGTGTTTACTATAAATCCATAGTAAAGATTGCCGCACCCCATGTGTTTTGTTGTCGCCAGGTGGCGACGCGGCGTTCGCGCTTTTTTTCTTCGAGCCCGTGGCTCCCGTTATTGAAATGGATTTTCATTTGGTCATAAGGACCGTCGGTCGTCAAGATATGATAATACGTAATGCATGTATGCATGTCGCATACGCACGTGTATCTATAGACTAATTACGCGACATTTAAATTTGTGTGTATGGCATTGCATAATACATTTTTTAACTGGCTACAGTGACATTCACAAACTTAGTGCAATATTGATTTTTTGTTTTTCTTTTTGTTTCCTTGTTTATCTTAAACAAAGAACGAAGGGAGAAAAGTGGACTTTTCATATGCTATGATATAATATATAGTTTACAAATATTTTTAAAAAGTAAATATTGTCTCCTTTCCATACTTTTTATGACAGCATTTTGAATCATGAAACAATAGTTAAACTTTACTATTTCATAGTAAAAAAATGGTCATTTCAACTACTTTTTTTTTCTGAGTGTAAGGAAAAATATTGTCCATTTACAATTGTAATTATGAGGAATTATAGCCAGTTCAGTTTGTAAAATAAGCTACATATCTCATCTTGCCTGATAGACTGGAATAAGCGATAACAGTTCTTATGGGCTTAAGATCTGTGAGATCAGATCCAATGTATTCATTTTGAATATTCTTGTGAAGTTTTCATATCATGCGTTATAAATTTAGTGGGTGAAAATGAATACAAAATACATATTAAAGAATACGGAATGAAAAAAGTCATATACATGATCAAACTACAGTTTCTTATAATATTATACGTAGCAGAAGTATTTGTATATATATGTAGATAATTACAGAATTAAGGTAGTTTCATTTATATATAATTTGTCATAGAAAATGGTCATTCCGACGTAAAAAAGTAATATCCTACGGTTCTAATACTATTTTCTCAGTGAATTTCCTAATAAATTAACAACGATTGATTATGTCATTGTTTGGTCCCAAAAATTACAGACTCACAGAGTCGTTCGTAGATGCAAAATTATTCACGAAACAATTCGCGATCAAAGAGAATATTTCGCTTTAATTACTGGCTTTCGAGGCGGAATGTAATCCAAACATTTCTGTATTCGTGAATGTAATGCAAAACTGTTATGGACATAACGTAACGTGAGAAAAGTAAATTATGAAATATTTTAAAAATTACTACCGATCTTTTGTATTATTCGATTCTTATGAAATGCGTAAGTAACCCGCGCAGAAAAAATAAGAATGGGAGAGACTATCTGATATATTTTGGGAGAGAGTATGGGCAAAACTACTGGCCAGTGTGTTGCATAGTCAATCCCAGTGTCTCGCCCAGAGACACCCCATAGTTTTGGACAAAGTATTGGAGAGGCTTGTTATGAAAGCCGATGAAAGATTAGAATACGGGTACTACGAGGAAATAGTTTCGGACACAGTATGGGAGAAACTATTGGGCAGCCTATAAAATAGTATGACCCAAGGTTTTGTTCTGTGATAGCCCATACTATCGCACATAACTTGGGAATCCTGCAGTCAACTTTTGCACTTAATTTTTGCAAAACTTTCCGGAGAAATGTAGGTCGTATCTCGATTAAAGAGGCAGAAGGCGATCAACCTACAAAATTGAGATAAAATAAAGAACAAACAACCCAAATGAAACATCCTACAAATTTCAAGTCCATTGAACAGTCCATCAAAATTATAAATAAAAAGCAAACACCATCGTAGACATCAACGCAGAAGATGGCGAACTTGAAGCTGCTGACTTTCCATAGTTTCTAAGCCGTTCGAATCCGTTCGATTTCGTTTGAATCCTATAGCTTTACAAGACAAGAATCATTCGGTTGTAATGACATTATATTTTAGAAGAAACAACGGAAAATGCATGTTTTATTTTAACTAAATTTACGTTCGTTTTGATTCTATTGACACATTGATTAATGAAGTTCGATCGAAACTGTCAAAAACTCCGCTTGTTTTTTAAATCAACAGTCCTTAGCAACCGCGTTACCAACGATCGACTTGAAACAAAAGAAAAGTTGATATTTTGATTTTTGACATTATCAGTCGAACCGCCGAACCTCCATAATGTGTAAATGTAACGAACATAAATTTATTTCAAGAAAAATTGTATTTTCCATGTTTCCAGTGTTCAGTTTCTTGCAATATGTATTTTCATTTCTTTCAAATGATTTTTGTCCTGTATAGGATTCAAATCAAAGCGAAAGGATTAAAATGATTTAGGAATTGTGGAAGGGTAGCAGCTTCGAGTTCGCCATCTTCTGCGTTGATGTCGACGATGATGTTGGGTTTTCATTTATCATTTTGATGAACTGTTCAGTGGACTTGAAATTTCTCGGATGTATCTTTCGAGTTGTTTGTACTTTATTTTACCTCAATTTTTTTAGGGAAATCGTCTTCTGCCTCTTAAATCGAAATACGTAAGAGACTTCTCTGGGAAGTTTTGTAAAAATTAATTGTAAATATTTAGTGAAAGATTTCCAAGTTATGTGCGACAGTATGGGCTCTCACTGAGCAAAACCTTGGGTGATACTATTTTATAGACTGCCCAATAGTTTCTCCCATACCGTGTCCGAAACTATTTCCTCGTAGTACCCATATTCTAATTTTTTCATCGGCTTTCATAACAAGCCTCTCCAATACTTTGTCCAAAACTATGGGGTGTCTCTGGGCGAGACACTGGGATTGACTATGCAACACACTGGCCAGTAGTTTTGCCCATACTTTCTCCCAAAATATATCAGATAGTCTCTCCCATTCTTATTTTTTCTACGCGGGAATATAATTGCTAGGTATTATTTCATATTCTGTAAATGTATAAATGAACTCCTGCAGTTTTGATTCGTATGGAATATTTTGAATTAATAACGAAATTTAATTTACTTCGAACCGTAGTTAGGTCTAAAGTATAGTATACAGATTTTTTTTGGAAATCTTAAATAATATAAAGTTGATATTGTAGAAACAATTTAAAAACACTCAAGATACCAAAAGATCGTCTTGATGCTATTTCTTTACTCACTAACATTTCAACAGATATTGTCTTAGTAATTGACTTGAAAGGGCTTGAAATATTTTATTTTACAACAATACCAAAAAATGAATACAAGAAAGGTTTGAAATTAGTATTATTTAACACAATTTTCTCCTCCCATATCCAATATTACAGATACAGATATTATAAAATAAGAAAATATCTCCGTCAATATGTCACAACATTTTTTATTTGTTAACACGTGTCATTACATGGTACAATAAAGACCGATTCCATTTCAAATCGGGCAGAGGTAAAATGTTGACATCTCGAAAATCGTTTTCCTTGGAATAAGTTGTTCTTTAGGGCAAATAAGGAAACCCGTATTTTTTTGTTTCACGAAATTTTTTTTTTCAGAGTTATGCGCAATTTAAAATCAGGAACGAAAATCCGCTAAGTCTAAAAAATAGGGTACATGCCGTATCAGTTTCTTTTCATTTTTTTGTTATATATTGTCAAGTATTCGAAGTGCTAGGTCTGAACATGTTGGGTATTCGAGGTGTCGGGTTTTTGGTATGTTGCCTTAATAAGTTTGTGCATTATCTTTGTCTCAAATATGTTTTTTATATAATATATTTCAATTCACTAGTAACTTTTTAATTTCAAATTTAACGCAATTCCCGACGACATACGTTTTTCTTTATGTAGTTAATTTGACTCAATGACCTGAGGTGCAGAAATCGGACTCCTCAAAAATCTGACACTTCAACAACCTGACAATTCAAAAACTCGCCAATATATGAAAAATATCTTGAAAGAAACCGATACGTCAAAAGTCATGAAAATGTCGGTTTTTTTAAGTGTCCGGTTTTTGAGATGTCGGATTACTGCATGTCACGTTTTTAACGTATTCCCTTTTTGAAATAATTTAGATAAAACGAAATATGTCCTATCCTGACAAAATTTCTACTATAATTAAAAATTGAAAAAAAATTCTGCAACCGAGTAGCGTCTTTTAGCGCACATGACACAACTCAGATATTGTGACTAATATTACCAGTAATCTATCAAAAAAAAAATGGAAGAAAAAAAAGATTACGTTTTTGAGAAAAATTCCACCTAAATATCGCAACATGTCGGTAGACCTATTAAACGACTGTAAACACTCTGTAATATAGGTATTCAACATTTATTAGGGTTTCAGTTATTATAATATTTTGTGATATTCTTAATATTTAAAGATATTTTGTCCAATGATATTTTTTTTTTGTGATATTTCGACGTGTTACCGATTTTAATGCGAGAATACACAGTGTATCCACACTATGTGATGTTAGCTTATATATCCTATAAAAGAAGAGGAGTTGTTTCTTTACACTTTTAATAGTTTGACAAAATAAAAAGTTTCGATAAATTTTCACAGAAAATAGAATTAGATTTCTGGATTTCATTAAAATAGTGTTAGATATGAGGAATGGTTATTATATAAGAAAAGGAAATTGACTTATTACGCGACATTTAAATTATAGAATAATAGTGACTGAGCTCATAGAGAGACTACTTTTATTTTTTATTTGTATTTTCAAGAAAATACTTATATTCTTTAATCATCCAATACAATATAAAAGATTGTGTATTGTTTGGATGAATAGATAGAGCAATAAACTTATCTGAGAACAAATTCAGACAAATTAGTAGTAAGAACAACCTTATTGGAAATTGAGTACCTATCCAACTAAGTCACGAATGAATTGCAAAAAATTACATCAGTTTTATAATTCGTTGGATAAAAACAAACTTCATCCCTTACCTATATAAAAAAGCGTCACAGAGACGTTATAGAAAAGGTAAAAAAATGTAACGTAGTTTATAAAAAATCTTGTACTCACGGCGACAAAATTTATATAGAATTAACATCAAGGCGATTAGAAACAAGAATTAAAGACCAATTAAAGACCATAAAATTAATATTAACGGAGATCACGAACATAAACACTGAACTTTGGACGCCTTAGGTGATGTGAAATCTGGAGTCGCGAATAATTTATTATTTCTTGAGCGATATTCATTCCGTAATTTATTTAAAAAATTACTTAACCGGTGTATGTAATCGGACTCATTTTTTAGTTTTTAAAATGAAAGTCACGTTGAAAATTAAAAAAACGAAAAATGGCGGATTTAATGTCTTTACTACTGATGTTTCCGAGTTTCGCGAATACAATTTTCGACTCCAAATTTCACTCTAACCAAGACGTCGAAAGTTCAGAGGTTGATAGTTTGAATGTTCAAAAAATTGTTTTCCTGATGGTCGATTGGGGGTCATTCGATATGAAAAAAACGAAGGAATACGATATCGAAAAAAAAATTGAAAATGTTTTTGCTTTATCTGCTTTCTGTTAAAAATGACATTCATATTGAAAGTACTGTCTCTCAGTTAAACATTGTTTTTTTTACAATATGAATGTCATTTTTAACAGAAATCAGATAAAGC
Organism: Trichopria drosophilae; assembly: GCA_030407085.1. Taxonomy (NCBI): domain Eukaryota; kingdom Metazoa; phylum Arthropoda; class Insecta; order Hymenoptera; family Diapriidae; genus Trichopria; species Trichopria drosophilae. Next base: position 84,986,446 of record CM059585.1, on the reverse strand, counting down.
AAAAACATTTTTTGTTTGATAATTCGCATAAAATTGTTCTCCTGCAGATCGTTTGAAGGTCATTCGACGTGAAACAAGGCAAGGAAAACAATGCTCAATAGCACACTAATCGCACATTTTTTGCCGGCATGATACAGCGAAAAATAAAAAATATTTTTCCTTTATCTGATTTATGTTAAAAATGACGTTGATATTGAATGTAATGTAACTCAGCAAAAACTAATCATTTTCTATTCAATTACACCTTATTTTAATCGTAAAATCATAAGAAATTTAAAAGTACGTGACATAGAATTTTTAAAAATTTGTTGTGAAAGTTACGAAGCAAAAATAAAGAAATTTGATGGTTTTGTTGATTCTTTTGTCAACAGTTTTTTATTCAAAATTCACGTATAACATTTTTTTTTTGGGTTTAACCCAGGTTTTTTGTGTCCTGAAGACTTTCGAAAAAAGGCACTTTGGCGAATTTTGAAACAAGTGTGTTAATTTGAGTATCAGAACGAATTATCGCGAATAAATTGAAAAAATCACATTTTTCCTTTGAACATACAAACTTCAAGCTCCGTGCGAGTCCAGTTAATAGCATTTAAAAAAAACGCAAGAGAAAAAATAAATTTCAAATTGATTTTTGAACCACCCTACTGGACATATTTCAATTAGTTAAATTAATATAATACCCTGCAATTAAAGGACAATATTTGTACATGACGTCTGCAAGTCATTAATATCATCATCGTGAACATTTGATTCATACATTGATTCAGACAACAAGTTGTGGAAAATATTTTTATTAAATTTGCAATTAACTTCATTTGTTTCCTATGAAATTAATTTTTTTGGCATATCGAATGGGATATGTAAGCAGAGCCAAGATCGTTCTTCAGAGTGTAGGTGGTTTGCCAGTTAGCACCTAAATATTTATTTAATTCAACAACGTATTTTCAGATGAATCTTGATTCCGAGTGAACAATTCATTGGTAAAAATGAATTTGAAGCTATTTTTAATTCGAAATGGCGGGTTGAAATGAAGAAATATTATAAAAACAACTTTTCCATTGAGAGAAATAAAAATATTGATGGTATTGTCGACATTGACAAATAGTTAACCATCGTGGGGAAAAATCTACGCCCGTTAAACTTATTTTTGCAATTGATCGGTTTTGTAACTTAAGGCTATTTATCTATTTTACAAAATGAATAACGTGTACATTTTATTGTTGTTATTACGAATGTGAGTCATTATAACTGCTCAAAAATATCTTCCACAAAGCAATGTATTTCAAACAAAAAAAGGGGTTTGGTTGGATTTTCACAGAAAACATATCCAACTTTTATGAAAATCGGATCAAATTCCAATCAATTGCATATTACCGCAATTGACTTTCAAACAATAAACTTTTTTTACTCTGGAAAAAAACTGGTTTAGTTAATAATAACTGGTATTTATAATCAAAATGAAACAGTTAAATTCATAGCAAAATCCTTAATTAGTCGGTTTTGTTTACTGTGTAATTATCTAAAACTTTAATAAACGATTTTGTAGTAACTTTTAATTTGAATAATTGTTAACTTAACTAGCTTAGATTTTTATTTAACGATATTGAGTATTGTTTCTTAGTCATAGTTTCAAATAAATAAATATAATATTACTATATTATAGTAACTATAACAGTTACACTATTATTTTATTATAAATTTAATTTCATTCAATAGTTTTTATTTATTACGGAAGTGGAAGTTTTAAAAGTTCTTGATAAGTCCAAGAAATGCCTTTATTTGTAGTGGAAAAATAAGTTGAATAGTGCATAATTAATACGTTTTCTAAAACATTAATGTACAGTGCGTTAAAAATTTACATGAAATATTATACACACTGTATTCGGATGATTTTATTGAGGGCTAATGTAAAAAAAAGATCTTGATCTGCTGAATAATTGAATTAAGCCAATTACTGAAGAGTCATCCTTATTCGTTTCGTGTGTCATAAATCGGCTGTAATTTGCACTTTACTAAATATATTTTGAATCATTCACAGAAAATAAATATAAATAAATCATGTTTATTAAAACAGCAATTAAAAAAACGTTACAAATTTTTAACGTTACATGATTTTTTATTAACCGTAATCGACACTGAAAAAACGACTGCTTTTAAGTGAATAGTTCTTTGAAGAGTTGCAAGTTAAAATTAAATAGAAATTGATAAAATCCCAACGGGCACGAAGAACCCAAATGTTTCTAAAACGTTTTTAGAATATTCCAGAAATTCATAAAACGGAAAATTCAGAAGTTTATAAAACGTTCCGTAAAAGTTGCAGACATATAACGTTTTAGGAAAGTTTCTGGAACATTCTAAAAACGTTTTAGAAACATTTGGGTTCTTCGTGCCCGTTGGGATGTTTGAGTATATTTAACAAACGTTTCTTCTTGTAGTAAATGTTAGTTAATTTAATAAAATATCGTCTTAAATCAAGTAAGTCCTAAATTTGTTTGAAAGTCTTAGTCTTAAATATCGTGTTTAAATAAAAATATTGTTATAATTTAACAGCTAACTTATACAGTTGTAGTAAATATCTTTTGAATGATTTCATAAATACATAATTGAACATAAATTTTGCGTTATAATATTAAAAATTCTCTAATGAAATAAATCAAATCTAATTTAAAATGCAAGAAAGTGGCTACTTGCGTTTTTGTTTACACAAACCAATTTATACAATCTTTTATATTATACGAGTTCAATTTTGATTGGGGAAATGTACACTGGAAACAATTAAAAAATATTTCTTAATATTCTTTGTCATGTTAAAAATAGGACATGAAACAAGTGCGCGAAGTAGGTGATTTGCGTTTTATTATGTTTTAACACTCAGGGCGTAGAACTTGATTTTGCGCCCTGCAGTGAAATCTTGGGACGCAAATTATCGAGCCCACGCCTGTCGTATTAAAAAATATAGTATGCAATTTGGGCGCAAATATCGATCTCCGACGAGTAATTGCTCGTGCGACAAACTTCAATGATTGACATTTGCGCCCTTGTTACGTAATATACTAGTTTTTACTCCGTTAGACCAATTTTTCGGGTAATAATTTGGGTGTCCGAAATACTTCGCGCGCTATATGTAGTGTGCTAAGTACAGTGCACAAATTTTTGCAGGCAGTCTTCTATTCGATAATATAAGATACGATCATTTTCTGCTTGATTTTGACATTTGCCATAAAATATACACATATATTGTGCACAGAATATTCCGTTAAAATATGAACACTTTTTCTTTGTTGTCGAAATATTAGGTGATTGTCATTATAATGAGCTCACTTAATGATAAAACATTTTATATCTTAATTATAAATTGTGTGACTATCGATTTAAATGGCATATGGGTGATTGTCTCGCTTTGAAAACAAAAAATTAAAAATTACGATTTCTGAAAAAAAATGAAAAAACATTATTATTAGTGGTTCTATGTGAGTAGTTAAAAAAACCTGAATAAGGTCGCGATTATGATCAATCTTTATGAATATTATTGTCTAAAAAATAAATTTTTTATCTAAAAGAATTGTTTCATTTTTCTCCTATATATCCAATGATTGAATTGATATGAGTTGTATTGCTAGGGGAGTTTTCGGAGTCACTGATTAGGAATCTTGAATTCCATATGCAAAATTTAAAATTGCAAACTACCTTAGTGACGGATGAAATACTGCAAAATTCCCTAAAAATTTGTTATGATGTCTAATGAAATGAATTTGATGAAATTCAAGATAACAAATAAAAATAATTAGTAACAAATCTTTGTAGTTTTTTTGCAATTTTAACGATGTAATTATTAATTAACGGTTTCGATACAAATGCCCTATATTGGATGGAACTAAGTCCACCATTTTTTATTTTCTAAAAACGAGACCGAAAATCTCTGGGGTAAAATGTTTCAAACGAATTTATCATTTATTTACTAAAAATCTGTAATGTTATTTGAGGCTACTGAGTTTTTTATTTCCTCGACGTTCTTTAGAATATATTGATTATAAAATTAAAATAATACATTTTATGATTCTTTATTAGTAGTAATTACAATATTTTATTGAAATACACGAAACTTTGAGGACTTATGAGAGAAAAACTTTATTTACTTGCCAAAAATTAAAAGTGAGCCGTCGGTTTCGTAGTGGTTTTAGCTCTCGTCCGTAGCTCCAAATTATACTGATATTATTATTTAAACAAATCACTTTATATTTAAATAAATCGTCAGTAGTTTTTAGAACATTTTATTTAAATATAGAGATATTCAAAAAATTAATAATAAAATGCATCATTTACGTACCCGAATTGAGAATTTACCATGCAGTTTTGTCTTATTGTTAGTCGTACTTATACCGAATATTTTCTTTTATTTTCATCCTAATTCGCAGAGTCTATTAACCGTATTATTATTTGCGGTACTGTTTACCTTTTCATATTAAATACATTTATTTATAATTATTACATATTTTTATGACCGGTTGTGAAGTAAAGTACATAAACCCGCACAAAACTAATTTTGTTTCCCTAGGGTAAAATCCGATTTGCGGGCATAAAATCGCATTTTACGCCCTCGAAAATTACATGGCTAACCTAGTAGTTTCCCACCCATCTCAATTTAAAATTTGGCGCATAAATTTGAATATTACACATTCTAAAACTTTATTTTACGCCCTTAACACGAAAAGTATTATTAATACTAGAAAATCGAAATTGAAATGTAAAATTTCCTCTTCAGGGATCACTTAAATATATAATTATTAATAAATATAACTTGACAATAGTATATTTAGTAGACAACATTCTCCCTTGTTATACGTATCATTTTTTCATATGAGAGCGTGCTATTTTGCTCCTGCGATATAGGGAGCAAAATAGTATTTTGCGCTCAGAATGCGAGAAACTTGTTTTGCTCCCGAATATATTTATTTTGCTCTCTAGAGAGAGAATGTGCTATTTTTCTCGATCAATATAAAGAGCAAAATATCATTTTGCGCACCGAATGTGAGAATAGTACATTGTGCAACTAGGGAGAAAAATAGGTGTTTGCCGACGAGGGGGAGTTTGACGCACGAGCGAAGCGAGGTTGTTTGTTGTTTTCACAAGTTTTTGCGTTGGTACATATTACAGTTTCGGTTCCCGAAGAGGAAATTTGTTGAACCTATCGGCGCATATTATGGTGATATTTGATTTTTGATTCATTCTAACAATGCCATTCATATAAAGATAGTAGACTAGGTGATCTTCAAATTATTTTTTTACTGATTTTGTAATGTTTTAGGATATAGTTTTACAACGCAATCCCTACATTGTGGACGTTAATAAGTTAATGATCATCACTGACTTAAAATTTATCACTCATTTAAAATTTACACCAAAATCATCAAATAAGTTGATCTTCGCTATTGCAGAACCTTTTTTAATTTTTTTAATATGTATGTCTAAGCGACGTATAGAAGCGACGAAAGATAGTTTCCAAGAAATTAATTTTCATTATTAATGCTGACGAATATTTGTTGACGAATAATATGTTAAGTAACTTTTACTAATGACTCAAATTTTCTCATTAGTTAAAATTAATTAATTTTTAAAAAGTTTTAAATGGCGACAAGAAGAAAGTTTGAATCATTAACAAAAGTTGTTCAATAAATTATTTTTGCAGGCTTCAATGTGTTTCAAGAACAATAACACTTTCTGGCTTCAACAATATCATTAGTGAAAATAAATATCATATGATAATAAATTCTTGAAAAGGATATTAAATATTTTCCCCAAACATACTATATTGGTTTAACTACCTTAATAACGCATTTGAAATATAGAATCGTACAAACCTAAAGTATGATTCGGAGTTGAAAGAAGCCTCGATACTGTAAAATCCTGTGGCGCGTGTGTAATTGGACTTTGCGACACTATCACAGAATTGTGAGCACCATGCTGTTCCCCTTCCGATAACATTTTATTTTCACTAGTAAGATAAAATAATTAACACTTTAAAGCATCTATTAACTATCGAAGACGTCCGCACTTCTTATTCCAAGGACTAGTTTATATTTGGTTTGAAACTTTGTACATTGATCACAGACAGGTCTACCAAAATATTTATTTTATTAATAATACCTATTACTGGATCTTAGTTTCGCAGATAGTCAAACATTTTTATTATGTTTTGAATACTTTATGTGCTAATTTTTCCAATTTCATTGCACAGTAGTTTTTTTGGTTCAAGCTAAATTATCCCTTTTTTAAATATTGTTTAATACTGATTGAATGTATTATCTAAAATTTATCCCTTAATTTATCAATTTTTTAATATTAAAAAAAGTTCTTCGGTTTAGAAAATCACTCGGGACACACATGATTATCCCTAGACACGTCGACACGCGATTAAGTGTCTGATATCTGAATCTAAGGTGAGAAATAACAGGGGCAGAGGGGGAAATCAGGAAAAATAACGATACGGGATTGAAGAGAAACAATTGGTCGCGTTACGATCTGAGAAAGGCGGGATGCCAACTGACTTAAGTCGAGTTAAGACGTACTTAAGATCGTCTCATCATCCCACCAAAGACAATCGCGAGAAATAGAGCGTTTTAAGAGTAGGTGGAGATTACGCCGTTGGCTCCACCCTCGTTAGAGCCCGATTGGTGTTGGAAAACGTTGCTGGACCGCATTTTCGTAGTTTGAAACTTTGTAACCTTTCGCGCCTTTTGATCTTCGGATTCGGTTTCATTTTTATCCCTTTATGCGCAAGCTCAAACATTAATCAGATGAAATAACACATTTTGCAATACTGATCGTTTATGACCTCGGGGACTATTTACTCTCAAAACTTTAAATGCTTACTAAATTTGTCAATAAATTATTTATTTTAAAAAATATGTTTAATGTAACCTGGAATGTTGTTATTATATTCATCGATTATATTAATAAATTTATCATACTTTAGGTTCATAATTAAGTAATAACAGAATGAAATAAATAAAAGCTTTATCAGTAAACAACATTAAGAAATTAATAAATATTATACTTGTTAGAACCCGCATGAATAAAATGGTTTCGGGACCGAATGCGATTGGGATTAATCTTACGTTCTTCGACAATTCAAACAAATGTTTTGTATAAGTTGGAAACATTAAAGTAAACATTAAAGTACGAGTAATGTTGTTCACCTATTGTGTTGCGTGACAAGTGAAGTGTCAATTTGAGAGTATATTTTGATACTGAAAATGGTGACAAGAGCAGAATTTTCGTTTCACATCTCATTTATTAACAGAGTGAGGTTCAATGTCTAAAAATGAGCACTTTTGTCCATATTTCGATTTTTTCAATTGCACTTTCTTCGTTTTGTTGGTCATTTATTTGGAAAGATGTAAAAATAAAAATCAATTCTTATTAAATATCGTTTATATCGACACATCTCTACCTATTGTGGGGCTTCTTCAGGATTAATATTTCGATATATCTTGTAGCAGAGTCTTTTTTTCACACGCGAAGTATTTGAGGCGATAAAAAAGATAGCCATACCATAATTTTTCTACAATGTCGCTTTTCCGAAAAAAGTGAGGTTAAGTATGACAAAATTTTTAGTTTTTATTGTATTTCCATGTTTCGAGAGCAAATCAAACATCACTTTGCCACAATATGTTTTTCCGGAATACACGTGGAGACAATCTTTTGACATTCTCCTTTTTTTCGATATTTAATATTTTTAAAAACATATTTTTGCACCTTTTTTTATTTACTAATTATGTTGCTTTCTAGTTTTAGCTCCCAAGAATAGTCATTCAATATATTTCATCCCGACTTTTGTTACAAAATAAATCGAAAAATGGTCAACAATGCCAATTTTAAAACATTTCACCCTTTAATTCTTTGCGTCACGTTTTACAGGTTGCATCTAAGTGGCTTGAAAATTTGTCCTCATGAATTCAAGTCAGCATTTTAAAATTCCAAATAGCGTTTCTGATATGGCAAATCAAAAACATCGAATTACACAAAACTTTGTATTTAGGGGGTTTCGATGTCGCTGATTCCGAATTCGAAATCAGAATTTCGAAGTTCAAAATGGAGTTACGAATATGGAGGATTAAAATATTTAAATTTACATTGAATTAGAAAAAACTCCTTATTTAAGGAGTTTTGGAGTTGATGATTACGAATCTGAAAAGAAAAGTATGAAATTGAAAATGGCGGATCCAATATGACCAGTCAAACTGAAATTAGGTGATACATACGTATGTATACAGGTTATATCCGAGTGTTTTTTAATTGATTAATAACGAATGTGAAATCATTTTTAGTTCGGGGTAACACTAAGAACGAGTTACAATGGCGTTTTTCATTTTTAATTTTGAAATTATGAATTCGAATACTTGATCAACGGTCTCGAAAACCATCAAATATAGATTTTTTTCTAATTTTAATTTTTTTTCTAATTTTGTATCTAATTTTTTATTTTTGTCCACCATATTGGATGCGCTAGTTGGAATTTCAAAATTCTGACTTCGTATTTGTAATCGGCGACATCGAAAACCCCCACATACAGAGTTTTGTCAAATGCGATGTAAATTTTAACATTTTGATCCGCCATATTGGATTCACCATTTTGAATGGCAAAATTCTGGTATCGGCTCTGTGATCAGCGACACGAGAAACGTATATATGATAAATTTGCCCTATATGACTATAGGGGGAAGTTCTTCAAAACCGATTTATTTTGAAAACGGTATTTTTTTGAATATATTATTACTTATAATTAACTAATGCTATGAAAAATGTTTCAAATTGATATTTAAACGTCAGCCAAATATCTCAGGCGTATATAAATTAAAGAATGAAGTAAGCAGAATGATAAATTGATTGTTAAGGTGAAAAAACGAACAGGCAAAATAGCTGTATGTTATTTAAGCTTCGTAAGTATATAAATTGAACAAATAATTGTATTCTTTCTCCAAATTGACATATCTAAATGTTTTCGATATTTTGGAAGACATTTCTTGTGAATGAATTCAAAATTAAAAAAAAAATCTACGCTTGCACCAACTTCTATATATAATGAACGTAATCGGTGGATCCGATAGTTGTACTAAAGCGTTGTGGAGGAAAAAATGTTTGTTTACAGCGCGGCAAATCGAAAATGGCAGCCACAATGACAATTTCTGTTAAACAATTTTTTTCTCGAAAAGTATAGACTTTAAAGAACATTTTCACAGAACAAAAATTTCTTATAACTGGTCACAAATACCAACAAATTTTATTCGAATGTTTTTTCTTTTCCTTATATTCCGATCTGTATGAATTAAGAATTTGTTGCGGTGATAGTCCAAATACCGGCTTTCGTTGTTTCGTATTGAAAACACATATTTCTGATGCTTTTCTTTTTTTTTTGTAATTTTATGTTAATATTAATTGACCGTACATACTAAGAAATAATACTTTTCATTAAATTTTATAATTTTAAGCGGCCGAGAAAATTTTATTCGGCTGTTTGCTTGCAACCAATTATTTTGGTATTTTTGATAGTCTTTAATTATTTTTATAGTGGTTTATTCACGCAATGATCACATTTTATGAAGGGATTATTGTAAATATGTGATATTATTATCTTTGTTAATGAACTACTATTTCAATGTTTTTGTTTTGGGCAATGATCACAAAGTCCGAAAATCGATATCAAAGTATACTTGGTCTCGCCGTCAAAAATGCACGACAAAATAAATTCCCATTAAAACGACCAAAAATAACAGGAAATAAGTAAAAGATATCAGAACATCCTCATGGTTTTGACTAAATTTTCGCCAAATATTACTGAAATTTTGTGTTTCTGAAATAGACAAGACTCTTTTTCATTCAAAAATCATGAGTATAATTTTTTAACAGTTCGAAATGTTTGATAAAAGTTCGTCAAGAAACCTACAGTAAAAAGAAACGAAACATATTTTAAAGATCTGATTGAATAAGGATTAACTTAGACATAGATCTTCAACCTATAGTAGACCTTTGATGGAGTATCTGCGAATTAGTTTCTTTTAGAAGTCTACATCTTAAATCATCCAAGGCTTTTGATAAAATGATGGGTTTGTAATCGTTAATGAGTATATTTCATTTCTAAACTGTAATGAAATTTGCTGTGATGCTTTGAACAATATAATGGAATTAATTGTCGCGGGTCGGTTAGACAAAAACAAAAAATTGGAATGAAAATAGTAAAAGGTTTCAGTTAATTTTCAGTTATTTATATATTTACTTATTACTCTAAACTGACGAAAACGTCTTTAAAATTCGTCTAAAATGCTACAGAATAGAAATATTGTCGGTGCTTGATACTTCATAATTATTTTAAAACTGAAGAAAAGCTTCAGTCCTCCTTAACTTTCATTAAAGTTATCAAATTGAGAATAATGATCTTAAAATTTCAAAGTCTCTTTAAGGATAAAGGATCTTTATTTATCCATTTTTAATTGTTTCTTATTTTATAACATCCAGCTGAAGACAAATTAAAATTATTTTTGGCTGATTCAAATTGACAATTAAAATTATATGAGTTGATTTACTGTACTTTAAACGAGCTTGAACCCTTAATTTTAAATAAACCTCACATAATTTCCTATGCAGATGAAACTGTCATTTTACGCGCAGGCAATACAAGGAGTAAATTGCAATATAAGATGTAAAAACAAATAAAATGTGTATTATCTCTTAACACAAAAAAAAAACACTGTGTTTAACTTTTGGCAACCATTGTGAATTTCTAATAAGCGTTGATAATGAAGTAATAGAAAGAGTTGAAACCACAAAGTGCTTGCGAGAATAATAACTGTCATCTAAGATGGAATCACCAAGTAGTAAATATTATAAGAAGAAGTAAATATTACACACACACACACACACATATATAATATTATCTAAATTAAATAAATTGCTCAATTCGAATAATTTATTATCTGTCATATTACAGTTTAGTTACATATAATAATTACCTGGGGTCAGCAAGTGAAATTATTATGAGTTTATTAATTCATGTGCATAATAAGATTATCAAAATATTAGAAAAAAAAACTATAATAATTGTAAAAAAACATTAGAAATTATGATCAAATACATATGGGAATGCTTCTCCTACTAATACGAAGAAATAAAATGCAATTATGTTATTAGACAATCAAGAACTCGTCATAAATCATTATTAATGACAAAGGTTAGAAAGGAAATAGGTAGACGAAATCTAACATTTATAGCTAGTAAATATTATAATAATTTACCAGAAAAGAAGAAATCGTTGAGGAAAACAAATTACAAAATGGAGTTAGGTGTCATTATAAAATAATGATAATTTGACATTTGTGACATTGATTTGCGTATATCGTTAGGTATACATATAAATAAATATTTAAAAATTGAACGTCGCGCATAAAATCACCCGTTATTTATTATTAAGTTTTCTTTTGTATTATAGAATTTTATTAGATTTATTCTTATTTTTATTTTTTATTAGAGTAAGACACTTTACGCCTTAATTAGGATAAAAAATGTGCGGATGATACGTCAATATGTAAACTGTTAATGCTAGGAAGAAGTATTTTATTTTTTAGTACTACGGGAGTAGAACTCGATGTTGCGCCCTGCAGCGACAAACTTCGCACTCGTCGAAGGTCGGTAATCGCGCCCTTGTTACATAACATACTGTTTGCGACTGCCATTCAAGCCATATCGCTGCTAATTTAGGTCTCGCGATTAAAATTCACATAGATTAAACAAATTTCGTTTGAAATATTGCTCTGACATGCAAAACAGTTAGCTACGGGCCCAACATTTTGTTTTTAGTGTAAATGATTTTAATATTCAACAGCCACCAACTTATTTTGTATCATCATCTACAAGGATCCTTTGTGTTCATTATTTGCTGGAACTCCATAAAATTAATCTTCATGATTTTTTAATTTTGGACAAAAAATTGTTCTTGGTTTTGAAAATAGAACAAACCTTCACGGTATATCGAATACAAATTACGACGCAGATAACACGTGGCGCCGGCGCTCAATGGGACAGAAGATCGTTTACTCTTTCAAAGTTCCAGGATTCAGGGTAACTTTGTGCAGACATCTGCGGACTCTTCGATTTTTCTTGATCTTCCCCGTTTCTTCTTATTTCGAGGTGTCGGCCAGTCTCTCGTTACACAAGAGTGTCGAATATCCTATCTTGCTACAGTCGCTTCTTTTCTGCTCCATTTCTCGTGAGTACGCTATCCATTTTTGCAATAAAAACGGGATTATTCCGGAATACGAGCACAAATTATTATAAGAGATTTACCAGAGAAGATGGGCGGCTTACTAGTACCCAATACGTTATTCTCTCAATATAAAACAATGGAATTTTACATATTCTTAGTGAACATTGCACTTTTGGACCTGGCACAAGTTGTGGACCTGCACCGAAAACAAGAAGTTTTTACTAATAAGATAGCTTCTTAATAGTTCAGAAATCGTAAATTTGGATATTGCGAAATTAATAATTTATTAATTGAAAAAAATGACCTAAACAATAAAATATTTGAATGACATTGTTTTCTTTTTTCATAGTTTTCAACATTCTAATATTTGGTTAAGTTTGCTAAATACTATGTTAGATCTATTAAATATTTGATTGACATCATATTCATTTAGTCCGTGTAATTGAAACGCTTGAACATACTTATATATTGTTAAATATATTATTAGTTCTACTAAATGTTTGATTGGCATATTCTTTTACTCTGTGAGGTTAAAATACTCAAAACTTGTATATTTTTTATAAAATATCCAACGGTAAATCTTACCTATCTTCAATGACATTTATTGCATGAACAATCAAAGAAAAAAAAACAATTTTAGAGTATATAGATTTTGTAATTTTTTACATGACCCAAGCACGGAATTACTTGTATCTTATTTATTAAATTCTACAGTACACATGAGTTCATGTCACATTTTTGGGCCTCTTTTTCATTTTCCTGCTTTTCAGGTGGCTAAGCATCGATATGCTTGACTTCGCAAGCAGGTAGGTCTGGTTTCAGAAGTATATATGCAAAGTTTCAAATTTGTTTTAATACGTTTAAGTTTTAAGGGCGAGTAAGATAGCGAACCGATGTTAAAATTGTGTCAGTGGATTTCTTTACAAATTACTAACAATCATTTGTGAATTCTTTCTTCTCTTTTCCCTCTCTCTCTGTCTTTCAGGTAAAAGATACATCGTAATTTTAATAATTACAAAATATTAATTATTACCATTCTCAGTTTCAGATTCAAATCAAATATGGCGGTATGTGAAGAAAAAAATAAGATTTTTTTTATATATATGGTATATATAAAAATCATAATCATTTGATCAAACCAATAATATATCAAATAAAAATCCTTTATCTAATAACTGTTGAGTTTTATCAAAAGATTGAGAAAAAGAATCGAAAACTTGAGACAAAAATCTGGAAGAGTATTTTGATTATTTTATAAATTACTATTTATATTCAAAGAATCGTCATCGTTTGTAAATTTATCTTTAACTATTTGTTTACATGAATCGATTTAAACTCATAATTATTGAAAAGAAATCCTCATTAACATGTGAATCACTACCATTAAAAATATTATTGCTATCAGATAAATTTGTAAAATTAAATACATCAAATAAATTAATATTCTGATTGGGAACATTATCTCGCAACTCTTTTCGTACTTTATGAAATGTTCCAAATGAAAAATGATTGTTGGATGTCGAATGAATATTAAAATTGTAAAAATTCTCTCAAAAAATTGGCTCTGTTTAGTTTTCCGTTTGAAAATTTGAATAATTCATATAATATGTATAGATATAATTTAACTATGATGTAAATCAACAAAATCTAAAAATGAAGGAGATTTTGCGATGTCGAATCACTTTTTTGTTTAGGTGCGATTCTAAAATCGAAATCGGTAACAAGCAAAATACGCAATGGCATGTTTTTGTACATAACGCGTTATTGTGAAAATTACTATTGGACAACAAATTTTATCTAAAAATTAACAGTTTTTTGGATATTTACAAGAAGTAGTTCAATATTACGTTTGTATTGTTCTTACATTCATGTAAACATTTGTTTTATTACTATATGAATAATAATCCATCAAACAATATTTTTACGGTTCTTAATAATGGAAATGACATTGGCGTTAGTATCATTAGTCGTAGAAGAATTCATCTTGATCGCAATTTTTTGTATTTATAGTTTTTCGATAATAGCTTTTCAAGCTAAATTATATCCACGACATGAGTTATTATCATAGGTTCTTCTGATAATATCGGGCCTGATAATATAGATAAAAAGAAGGGTATAAATAAATGATTTAAGTGCGAGAGAAAATTTAGAGATAGAGAAATGTTCAGGTGCCGAAGAATATTACTTAATAAGTATACATTTACTCAAGTAGATATAGAATTAATTTTTTTAATTGTTTCAAGTAGAGTAAAAAACATAACTGTAAAGTCCAAAATAACAGATGAAAATACTAGCACTTTCCTGCAATGCTGTTGTAAATTAACTCGTATATTTTAACATTCTATAAGCGTTCCTTAACTGTGAATAAATCTTATATTAAATTCTGTCGTTTGAACTGCGCATGTCGACAATTCGTAAAAAAATTCGCAGAAAATCGAATGACTGCGCGTGTGTATGTTTGTTTATATCAGTTTAGGCGAAACTATAAGCGCGTAAATACAGGATGATCCAAAGTATGGAAACGCCTAAATATCTCAGCAGGAGTGCATTTTTGAGGAAAATATTTCAGACAAAAGTTTAAGGATTTTTCCCTGGCTATTTAACGGTACCATTGTATTTAAGCTTGAACATGACCTTGAAGGTTATTCCAAGGTCAAGTTCATTTTTTCAACTGGGGACCCCTATTTTTTTCATGGATTCGGAAAGAGTACAACATTTTAAGTTCGAATATGATATGGTCGATTTTTCCGGCAAGGTCATTTCAAGGTCAAACTGAAAAGTCCCGGAACTGCGAATTAACTCAGCGGGAGTGCATTTTCGGGAAAAATGTTTCAGACAAAAGTTGAAGGATTTTTCTCTGGCTATTTAATGGTACTATTGAATTTGACCTTGAAGGTTATTTCGAGGTAAAGTTAATTTTTTTAAATGGAAACCCTTGTGACCTAGCCGGAAAAATCGACCATATCATATTCGGATGCAAAATTTGTTGCTCTTCCCGAATCCGTGAAAAGCAGTTTCCATTTGAAAAAAATTAATTTGACCTTGGAATAACCTTCAAAGTCATGTTCAAGGTCAAGTTCTATCATTAAATAGCCTGGGGAAAATCCTGAAACTTTTGTCTGAAACATTTTCCCCGAAAATTCGCTCCCGCTGAGATATTTAGGCGTTTCCATACTTTTGGATCACCCTGCATAATACATGTCGCGTAATAATCCCAACATTAATATACAAAATTTTTATATTAAATATTAACATAATAAATTTAGCCGAATACGAAATACGGTAATTTAAGGTATACCTTACCTTAAGATCAAAATCTAAATTCTATTAGCTTTACTATGAAGCTACTACATTAACTGTAAACAAACATTTCTCTTAGGGTACTATAACTACAACTACACATCAGTCTTTCTGATAAATGTAACATTTACTTGTAACTAATTATCCCGTTGTTAAACAGGCACGCGGTTTATTAAGTTTATTCCATTTGAAAATAATTTTCACTTTATAATAAGCAAGTATCCATCAGTAATTCAATTAGTAATCAATCGAAAGGTTTCTTAACATCTGTATTGTCTGGATTCAATATTTTTAATTAACGGTTCTGTCGGTAGTCTTCCAGTTGAGTCCATATAATCGTTGTTCTATAATTTTCTGTTGTACTATAAAGAAGAATAAACAAAAATTATGTAACTATATTTTAATCTACGGCACAAGTGTCAATTGTGATATAATAGACCGATTCTAGAATATGTATAACGAGGGACTTGATTACAAATAAATTGCTCTAACGTTCAGCAAAGGTCAAACGAAATTGACATTGATTTAACTCTTGATTTATGAAAAATAGTACTATATCCATTCTGATACTAATCTACGTTTAACCCTTTTAGACGTTGAATGTTTTATTTTGAAATTTTGACTTATTTGACACTTATTAATGACAAAATACTTATAAAACACCTTACGAAACTATTCAGGAACAGTAGTGTCGAATTACTTATCGTTAAATGGGTGTGGTATAAGACTGATCTGTATTAAAATCCTTTCTTGGATTCTAAGGGTTTCAGATACTACAAGATTTGAATTGGACAAAATAATAAAAAAATATTTGTTAGCATTTTGTTATAAAAAAATAGCAGCTATGATTTCAATCCAAATAGAGTTTGATACTATGAAATAACTGTTTCGCCGGGGGTTTTCATAAAAGTTCTGTTTGGTTGAGGAAACCCGTGCGTAATCCTGAACATCCCAAGAACTAAGAATTACTATCAGATATTCTACAGACGTTTCCCTATAACCTATTGGTGCGACTGTTCTATTTATGTAATTGAAATAATGGAAGGTTCTTGGTATATGTATGGGCACATCAGTTATAATTATGAGTAGATCAGCTGTTTTGTAGCTGTAGTCGATTCATATGCCAGGAACCTTCCATTATTTCTTTCAGTGTTAGTTCTTAAGACCACACTAACTGGGGTTTTCACTTTATAATTATATAAAGTATATTTATTGCAATTTCTAAGATCCATATGCACTGATTACCTATGTAAATTTATCTGGACGAATGTGGCGCTTGCAGATTGAAAATGATTTTACGAGAATGGGACACGTACGTTTTTATTTTGAAAAATTCAGTTTCATCTGTACATTATACTCAAGGTAGTACATGACGTCACTTTTACAAAATTTAAAGACTTACCTCAGGGACAATGTTTCTGCTAGTTCTTATATATTATTATCGAAGTTGGATACAAGTGTAACCGATTTCGCAACAAGGAGGAATTGAAATATTAGAAATTGTTCCCTAAAAAATGTCATATTGCTTGACTAACTTTTTATATGAATTTCAATCAAGGTTTCGTATTAAAATCAAAGTTGAAAACAATTGAGAGGTATCCTACTATTTTCAAGGTCGCTCTTCTGCATTCCAAGGATAAAATTGAGTTTCAGTGATCAGAAATTCCAATATGGCGCCAAAATTTAAAAGAAGAAAATCGCCAAAAGATTAGGAAATATTTATTTTTCCATTGAAACTATATGTAAAAAGGTGGTCAAAATATTTGAATTTTAAGAAAAAAAATTTACTTTTGAACCCTACTTCATTCTAACCTCCTCAAAATGACGTCATCGATGAAAATTTTGTCGAAAAATTCCGAACGTTCTAACTCAAAAACATGCAAAAGCTTTTTTTTCAAAACGCGAAAAATGAAAAGTTTTTAGAATCCATTGAGGAATGTAGTAGAATTTTTTCATATTCAAATTTTTTTTTAATTTTAAATTATTTACGAAAAACCTAACCTATACATAACATAACCTTTCCTAATCCAACATACAGCACAATAAGTGCATAATAATGTAATATTAGTGAAGAGTGTGATTTTAATAGAAGAGGATTTTGAATTTACAGATTTTAAATTCAGGGGTTATTGTTGATGGTGATATTGGAGGGGTAGGTTCGACGTAGGGATTTTAACGTCGAGAATTGTAAGTGGATTATGTCCTAAAAATTAGAAATAAAAAATAACAGAAAAGCAATTTTACACTGAGACAACGGATAATAATTTCAGAGAAAGAGCCTTTCCAGCAAACGAAAATTCATTGAAATTCATTGAGTGATTTTGAATGATTCTCAATAGATTTGAATTGGTTTTCTTAATCACTAAATATCAATAGAAATCAATTCAACAGAGCTGTAACCAATGATTTTCTATTGTTTTAAAATCATTGATTTCAGTACGTGCTTATATTATTGGAATTCAGTCAATTTCATTTGCTTTCGCATTTTTTTTAATGATTTTGTATTAATAAAAGGTTGTACATTTAATGTATTACTTTTTTCTAATTATTTATTATTACATTATGGTACATCTTGTCACATAGGAAGGAAATATTATTGCTAACAATTAAATAAATTGTAGTAATTTTCTAGTACCATGGTGTTTTTCAAGGTGTAAATCTGTCAGAATACCTGAAAAAGTTGGAAAATTTATATTTGTTAATTAAAATCTTTTAGAGTAGATTAGACTATCTTAACGCGGTACCATTAAGTAGTAATCAAAGCTAAAAAAACGTAAATTAAAAAGTTCTGACTAATTTTTTTAAATTCAGGCTTCATAAAGGCAATTCTAACAATTGTTTACTATCTTCTGAAAAGAATCAAAAACAATTAAAGAGAATTGGCTGAGAATTTTCAGCAATTCGTGGTTTTTCGATATTGGAGAAAATTCTTGGTCAATTCTCGACAAATTTCTTTGTTTTTTTTTGTGAGAGCATAACAAATGTTTAGAAATGCCTTTATGAAACTCAAATTTTGAAAATTCGATTCAGTAATTTTTAATTTCGTTTTTTTCATTACTACTTTCTTCTAAATGGATTTAAAAATTTTTTAAATTTGGGTGAACATAAAACACATTTTTTTAAAATTACGGATGGATTTAAAGAAATTGAATTAAAAAAACAAATTTTTTACATTTTTTATTCCAACACCACTGACTTCCGCGTCAAAAGTTATTCAAGAAAGAATTTCTTTGACCCATTAAAATTCGCTAAATTAATTTAAATATTCAAAAAAAGTTTGATGAACAGAAAAACGTATTTTCGAAATAATTACGCAAGGATTTTAAAAAATTCCATTTCTTTTCGAGGGAAAAATTGTATTGGGTCAAACAATTTTTTTACATTTTTTATTATACTATCTTTGAATGCCTCGTAAAAAATTACTAAAGAATCAACTTTTTGGTATTTTTTGGACGACTGTTTCATTTAAATATTTTATTTCCATTGAAACTCATTTACCTCCCAACCTAGCTATTGGTAATAACCGATTCGATTTCATTCATATCAGTTGCATTTTCATCTAATTTTTTTCGATTTAAAATCATTAAATTAGTTGCCCAATAGTAATTAACTATCCATTCAAAATCATTGAAACCCATTTTTTTCTCATTGAAATTCATTGCAGAAGCTAAGAAAAGGAATTCAGAAGTGATGAAGTGAATGAATTTTAATGGATCTTCAATGAATTTTCGTTTGCAGGGTTTGATCATTTTGAATTACGTGGAGACTTTAATCAGTTGGAATTCAGCGATTTTAGTGTCATCCAATCAGCTAGTTCGGTTTTATTCATTTGATTTTAATAACATAATGTGGTATATCAATTATATTTATTATTCTTGATTTTTATATAATTACTGATTTAAAATAACGTCAAAAGTTTCCATGACATTTAGCTCCAAACTGATGTTAAAAATAAGGTTCAACACATAGCGCGGATGATTGAAATGATCCAAAAGTCTAATTTTCGCGATTTTTTGAGCGATCATCCGTCACGTTGGAGAAGTCCTATTAAGATGACACTCGAGTATGTCGCAAGCTAACATTAGTGGCAACATCTCGTCTCGTTAATCGCGTATTTGCCGTTAAAAGCTACTCGCGTGGCACTTCTCGAGACGGAATAAACCACCGTGCGTGGCTGCGGTGCAACATCTCGAGCTTCGAGTGACGTTTCGCTGCAATAATTATTTTCCGGATTTTATTTATACGAGGCTTTTACGAGGGCGGTTACTCTCGGAGACGATAAAACGAGCTCGTGAGACGGACGCGGACGTCGCGTCGCCTCGACGCGAACACGCCGCGACGCTTTGGGAGAATTATTACGCAGGCCTGACTGCTTTTTGACTCGTAGGCTTGCGCTCGTGCGGGGAATCCCAACAGGGTGGCCTCCGACCAGAAGCACTGCTGCTAATGTATTTTATTAAATCACAAAAATGTCCAGCTATGTGCTCTACCCAAGAGAAAAAAGAATACTAGGACATAATAAAATCATATCTAGTAGGCTTATGATGTAATTTACGTCATACAGAACAGTCCCGGTATATTTGCCCTCGCTATATTTACGTCCCAGCATATATGCCCAGTTCCGTCTCGTTATATTTGACTGTCGCCGCTCTCTTTTTCCCCACCTTACGCGGTGAGGCCTCAGGAAAGGCCTGCTGTGACGTCACGAACGTAACGCGACTGAGTAGAGTGGGAGAAGCGGCCGACTTTTGACAAATATAAGGAGGCGGGAGGGGGGTTCGGGTGTGGGAGTCGATGAACCGAGCGGGCAAATATACCGGGACTCGACTGTACTTTAATTTCGAACACTCCGTGAGTAAAAGTCCATTTGGCGCACAAATCGCTAATTACGCTCTTGTTACAAAATATACTATTTGTAGTGATTTTATTTGTTGTGGGGACGACAGTTCATTTTCGTGAGATGGATCAAGACGTAAACACACGCCTTCGGCTCAACCCGCAACCCTCACATTCGTTTAAAAATCTTTTCCCCACTTGTATCGAAAACTGCTATTTGCACATGTGACGAAATGTATGTTTTGATACAAGTGTGCGTAAAGTGTACTTGAAAAAAATAAAAATTGTGTACAGTCACACTTTACGCACAATTTATCAAAAACTACTATTTTATACTCAGGTGGATAAAAGTAGTACGTAAAGTGTTAACGCTGCTGTAAAGGTGTAAATGACAACTTTACGCGCGATCTTTCATTTTACGAATTTCGTTATCGGGATTATGTAAAGGTTAAATTTACTAACGAAAAACCGTATTTTCACAATAATAGTTTTCGTAACATGTGGATAAAATGGGAATTTACCTACCGGGTGCTTTGCAAATATTTTGTATATACGTACATAAACACGCGCACACACACACACACACGCACGCACGCACGCACGCACGCACGCACGCATACACAATTTTAGGACTCTTTATTCACGAAAAATGAGCTTTTTTATACATTTATTGCAGTTCTAAATTCAAAATAAATCCTTCTTAGCTGCCTTCCACTACAATATCACATTATTTTTCCAATCACATTAATAATCACTGTGCAACAAAAAAAAATTACGATTTCAATGAATCGACGTGACAGTTTTTTTTTCGTCTACTGAGTTACAAACTTTAAAATATATTAACTGCAAAGATATACCTGAAACAGTATAAACTCAGAAAGAACTCCGATAGAATCGAACCGATAAAATTCAATATTTACATGAATTCCGGATCGCCCCGTCGATAAATAGTCATAAAAGGAAACTTCTCGCGTTACTTTTTTCCGTATCTGCAAAAACCATTCCTACCGTCCCATTCATTACGTATATTTCCGTACAAAAAAATCTCCCTCGAGAATTTTCGCGTATAACTGGGCGAAGAGTAGCGCAGGTCAAAAAATGGGAGGAAACAAAACGCAGGCCGCCGAGTGTGCGGAGAAAACTAGCTTATTATATATATGTATCTATAGATATATATAAGAGCAAAGATGGAATGAAAAAGGGCAGCTAACAGATCTTTTTTGCGCATATACAAGCCATTGCTTTGAGGCACCGCGAGGCCTCATGTACATTTGATTTATGCGCATCGGGACGCGGACTGTCTAAATTCTGCTGGTCCTTTTTTTTACGTATGGCGCACACTTTTTCGGCATCGTTTATATCGTTTTCGAGGAAATGGATACATTGGGGCCATCGTTTTCAGGATAATGATTTCTGTATTTTATCTCTAGTTAGATTACCCTCGTCGAAAGCGATAATGATTTAATTAACGCCACAGGACTGTAATTAGCAAACTAAATCTAATAATGTAACTATATAAACTAATCATTTTAAATATACTTAAAACAGTAGGATATAAGACAAGACTATTACTTTTTAAAATGGTTTCAGAAAAAAATCAATTGTTGATATGCATTTTTTGCATTATTAACTACATACACTAAGAAAAAAATCCATTGTTAAATTGACTATATCATGTAGTTGGAAAAATATAGTTAAAACTACTATGAAAATAGTTAAATTTATCACTTCCATAAGTCCATTTTACTAGAATTTTGTTACACCAACTATCTGCTCATAGTTAAAAAAATCAACTATGTAGAATGATTTAAATAAATATGACAAATACAGTTAAAATAACTATAATCTAGTGTAGTCCTTATTTCACACTATGTCTCGTAGTGAATTTTTATATTTACTATTAGTCACAGTTAAAGTTTGTATTTATGTACTATAAATCCATAGTAAAGACTTTCGCACTCCGTGTGTTTTGATGACGCCAGGTGATACGTTGTTAGTAGCTTTTTTTCTTCCAGTCCGTGGCTCCCGTTATTGAAGTGGATTTTCATTAATACATAATGCATGTAGTATTCTCACGTGCATCTATTGACTAGTTACACGACATTGAAATTTGTGTGTATAATGGCGTTGCATAATAGATTTTTTAATTGGCTAGAGTGTGACATTCACAAACTTAACGTAGTATTGATATAATAGTTGAATCTATTTGTTTATTATGATAAGTAGCATTTTGAATCATGAAACAATAGTCAAACTTTACTATTTCAGAATAATTATTTTAACTATTACCATGCCTAGTCCTCATTTCACCCTATTATTCAATGTAAAAAATGGTCATTTCAACTACTTTTTTTCTGAGTGTAGTAAAGCGAAAATTATAGCGGGATTAGTTATTGAGAGTGGGGGATTTAAAATAGAGGATTGACAAATTTAATATAACGCATTCACAATAAGAATAAAAATAAAGGAAGACTGAATGGTTTGGACCTCATTTTAATATTAATTATTTTAATATTAAAATTGATTACAAAATTTTGTTATCAAAAGAAATATTTGTTCAGAGCTAGCTTTTTTAGACACAAATACAGTCAAATGTGCCAAAAGTAGGATTTAGAAAAAATTGTTTCGCGAAACGTGTTTGGAAATTCCATTTTTTCCAACTTTGGCACATGGTTAGCTCATCATTTATTGTGTAGTTGACCTGCAAATTCATAAATAAATGTAAGAAAAAAGACATCTTTAATTTTTTGATATTAACAGATGAGAATTGTGTAATATAAAACGAGTGTGGTCGAAAACCCTACAGGAAAGTTAAAATGATTTTCAAAATGTAGGTAGAATGTCGTAAGTTTTCCACCCTTACAATCCACACTTGAGTATTTTCTTATTTCGAGTATATGTACCGAAGCGTTTGGTGGTTTTCCGATCTTTTCCGAATTTTCCGAGAAACTGTTGCGAAACCATGTGGTGGAAGAGTGGGAGAAGTGACTAATAAAACTTAGTAAAACTAGTAAAACTAGACAAAGCAGATGTATAATTTAGGACGGTGATTTCTTACAATAAAGAACGAATTTTTTGGTATATTAAAAATGTATTTTTTAAATGTAATACGTTTTGATTTACAGACGTATTTTATTTGAAATGCTTACATAGTGACAAAGAAAATAGTAAATGGAACCACTTTATAATAATAAAACTTTTTCATGCGAAAAGTAGTTAAATTAACTATTTTCATAGTAAATGGAGCAATAAAGTTATTCTGCGCAGAAAAACAGGGTTAATAGAACCACGATAAAATGGTGCAAACGATTTTAATATATGTCAATATTAGAATTAACAACACGAAAGGTTTTAGTTGATATCTGAGGACATGTACAAATGATTTAAGTGTATTGAGAAATAGAAAATGTAAAAATTTTATTGTGCTTACACAGAGACAAAGGAAATAGTTAATTTAACTACCTTTTGGATGAAAGAGTTTATAAATTGGTTCCATCAACTATTTTCTTTGTCTGTGTTTAAGTACAATAAAATGGTTCCATGTACTATTTCCCAATAATTAAATCATTCGTACATATAACCACAAATATCTATAACCTTAACCATATCCTTTCGTGTTGTTAATTCTACTATTTACATATGTTAAAATCGTTTCTACCATTTTATCATGGTTCTATTAACTCTTTGTTCTCTTTCTGTATACCTTGTTTATTTGTATACCAATCAATTCATGATGTGCAGCAATCAGGTTCTTTTTCATATAGTTTTCAAAAATTGTACTTAAAAACACATTTTAAACAAATGTCCCAGAAAATGTCCACAAATGGGACGGCGATATTAGACTGAATGAAATTCTATATCAGATCTTAATATTTTGAGTAGAACTTCGAGTGCAGACCTGAAACCTTGTTAAAATTGATTATATTATTTTACACAATTGCTGCATTCTTTGGAGATAAACTTGTAAGTTAATATAATTTTACTGAATAGAAAAGTTAATAATTGACAAATGAGTTTTATTGGTGAGTATTTCTGATTTAATCTTATTCCATTAATCATCATTCAAAGTTACTGACGCCAATAATTAAATAATATTCAAAGGTAGAAAATCATCTAATTTATGATATTTTGGTACAAAAGTTTGGCTTTTGACATGAAAAGAGTCATTTACAATCTATTTTTTATTCTAAAAACGACGACGTTGATAGAACTTTTGTTATCTACACATTTTTCGAGAAAGGTAAAGTTAAATTTGTAAAAATTGTTTCACATTAAATTGATTGTTTTTGTCAAAAACAACATTATTTTTGATAATCATAGTCACAGTCTTGCTTCTGAAGAATTTTTGTAATGAAAATGATGGCCAATAAAAATTTACCTATTCTTATTGCTCGTTTCTCAGAAAAGTGAGATTAAGTGGGTCACAAATATCATTTTTCGCAATTTATTATGAATAATTTATTTAGGTATTCTTATGCCGAAAAAAGGGGTTATAATATTAAAAGAAAAATGTTCATTTGTCTACAACAGGCTAGAAATATTACCAAAAACTCAAATGTTGATTTATTTAATTTCACTCTTCCGGAAAACGTTAAACTTTAGATTTTCAACAATAAAAATGTTTCTGAAACGATGCGACTGTTAATAGAAAACTTTCTTGTCGAAAGTGCGACGGGACAGAATAATTTTTCTTATTATAAGAAATAATTTTGGCACAGCCATTCTTATTACTATCAAACAATATTTCGAAGATGTAAATTAGCATATCAAAGGCAAATAAAATAGACCATTGTGCAACTAGGGAGCAAAATATGTATTTTCCGATGAGTGCGAGTTTGACAGCAAATACCTATTCTACTTTGTTTGAAATATTATTTTCAATACAAGAGTGTGAGAAATAGTATATTACGTAATAAGTGCGCAATTATCGAGCGTGAGCAAAATACCGATTTCCAACGAGTGTGATTATCACTCTCACTTCGCTCGCGCGACAAACTTTGCACTCGTCGGAGATTGATATTTTGCTCATGTTCTATACGATATATTTTAATACGACGGGCGTGAGGCTCGATAATTTGCGCCCGAATATTTCACTGCCAGGCGCAAAATCGAGTTCTACTCCCGGAGTGTTAAAAATAAAATGTAGATCATCGTTCTCAGTTCATATACGTCTTCAGTGAATTTCAGTTCATATTTGTTCCATATGTAATGTTGAAATTGTTCTATATTAATAATAACAATGTTTCAGATAAATATTTGTCATACTATAATGCAGCTAATATTTCGTTAGTTTAGTAAAATACTAAAGAAATTTGTTTCTGCCTTAGCTTCTACAATCTCTTAATATTTTGCCTAATTCCGTAGAATTTCGAATATCTTTGTCTTTGGCAGGTATTTCACATTAGCTCAACTTTAAATATTTTTCGAAAGTTCTTTTGTTCTACAAAACTCCCAGCAGAGTTTCATTATTTTCGAAATTGTTAGTGTATCTCAAAAAGTATCCTCCAGTAAATGACTAAAAATCGTTGGATTTATTGTTATTGAACATACTATTCAATATTATAATGTACAATTTTGTACGTACTTAATTGAATTATAGAGAAACAAAGTCGTAATGAATTTATGAAGTCTTTATTTCTTTTCATATTTCCGTACAGCCTTCTATAGCTCTTGTACCCCATTGAAACATTTAAACCATATTTTGTGTTATTATAACTTTTGTATCTCTTCGACATTCCAATGTTTACAATGTCAAACAGTCTGTTAAGTTTGGAGATAATTGTCAACTTTTTACAAAATTATAAAGAGTCATTAAAAAATAATTTTGGACAAAATTCTGTACGGATATCGATTAGACAATTAAGACAATTAAGTAAAGATGTTTTTTATTTTCAATGCCCTTAATTACAGATAATACATTTGAGTTTCAAAAAACATTACGTTTTATCCATTCTGTTACAATCCAAATAATTTAACACTATTGCGATGTTTCATTAAGCTCTCTACCGAATATTTTTTTAAAACTGATCACAGCTTTTATCTTTATAAGATATGGAAATACACTGAACTAAACTACACTTCTTTTTTGTCTTTGTATAAATGGGTGCGTCTTATTTTTATGTGTCTTATTTATCAAACAATGAAATCATCGACGAGTAAAACTAAACGTTCATAAACAATCAATGAATACGATATTAAAAAATATAGGTAAATTATTTTTTAAATCGTTGTAGAGTTGGATGTACTTTCGAAGGCCCACACCTCCATTTTGTTACTACATTTATAATTGTGAAAATTGAACACAAAGTCATTTCCAAGGTCAAAATTGCAAAAAAATGCAAAGCACCTATTTTGTGTAGAATCTCTTTTTTCTTTAATCTATTACCCGTCTGATTCGTATTTTTAAAAATAAATGAAAAAGATGACGTAAGTGTACGTAATATAAAAAAATTGGGAGGATTCGGGAAGTACACCAGTAAAATAGTTGATTAAACTTAGATTAATAACAATCATTAAATAAATAATTATTAAACAATTGTCTACATTTTCATAACACGAATTTTACGTATTATGAAGGAATATCATACAGTTGTGTGAATAGATAAACCATTTCACTTTTTCTAATTTATGTCAGTTTTTCGTACGTTATATTTTACACTTTTTATACCTCACATAAAATACGGCGCGTAAATGCTAACTTTTTATGTATAATACGTGCATGTAATTTCCGTGGGAAATTGGAAATTGATATTAATTCTGACCTTTCACGAGAATAAAATTTAAAATAGGGCTGACTCGTTTTTTTGTCAGGTTGTTTCTTCAGTACTCTTCGGTTGCACCCCGGAGGTAGAAATATTTTTTATACCTAAGAAATTCTCGTATGCAAGAGTCCTTTTTCACGAATGCATCATTCAGAACCGTTTAAATCAAGTACGTTATGAACAGGTGCGTACATATCGACGAACTTTCCAGAACAAAAAATTTGCCAATATTTATAATAAAATAAATAAATAATTCATTGAATAAAAAATAATTGTTCGGTATTTTTCACTGATACGAAATTTTAGTTTTAGTAAACTATAAATTAAAGCAAGCAAATAATAAGAAAAATGTAAATTAAAAAATGATTACACAAGTATGTAACGAATGAAACTTTATTTTCGCCAGAAATTAAATTGATTTGATTTTGATGTACTGAATAACACAAAAAGTTTGTGGGAATCTTTTTTACGCGTGTTTCTACTTGCTAGGGTGGTTCCCTCGGCAGGTACAGATACTTCCAATTCACCCTATTTTATTTTATCGCAGATCCGTTTAGACAGTATTAGAAAACAATTGTCTAAATCTCTATTCTAATACGAATCGTATATTCTAAGTTACCTAAAGATTCGTATTAGAAGAAAGATTTAGAAAATTATTTACCAAAGTTAATTTATACAATTTTTTATAAAATTCACTTCTTCTAGAACCCGTAAAATCACTACGATAATGATTTATTTATAAATTTTAAAAACTAACTTGAGTAAAAATTTATATATTAAAATACATTATGAGATGATATGAGCTGTTTGGCTGTTTCGCACGACAGTAGATAGGTGGTTAACCTATGTAACCGATTGTAGTACATTCCATTCGGGGTCATCTAATAACATTCCAACGTGCGACTAACTGACGTTTGAAAAAAATTCAAATTGATTTTGAAATCGAATAAAAAAGTTCACCAAATATCAGAGTTTTATGTGGATATGTTACGTTCCCGAACACTCACAATTTGAAACCATGCAATTTTTATTACAAATCCACAAGTTAAATTTACTTTCTAATAATTATCTATATAAAAAAAGATTACCGCATAGGTTAATCAATTTTTGCATTAGGAATTTGGTATTATGAGACCGAATTTCTTACTTATTATTGCATCTAAGAAACACTAATGGGACATTTAACAATTTATCCTCTTTTTATTACGAAAATATTTTTGCGGATGAAAACATAAAAGTCATGTCGGTGCTGAATAGAAGTCTCGGGTCTTCAGTCATCGCGACTTTGTAACAAGCTCCGGTGAAGAAATTTATAACCGAACGAAACTCTGAAACTTAAAAGACATATGTTTTTTAACGAAACGTTTGCTTTTACATCTTGGGTGGTTTGTAGAGAATTGATGATTTACAAATATTTGATTGTCTAAAGTTAGAGACTTTATAACGGTCGTAAATATGTTTATTTAATTTTTAATTTAAATATTAAATAATCTATTTTAAATAAATAAAAAAGTGATGTTTATAAATATTTGTTATACAATTAAACAAAAATTAACAAAACAATTAAATATTATTTTAATTTAAATTTAGTTTTAGTTTAGTTTTAACGTATTTAGGTTTTATAATTTGATTTAACCCCTTGACTGCCAATGACGAAGATCTTTGTCATTTTGGACTTTAACCAGACTGCAAGAAAAAGGCAAATCTTTGTCATGATATAAAGTAGACTAACAAATTCTTGAATTTATGTAAAATAAAACCTAAGGTGTACTGAATATGATGGCGTTCCATTTTCATAATCGCTGCGTCAAAAAAAAAAACATATAAATCCACAAAGATGGTAGTTTTCACAATTTTTGCAAAATCTTAGTCATGAAGACATGGTTTTCAATCAATTTATGCATAAAAAGTTTATAAAACCGTTTGAAATTTGTTACTCGGGGGTTTTCGGGGTCGCTGATTACGAATCTGAGGTCAGATTTTGGAAATTCAAAATGGCGGATCCAATATGGCGGACACTTTTTTGAAAAGTCTAACCATTCTGCTTGAAACTTGTTACTCAGGGGTTTTCGAGGGCGTTGATTACAAATCTGATGATATATTTTGACAATTTGAAAATGACGGACGGCTACAATATGGCGGAGAAATTTTCCAAAAATGAAACCATTTTGGTTGAAAAATGTTCAAAATCCAACTTCAAATTCGTAATCATCGGTCCCGAAATACCCCTATACCCAAAATTAAAGTAAAATCTAACAATTTTTTTTTGCATTTTGGGCATTTTTTGTGAAATTCTCGAGACAGTCAAGGAGTTAAAGTTCGGTATCATCTGCAAAACGTGATTGAAAAATAAATTTTTTGTTAATAAACACTGATTTTGTATCCATCCGACATAATTCGGAATTCATTTTAACGATTTTTTCCCGCTCGTTTGGTGACGATATTCGACAGTATAAACAAAAATATTAAGCTACAATTAAGTTAGGCATCAAAATATTAGTTCATCAGTCCTGAAGAAGACCCAGAAGAAATTACGTTAATTCGACTTCCGAATTAGTCGAAATCACCATTTATTAACCACTGATTAACGTCGAATCGACTTCACTTCCAAGTAAGCGGGGAATAAAAAAACGATAAATTTCAAGTCGAAATTTGGTATTGGAAGACATTTCGACCAATAAGTCATTGACCGATTTGATAGTAGACCGACAGAATGCTCCTGTGTATAGATATGTTATATAATAATGCTCCGGTTTATAGGTGACAAGGTCGAAATTTTGCAAATGATATTTTTTATTTTTTTTCTATTGCCAATTAATTAGCTGGTTTTAACAAAACCCGAGCAGTCGAGGAGAATATGAGGTAAAGGCCGCAGGGACGAAGACTCTAGTTTATTATTAAAAATACTGGCTATACGAAGTTCAAATGAGAGAAGATTAAAAAGATTGAAGTGATGGAAGAATGGGATAAAGTCATTAGAGAAATCGAGCTATTGGATTCCGTCATCCAATCAAAATGTTGCTCAAACCGTTTGAATACTTTTTTCTGCACTTTAAATCCTTTGAATCAGTTTTCGTTTATTGCGAAGTTACGCGTTAAAAAGTGATGTTTCTGAAAGAAATATTGAAAACGATTTCAATTTACGAATCGAACTTTCCAAACACTTTTCTATCTACGGATAAATTTTCATCTGAAAGATATTTTAGAGATATCTAAATATCTCAGGTGAGAAAAGTACAAAACATGTAATAACTGTTTAGATTGGATTTTGAACCACCCTGTTTTCATCTATTTTACTGAATTTCGAAGTGTATTCTACATTGGAATTGGCATATGTCAAAAAGCTGTAGTTACATTTTTTTCATTTGTTTAAAATTTAAAAAATTTGGCGTCGCACTGAGAAAAGTGTATTTTATCAGTTACTATCCCTTGGTTTTTAAAAAGTGTATTATAGCCCTTAAAAGAAATATTATAACTAGTAAAATCCTCCGTCTTTCAGCATTTGTTTTTGACAGGTTATACGAAACTGTATTAAACTCTCCTATTTTAAAAGAATATTTTATTATGACTAAAAGAAGGCATTTTTAATATTTTTATTTGCTAGATAAATTTCCATAAACAAAAATAACTTTTAGTTAAAGAGAAAAGGCAAGAATAAACGGACATATTGGTTAGAATAATCTAAAATCTTCGTCTTTTAACAGGTAATAGAAAGGTGGCAATCCCTATGCGTAAAATACTATCTTTTACAGGGCACAAGAATTCTAATACTGGGTAAAAAACACTTTTCTCCGTGGGGGAATTGTTTTTTCGTTTTTTAAATAGCGTAAATCGTTAGAGCCACTTCGAAAATACCAGACTACGATTGCTGAGATTTTTAGAGAGAAAACAGATTTTGGTATGAAATGGGTTATCCCACTAACGCCCAAGGTAAATTTTTTTTTTTTGCTTAAATTTCAACCAAGTATTTTGTATGTAAAAAAGTTACATATTCGACTATTTTTGAAGTCACTCTTCAAGATTCGTAGATCAACATTGAGTTTCAGTGAACAGGAATTCCAATATGGCTCCATACTTGAAAAAAAATTGCTAAAAAATTGGGAAATATTTGTTCTTCTCCATTTTTTCCAAGCTTAGATTCTATCGAAACTATGTACAAAAGCGGTAAAACTATTTTCATTTTAAGAAACATATTTTAATTTTATATCCCTCAATACTGTAGCGACCTCAAAATGGCGCCCGCAATGAAAATTTCTTTGAAAGCTTCTGGATGTTCTAACCCGAACAAATGAATCAGATGAATCAAATGAATCAAATGAATCAAATGAATCAAATGAATCAAATGAATCAAATGAATCAAATGAATCAAATGAATCAAATGAATCAAATGAATCAAATGAATCAAATGAATCAAATGAATCAAATGAATCAAATGAATCAAATGAATCAAATGAATCAAATGAATCAAATGAATCAAATGAATCAAATGAATCAAATGAATCAAATGAATCAAATGAATCAAATGAATCAAATGAATCAAATGAATCAAATGAATCAAATGAATCAAATGAATCAAATGAATCAAATGAATCAAATGAATCAAATGAATCAAATGAATCAAATGAATCAAATGAATCAAATGAATCAAATGAATCAAATGAATCAAATGAATCAAATGAATCAAATGAATCAAATGAATCAAATGAATCAAATGAATCAAATGAATCAAATGAAATTTCGTGTCTGCTATATGAAATACCGCCGAATGCTGCAATTTAATTGGCTGAAATTTAGATTAAAAAATAAAAGAAATTTTCAATGAGAATGTTATATTGAGGTCGTTACTATGATGCCGGGTATAAAACTAGAATTGTTTCTTAAAAATCAAATATTTTGACTACCTTTGTCACAATCACAATATTTTAACGGCTCGAGGAAAATTGATAAGAAAAATATTTTCCAATTTTTTTAGCGTCATATCGGGATTCCTGATGACTGAACTCAAATTTGACCTTGGAATATAGATAATGATAAGGATGTGTATAATTTTTTGTCAACTTCGATTTTGATACGACGAAATGATTGAAGGAAAAAAGTGAGTTCGAAAAGTTACAATTATATTGAGAGGCGAACATCGATTTTTGCTCGTTATAAAACATAAAACATATAAGGCAATATAAAACATCTTGGAATGTTGGATTTCTATCGGTTGGACATTTGTATATGAAAAATAATGGATAAAGAAATGCAGGTAAGAGTAGTCCTGACAAACGACTTTAGAAAAGCGTACACTCCATTTCCAATCGTACATTGATCTATGACAGATTCCAAGGCATTCAAATTGCATTCTGAAGAGAATATGTAGGGCCCGAATTCTTCCAAAGCTATATTTTATACCTACGTATTATTAGTCGACGCCAAATCAGTTGTTTATTTAAATAGAAGTCGTAAATTTCGAAATTAATTCATTGGAGAAACATTATTGCAGTCGCATAATAAATCTAAGTCAAATGTAGATTTGATAACGATTCCAATCGACCAAAAATGCATTCTAGCAGAAAGTACCTTTGTTTAGCGGTCAATTCCCTCCAGTGTCCGAGTACGTCGATAGAAGGGCGAGAGTTTGTCCGAAAACAGTCGTCCAGCATCTTTACTGCCCCGTACTAGTTTGGAAAAAATATGTGTCAATGTCGACCGGGGTTTTCTCTGCGTGTGCAATGTCAAGATCCGCAATGTCGTCTCTTTTCTTGTGGAGAATTCTAAAATGCCATAAATATCGAGGGTCGTTCTCGTTGCGAAACGCTGAGTTATGAAGTGCGACTCGTTTCGTAAATCGGCGAAAAAGCAGGGTATTGCGGTTCGCTCCGCTCCGAATTTATGTTCTATTTCCTATTATGTTCAATTTCCACTTTCGAGACTGCGGAAGACTTATTATCGGGCACAGGGGCCCGTAGACGCGTTCCTTGCATTTGCATTATATATACTTGTATTTCGTGCTGGAGGAATGAGACCAGGAGGAAACAGGGGCATCTACTCGTACACCGACTCTTAATTCGATTGCGTTACGGTGGCCGATGACCGCATCTGCGGTTGTGCCCTCTTTTTTCACCCCCTGTCGGTATATGGGGTAGCGGCCATTGGCCGCCACCACCGGGCCATGCTCTCTCCTTTTCCAGGTTTCTTGCAGGAGAGAATGCGAGGCGTCACGGCATATTAGCCGGCGATGCAACGCCATGCGATGGTATAAGGATCCGAGGTGAAGTAAGGCGGACCCCCCGGAATACCCACACGCTTCGGACTTCGAAAGTGCATACGCTTATTATGCCAAGGATTCGAGATAAAGCCAAGAAAGCTGCTAATAATGGGGTAGTGCCGGAACGGTTTTTTAGCTCGAGGGAGGGTGTCGTCTTTTTGCATCTATGGTTTTTGCCAAATGTCTTACGGAGTGAATGGGTGGTGCGTTAAAAAATGCACCTTGGATTCTCTCGTTACTGTTAGGACGCTTTCAGAAACGGTGTTTTTTAATTAACTGGTAAACGGATACGGGTAATCTTATGATCGACATCGATCTTTTGTGGAAGAATGACGCGTGCGCATTACAACATTCAAATAAGGGTAGAAAACGTAATAAATTAATGTAGGGACAGGATAGTAATCTTACATATAATATGCTGAAGAAATCAAAAGTATCTAATGAATATAAGAGTCTAAAGAATCTAAACAATCTACAGATTCTGTAGAATCTAAAGAATCTAAAGAAACGAATGAATCCAAATAAACCTGTGTCAAATTAATCAAATAAAATTGAATCGGAGGCATAACAATAATCTAAGGAATCGAAAAAATTGATCGAATCAAATGGATGAAGTAAAATGAAATTGTTACAGGAACCAATGGAATCAATTTATTGAATGAATCGAAGAATGAATTGAATCACCTTGGTCCCAGGGATCGTACCCTGGTGTCTATCGAATATTCTTCCAAGTTCCCCGTTATTTTTTCTAAATTTTTCGACAAGTTCGACACGTTCGTTTTCTCTACATCGGTATGTAGTATTTTTAACATTTTATGTAAAAATGTTTATTTTGAAAAAACGCTGGTCGAGAATCCAAGTGATTCCAACAGAGGGAGCTTGAAAATTTTTTATTAAGGCAATTCCCACCAGCTGCTATCGCAGGGTATAAGCCGTGAAATTTAAATTATTTTCTGTTATAACTTCGACCTGTGTAAAATTCAATTTTCTAATCAAACAAATCGTTTGAATTATGTGATCGAAGGAATCGAATGTTTAGAATGAATAAAAATATTGAAATGTATATAATGAATATAAAGCACCAGATCAATCGAAAGAATCGAAAAAATAGGGTGAATCCAATGAATCGAGTGAGTCGTTTCAAATTTCTGAATCCTATAAATAAATTTGAGAATCTAATTAATGTAATGAATCTTATTGTTACTAATTATGAACCGAATCAATTGAATCAATCGAATCAATCGAGTCAATCGAATCAATCGAATCAATCGAATCAATTTCAATTTTAAGTAATCAAATTCATGGATTGAGTCTAATTAATCAAATTCATGGATTTAATCTAATTAATTAAATAAAACGATTGAATCAAATTAATTATATTAATCGCTTGAATCGAATTAATAAATTTAATGGATTGATTTAAGATATTCAAATTATTCGATCGAATCAATTTAATCAAATCAATTGATAGAATGAAATTTTCTTTAATTATGGATTAAGTCAAATTGATCAAATTTATCTATTGAATCTAATAAATCGATTGTAACCAAAATGAAATTAATCAAATTAATCCAATGAGTCGTTTAAATCGATGTTGTTGGATGGATCTTATGAATCTTGCGAATCTTAAAAACGATATTAACATTATGTTAATCTGCTAAATCTTCTTAATTTTAAAAATGTTTAATTTCAATAAAAAAATTTCTATTGATATAAATCAAACAAATGTGTGGGAAAAGGAGTCGGATAAATAAATCTAAGCCTAGATAATGATTTCATTTGACTCGATAACGCACGTACTAACATGAAATATAGCGTGATTTACTACGATTTATTATGGTATGGGGCAAAGCCAGCTAAGAGAAATTCTGATTAGGTATGCATTTGGCATCCGACATTTATGGTTAATATTAAGATCTTAAGATTTCATCTAAACTGATCTTATCAACTGGATCATTATTACGATATCTGTATATCATGGCAAAAATAGGGTCCAATTATTAATCCTTAAAAATTGACTGCAATGAATTCCTGATTCCCGGATTAAAGTACGGGATTTATTGGATTGAATTAAAAAATCATTACTAAATTGCATGATTCATTGCTGAATCAAGAAAATATTCATGGATGAACTATGTTTATTGTATATTAAGTATATCTAACAAATTTCTATTTTTTCTTATTTGAAAAATGACTAACTATAACATTACTAGGCAGAATTGTAGTTTTCAAATATTTGGGTTTTATTGAATTTAGAAATTAATGTTAAATATTGAACTTTTCACTAAAAATATTTGCAATTATCTTAATTGAAACGAATTAACAACGAAATTTTACTGTTGTAAATTAGGTTGTTAATTAAAATACTTAATTGGGAATAATGAGTTAATATTAATTAATAAGAAACAATAATACATAATCGAATCCAAATACAAATTATTTATTAAGTATAACCAACTTTTAGTAAAATAAAACAGTTTACATCTAAATTCTATCGGTTAGGGTACTTACGAGCGCTTAATCACTACTTTCTTATTGGAGTTATATATAACAATAGTAATAATCGTCACGTTGGTGGAGTGTAATTGAAGACGACATTCAGTTCACAATTATTTTGAATGCAGAATTAGTGAATAGAGAGAAGCAGAAGGGGTGTTAAAATAACACGCCCTTTTTTCTATTTTTGCTGCGTGCGGCCGTTGTCTTCATTATTCCGAGACGCGAAATGAAGCGCATGAGACATATGACGCACGTTTTTTGTTTTTTTTGCTTTATTTTACTATAACGCATTAAAAACAATTAAGCAGGATACTAGGAATTTGTAATATTAAAAAAAGAATGTCTGCACAGATCAAATGAAATTACGCATACTCTTAATCAATAAAACATATGTTTGTTTTGTTCTTAGCAAGTCCATCCCAGAGTACACTTCATCAAATTTATAAAACTTTAAATTTAGTAATTAAAAAAATTAATAACACAGACTCATCAAAGTATATTAATCTGCAATAAAAATTAGAGGTTAGTTAATGTCGATATAAGGGTAAAAACATATTTTTATAGAGATAAAGGCTTATAAACATGATTTCTAGCTCGTATCACTATAAAACCGAATATTTTTTATGAAAGATAAAGTTGTATACCTGCTTAAAAATAATTGTTCTAACGCATTGCTGACTCATATTGTACGTACATTATTATAAGGTTAAAAGGGTTCAGATGTTAATAAACTCGTTTTTCATTTGGATTTTTAATGTATTAAACTAAAAATATATATGGTGAGTCATTTTTATCGACAGATCTAAATATCTGCTAAAATACTCTACGGAAAATTGTCCAGAAAAAAGTAGTCGAGGGCAAAAGAGTTACATCTATCTTAATAATTTCAGGTCAATGTTCAAGGTCAAGGTTATTTCTTTTATTGGAAGCCTCTATTTTTAGTACCAGCTTCCCAAAGAGCGAGCAACATGGCCACATCGACCTTGTGGTCAATTTTAAAGGTCAAAGTGAGCGAACTGCATAATTTTCTCACTTATTTGGCAATGTGTACTTTACTCACTGTGAAGACTTTGCACAATGTTGTTACGTTGCTTACTGTACACAGTTTACCCATACGGTAAGCTTAGCAATGAAGGTAGCATTAATCATAAACAAATCACTTTGACTTCCTAAAGATCTTTAAAGTTAACCTCAAAGATTATATGGGCAAGGCCATTGGCCTCCAAACTATGTAATTCATTTCGCCCAGAAATGTTCTAAAATAGAAAATTAGATATCTAAAATAGAAAATTCTAAAATTTTTAAAAATTTGATATTCTGAAGGTCACATTACTATTTAATTATCATTTCTGAAGTAAATTAATTCCGAATCGTATATTGAAAATATATTTTCCCATGGAAAGAAATAACCTTTACCTTCAAATGACCTTGGAAATCGCCTTGAAGGTCAACATTATTAGGACAGACATATGACCGCGATTGGTCCCCGAAACTATTGTCTTGAATAAAAATTAAATGTAGGCATTCAATATTCTATTGATATACATACAACAGGACTACAAGACCTCTGGTCTTATTTATAATTCTAGTTTACTAATACAGGAAATTGCTTTTAACAAACCTTTCCCGAATGAGCCATTTGTTTCCCATCTTAGTCGGATCTCGAAAAGAAAAGTGATCATATGACTATTCAAGCTCTTTATCTCAAAATCATTGAGCTTCTCGTGTAACCCACTTTTTCAAATATTTTGTACAAAAACGTTATGAATATAAAAAAATTTAGTTATGACATATGCTAGAGGATCATTGCAGCATTAGCCTATTCTAATTTATTTAGTATTCAGTCGCCAGTAACTTAATTCAGTGAGAAACGTGACATCGTGTTATTAAGCGAATCCTTTGCGACGCTGAAAAAATATCTGATAAATTAATTAATTACTGAGTATAGTAGATTTAAAAGTATTACAAAAATGATTTTTTTATTAATTAAATCCTGTTGATATAGGGGAATTTCAAATGTTTAAGTTCATAATTAGCTGTTAACTACACTCAAATGTACGTTAAATTGAAAACGTTTCTTTTAGTTTAATCAAATTAACTTTTGTTTAATTAAGAATTTTGAAAATTCAAAATGGCGTATTCAATATGGCCGACCAAAATTAACAAAATTACCTGATCACGATGAAAGTGGATACTTAGGGCGGTTTCTGGAAATTACGTTACTAATTTCTACTATTATTTACTAATTACTAATTTCCGCAAATTACGAATGTGAACTCCGATTTTGAAAATTTAAAGTGGCGGCTTCAATATGGCCGACCAAAATATATAAGTTCACCTGATCGTGATAAAACTAGATCCTTGGGGTTTTCAGGGTCATTGATGACCAATGTGAACTGGGATATTGAGCATTCAAAATTGCAAATCCATATGGCCCTTAAAAAATTAACACATTATTGCATTTTCACCGCGCTCAGTGGACTCTAGAGACATGAACATGAAGGTGGTGGTTATTAAGTCAGCCATCTTAAATCAGCTATTTTTAATTTTCAAAATCAGAGTTCAGATTCGTAATCACCGACCCTGAAACCCCGAGTATCCAGTTTCATGAAAAATGGTTTATAAGAAAAATGTGTGACTAAGAATTTTTGGGAGTGTATGCGGTCCGATTAGATCAACGCGAATCATTGTTATGAGTTGATCGGTTCATCGCCAGCACCATTATAGTCTGTACTGCGGAAGCCAAAATTGGTGTGACCAGTTGCTTAGACGCCATTGGCATAAAAACCACTCGGCATGTTAAGGATAATCGAGGATATAGTTCTTCCTTAATAAGCGTTCGACACTCCGTTTGGCAGCAAGAAACGACCGCAAAAAGGAGGAAGTAGATCGCAATGAAATCACGAAGCAAATGAGTCAAGGCGAGAGAAGTTTCTTCTGGCCGTGGCTTGGCAAGAGAATATACGCTCGGCCTCTTCCTTCCTACACGGCTCGTTCGAGCAATTACAAGGGCCATGCGTCATCCCCGCCAATTAGCGCGAAGAAAGCAAAATCTCAGGGACCAGATTTTCGACTCCGATTCTCGCTACTAGTCGAATGAAGAACGGCGGATAATTTTACTCACCAACAAACCTCCGAAAAACGATCCTGTCGTCGTGCTTGTAATTTTGACGAAAAATAAAGCATTTTGAAACCTGGACGACCCAACGTCTGCGCGCTCTCAGAAAGAAAAACACCCGCGAAAAGATTTCCTTCATATCGAATTATTACCAGGAAATCAATTTTTGACTTAAATATATGACTTTTCCATTAGTTACATTCATGTTTAGTATACTCATTAATGTTGGATGACAAATTTCTTTTAAAAACAAATGACATCCAAAATCCCTTTATTTCTATCAGTGTATAATATAATATGGGTAGTACATAGACATCATTTTCTTTGTGGATATTAGAAACTATAGTAAATATCGTCGGTTTTCGCGACCGTGATGGATAGTTTGTTTATACCTCCTATCTATCACTTCGATTGAGGTGTCCCAAAAGCTCTAGCTGGTCCGGGTACAGGTGAGTGCAACAATGAGAACTGCAGGTCGACTTAGGTAGCACTATACTCATATGTGTCGAGAATGTG
Organism: Trichopria drosophilae; assembly: GCA_030407085.1. NCBI lineage: Eukaryota > Metazoa > Arthropoda > Insecta > Hymenoptera > Diapriidae > Trichopria > Trichopria drosophilae. The sequence goes on along the minus strand of CM059585.1, from coordinate 84,946,910 downwards.
GAAAATTACAGAAACCCACATTAAGTACAGCATCGGTCACGAGTCGATTCCTATATGAGAACAATACCTGGAAATTCAAACACAGCGAACTTCAGCCTGAAACCGATTTCGGAAAATTATCCCTGCCGGGACTTAAGACTTCGTAGTGCAGTATATTACCACTTGAGTTATGAAGGCGATATAAGAATTTGGTGGTCAGTTGCAGTTTGACCAAATTTATTTCAGTTCCGCGAACTTCTAATCTCTAAAAAACCAAAACTTAAATCAGCAAAACTGTTAAACAATGATAATTTTTTAGGGATTAAAAACGATAACCGACAATTATTATTTTTTCTTTATTTACTTAAACTTAACGATAGGCCATAAAAAGGAAACAATTTCTTCAAGCCAAAGGGCTGACCTCAGTAACAGCTGTTTTATAGACTGACGAACCTCTAAATATCTCGCACAATATTCGGAATGAAATCTTTCCCAATACGGATTTGTTATTATCTTGGAGGTCGTGCTCCACGCATAGAAACGTTCATTTCTATTTCATTCTTTGATATTTCATATCCATTTCAAATTTTTAATAAAAATGTCCAAACCGCGCTATTTGATATTGGTTGTTTTCATCAGATTTTGGGATAGCCCCAAAGAATTCATCACACTTGGTGGTTGGTCTTCATATTCTATTCGGGATGTTCATGCAGAATGCATTTGAATATCCAGCTTTTAGATGCTCATTATTTGTTGTAAGGTTGGTGACACGACTATTTACTATAGTAACAATTTAAGTCAACTCAGCATTTTAACACATACACTGAAATAAATTATTTACTAATATTTAAGGTAAGCTAATTTCAAAGCTCTTGCATTAACTGTAAAGTTATAACAGTAACTATAAAGTCAAAAGCGAGAGATAACTGTTAATAATTCTTACGTTAAATTCTGTCGTTTGAACTGTATACATGTCAACAATGCGTCGAAAAATTGGCAGAAAATCGAATGCCTGCTCGTGTGAATGTTTGTTTATCTCTGGTTCGGTGAAACTTTAAGCGCGTAAATATACTACATGCCAAGTAATGATTACAACATTAATATTTAACTAACTTCAGGAAAAAGGACCGTACCTTAAGATCAAAATCTAAATTCTATTAGCTTTACTATGAAGCTACTGCGTTAACTGTAAACAAACGTTTCTGTCAGTGTAGGTAATCCATTAATCAATATCTTAACAGATTGTATTTTGTATATTTACACACAATTAATTTACATCTCTACTCGTAATCTTATATTCGTGTCTGGTTAGGCTAGATTAGGTTAGGTTTAGCGTTTGATGTGTTAATTGCTTGTTGAGATTGTAGTTGAGATACACTGATAGAAAAATTAGTTACTACGATGATACTTTATGATTCACGTAACCAGGTATACAGTAATTTTTCCTCCGAACCTCAGGGTTTAGGTAGAATGGACTTTGTCATTCCGATATAAATATAGTGGTACGACTGATACACCATGGTCTATGAGGTTATACAATGGAACCTTCTTTATAGCTTCTTTCGCTAGATAACATACATCTAAACTCTTCAGCATCTGGAACATAAGTAAACACTCTAGCTTGCATTATCAGGAAAGTCAATGACGGGCGTTTTCTTTGCGCATCCGAGAATTTTCATTGGGGACTCTAAGCGGTAAAATCGGCTACTCGTCTTCGGCGATTTGTAGTGTTTACGGTGTTTACCGCCTCGACCCCCTCATCGACCTCGTGGCAGATACGTAAAATATACTGTTTCGATTTAAGGGTCTAAAATAAAGTTTTACACCTGAAGACGATCGCGCATAAAACCGCACATATTACCGGTTTTCTGATTGTCATAAGATCCGATTTTATGTCCCGATTTGCGTGAGAGGGCGAAAAAATCGGTAATTAATGAAAACATTTATAAAAGTAGTGATATAAATAACTAAAACCAACAATGTATTGCTAATGAATACAGTTCTATATATTGTTGAATTATTTGAAATGTTCTAAATAATTAGTAAATATACTGGTCGGATCTCTCTGCAGCCGTACCTCTCGTAAACGAATAAGCGGACTCCACGAGCAATTTAATGAATGTTTATCTCCGTTGGGAATAATTCGAACTCATCTAAAACCCATATTCAACTACAGAAATATGCTGCAAATCATTTACGCATAGTTAAATACTAACACTATTGTGATATATAGAATTGTAAAATTGCATTTCCTTTAAAATTTTTATTGAAGTGAAGTACTGGATATATACAGTTTATATTTTTGGGAAGTTTTTTAAGTAAAATTAAATTAAATTTAATAATTGTTTTTGGATTTTGGATAACAGAAACTATGAGTAAATTGTGATACCGCAGTGGGAAATGCAATTAAACAAATCGAAAGACTTCTAAAAACAACCAAGCCCAAACGAATCTCTCTTTTCCTCTTGATTAGATGGATGAACGAGAAAATAGAAAATTAAGAATATTAACAAAATCTAGATAAAAAGTACTTATAATATTTCATTTTGGCAGTGCATAAATCTAAAAATTTTAAGTTGTTTATAGCATAATTGTTGTGAATATTTCTAGAAGTCATTTAGCATTGGAGACATGCAATAATGACAGTTATTTGAACATCACCCATGTCTTTTCCAAAGACACCGGACAAATATATTTCAGTATAAATAGTTTATAGTGGGAACAGATCTAATATCAACATTTTCCAGGTTTGTTATAATTGAAGACATTCATCGTAGAACTCGTCGTTCCAGAAGAAAGTGATTGATTTGACCAAAGATTTGAAGTTTCCACAGTAAAAAATAAAAATCATTAAAATCCTTAATCGTAAATTTAATTTATTTTCAGATATAAATCGTCATATTTGGTCAACAATTTTCCGCTGTTAGAGAGTCAGACGAATTGATGAATGTCTTCAATTATAATTATTACGTAATCTAATTTTTTAAATTAAAGTCTATTAATTTATTAGATTTACAGTTCTGTTAATTAATTATGTTTTGTCGTGTAAACAATACTTGCTATTTGAAATTTGTCGAAGTAGCAATGATATATCAACATAACATTATACGAGGATAGTTAATCATTCCAATGTATTATTTTCGGAACTACCAATACTTCAAAGGAGGTTTGGGTAGTCGTAACTATACTAGTGCATTGAGTGTTTTTTATAGCCTAACAAATCTGGATATATTTTATCAACAATTTTTGTGTGCTGCAATATCAACCAAAAATCTTGATTCTACATTAACAATTCAGGTTATTGGACGATAAAATGTTTAATAACCATAACAAATCCTTTTTCTCCGTAAAAAAAAATCCCGCCGATAACTCCAACTGCCGACATGAAAAATAATTATAAATATTTTTATAACTAAATTATTATTTTAAATCTTGTAACGTTATCTTCTTCTTTAAAAAAATCTACATAGAAATAACAGTAATTGGCTTACATAATTAAAACATCTTCGCAATGAATCTTTGACCCAAAAGCGCGGTTCCTTCCTGGCGTTCGAAGGTCTGGGCGTAAAATAAAAAAGAAGACCGAAGAAACGATCGAAAAAACGGAACAGATCCTCAGAGTGCCGAAAATTGATGCCGTTTCTCAGCAATTGGGACTTCCTGTTGTCGTAAATCTGCCCGAAGAGAAAAGTCCAAATTGATAATAACGTACCGATGGCTAAATGTGACATCCGAACTGCGGTTTTTAAACTTCGAGTTGGACAATAAGTAGACCGAACAGGCGTCGATCACGCGATCACGATACGACTTTCGGTATTTTAAGTCTTTTGTAGCTATACTGAAGGAATTAAGGCATTCATATATACGAACGGGGTAAACGATCGGAAAGGGCGAGTGACATAATCGGGGTTAATGCGATGATTTCTTAAATGCGAGTCCATTTATGTACCGAGTGAATGGGATTCGATACTAATTTTGTCTCTGGGTGCCTGTATAAAGTACCTTTAATTTTTTAGAACAGATTTAGCAAATACATATAATTAATATTAATAACAATAAACAGTAATATCGGTCATTTGACTATATTATTAACAAAAGAAGCATGGACCACATGTGGGATAAATATTTTTTTAAATAAATTAATATAAACTGAGTATCAAGTCATTTACATGATCATACTCGACTTTAATTAACTTTTTGTGTCACAGGCGCCACTATAGTGGCTCCCTTTTACGTCATCTTTTTCTCAGCATATCTTTCGTATTTGATGCAAAAAAATACTATTTTTTTACATTTTCAGTTAAAGAGATACTTGAACTTTAGAAGAATAATATTCCTTAAACCTACAATTGTTTATAATTATTACAAATAGACATATCCACTAAACCATTTGATGAGTGACACCTGATGAGTATCTCTTCGGAAAAATTTGTTTTGTATGAAATTGTAAATCGGTCCAATTTACGGTTATTTTTTTAACTCTTTTCTGCGGATAACAAATATCTTTGCCATTTAGGACTTTTTACTGACTGCGACAAAAACGCAACTCTTTGTCATATCATAAATTAGTCTAATGCAATCAATAATGGATCCAATTTATAAAGTGGACCATTTTTAGATATTCTAAAGCATATCGAACAACATGCCGTTACCTTTTTTTAAAAACATGATCTCAAGAAAAAGATACAAGTTCTTAAAATATGTTGTTTTTATTTTCAAAGTGCATTTTTTGTATTTATTTATTTCTTTATATTTTTTGTTTTTTTATATTTTTTATTTGTTTTTAAAATATTTTTAGTTTTTAAAATAAATACTATAAAATATTGAACTCCAGAAATCCGTGTTTTTTCTCACGTACAATGTAATAACTCAGGAGGACATCAAAGACCAAATTTGAAATTTACACGGTATACTCTGGATAGATATGCGAATCTAATAAACTTTGTAAAAACTAAAATTGGTGATTTTGTAGCTGAAGAATCAAAGACGTTTTTGGTACAAACAAAAAATTCGGTATAATATTCTATATAAATAATCACTAGAGTGTTCCTATTGCTCCAACAACCTGCCACGAGCAGCATTGTTGATAGGTAACAAAGGGAGATGTCCTGCGCTCTACGGGAAACCTATGAATAACAAATTGCCGGAATTGTGGACATGCAAAAACTGACGTAAGATTCGTAATCAGTTTGAATTTTGATTAAGGCGTCCGCCATATTGAATCCGACACTTTAAATTTTTAAAAACTGACTTCCCGAAAACCCTGAAGGCACAATTATCAAGCGAAATGGTCGAATTTCAGAAGATTTGTCCGCTATTTTGTATTTTTGAAATCTGACTTCAGAGTTGTAGTCAACGTCCTAAAAAACTCCTATAAACCAAGTTACAGTAAAGTCTGATTTTCCCCGAATTTCAGGCACTTTTTATGAAATTCTCTCCGCAGCGAAGGGTCTAATTAAACAAAAATTGATGTTACTTTTTGCTTCAGACAGAATGGAACGTTACAAAAATTGCACATAAATGATGTTTTACTTTCATTAAATTTAGTACTGCAATTTCCACATAATCCTCTCTAATTATTTGGCAAGCTAATGCTAAATAAATTGGGAAATATTTTGTACGTAAATTTGGTCGACTTAGAAAAGTACGGTAATATTCGTGGGACAATATTTGTTAAAGTACATACCAGGTAATTACGCTTCCATCATTTTAGACTTTAACCCCATAACGCATATACGGTCAATATACGGTATATCCGGATCAACAAACAAAAAATTAATTTTATTTACGAATAACGTTTTAATGGTCACTGAAACTGAAGTTAAAATGACGAATTATGAAATGGTGCAGCCAATTTGGTGATTCAAATGAAAAAATGGATTTCCATTAGATCAAGCGGTTTTTTAATCGACCGATAACAACGCCAATGGCTTTGATTATGTTTTTTGGATCGCTGAATACGAATCTGAAGTCCAAGTTTAAAAGTTGAAAATATCGGAGTCCGCGTATTACGGTCTAAATTCATGGAACTTAACATTGACAGGGAAATAACTTGCTAACGTTGACTATGATGCTAAAATAGAAATATTCAAAACATAAGATTCAAAATGGAAAGTATTATATGCGAATATAATTACAGTAGAGTCCCGGTATAATTGCACCTCGCTATATTTACGTCCCAGTATATTTGTCCGCCTCTGTCCCGTTATATTTGCCTGACATCGCTCTCTTTTTCCCTCACTTTGCGGGCCTCGGCCACGAGAAGGGCCTGCTGTGAAGTCACAAACATAGCGCGATTGAGGAGAGCGGGAGAATCGGTGCTCTCGAGCGGACAAATATACCGGGATTCTACTGTAATACAAATTTTGTGTACGTGTTGATAAAATCTTCTACCTATACTATATATTACCTCCTAATAAATATCAAAGAAATTTGTCAAGAATAAGCCGATAATTTTTCGGAATAGATGATTTTGTGCTTTTCAGAAAAATTCTCGGCAAATTCCTTTGCTTTTATTTGTTAAGAGATCATAATATATATAGTGGTTAACATTTGTAGTACATGTCCCGAATTTTCAAAAATCAACTCAGTCATATTTAATTCATATTGTTTAGCGTCAATTACTTATACCTTATCGGCCGGAAGGAATGGATTCCCTTTAACACACTTGTGTTATCAGCTGAATGTTCCTTACGTCGCGTGTTCGAATCCCCGTTTAGTCAAGTTTTTTCTATTTAATATAGTATTGACGCTACGAAAATATGATGGAACTTTAATAAATTGAAATAAGTGCATATAGAATTATCAGCTGTTTTATTTATATTCAATAAATTTTTCAATATTTTCCGATAATGAACGCATTATGTAAAAACATGTAACTTCTTTATTTTATGGAATCATATCTAAGCCCTTTTCCAAACGTACTAATCTTGTAAAAGCCACGGGTTTTCACTTTTTACATGCATAAATTACAATTACATAAGTAAATTATCGCAATACATATCTATAGGAGAGAAATAGAAAGGATTTATATTATATATTTATATTATTATTTTGGTATAAATATAGTATTGTAATAACCCAGCCCTTTCGTTAACCTTCAATATATTTATAAACGATTTCCAAATGTTCTTATTCGACATGTATATTACACGATTTTTATACGTTTTGAATACCTAAACTCAAATGCGATATTTCACACGTTATTTTTAAACATTTAATAAACGTTTTGCGTTAAATTCTGGAAAGGAAATAATAGATTTAATGTTTTGATTATAATTATGGCATACGTCAGACGTTTTATAAACATATAATATGCTCTCGTAATAAACGTAGTGCAAAATCGCTCTTAACCGGTTATATTTTCATAGATTATAATAGTTTCGCAAATACGCTTATTAAACTTGTGTATTACTTGTATGATTATTATTCGTTTTAAATACGTAAACGCAGTTGCGATATTTTATTAGATTGTTTTTAAACGCTTAATAAATGTTTCGCATTACGTTCTGTGAAAGGAAATAACAGACTTAATATTTTGACATAAATATGGTATATATCACATGTTTTATTTGCGTATAATATCCTCTGCTAATAAACGTATAGTTTACAATCGTTTTTAACCGGCTATATTTGCATAGATTATAAACGTTTTTCAAATACGTTTATTAAGCTTGAAAATGCAGCGATTTATATATTTTTCACATACGTAAAATATAATACTGTATTTCATAAACTATATTTATACGTTTAATAAACGTAGCGGATTATATATACCACATATATACCAGATTTATACTATTTTTACGTATAATATTCGTTTATTAAACCATCGAGTTTTTATTGGAAGTCGAATACAAATTTTATTGATTTGCACTTCGTTAAATAATACCGAATCTTAATACTTTATAATTACCTACACTCTAAAATCTTACTTAAAGTGAAAATTGAGTCACTCTCTACTAAAGGTGACTTTTTCACTATTTCTAAAGTGGAAATTTCACTTTATTAGAGTGACACGTTTCTAACTATTTTTAATAAAGTAAGATGTTCACTTTAAAGCTGGTGAAAAAGTCACTTTTAGCAGAAAGTGGCTCAATTTTCACTTTAAGAAATTTAGAGTGTATAGCAAATAATCAATTTTAAACAAAAATTGTCAACAATCATGCAGACAAAATTATTTTTTTTTTTTATCTAAGCGATGCATGTCATAAGTAATGTTTTAAAAATTGACTTCGAAATTTATTCGAGTTCCGTTAACGGTTATTGTTTCACTTTCGGGCAATAAGTGTTGTAAAATTGAAACCCGCGATCTTATCGCGTCTCTTTTTCCATTTTGATGTACATACGTTAGGGGGCCCCCTTCTTGGTAAGTTTGCACCCCCTCTGGACATCGAGTGACTCCCTTCCGGGGTAACGGCGCGCGACCGGGACTCGAGAAATTAGTAAAAGTGAAGCAGGAACCGTGAATAAATGCATATTTAAATAGGGAACGAGTTGCATTTTTATAGCTTCCTAACCATATCCGTGACGTTTATTTATTAGAAATGGTTTGGGTGGATTAGATTTCGAAAATTGAAAATGGGGAGATTGATTGAAATGCAACTGATATATGGGTAGGTTCGAAGGGTAGGTGTTTTGTTGATTGTTATGGACATCTGATATTATGAGGTTTCATACCATGATGCCACCTGTTCCGTTCGTATTAACCAGACACATTCGAATCCAACACCAGACTCGTAAAATGTCAAGAATGGAAGAATCAAAGAGGAGTAAACAAAAATTCATTTTCTATCATTTTGTTTTTGTACTACATATAACTGATTTTGACGAGTTTAAAATAAGTACACGGAAAAATATTTTACCATTTCAAATGGTAATTTATGAGTAGACCTATACAATGGAAAAATTGTAATTTTTTTCTAGTAAAAGTGATATTTATTATAATTTTTGCTGCCTGAAGAGTAAAACTTCAAAAAACTTAAAGTCATTTTTATTATTTAAAAAAAATGGGAATTTTTGTCATTCTGCAAGTCTGTCCCAAAATTACCATTTCAAATGGCAACGAAAATTTTTCTCCATGTTGCTAAACATTTTCGGAAGTCATTAACTTAAGAATATTTCGGCAATTTTTACAGAATATTTTTTGTGTATATATACAAGAAGCAAGTACGTTCCTTTTTATGACGTTTTATTAACATAAGTATGTACAACAATAATTTTGTAACGAATTTTTGTAAAGTCACATACTACAAATTCTTAACGAAGATATACGAAAATTAAAAAATTAGTTAATCTTTACAATACTAACCAACTATCTGATAAAAAGTATAAAAGTAATTATAATATGTGTTCATTTTGAAATATTTAAACAAAACTGAATGTTCACATATATTTTGAAAAGTTGACGTCTAAATTTGAATTAGTAAAAAAATACTAATATAAAATGAAAAGTGGGTTAGCATGGATTAATAAATGTTCACTAACTAAATAGTAAAACACCATTAATATGTTAGTAAAATTATACTATTCCAAGAGTTAATTCTACTATTAATCTAATACTACAGAATAACACTTGACAAATGAAATAATAGTTTTTCGTTTATTATTACCAAATTTTATTACTAATCGAATGATTAACCTATTTTTCGTTTACGACTTAGAAGTTTTTAACTAATTCAAATGTACATAAAGTATAGTTACTTTAAAATCAATTAATTATCTGAATTTATTAGACCTAACAGGAAAGAAGTGATAAAATTCATAACTAAATAGTATAAAATCAACTATTTTTATATATTTTGGTATATAATTAGTACATGTAATAAATTGTTGCAATACATAACATTTCTTCGGGTTTTCTGTGTGCATCTAGAGAAAAATATGTTTTCTCTGATCAGCTTTTAAAAGTCTAAAATTATTGACTTATTATTTTCTTTTAAATTTCAGAACCATTTCTCTTATGGTATTTTTAAGAAAGATTTCGCTTTGATAAACTTGTTCCACTTCGAAACTATTAGTTTGACTGTATGTTTAGCTTGCAATTACTGCTGTACTAACGTATATACGAGGGAGTTAAATTAATGCAAGTTTGAATTAAACTAATACTATCATAATAAATGTATAAATATTAAATAATTAGTCATTAAGCCAATTAGCTACTATACATATAACTAAATTAATTATAATTTAAACGGAGATTATGTACAACATTATTATTAATTACTATTGTCTATTTAAAACTAGAATCGTGGGTCTGGGCGATATCTGATTTAACATTTGCTCTAAACGTTGATAAATTTAATAATTTTGGAAAGAATTATAGTTTGCATGAAACGTTTATTACTCTGGTTACTTTGTGCAAAACATTGTTTTTAATCTATTTATTTCTAGTTCTAATGCATGTTAGTTAATCTTATAAAAGTTCTAAATTTTGCAACAAAATTCTAAGAGGGAAACATGCTAAGACTTCTATTAACTTTAATCATAAATAAATGTACAGTGTACGGAGAAATATTGTCTTCAAGATTTCACATGAGAAACATTGCTATTTTTTTTGTAATAAAAATTACTACATTTTACTGTTCGGGCAGTAAAAATTATTAAAATCAGCATATTTTTACCTGAAACTTGTCTGTTCCAAAATTACCATCTGAAATAGTAAAATTTTTTTTCATGTATGGTATTTTTTGGAAAATATACAAATTCTCATACCCTTTAACAGGAATTTTGTATTTATTGTTTGGCAGTGTGCTTAATAAACAATCTTCCCATGTATATTTTAATTTAGTAAAGGTTAATTTCAAAATAAAACAGATGATAATAATCAAACTATTTTTGCAATAATCGTATTTACAGTATATTGCTCAATGTTTATAAAATGGTTTATTAGAAGTAGTTCTGTTAATACCATGTTGAATCATTCGAATAATGAGCTATTTAAAAATATTAGTTTTTTTAAATTAATTTGTTTCGAGAAATGAAAGTAATTTCTGAACTATTATGTCACAGATACCGTAACATGTTAGTCATCTTGTTATGAATTTTCACTTGCAATGTTCCAGTTACCTAACTAGATACAGTGGAGTCACGGTATATTTACCCACATGGTTCCACGCCTCCCCCCTACCGCCTCGTTATATTTATACAAAGAAGGGGAGCATCACTTCTTCCACTCCCCTTAGTCGATGATCGTGACGTCACAACAGGCCTTTCCTGAGGTCCCAGCCCGCAAGGTGGGGGAAAAAGAGAGCGGCGACAGGCAAATATAACGAGACGGAACCGGGAAAATATGCTGGGACATAAATATAACGAAACGCAAGTATACCGGGACACTACTGTACGTATTTAATACGTAACTGTTATATTACCTTCACATAACTGATATATTTCCCGTACATATCGGCAACATAACTAAAACATAACGAATACGGTCATCATATCATTTTTTATTAAACCTCTTAAAAAATTATGTTTCCCGTCTTTATATGCATGCACGCAGAAAAGAGAAATTGTAGAAAAGATATTGTACAAAATAAAAAGCAAAATTTACTAAACGTTTGGTAATTTTCGGAACCTGCTGATAATTAAAGACATATTACAGTAAAGTCAGCATAACTTATATTTCTGCAAGGTAATATCTACTTTACATTAGAAAGTAAAGTGTTTGGAAATTTTACCCAGCGGGAAAAGTAAATAAATCCAAACAAAGTGGAAATACTGTATAATTTAATTTTAATAGGAAGCAACTTTTACATTCGTCGAAATGTAGAAGTTACGTCCTTTTCATAAATTATATTGGACTTTAAACTAAAGACGCTTTTGCATTCTGAGTAAAGTAGAGTAGTTACCGAAAGAACCTTTCTACTTTACCATCTGTATTCTGTATGTTACGATGACATTGCAACAGAGGTCTCTAAGTCGTGCTGTTCTTTCTCGCAAACATCAGGTTTGGGGAATTCGTAAATATATCCGATCCACAATATTATAAGACAGTATTGCGGGCGTGATGTTTACTAAATCGTTCAAGCAATTCGGTGAACTCGATAGAAACATGCATTGTTCATTGTCAGCTTCATAACATTCTTTGAATCCGTTTAACAAACAAATTCCAAGTAATAAAAATATTTTATGTAAATTATGCATATTTGACGGATAACGATTATCTATACCCGATGGACACAAGATGTAGATATTTGTAATAATAATCAAAGTTATGTTTAGGTAACAAATATATTACAGTTAAATATATTTGTCAAATGTTTCAGTTTTACAGTGACTTTTTACAGCCAAACATATAAATTAAATGACAAAATTTGCTATTTTATAAAACTGACTTTTCTACACGAGTGTATATAATTGGGTACCAGAGACTGTACCAGATTGAGTCACTGAAGAATATATGGGAAGATATCATTTTTTAGTCTTCTTTTTAAGGTGGTTACGATTAAGGGTCAGAAATATGTTTTTTAGGGCGGCACTTCCACATGCATATTTTGGCGATTTTAACAATATGATGTTCACTAAAAGGTAATTCATAACATTACCATACTGATTATGTCATCGCCTTGAAATTATAACTCGCTGCAGAATTAGACAAGTAACTTCAATAATAATATGAAGCCTTATAAAAAATAATAAAACTAACCAAATATTCTCGATTAATAAAAAATATATTCCTCGAAAACATCTAAATATTCATCTCATCATTCAATTGAGAATTTATATATCTGCCATTTATCCAACCCTTAAAAGTGCGGGAAAAAGTTCTTTTCACCTCGAGAATATTGAATCATAACTCATACCCAAGATCTAACGTTTTTTTAATGAGAAGGAGAGATTCATAATCTAAAACACTGGGATCTTTATGAGAAGGCAATAGCTTTTGATATGGTATAAACAGAGTCCCCTTCGACCCGTAGAAACGGGTCAGAGTTATATAATATTTCATATAATGGGACGAAACCTGCAAGGGTGTTTCAGGGGGAAGGGTGTCATTATTTATGTGTGAAGATGTATCGAAGTATTCCACGGGATATTTTCCATTAAATCACATATTCATATAATTGAATGGAATTCCCAAAATTAAGGGAAAACGTATTTCTTTATGCAGACATTGAACGTTATTTTTAGCGTAGATATAGAGAACCATTTTGGCGATAAAGTAAATCTTGAGTAATTGAAACTCATTTATTGTTATACATTTTTACCGGTTTTGCATGAAAATATGTTTAATGGTTAATAAAATTTATTAATCAAGCAATAATATTTTTTATTTGTTCAGAAAATATAATCCTATCGCACTCTGTTGTTTTCTTGCTATTAGTGTTGTTTTTCCTAAGATTCTTCTTCGTCCTTCCCAAAATTCATGGCATAGGGACTAATGTCATCATGCAAGAGTATAATTTTACAGCTCAGAGCAGTAAACGAAAAAATATTAGTAGACAGCCGAAAAAAGTTGTTCTGAAAATAGTGCATCCTAACTTGCATTTTCAAAAATATTTCAATTATAAAATATCCAAGAAACTATATACAAAGAAATTATTTAAATTTCGAATTATTTCAAAGAATATTTGAAGGCTTACTTAACTGCAAAGTTATAACAGTAACTGTATAGTAAAAAACGACAGGTAACTTTGAGATGAAAATACCAGCACTTGTCTGCAATGTTATTGTGTATATTTTAACATTCAATGATCTTTCATTAATTGTTAATATACCTTATATTAAATGCTGTCGTTTGAAATGCGCATGTCAACAATGCGTCGAAATAGTATATTACTCAACGAGGGAGGTAAAAGTATATTTTCATCACACTGGGACGAAAGCAGCAACTTTTCTCCCGCTTGCGGGTAAAAAATTACTTCCTTTCCTCCCTGTCATGAAGAAAAATCGTATACTTCCCTCGGGAAGTAAAAAAGAATGCCTCAGACTACATGTTGAGTAATATACTATTGTTTACCTCTGTTTCGGTGAAACTCTAAGCGCGTAAATATGGATATAATAGAAATTAGTTTTCCATATTAAAATATTTGTATAAAATTTATTTCGATGCATTACTCTGCTGTGTAAAAATTGAGATTCCTTACAATTCCGCAAGGACAATGATTCGTCACTGCAAATTTTTATGGGACATTCTTAATTCTCGGTACTTAACATTAAAAGTATGGAAAAAATAGTGTTGAGTTATTGTGTATATTTTAACATTCAATGACCTTTCGTTAATTGTTAATATACCTTACACATTATTACATATAAGTACAGGATTATTTATTGTGCTAGACGTGAACTGATATCCCAGTTACGTCATATGTTTCTTTATTTACATTTTAACAATTAGTAAGAGGACCGAATTACCGAGAAAAACTTAATTGTTTATATAATTTAAACACATTATACCAGCAATTTCTCATGATTTTTATTTACTTGAAAATCATCCTAGGTGCGGAGATGGTTACGACAATCTGCTGAAAATTATAGATGTTTATGATTTGTCTGTAGAAAATAGTTTTATGGTATGAGTAGGAATCCTACTATGAAAATGATATGAATGAGAATTACTTGATTTGAGAATCTTGAATAGATCGATCTTAAAAAATGGCGGTCTGCACCCCACGATGACCATAAAAACTTAATTTCCAAAGAAAAACTACAGTCTTACGTGCTTATTTTATCGACAGATCTATAACTATCTCACATAGCACATAATATTTTAGCAATGTTGCAGAAGCATTACAAAATTACGGTAATATTACCGGAATTTTGTAACAATGCAGTAAGATAACAGTAATATTACTCTCCAGCATTGTAATCATTTATAGTTGTAGCACGCAGTAGTATTATATTACACTATAACATTTCGATAATATTTCGAATACGATATCTAATATATCAGGCACGAATATTGCATCAATATCACAGTTATATTATATACTGTAATATATCACTCACAAATGTCGCAGTAATATTTCAGATATATTATAATGTCATACATCATTCTGTAATATTACAGTTGCAATATATGGTAACATATCGCACCGTAACAGGATATTAGGCGTTATAGCACGATAATCTTAGCCTGCAATGTCATATTTGAATAACACTAATATTACGTTAATATAACATGGTAATATATTACACTGTAAGATTTTAGTGACATTTCAATTATATTACACTTAAATATATCACTTTGTAACATTATAATAATATTACTGATTTATTACGTAGTAATTTATTGCCCTGAAATGTAATAATATTAAGGTTATATTACGCACTTAAATATTATACTGTAATGTTGCATTAATGTTACGGTTGTATTACGCAGCAATACATTTTGCTTGCAAGAGTCAGAGACTTTCATAACCCAGTATACAGGCTCCAAAGGTATCTGCTGCACGTTAACATTACATATAATATTATGGTTATATTTCAGGGTAGTATTGCAGCAATAATGCAGGTAGATTACACTGCATCTTTCTCGCAAGTGACAGAGTTTAGCGCGTAATATTACACTCATAATACAATAACATTGCAATATTTCAGTAACATAACAGAAACATCGTAACATTGCAGAGAGATAACAGTAACATCACAATGTAATATATTACACTGAAACGTAACAGTAATATAACCCTGTAATATATTATACTGAAACACTGCAGCAAGGTAACAGTAATATAACCCTGTAATATATTATATTGAAATATTATTGGGACGTTACTGTAACATAACTGTAATTATCACAGTAATATTACAGAGGGAAGATATTTCGGGTTATAGTATTATATTTCATTTTGCAGTAATATTATTATGTTACGTTAGTCCGCAATATTAGAAACATATCACTGCAAATTTGCAGTTTTTGGGGGCTCTGCGTTATAAATCATGGGTACGGGTCGAAAAACCGACAAATAAAAAGGCCAATAGGTCAAAAACCCCACAATTCAAAAAATCGCTGTCCGTTCGTCGATGTGTCTATTATTTTGTGTCGGCTTTTTGACTGTGGACTTTTCGACTGTGTGTTTTTTGCCCTGTTGACTTTTCGATTTGTTGCTTTTTTGATGACCCACACGTTGAATCGTTACCGCGGAGATTAATACTGCTCAAAATATCAAAATAGAGTTATATAATGTTAGGAAAACCCCTTATGGCTAAATGAAAACCTATAAAATAATTTTCAACGAACGACGCATTCCCACCTAATGACGAAAAGCCTAACTACGCCAAAGAGATATTCACAAACTCCAATTTGTTCCAATTTTCGTTATTATGTAGCAAGCTTTAGCGACCTTTGCCTGCTTGACAATTTAGTGTAAAAATTACGCATTTTCTTTCTCTGCAACCCCGCTTCGGAAAATTTATCACGTTGGTAACATAATAATGCCTGATCGAAATAAACTAAATTTATATGGTCACAATATTATTCAATAATAAATATAGGTATGTTGTGTACGTCTTAACCAGTTTCGTCCTGAAATGCCGTAAATTTTGACTTCTTTTCATCAGGTGCTTTCTCATGGAGAAAGTCATTCAATCGTTTTGATATAACCACACCTATTGTATTTTTTCTCGAACTTTCTAAATCCGGTTTCAGATTGACCAAATCTGCCGCCATTTTTTTTACTATGGCGGTTTAAACATAAAAAAATCGTGAATTTCGAAAAAATTTGTTCAAATAATCGTATTTTTGAACAGGAAACCGTGTTCGAATCAAGCTGAATCTCTGTATCTGGTGAAGTAAATAGTTATACTAAAAGATAGAATGGTTATTAGTTCAGCATTCAAAATGGCGGCTTCAAAATGGCGGTTCTCAGTGAACATTTTGTTGAAAAATTTCTGGACGCTCTAACTGAACAATTATGAGCTTGTTTTAAAAAATTCTAAAAATAAAAAATTCTTAGAATTCGCCGAGAAATATAGTGGATTTTTTCAGATTTTTTAAATGAATTTTTGAAAAATTTTGTTCAAAATTCTTTTCAAAATTGTAATTTTTTTTTTTGAAAAATTCTGAACAAAATTTAGTGCATTCTCTGATGAATTCTAAGAGTTTTTTATTCTATGCATTTTTTCCCAAAAGTTGATAGTTTTCGAGAAAGAAAAATCTTAAACTATAATATTTGAAATTCATTTTCTCGAAAATTATTAACTTTTGGAAAGAATTGCAAACAACAAAAAACTCTTAGAATTTATCAGAGAATGCACTAAATTTTGTTCAGAATTTTTCATAAATAAATTACAATTTTGAACAAAATTTTGAAAAACTTCATTTAAAAAATCTGAAAAAATTGGACTATATTTCTCAATGAATTCTAAGAACTTTTTATTGTTAACATTTTTTTTAAAAAGCTCGTAGCTTTTGAGTTAGATCTTCCAGAAATTTTTCACCAAAATTTTGACTGAGAACCGCCATTTTGAAGTCGCCATTTTGAATGGAGATTTTTTTTCTCTAAGAAAGCACCTGATGAAAAGAAGTCAAAATTTACGGCATTTCAGGACGAAACGGGTTAAATGAGCACATTACTTATTATGGTAAGGATGGAAATTTTGGATTATTTGACGATTTTTGAAAAAAAATGAGTAGTCTTATCCAGCAGATCAGAAATAAGATTAAGGAATAAAATTATGCGACATAAAAGTATTGTGATTTGCTCGTTTAAAGCGCACGCTATTGCAGTGCCTGAATTTTTGGAACATTTATAACAGTGATGTGATATAAAATTTTCTCTTAGGTTTCGATGTCAAATTTTCATATTGAAATTTTACGGACACTCAAAATTGTTTATACGAAAGTCCAAATCCATTGCAATCAAGTGCTTCCCGGAACTAACGCCAACTTAATCCCCGTAAAACGACATTAAGAATTACGAGGTTGGAATCGTAAAGAAATATATATGAAATACACAAGTAGAACGGTAATTGAGTACTTAGCGCTGTTATTTGCGAGTCTCGTAGGTCGGGCCAATAAGCGTGCGACTGTTGGTATATATATATTGTGCGTATGTATATAAGTATAAGACTCCCCCACGCGTAGTGGCCCCTCGTAATGTATATTAATAATGGCCACCATTTGGAACACTATGAATGCGTAATTATTTTCAACCGCTGCTGCCGGTGCAGGCGTCGCGTCGACGCGCGACCGGCCCATGCACGGGGGTGTGACGGTTCGTTCACGCTCCGTTAACGGGGTATATACCTTTTGCTATACTTTCCCCGTGTCATACGGGGGTGCACGAAAGGTGCGACCCCACCGCTACCGGCGAAACTGACGTATCGCACCCTGTCCCTCCATTAGGCGCCGTTTTTCACTTGGACGTCCATCGATATATACTTTTTTATACGCAGAATATCCACACTGAGGAAAAAATCCATAGATAAATTGACTGTATCACATAGTTGGAAAAATATAGTTAAAATAACTATGAAAAATAGTTAAATTTACCACTTTCATAGTCGATTTTACTATAATTTTGTTACAGCAACTATCTCCTCATAGTTTAAAAAAATCAACTATGTAGAATAATTTAAATAAATATGACAAATATAGTTAAAATAACTGTAATCTAGTGTAGTCCTCATTTCACATTATGCCTCGTAGTAAATCTTTATATTTACTATTATTCATAGTTAGATTTTGTATTTACTATAAATCCGTAGTAAAGACTGCCGCACTCCGTGTGTTTTGATGCCGCCAGGTGGCGACGCGGCGTTCGCAGCTTTTTTTCTTCGAGCCTGTGGCTCCCGTTATTGAACTGGATTTTCATTTGGTCATAAGAAGAACCGTAGGGTGTCAAGATATGATAATACATAATGCATGTTGTATACGCACGTGTATCTATAGACTATTTACACGACATTGAAATTTGTGTGTATATTGGCATTGCATAATACATTTTTTAACTGGCTAGAGTGTGACGGTCACAAAATTAGCGCAGTGTTGATATTTTGTTTTTCTCTTTGTTTTCTTGTTTATATTAAACAAAGAACGAAGAGAGAAAAGTAGACTTTTCACATGCTATGATATATATTGTTTACAAATATTTTTAAAAAGTAAATATTGTCTCCTTTCCATATTTTTTATGACAATTTCTTATACAATTTCTCTCAGTGAAGGTAGTAATTTTCTGAAATGACTATTTCAAAATAGTTGGGACTATTTGTCTATTATGATAAGTAGAATTTTGAATCATGAAACAATAGTTAAACTTCATTATTTCAGAATATTTATTTTAACTGTTACCATGCCTAGTCCTTATTTCACACGATGATTCATAGTAAAAAAAGGGTCATTTCAAATACTTTTTTTTCTGACTGCAAGAAAATTTTTCGATTATGTTTTATACTGGTTTGAAAAGGCGCATAGTGCATTCTAAATCTACATTAGAAAATTCAGATGGTAACCTAATATCTGTTACATATAACAGTATTAAATAGTTAACGGTTACGGTTCTTATTTAAGAAACCAATTTTCCCCTTACTTGCGTGGAAAATTATCACGTAACGCTAG
The DNA here is from genome assembly GCA_030407085.1 of Trichopria drosophilae. Taxonomy (NCBI): domain Eukaryota; kingdom Metazoa; phylum Arthropoda; class Insecta; order Hymenoptera; family Diapriidae; genus Trichopria; species Trichopria drosophilae. The sequence continues at coordinate 84,927,430 of CM059585.1, read as the reverse complement.
ATACTGTAACTAGACAATTCTTTCAACAGTTGACTAGATTCTTAAAACTATATCATTACTATCCGGAATATATTTCGAAAACTATGGTTTTCTATGTCTTGTTAAACTGTGAAGAATCTGTATGGAGTTTGTATAGAATTTCGATAATTTTAGTTAGTCTTGTTACCAGAAGGTGCCGTCGCGGCTCTAGGATCTCTATTTCTCGCCATCGTTGCTCCCGATATAGAAGTGTATTTTCATTTGGTCATAAGGCAGCCAGTCACCAAATGCTGATATGGCATAAAGTTTATACCTACAGATTTCTGTATAAATATGATTTGGATACTCGTGTCTAAATAATGGCATTGCATACAACTTTTGTTTAATCATTATTTTAAAAATGTCATCGTTAATTTAAGAGCTTCCTGAAATGAAAGATACCATCTTATTCTGAAATAGATTAAATTAATTAATGAACCTTCATATATACGAGGTAGTTTCTGTACAGTCAAACCGTATACAAAAAATTTCACTTTATAAAGAGTGTTTAGAATCATCCAAAGAATACGTGTGAATGTTTCCAAGACGATTTTGGAAATTTTTGGATTTCGGAAAATGGGCCAGAACCAAAAAATCAAAAGTGTCACGAAACACTTTCATGAAAAGTTCACATGTATTCTTTGAAAGATTCTAATTTTTTTGAGGCAATTTCTTTTTGAGTAAAAAATAAATCATGAATTAATTATCTTTTCTGAATTTTGGCTTCTATTTTGCAATCGCCAAGTTGATTTTTTATGTTCTTAGGGGTACGTTCTCAAGGAAAAATAGTTTCCGCAGGATTTCTGAAAGTTTTAGACCTTTAGCCGAAAGGATTCTCTGTGAAACTTTCGGATTTTCAAGAACAAATCTGAAAAATGTCACGTTTTTCCCCCAAAATTTCGAAAATTTTGATCACAGATTCTGAAATTTCATAAAAAGATTTATCAGAAAATATGGTTTGCATGATTATTTTTGATCGATTTGATTCTTTTATGCAGCGTTGAAAGTGGACACGAGCAAATGTGCACATTTGACGTTAATGGTTTAAGAAGATCAAAATATTTGACCCCATATGACAATACTTTAAAATGTATAGTAATTTGGAATTGGAAATGGTGAATACGGTTTCTCTTGATTTTATCCGGAATTAACGATATTACGAATGGTCAATATTCGAAATCACATTCGTAAATAAAAATCTTGAAATGAAAAATGATTTGATGTTTTAATAATATAATAAAGGACAGCGACTTAAGTTGCTTTTGAATTTCCTTTTATTGTTTCTGTTTCTTGTTCTATTTTTCGAATTCATGTGCTGCTACACAAAACGATTTCAAATTTTCATTGGTGTAATTGGTTTCCTTCAACAGCAGCAACAAAGGACGTGTAGTTTTAATTGCAAGCGTTCATACCAAGGCAATTACTAATACAAAAACGTCATTTCCTGCAAACCAATAAGTACTAACTTAGGTCTCGCGAAACTTATTAGGGAAGTCTTCCAGACACACTGCTGTAAATGCAGGTGAAAGCGCTATCTACGAGAAATATGCTGAGGTCGGTATGGTATAGACGAATGGAATTATTTTCTCCTAAAGGAAGCAAGATCTACGTGTATAATTTCTACTTATTTAATATATTTATTATGGATTAAAATGGAAAGAAATGTAGAAGTAACTCGAAAATAGGAGTCGATTTAATCGATCCGTTACAGAATTTGATCAAGGTATTTTTCGAAGGTTTCGGCTTTTCCTTATAGGCGTTATAAGACCATAATTTGTAGGTTAGGTGCATCTTAAATATGCGAGATTGCGAAAAAATAAAGTAACTAAAAGAAAATATAGTACTGCTAATAAGAATTAGTAATACTACGAAAATTCGCAAATATATATTGTTAACCGTGCATACGTAGCGAAGGAGGTTCATAGATAATTACTTTTTTGAGATAGAAATGCATATTGTCTGTTTTGTTAGTAGTAAACAATTAATAAGCCTGGATGTAGTTAAATAATTAATTTGATGGTTTGCATTGAATCACTTTATTGCAAACTGAAAAATATCACTATTTTGTAGTAATAAGTGTATAGTAATAATTATTGTTCGAATGAGGCGCTACTTTGTAGTATTTAAGTAAAATTTTACCGAAAATTCTCGATCAGTTCTCAATATCTTTGGTATTTTCTAAGAAACTGTTTATAGAGCTTAGAATTGCCAAATTACAAAGCCCGAAATTCGATTTTTGTATTCAGTCGTCTTTAATTTACGTTTTTTTAATGAAGTTTTCTACCTCACCGGCGGACCACTTTAGAACCCCCTTAATAAAGATTTGGAAATAATATGCACATTACAACATAAAATCCCTGCAAACACAAATGTAACAGTTATGTAACAACTATGTAACATTCATGTAGCAATGTAACAATTACATAAATATTACATATCTGTTACTTTTCGTGTTTGCAGGGATGTTAGTGATTCGCCCGGCAATTTATAATTATTCTTCCATCGAGTAGCATTCTATTTTTTAATTGGTAGAATTTTATTAAATCGTTTAGCTTAGCTAAGTAAAATAGTTCAGAGAAACTTTGTTGGTAAAAGTTCAGCGCACCTAAACCTAAACCTGTGGATATAATTCGGTGGGATTATTTTAATGACGTCATAAGGGTTGAAACCCCTATATCACGCTAATAAAATCAAACCAATTCAGACAACGGTATCGTATATCCTTATAAAAAGATTTGTTGGTGCAGCTTATCGTTCGGAAGATATCGCGTGTGTTATTTGCAAAGGGTGATTACGGAATGTTTAAGTAATTTAGAATGACAATTGATACTATTAAAGCAACATGAATTTTATATAATGAATTGCTCGTTGTAGTTTATAAAAAATTCTTCTTTTTTTATAATGGCACGTAATATTAACCCATTAAAGTACTAAAATTTTACTAAAATTTTATTTGAAACAAATGGAAGATATTTATTCCTACCATTTTGGGGTTGTTTTTCCGAATGGCGTTGTAAAAATTTAAAAAATGTGAAATTTGCGTACGATTTAAAAAAAAACGATAGTACAGTATAGTCCCGGTATATTAACCCACTCGTTTCCTCGCCCTCTCCCCTGGCCACGTTATATTTACTAAAAGAAGGGGAGCGTCGCTTCCCCCACTCCTCTTAGGCGCGTTATATTCGAGACGTCACAGCAGGCCCTTCATAAGGCCCCAAGCCGCAAGGTGGGAGAAAAAGAGACCGGAAACAGGTAAATATAACGAGACAGAATCGGGCAAATATGCTGGGATATAAATATACCGAGAATTTGCTGTTAATTTAACTGGCCGATTACTGTCTGTTTTGACAATTTTTTAAACTTTAATCTTTTATTGTTTAGAATGAATTTTTCTTTGTTATAATATATGCATACTAATACTAGATACTCTCTAAGATAAATATTCCAATTTTAAATTTTGTTTATGTTGTTAAACGGTACTTTCGGATATTTTAAAGTCAAATTCACTGAATTAAGAGCCTTAAGTGGACGATAAACTGTCATGTTTACCCTATATACGGACTAGGCTGTTTAAAAAATTAAACACTTTTAAAAATCGTCTGAAGTACAGTGGGAATCGGTATGAATAGAAAAAAACAACAATTTTTTATCTCTTGGTAAAAATCGATTTTTGGACATTTAGAGGTCGCTCAACGCATTTAAAGCTTTGCATTTATTAACATTGCAAACAATTCTTTTTTCAGTTTTTATTTTTTTAATGTTTGGAAGTACGCGGAAAAAATTCAAACTGATGCTCACTTGAAAGCTGAGCTGAGTATTTTGTATGTATTTGTTTAAAAAAGTCAGGTTAAATAATTTATTTTCGACATTTGTATTTTGTTCAGCGGTCTTCTAAAGAACGATCTTAAAAACGTCGGAAATGATAGGATAGGTTGTCAAAGTACACATCTATTTTTTGAAATGCAATAAACTATCGCATTCAACCTGAAAATCAGTGCACTTGGACCTTAAGGGGGTTCTAAAGTGGTCCGGCGGTAAGGTAGGAAATTCCACTAAAAAACGTAAAAAAAAGATGACTGAATAACATTTTTAACTTTCGGGGTTTGTAAGGCCAATTCGAAGCATTACAAACAGTTTCCTAGAAAATACCAAAGGTATTAATGGAGAACTGACCGAAAATATTTCGGAAATAAGTGATTTTTATTTATTTCCGAAAATTCTCGGTCAATTCTCCATTAATTTCCTTGGCATTTTCCAGGGTACCGTATATAGTAATTAAAATTGCTCTTACAAACCACGAATTTTGAAAAATCAATTCAGTCATTTTTTATTTACATTTTTTAGTGAAATTTCCTACCTTACCGGCGGACCACTTTAAAACACCCTTAATGGGTTAATAACAAATATTCATCATTCAACAACGACATTGGATAAAATATTTAATAAAAATTTACATGTAGCTTATAATTGCAATGCATTGTAATAAATAAAGAAAGAAAATTCTATTAAAAAACCTATAAATTTAAATACACCTCTATAACCAACTAATGTATTTAAACGTGAATAGGAACAACATCATGATGAAAATCATGTTTTGAGATAATTTTTCAATTATTCATATTTTTACGCATGCATTCAGAGTTGAACGGATCGACTCGTGTAAAAGGAAGGACTCTCAAAACTCGTTAACTGCACTTCGCTCGAACCAATCGGCATGATCAGCTAAATATTGCTATTATGGTACAGCACATGGTACTCGTTATTAATGTCCATTCGGTTCGAGGGTGCGATTCGCGTCGGGGACCTTTTGGAAAGCGCGAGGGTGAAAGGGGCGGAAAAGAGTGCAAGGGGGGCTACGTACCCCATGCATCCACCAACGCATATACGATTGCAGGGACGAACAACAGGGATCGTGACTTCAGCAGAATCGAGGTGCCCCAACAGACGTACAGGGGGGGCTAATTATGGAAGATTATCTGCAACATTTCCATTTACGTATTTTCAGATCGCCAATTAACGAAAGTCATCGCTGTTAATGACGATGAAGATATTAAACTACGCGGGGTGGCCATACGGTGCTTTTCACGACTTCCGTTCTTTTCGCTGGAGTAGGGAAAACTTGAAGTACGTTCGGTATATGAAAAGTTCACGACGGTTGCCGACTTTTAATTGTGTACCGAGTGCTTCGATTATACGCTTACAGATTAAGTAAGTCGATAAGATCCAACGGTTACTCGAGTAATAAATACCTGTACTAAAGTGCAAGGAGGAGAGTACTTGATAGCCGCATAACGATAAATTGTATGTCTTCCCGGTAGCGGCTTTTTAGGAGAAACAGTATTGCATATTCCATGGAATACTGCTTAAATTTAAATATTTTTCGTTCAGTTTTATGATATTTTGCATACGTGAGATGGAAATCGCACACATTGCATTAAAATTGCATTAAATAATTTTTAAGTACATTTGTCCAAAATCAAATGTTGTACAGTTTTAACCAAAATTAATGTGCACCAATGCTTGAACCCGGAAAATAGTCGGGCATTGGCCAATGTAAAAGAAATTCAGCGACATAGAGAATGACGAGACGAATCGTATTTCTAGAAGAAAGTTTTTCATTACCCATAATAAAAATAAAAAAAAACACTAAAATCGTTAATGGTAATTAATTAATTGTATTTTTAGATATAAATCGACATATGTTGGTCAATTGCATATAAAAAGGGTTGGAAATTTTTTCACATATTCTTTATGGTTAACCATTTGACGACCAGAATTTGCACACGGAATTCAGCGTTCTGACAATTAAAAAATAAAAATGTAAAAAAATTTAGACCATATCCCACTATTTTTAAGGTAATAAATCCTATACGTTCAAAAAATGCAGTGGACGAAATTTCTTAAAATCGTCAGTTCACGCTATTTTCTAAAAAAATACCATTTTCTAGGTAACATTTTTTGTTCAGTCGTAATTTTCACTATAATAACGCTTTGTATCATGTTTTTCTCTACTGCTTACAATTTCTGATGAACAAACAGTTTGTGACGAAATACCAGACTGATGCGTATTTTTTCCATATTTTTAATGTTAAGTACCGAGAATTAAGAATGTCCCATAAAAATTTGCAGCGACGAATCATTGCCCTTGCGGAATTGTAAGGAATCTCAATTTTTACACAGCAGAGTAATGCATCGAAATAAATTTTATACAAATATTTTAATATGGAAAACTAATTTCTATTATATCCATATTTACGCGCTTAGAGTTTCACCGAAACAGAGGTAAACAAATATACTTTTATGTACGTCTTTTCGGTGCGTAAAGTAAACTCGTGTGTAAAGTAAACTTTACGCACTCGATTATACTTTACGCACGGAAAAGCCATACGTAAACAATATTTCGGCACACGTGTGTATGTGTAAAGTTCTTTACATACGCACTTGTATCGAAAAGTACTATTTCGACGCATTGTTGACATGCGCATTTCAAACGACAGAATTTAATATAAGGTATATTAACAATTAATGAAAGGTCATTGAATGTTAAAATATACACAATAACATTGCAGGCAAGTGCTGGTATTTTCATCTCAAAGTTACCTGTCGTTTTTTACTATACAGTTACTGTTATAACTTTGCAGTTAAGTAAGCTTTCAAATATTTTTTGAAATAATTCGAAATTTAAATAATTTCTTTGTATATAGTTTTTTGTATATTTTATAATTGAAATATTTTTGAAAATGCAAGTTAGGATGCACTATTTTCAGAACAACTTTTTTCGGCTATCTACTAATATTTTTTCGTTTACTGCTCTGGGCTATAAAATTATACTCTTGCATGATGACATTAGTCCCTATGCCATGCATTTTGGGAAGAACGAAGAAGAATCTTAGGAAAAACAAAATAGGGGATCGAATATGGCAGACCAATCTTTTAAAATGGTTATATTTTTTAAAAGCTTGCTTTTTGTAGGGAGTTAGAATTGGTCACACACATGCTAAAAATTGTAAAATGGTGTGTCTAAATAGTAGTTTTTACATATATTCGGATGTGTTTTCTACATTTTATTCACCCATGAATGTTAAACATGACCCTTGTCTTTAAAACATGGAAAGGAGTTGAACTTTGTTACTGGAGGATTTTTGGGATCAGTGACTAGGAATATGACCATTATTTTCAAGAATTGACACTGGTTACTCAATCGATTTTACGAAAAACCCCATGATAGAAAGTGTCACGAAAATCCAAACTGTTCAATGATTTTCGTAAAGTTTCTTAACTCTTAGTTCCGACGGCTATTTTAAAGCCTTTTCCTCCCACTACCTGGGTCAAATATGTCATGCCGCTTGAAAATGCTTACAGTTGTGTAATTACTTCGACCCAGACCAAGTCTGGACGAAGTATTGAATTTGGTCACTTCGGGCATAAAAATGACTCTATAGTTTTGCATCAAATGTTGACGTTTCAGACCCTAAGGAGCCCAAATCAACAATAAAAAAATTTGTGTCCGTGATCTTGTCCGTACGTCCCGTTTTTTTTGTCTCGCGATAACTCGCGAACGGATAAGCGTATTGACATAATTTTTTTTTAAAATACGCGTCTTGGCATAACTTAGATCGAATTAGATTTTGGCGCAGATCCATCCGTCCATTACTAAAAAAAATTAGCCCCAATGAAGTTTCTTCGTAGTTTTTTGCATTTATTTTGAAAAATACAAATTTTATTAAAAAATGTTTCAAACGAAAAAGATAGAGCATTAAATTCTCTACAAAAAAGGTTTTATGCATTTTCTTACTAAAGTGAACGATAATGCCATAAAAACTGGTTTAAAATGTTTATGACTATTGTCTGAGAAAGTATTGAATTTGGTCACCTCGGCAAAAAAATTACCCTATAGTTTTTCATCAAATTTCGACGTTTCGACCCCCTACCCCCCAGGGGTAGTCTTCGCCAGCCCCTTGAGCGCGGTGATCACCTACACGGAGAAAAAAATCCCAGAATTTTTGTACGGAAATTTCCTGAAAAATTACCGTGCTGTCCCATAAACGCAGTGCATGTTGTTGGCAAAGTAAAATTTACATTGCTATGCTGAATTTTTCCAAAGTAATATGTAAAATTTCGGATCAAGAGCACAGTAAAAATTCCTGTGCCACAATACAGCAAAAATTCCTGTGCCACAATACAGTAGAATTTCCTAGGTCATAGCATAGTAAACATTTTTGGCTCACAGTTCATTTCAAAATGGAAACAAATCGAATGCAAATAGAAAATACGTGAAAATTTTGCACACGATATCGTTTATTGGGTATAGATGAAACAAATTGCAAGCCTATAAGTAATATCAATAGTTCTTAAAATCGTAAAAGCCTTATCGACATTTACTTTCAGCTGACAAGATATATCAATGTTTGTTGTATATTATTTGTATGCACGAACAAAAAATTTCTATTTTACTTTCAACTTGAAAAAGTAATATTTATAATTTATTAAAATTTAAAGCAATAGGAAAAGGACTATTAATAACTGATTCACATATTCCTATTACCCTGTATGAATTGGCCGAACTATTTCAAAAGAAATTACCGCAACGAAAACAAAAACAGTTTACTCGGTTCGGACCAGTTCAGATCAGACCCGTACGTCGGACTACTCGGCCGCCATATCGGTGCTCTTTTGTTTTCACCGCAGTTAGACTCGGTAGCATTCGAATATGTTCGGAAACTTTCGTTTCCAATTCGAGAAGTGGCATAGTAAAAATAATGAAGCAACATATTATAAATTCTTCAAATATTGGGGATTATTTGACTTGCACTAACTTAAAAACTTGCTGTCCTGTAAATTTTACTGTGCTACAGTGAACATTTCGACTAGCTCGTACATAAAAATATCTAGCCGTTATTACAAATATTCGTGTCCAGAAAAGCAATATTTCTTGTCTGTTGCTGTAAATATTTCCGAAAAATCAAGTTGCACCCGTTTTCAGGTGACTAGCACGGTAATTTTTCAGGAATTTTTTTCTTCGTGTACGGGCGCATAAGTTCTTTTACGCCCTAGGTACGAAAATAACTACTCGATATATCTAAAAGATGTCTTATAGTATCTAAAAGATATCCGTCAGAGATCTTTTCGTCACTCTCAAGATATCTTTGACGAATTATATGTATATATATTTATATAAGATCATAATAATACAGAAAGTAATTAGTAAAACATAGTAAACATGTAATATGCATCGAATCGTCTATTACAATACAAGTGCATGAAGTAAGTGTTTTGCCAATTTTATTTATTAATACTTCAGCTGGCCTGTCTTCGGGGTCGAAGTTTTGAAAATGCTCATTTTCAATTTTACGTCGACACAGGCCAGAGGCCATAGTTGTAAATTATTTTCAATTTTCATAGATGTAAGAAACGCTATATTGTTGTAACATATCTATCGAAGCCACTTGGACCTATATGATTGGACCCCCCAATATCGATATAATTTTATAATATAATTGAAAGCTTTTAGTAAACGAACGAGTATTAAGGAATAGCCGACTCTCCACGGGGTCGAAGTTTCTGAGCGAGCGAAGCGAGCAAGGCACCACGCCAACACTAGTTTATAAAGTACAATTTGAATTTTCTCTATGTCGAAAACGACCCTGGAGTTGGGATTAAGGGTTAAAACTGATCCGGAATTTAACGACCCGAAAACAATTTTTACATATATTGTAAAAAAATGTTATATTTTAGACATTATTTATTTATAACAAAAGTGTGATTTAGTAATAAATATTTTATATTCCTTTATTGTATCGTAAACAACACAGAAAAAATAAGCATATATAACAACGAGGACCGACCTCTTTTAAAAATGGGCTTAAATTTAGCCATTAAGTCAGTATAACGTCTTAAAACAAATTAATTGTTGTTATCTAGATATTTAAAAAAAAGCCGCCATTATCATTTCTCGTTTTTAGATTGGAAGGGTTGATAACATTCGCGATGAACCAGAAGTAGGCTTTATTAACAGTTTAAAATCAGATGACCCTTATGATTGTTAAGCTTTCTGAGTCAATATTTCTTGAAGCCGCACGAAAGACGTAAATTAAAACGCAATTACGATCTTCTTTGAGACAAATACACAATAAGAGTAAACAACATAAACAATCGCGACCTTACAAGATAAACAGGATCAGTAACGACCCAACGATGGTTCTGAGCAGATTTTTTATCACATCCAACCCATATGAAAAGTTTTATCAAATTTTTTATGCGAAACTGTGCTTCGTACAACAATATTATAGAAATTAAGAAGTTAGACTTCCCTTCCTGTTTCGCATTAACCACTGTATCGGTGCAGTGGAGTGTTTTTTTCGTAGTGGGAGGGTATGTTTTTGAAATACTTTCAGTGACACAGAGGATCAATTTTGATTTTGAAAACGCCATGTGTATTTATGTTAAACATGTTCCCTTGCACCCATTAATTATTGTAATAAAATTAAATAAATTTAAACTAAATCCCCTCTTTTTTGGGTATTTCATTTTCTTCCTTGCAGTGATCGGTTTCGTCAATCGGAACTGAAGTTTTCTTTTTCATGTAAGAATAGAACGATATCCACAATTAAATGTATTCTTTGAACGGATGAAATCTATTATGGAGATTCGAATTATCTAAATCTCAAATTCTCAACCAGCTTAATTCTGAAAAATATCTAATTTTTGGTATATATATATATACACATTTTGGGTCATATATCATAAAGAATAGTTGACAGAAAAGCTGAAAAATATGTTACCCTCTGATAAGACCCTTTTTATTTCGAAGAGTATAAAAATAAAAAATTTTTAGAAATGTTAGAACTACTGTTTTGATAACTCTATACAAACCAGAAATTGTATTACACATTAACTTTGTATATAGTATGCGATCTGAAAAGGTTGTATAAAATTATAAAAATGTCCTATACTGAATAATAAATATGAATTTAATAGTACCATACTCTGAATGAAAGGTTCAAAATTTTAAAAAAATATCAATGGTAAATTGACTCCCTGTAGATTAAATCTAAGTTTTTCTTGATTGCAAAAAGATGCAGTCATCATCAAATGAATAGAGTCGTCAAAAATATATAGTGCGCTTTTTACGCAAGTTTTCATAACAGAGTATGACATTTTTTTTCCTATTTCAACGAGACAATATTTGCTTCTAAATTTTGCTCAATCATCACCCTTCATTTCGACTGCCTTCCTTTTTCCTCCACTTACTGACTGAATGTGTACTACTCATGCCTGTTTTTCGATATTTTGGACATGCACCCCATGTAAATAGAATATCGATGACTTGTGGATTCTTTTATCGGGTGTTCCGGCTGAGGTCGAAAATTTGAGAAATTGAAGTCATTTTTCGTGATCCAAGAGGGGAAAATGAAATTTGTAAAATTTGAGATCCATCGTGACGAATGCCATCACGTTTACCGAATTTACCGAAAAATAAAAGAGGGCGCGTGAAATTTTGCGAACGATTATTTATCGAACTTCACATTGTGTATATTTACAGCCATGCCGATTTTAGTGTTCTAACATTTGGACGTTACGAGTTTCTCCTGCCGTTAGAAGCATGTGACTTATCGAATAATCATAACATTTAAAATTCTGACACTGCTTTTTCAAAACGGTATATTCTCGTAAAGAAAAATGATTGCAGTTAAATCTATCCAATATTTTTGTTAGAATCTGTTCAGTCTTTGACATTTGCAGCTATTTAATGGAACTAATTACTATTATTTCAAATGTTTAAATATTATTTACATTATAAAGGGTGTCCCAGAACTCCCACATAATATTGCAGAGGGTGAATCTTGACATAATTCTGAGCAAAAAGTTTAATACCAAAATTGGATCCGAAGCTCAGAATTTGAGTGGCGAGCCATTGAAGGTTAAAAAAAAATAATAGTTTTTTTGCAATAACTCGGCTCGTTTTAAAGTTACTTCGAATGATGACTGATTTTGAAGGTTTTTTATAGCGCTACAACTTACCTTGTATAGCCTTTGACCTGCAACGAATATTTCGTCAGTTATCGAACTAAAAAGGGTAAAAATTGCCTTTTTTGCAATTTTTCGCGTCTAACTCATTTCCGTAAAATGCTAGCAAAATGTCATATACAACAGCGTTGTAGAGCTTGAAAAGGCGAAGAAATTGCCCCCTCATACGTTTGTTTTTGACACAAATTGAGCCCTTGGGGAGACGTTAAAAATCAGAAAATAGGCGAAAAACACGCTTCAGCAATGCCAAATCCATTTTTCGCCTGTTTTCTGATTTTTAACGTCTCCACACGGACTCAATTTTTATCAAAACGAAACGTATTAGGGGACGAATTCTTCGCCTTTTCAAGCTCTCTAACGTTGTTTATATGACATTTCGTTAGCATTTTACGGAAATGAGCTAGACGCAAAAAACTGCAAAAAAAACATTTTTACCATTTTTAGATCGATAACTGGCGAAATATTCATTGCAGGTCATATTCTCTATAAGGTAAGCTGTAGCGCTATAAAAAGCTTTCAAAATCAGTCATCATTCGTTAAAGTAACATTAAAACGAGCCGAGTTATTGCAAAAAAACTATTATTTCTTTTTAAACTTCAATGGCTCGCCACTCAAATTCTGAGCTTCAGATCCGATTTTGGTATGAAACTTTCTTGCTCAAAATGATGTTAGGATTCACCCTTTGCAATATCATTCGGGAGTTCTGGGACACCCTGTATATTAATAATATGATAAAAAACGTTACTTTATTGTCTGGTTTAACCTATTAGCGGCCATATATACAAAAATTTAACATGAATTTTGATAATATTTTTTAGTAGTAAAATGCACTGAAACAAATTTTGTGATAGATGTTTTTTATGACCCAAACACTGATCTCTTGAATGGAGTATCAGAGAATACAGAAGGTACAACACTAACAAAAAGACAAGTGGTTTATTATTAAAAATTACAATTTTTCATGTTTTTTTTCAATTAACGTAACTTATTGAACAAAATTTAAATTGTTTTTCAAAACGGACATCATTTATCACATTGATATAAGACTGATTCCATTTTAAATCCGACAGAGCAGTAGAGGTCATGTTCCCAGAATATGTTGGCATTGAAATACCGGATTCTATACAGAAAATGAAGAGACACGTATTTGACCGTTTCGCGAATAAATAACATTTTTTTGCGATTTTAGGAGTACCGGAAGAGAAACGCCCATTTCCCAGAAAGTAGTACATATTTTTATTAAAAATGACGTTCCGCTTACAAAAATAATGATATTTCAATTGTGTTTCGTGCAGTTAATGTGGAAAGCCCGTCTGCATTAAATGCCCGCAGCGGAATTTAACAATTTTTTTAAATAACGCAATGACGCGCATTTTATTGAAAATTGAAAAAAATAATTATCTCAGAAACCACACCTTTTAAAATTTTCAATTTTCTCCAGAAAATTTTTAAATGTATATCTGACTTATTCTCAAAGTTCGGCTTCTGCTAAAGCATTTTATTATATCTAAAAAATTAATTTATGAAAGATTATATGGTAAACCTACGGTAAGACTAAAACATCTAGAATCAAAATATTTCATATGGTTTCCAACGTATTTAAGGATGCTAAACATGAATTTGAAAGCAAAATTTGTCGCTCAGCCATAACGTGGCCGCCACGTTCAAAAAATTTCGAAAAAAAACATTTTTTGCAGTTTTTTGCATTTATCTTGCTTGAGAAATTTAGTTCGGAGGAAAAAATGTTCAAAATACAGTTGAAGATCAGATAATTATTTACAAGAAATTTTGTATATATTATCTTTGTATAATAGAAGGAAACCCCGGAAATGATGACTGAATATGACAAAAATAGTAAATAGGGGGTTTTTGACCCTCAAAATGTAAATAATTGGTTTATTCCGAAATATAACTAAAAACCACCTACATTATCGGATGTCGCCTTACAGCATTTTTAAATTATGTACAAGTTTCCTACTTCCAAAGAAATGTCTATATGAAAAATAAATTGTTATAAAAATATGTTTTTTTTTTTTATTAAATGTCACATTCCATGTAAGGAAGTGAAATATATTCTTCTACTATATTTTAGGCGGTAACTGGAACTACGATATCGTAGGTCGTGAAGTCGATTCCCGATTTCGTTTTCAAGCAGCATCTCGCTGTTTGTAATTCAAGCCATGTTGTTTGTTTACGTTTCGAAAATATTGTTTATCCGGCGGAAATCGACTCATGACTGCTGCTGTACTTAAATTTAGCTTCAATAAGTAAATAATAGTATATTATGTAACAAGGGCGTAATTACCGATCATCAACGAGTGCGAATTTTGTCGCTCGAGGTAAGCGAGGGTGACAAGCCCACTCGTCGGAGATCAATTATATATCGGCCGTGTTACATAGGATATTTTTTAATACGATGGACGTGGGTATCGATAATTTGTGTCTGAATATTTCATTGCAGGGCGCAAAATCGTATTCTATTCCCGGAGTGTTAAAAGTAAATAAATATTGTATGAAAATTAAATTCTGTAGTATGAAGATTTTAATAATAATTCAGACAATGCTTCCAGTTTAGAATCATATAAATATAATAATTGACATTTTGTCAGACAAGACATCGATAGTAAATAAAAATATTACGAATTTTTAATTAATTTATTAACGTATTAATAAAACACATAATTAAAAAAAAGACGACGTTTTAACGGCTTGAATATTCTTCAATTGCAAATTATTATTATGCAGTACACAGTTCAGAGTAGACAGTTGCTGCCTCCTTGAAAATGAAATTACAATTTCGTCTGATCGAAAGAAACGGCTGACGAGCCTGAAATTATCATTAATGGAGGGGTCCGACTTGCGGTGCCTGCTGTGTCGTCGTCGTCCCATATGTGACACTGAAAAATTGAGTTTTCTCGCCGTTTTCTTCACCGTGACATATACGCACTTTATAGCCTTTTGGAACGTAGGTACTCTTTTATTTCATTCTTTATAGTCCATTTGAAAAGTAGTATGCGATTGTTCTTTATTACAAAAAAATCCTTTTTTACGCATGTACGAAGTTATTTATAGATGGCAGCGATTAGTTTAGACTCACTTTATCATTTTGAATAATTATGTAGAACGTTGCACGATTAGAAACGCCATTGTAGTCATTGTATAGTAGCGAAAATGATGATCTCCCTTTTTTGTTGTTTAAATTGTAACATTATATATGTAGCCATTTTCCCAAAAAATTAATATTTTTCTGTACAATATAAAAAATAGGGCATACAAAAATAGTGGATCGGATTTTTTTGTAAAGGTAGCTAAATAACTATCGTAGGACCACTCAGTCTAACATAGTTGAACCCTTAACTAAAAAAAAATAATAAATTTGAACACCAATTTGTTTTATACAGGGAGAGTAATTACTTTTAAATGGTCCAATACGATTAAAAAAGATTAAACATTTTCATTGTTGTGTGCAAAAAATTCACTTCAGTTGCCACTTTGAAGCAGCCATATTGAATTAATTAATTAATAATTTACAAACACAATATTTTGAGAGTTTAATATAATCTGTTTTTTTATTGGACATGAAAATATTGATTGAAAATTCATTTTTAAGAAAAAAATCGTATTCTTTTGTAAATAAGTATTGCTTGTAACTTTTTACATGTTTAATTTTGAAAATAGGATCTAAAAGAGTTGTAGGTGTGAAAATAGTCGTTTGCTCAGCCATATAGTCGCATACACTTGTTACTTACATGACCTTAATTGTAGGGAGATATAGTTGACGCATCTGATGAAATATGGTAATTTTATATAATTCTATATAGCATTAAATTTTTATTTACGAAAAAGAAATTAATTTAATAGAAATCGGTCACCATAAGATTTGAATTAAGCAGCATCATACATTGTTCATTAAATTATTCGACTCTGATAAAACCCAAACACAGCTTATTGCTGTATTATCCTGAAAGGATTAAGCGTGTTGGGCCACTGTCTAATATTTTATCAATTAGGTTTGAAGCATTTCATAAAATTAAAAAATCTTTAATAAATTCAGTGTTTTGCAGGATAAATATACCTCACAAAGTTGCTTTAAAAATTCAATTAAAACTGTCGAATCGAGTAATTTCTGTTCAAGGCTTTATCGATAATCTTCAACATGGAAAAGCTTTAGGTACTTCTAAGCAGTTAAATTGATATATTGTTAAAATATCTCAAGAGGTACTATTGCAGTACTCTAGTTATAATATAATGGAACGCTATTTAAAGCTGAATTAGCAATACAGACGACGAGAAATACATATAACAATCCAATTTTAGGTGTAATTAAACATGTATTGTACAATAATAATGACAACATATTTTCAATTTATTATTTTCTTAACTGTAACGGTGTAAAAAAGCACGTTGAAGCTTATTCAGATGCAATTCAAAGGATGTTTATTATCATGACATGTTAATCGTTAATATTAAAGACCTGTATGCACCACCAGCGATCATTCATAAAGTTGGTGATGGCTCCTTCTACATAAGTAACGTAAATCAAAATCGGTAAACTTGTACACAGAGAGGAGAAAGGAAATAGTTAACGGGGCCTTTTTGTAATAGTAAAATGCGTAAATCTAAAAAGTTGTTGCATTAACTACTTCTACGGTAAACGCTACAATAAAGTTGTTCCATTTACTATTTTCCGATTGTTAAATCGTTCGTACATAACCTTAAATATCAACTCTAACCTTACATATAGTTAATTCTACTATTTACAGAGGTTAAAATAAATTCTATTATCTTTTCATGGTTCCATTAACACTTTTTTTTCTCTGCGTGTAATTTTATTGTAACTGAATAAATAAAGATAATAAATATAAGTTGTATGTTTGTATGTGTATGTGTCTAATGATGTGAACAAATTGATACAAAACCAATGAATTAAAATATTTAAAAATTATTTGCTCCTGCTTTAGTCTAAATTATAAATTGATTTATATCGCATTTGAATTCGTAACCTCCAAAATCAAGTTGCTATATATTGAGATTTCATCAAAATAGTGTGAGATAGGCTTATAAATAATGTGCTTTTACATTTATATATTTTAATTAACCATTTATGCACTGTAAAAAATAGAAATGTAAATTTACAACTTGCAGAGTGGGACCTAATATTGCCCATGCTACAAGTAGGACTTTTACGCCATATTATTGTAAATTTACATAGGTACTGTGAATATTACTTTATTACCTTTGTAAATGTCAACTTATAATTGTAAATTTACAATTGAAAGTGGATTTTACAGGTTACGGTAATATTACCCTCGTAGAGAAGTTTATTTACAACAAAATATAGGAAAAATTTTAGGTTATTCACGTAATACTGAACCAATTGTAGTGACTTGTAATAATAATTTGTTATTTCAATAATTTATGAATTTAGATGTTATGATTTAATGTTTTCTTTCAACAAAATATTACAGCTGTAAAACTTGCTTTCGATGAAAGTTTTTCTATCAACAAAACAATTTAGATTTGATGTTTTCTTTCAATAAGGGTTTTACTATCGACAAAAGATTATAGCTCTAAAATTCGCTTTCGATCAAAGTTTTACTATCAACAAAAGATTTTAGATTTAATGTTTTCTTTCGGCGAAAGATTATAGCTCTAAAAACCGCTAAAATATTAAAATACATCTTATAATGAATCTTACAACATATTCCTCTGTTTTACATTTAAAAACAAAATAAAACTAAATTTACCACCTTCAGTGTAGGGAATTTACAAATCGTTCTGAAATTTCTAACCTCTCTTAGGAAATTTACAACGTTTAACGTGGGAATATCACGATATTTTTAGACATGAAAATCACAACAAAATTGTAAATTTCATTTACATTTTTTACAGTGTGGTTATTGTGTAATTTCAACAATTAATGATTTATTAACTATTAATGTTCCATCGCTTTCTGACAACCATTCACGGAGAAAATTAATCAGCAAAATCAGCCGAAAAATCCGCAGATTCTACCAATTTTATCCTATAGGGACAGCTGTTGGAATTCCGTTAGGGATAGCCGATACTTTCAGCTAAATTTACTGAAAAAGTCCGCAAAGGACCCCGCAGGAAGTCATAGGGAAATGGCTCTCAGTCGAATGTCCTGAAATTGGGGCAAATGGTAGTTCAATAATGTAGATCAAAAGTGTCCATAGGCCCGAAGTCCCTAGATGGCTAATTTTTGAGTTACAGCCACTTGAAACTGCCAATTTTCGCAAATTGCAGAATGGTGATCCTCTACTCTTCGGTCGAGCGCACCTTATGCTCAGTGAAGTATGGTCAAGGATATATATAAGATATATAATCTGTCATTATATGTAATCTATATACAACTGTTTTAAGTTATATATAGTTATATACAATTTTAGCGTATAGTTGTAACAATAGGTAAATAAAAGTCTGAATATTTTATTAACATACTAATTATTATGTAATTATATATATGTCAATTGTATGTAACTATATATAACTTAAAACAGTTGCATATAGATTACATATAATGACAGATTATATATCTTATATATATCCTTGACCATACTTCACTGAGAATCAGGTGCGCTCCACCGAAGAGTCGAGGATCACCATTCTGAAATTTGAGAAAATTGATAGTTTCAAGTGGCTGTAACTCAAAAACTAGCCATCTAGGGACTTCGGGCCTATGGACACTTTTGATCTACATTATATGAACTATCATTTGCCCCAATTTCAGGACATTCGACTGAGAGCCATTTCCCTATGATTTCCTGCGGGGTCCTTTAACGGAACAAATCTGCTAATGTAGCGGCAATTTAAAGCTAAGCGCGAATTGAGTAGGGTTAAGGCTACATTAGCGGAATCAAAACAGCTAAAATTGCATATATTTTCGGCAATTCCAGCCGAAAATTTTAGCTGATATGAATGAGCTAATCCAGCGGAGTCATTTTTCTCCGTGTTATAATTGGTTACTATTTGGTATATTTAGGGCAAAGATGTGATATTGGTGTGCATTTTAAACTTCGGATACATCTGTAATAATAATTTTTCTCATAATATCTTTTTTTTTCAGCGAACGTATGGAATAACTGCCTATTTTTAAAATAGCTCTGATAAGGCATGATTTTTGATAATATCCCTGGTGAAAATTTCCGTAAAATCATGTGATAAATCATATGAGATTTTTATAATTTCTTTACAAATAAGGTACGTAAAGAAAAAAAACATCGGAACAATTAGAATTCATATGTTTATCCTGTAACAAAAACAAGCTGCACGCGCGACGGTCGTTTCGTTTCGACTTGCTGCAAATGTACAAAAGTTTAGCGTAAAGATTTAATATTACATACGAATATAACACATATTCTATGCAGAATTCGATCATGTTCAGAGTAGAAATACGTAATATTATGTTAAATTTCGTAATGTCATATTTACAGTTGCATGTTTATGACAGCCATTCCTTAGAAATTATATATTTGCGACAAACTTATTGGTCCGAATATAATCAGAGATCGTACTCGCAAAGCAGCGTCCATATAGTTAGTATTGACGAAAAAATATTATTGAAAAAACAGCATTTCGAATTTTTCAATACACTTTATAAAATCAATCGCCACATTGGTTTTTTGTTTTTACAGAACCCAATTTTTTGAACGGATTCTTCAAGAACATGCCACCATACAACTAAAACATTATCGTTTAGAAATGTCTTTTTCACTTACAAAACCGCGACACGAATTTTATAAATCGTTGGACGTTCATTCAGATGGGTAAAATAAAACATTATACTAATTTTTAATTAACATAATGTTCAGTTTTACATAAATATAGTTATTCCCTTTCAATCCATAAAACCCAACACATAATTTCCACAATTTTGAAATACTTCATATATTCATCATAACGTCGTAAATGTATGCCAGTACAGATACATTGCAAAGTGTCTTATTGTCATCGATTGATTACATAGCAATTTGAGGACGTTCAATTTTCTGTTGCGGAGAATTGATTGTTTTGGTAAAGAAAACGCCTAAGTATAGGTTTATGACATCTTGCACGATACTCGATGAAAGTGGAGGAAATGAAAAACATTGGGGCGACAACAGTTGCAAGCTATGTTAATGATGCATTACAAGAAACTAATTTGTAATTTCATAAACATATAATTCAATACTTTTCTTTGAAAAGGAATTGATCTATTTTGATTAATATATCGATCATTGATTTACTAACGACTTTGAAAATTATACAGGGAAACAAAAAAAAAATGTTTTTCTGCTTGCATATTCATACCACAATGCGTATTGTGTCCAAAGAAACTTGTGGGATAAAGCAAGGTATAATATCTGCCATTTCGCAATAAAAAGTGTACGGTCCGTTAAAATCATCAAAAAAATATTACACGCTGTAAATGTCCAGCGAAGACATAAATATGCGTTTTACAACTTGAAAAAATTCACCGGAAAATTCGGAAAGTTCCGAAAGCCCAGCGTCCCTTTCTTCTTTTTTCTTCTTGACAAAGTCGCCGAAAAATCGACGGAACCGAAAAGAAGAACCACCGACGTGGCTATAAATCCCAATTAGAATCGGCCAATAATACGATGGTGCTTAACCGTGATTACGCGTCGATTTATCTCTTTTCATTGCCTTTCCTTACGTTTTTTGGTTTCCCACAAAAAGCATTCTGGACCAGGTGCCAAACTGAAATCCACTCGAAATCCGCAAGAGAACAAGAGATGACTGAGGGTAACTGCGAATGATAGAGACGAAAAAATAAAACTTATAGCGCGAAAATGTATGAGAAAGAAGAGCGTGTATGTATCTAAGAGAAACGTCAAAAATAAATTGTATTAAAATTATTTTTTTATTTTTAAATTAAGTTTTACATATTGTAGGTGATAAATGTGAAACTCTTGCGAAATTAATTTAAATTTATTATTAAATGAAATATTGTATTTTATCTCAATTCCAAATAATATTTATTTGCAAATCTGTATTTCCTTTTCTAAAAGAATCCAAAAGCAGTCGAAATACAGTTTGCGTACATAGGTCTGGATGAAGTGTTAAATTTGGCATCGAGATTGATTAAAAGTCTAAAATTGCTTCCAAAAGTTTGATCTATTTTTTCTGCTATGAAGTTGAGATTACCTTTTTTTAGTAAATTAGCATAAAAGGGTATACAATTATCTTTAAGATAGAAAAAATTCATCTCGAAATAATATTTTTTATAAAAGATATGCGCAGTTGAATAGGACATATAGTTGGCCCCTATCTTCTACAGGTTAACACGATACACAGGGGCCTTCTTCTTTCACCAACCATTTTAAATCAAAATTTCAGTATGTAGAACTTCTGATGCCATTTCAATCCATTTACTTCTACTTTGCTACCGAATAAATGCGATTATTTGTAATTTTTTGGAATATGTTTCCCGTGGCTTAAGACATAAAAATCGGGTTTGAAAACTTTCAAACGGTTTTTAGCTAAGTATAATTCATTTTTTTGAAAACAAATCTTCTCAGGAGAAAGCTCGTTCAAAAATTAATAAAATCTATGTAACGTATATTTTGTTTACCGTTCTGCATTTGCGTATAAATTAATTAAATGAAGCGACAACTGTAAAATCTCGAAAATGGAATTCGGCTGTAACAAATATTTACGCCGGTATTTCAATTCTATATTAGGCTTAAAACACGTAATTTATATGTATAAACGTGACATTTTTATGGAACTATCAAGTACCTAGAAATTGAATGATTTGGTAAGTTCTAAATTCGAAAAGTCATAAGGACGCTACTATCAATGAGTAATCGTTTTTCAAAATTGATGTGAAGAAGTCCAAAAATGATGAGACACACTTAGTTTATTAAACAAAGTATTTGCAGTATACTCCATCATTGAATACTAGTAAACATTATTCTTGTTTCTATATGTATACTACTCGGCGCCCTTATTCTCATTCCTCGTTGGATTAAAAAAAAAATAATTGGTACATTTCTCTAAGTGGGTTGAATCTATGAATACTTTTGAATGGCATCAGACGTGCCCCCGAATTTTAGTTCTGAAACTTTTATTCAAAAGATTTTAAATCGAATAAAAACAGTTTCTACTTATAATGATTGAAGGCCTACGAAGAAATTCTATTTTTCTCTCACGACCCTCGAAAACCTTTCAAACTAGAAATCTAACCTAAAACCAACTGACCACTTTCTTTCTACCACTTTCTGCATATAAACCTAATATATACAAACATTAATAAACAGTATATACAAGATTTCTTTCTTCTCACAAGAGGGTCCGAAGTATATATAACTGACATAAGGTCGAGGATTGAAATCGACGGCTGTCACTAAAAACTCGATCCATCATGCGTTCGCACGACGTTGCAACGAAATTATTTGTGTTTATGTAAATAACGGTAAAAACGCTTATAATTTCTACCTCATCTATTCGCACCTTTACCTATTTTTCTGGCAATTCTAGTCGAAAATCCGCGAGAATCGGACCGTAACAGGGGGGAGAAAGTGTCTGGAAAGTGTAAAGAAAGAATTAAATTGAAAAAAGAGAAGAAACCAGGTCGGAAGCAGGTGTAGGAAAGTCGGAAGATGAGGAACAGACAGCGGGACGTCCGAGATGTCGAGTCGTGAACTCAATAATGAGAGGGTATTCTGAAATCAAGTCCTTCATTGTCACTTTTGGCATTCATCGTCGTTGTGTCCTATTATATTGCCATTCAATCGCACATCGGACGTCTCTTGTCCTCCTGTCTTGATCCACCTTTCTTCGTCCCTCAGCTTTATTTTACTGGATATTTAGTACTTACACGTCACACGAATTCTAATTTATTAACAGTTTACACGCATGTTCACAAAATATATTACGTATTGTATCTTGCAAATGAGAACGTTAAGACAAGATTTCAGAAATGATCTACGGCATACGTATGAAATTTTTGGACTTTTTATGTTCATTTTCTAATTG
Organism: Trichopria drosophilae; assembly: GCA_030407085.1. Lineage (NCBI taxonomy): Eukaryota > Metazoa > Arthropoda > Insecta > Hymenoptera > Diapriidae > Trichopria > Trichopria drosophilae. Next base: position 84,904,387 of record CM059585.1, on the reverse strand, counting down.
TGATTGATGTACTATTTATTGTAAGAAAACAAGTACTTCAAAATTTAAGTAATCTGAAAAGAAAATATTTGTTCTTGCCCGGCAATAATGCGTGTTGTTTGGGTAATAACAGTTTTAAACAAGAAGTTTGACTTCATTTTTTTTAATATCATAATGAAGAAGTATTTTTTTTAATTGAAGCAATTTTAATCTCAGAAGAGACTATTTTACATATACATTCACTTATTATATGTACAGTATGTACAACAGTTTCATGACGAGACATTTCAATTTAGACGAGTTGAAATAAGAATACAATAATTTACTGAATTTCTGAAATTTTCAAAACATAGGGAAACAGGAATTTTTTTATTTGAAAATGATAGACTTTCGCAAAAAATGTTACGAAACAAAAAGTTTTTAGAATCGATCAAAGAAAACCTCGAAATTTTTGCACAATTTTTCTACGACTTCTCATATTTTTTTCCAAATTTTCCGATTTTGAAAATAAAGAAAAGTGTTTTAAAAATTCTATAAAAATTTGAGCGTATTTTTTTATCAATTCAAAACAATGTTTTGTTCTGCGACATTTTTTCCGATAGTCTATCATTTTCGAATAAAAAATTCAGGAGCTTTTCGCCATTCTTTTCGTGTTTGAGCCGCCATTTTGACAGTTTCCAACTTTATTTTAAAAATGCTCTCATGCACATTTCAATGTTAAAGGTTCGATGACACGATATATCCACCGATCAGTGATCTCCCTAAAGGCTCCCTAAATTTTTTAACAGCAGATTCGGAAAGATCGATCAATTTTACGTCGAAAATGTTTTATCTAAAATTTCTTTTTAATTGATTATAACTTTACTGTTAATGTAAGAGCCTTGAAATTAGCTTACATTAACTCTTAGAAAAAAATGTCTCTCAGTGCAGACATCCATGGAAGAAAATATTATTGGATAAGAAATCACGCAAAAATTAAATAAATGTAAATAATATTGGGAATTAATATAAATAATGGAGACAAAGTAGATTTAGACTTATTTAGATCCCTCAAATATTAAACGTCAACGTAACTTATTGATAAATAATGAATATTTTGTCGAATGTCGTTTTTTAGTATTCAACGGGCGGATTCGCACTTTTTATAGATTGTTCTTTTTTTACATTATAAGTCAATAAATATTTTTGGTGAGAGCTGCAGGTCGACTTGCGAGATGGCGTTATGCCTTAAATTTGTTAAGAATGTAGAAAACTGTAGAAACCAACATTAATGTACAGCCACAGTCATGAGTCGATCTTCGCCGCAGAAAACCATTTTCGAAACGTAAACAAACAACGTGGCTCGTCTTGCTAATAGAGAGCTGCTGCTTGAATACGAAATCGAAAATTTGTTTTCCCGGACGGTGATCGAACTCACGACCTACAATTTCGTAGACCAGTGCACTACCACCTAAGGAAGTCGATTTTTTTAAAAGAAAGAAAATGATTCTAGCTCAAGAAAGCAAACAATTTCAGGATATCTTCTTCATATCTCTATAAATCAGGAAGAAAATTGATAGCTGTACCAAATGTTATAAAATCATAAAATTATATTCATTAGTTACGAAATGGTAGCGGTTTTTCTATTTTGTCCAAAAATTACAAAATTTTTTTCAATATTCTGGAAATTAATTAAAAAAAGTATATTTCATATGGAATCGGTCATATATGACGTGTACAATTTGAAATACTTTTGATGTCACAGATAAGATGTCCATTATTTTTGTTGGATACTATATCACTCACTCGATGTTGTAATCTATTAATTGCGTTAAATGTACTTGAATTACTATTTGAGTATATTTTATATAAGCAGCATTTACAGAGAAACAGTGATCGCTCTTGTATGGTGAGAAGTTTGGATTCTACTAGCAGAATATTTTGTAGGTGTAAAATTTTGAAACCAAGGTATAGTCTAATAGCTGAATTTTGTATGGTTTCTAATTTTTTTAATTGAGCATATTACAGGATATTAAGAGATTTTTGACACCATTTTTGCAATCTGTCAATGTGACTGTTGAATGACAGTTTCGAATGAACCTGAATTTCCTAGCACGCGAGCAACACTACTGTTATTTACAATTGAGTCGCTGATATTTATTTCAATGAAATTTTGTTTCTAGATGTTTTTACTAAATTGTAGAAAGGTTAATTTGTTGGAATTTACATCTAAACCTAATTTATAAAGATTATCAGCAATAATGTTGCATGTATTTTGTTAGAGGCTTTTACTTGAAGTGATTGACGATTAAAAGTCATCACCAAATTTAGATACATGAGCGATTTTGGATAAGTTTTCACTGATTTTTTTCCCCTTTATTCATAATGCCTGTATAATCTGCTTTCAAGTATATTAGGCAGGTCTATTTTCTTACATGTTTACAATATTTATATATACACATATCCGCAATAATAACAAATAATAAATAATTAATATGCCTCGGATTATATTTTTACGTGCAAGAGAACTTGCAAGATGGTAATGGTCTGCTGTACATCTATTCATTGATACGAATTCATGCGGGAATTGTTTGCCATCGTACCATGGTTTTGTTTTATTTGTGATTTAGTTTTTAAAGTACTTTGCTCCTTTTGTTAAGCCTTGATTGTTTATACAATCCAGAACATTTTTCTTAATGCTTTTAAATGTTTCTCGCAAATCCGTGAAAGGTATTGGCATTTCATGCATGTTTGGCTCATTGGTTGCTAATTTTGCTAGGTCAGCCTCTTCATTTCCTTTGATGCCTTGATGCGATGGAATCCAAACGAACTTTACTGTTTTGTTTTTAATTTGATTGTATTTTTTTTTATTTCAAGAATGTAAGTCCTGTCCGGTATTATTTAAAGCGATATCTACAGCCTCTGTTAAGGTTACGCATTCTGCAGTAAATACTGGCGCAAACTTGCATAAACTTTTAAACGATATTATATTAAGTTCTGGGCATACACAGGCGGCAGCGGTTGATATATTACCCGAAATTTTGCTTCCATCTGTATAAATCGTTATTACATTATCAGGAAATTTGAGACCCGCAATTTTTGTTGTCATATTCGTAATCGGGAGGCAAAAATACGTCGGAATAGAGTAAAAAAAAAATCTTTTAGGAGGAGGTGCCTTTTCCGAAGGTTTACCAAATATTTAAATGGACCATTCTAATAAACGGCTCCGGCGATTATTTTGATTTTTACTAGAAAAGCTTTTTTTTTGTATGGATATTCACTCCAAAATAGCAGAATTACTGAGCAAGCACTTTTAGGTTGAATCTGGTTAAGGCACACCGTGCAAGGTATTAAAATAATTTGAAAGCTTTTCAAAATAAAAGGTACAATTATGATCTCTGTTCACAACTGTTAGATTAATGGAAATAGGAGCTATGGAAATTCACATTGATGGATAACGCTTTAATGAAAAGGTTGTATTGTTAGTTTAATTTCAACCTATTTTCTAAATTCGATGTACAAAATTTCTGCGTCATCTGCGCCGATACTGGACACCGTTTTTCACTGTCGCCAGTCGTTTTTACTCTGAAGCCACCCTCGGTAGTTTGAGACCACCCGTTGCTATTTTCGCAGCTTCTATCTTGGAACTTTTCTTCGTTTTCCATCATGATGCCAGTAGGTGTCTAACATTTTTCGATTCCCACATATATTATCACTGTCAAAGAATGGTTTATTTGTCGAACATTAATGGTACTGCACATACGTTATTGGTGCTAAATGTGAGCGTCGGAATAACATCGGTTTCGCTGCGAGATAGATGAATTACTGAACCCAGACAATGAATATACTGTTATAATAAACTGGACATCAAATTAATCGGTTGAAACAGTTGAAAAAAATATTTTCAACTTTTCTTGACGACTACAACGAGAAATCCGTCAACTGAAGTACACATATCCTAAATTGCAGTTTTAAAAGTTTCGTAAGGAATGGATTCTTTCAAGAAGCAAGCATATTTCCAAAACAAGAATTAGTGCCAGACACGAAAACGTCATACAGAGCGAATGTCCAAATCAAACTGGCTTGTCACATACGCGCCATAAACAATCCGCAAGTTACGGAACGTCACGACACGGTCCCGAATTGTTATTTTTAAACGGAACGGCGGAACGCACCGGCGATATTTCATCGCTTTTTTTACCGGATTCTTTGTTATCCAATTAACCGATCCTTGGATATGGGGACTCTCCCCATTTTTCTGTCGTCGCGCGTAAATCACGTTTCTCGCGCCGTTCGTCGTTCGATTAATAAACGGCTCTTTTTTTTTGAGAATTTTTTTGTATATTCGCGACCTCCCGCCATTGTTCCTCCCGCTCGTTCGCGATTCAGTAATTTTCTTTCGCTGGGTGTGTACTTTATTTTGGTACCGGAAGTGTGTTTCGCTTTGGGACATCTTCGAATTCCCATAAGAAAAGGACGAAATTTTGGATGAAGGAGAGGAGGCGATGTTAAGAAGACGAAGAAAAGGAAGCCACTTGCGAATGTCCCTCTCGATTAACGGAGTGTCCGTCCTTCCTCTTCGTAGTCGTATCTTCTACGTCTTCGTCGTCGTCGTCGTTTCGGTTTTGAGCACGTGTGCCATTTTGTTCGTAACATTTTGTTTTGATTATTGCGAAGTCGAGTAGACGTATTTCGTCGCTTTTTCAGACATCGGACCAAATTAGATGCGGGTTTTGTAGACATGCGCTTACTTCGCGACGAGGATTTTTATGGTGTTCGCTTTATGTGGGATTTCGAATGTTATAACAAAAATTATCTAGGTTCGTTATACATATAACCTTTTTGGGATTGCGGAATTCATTGGAAATTACACTTTCAAATCTTATGAGTAAAAATGGCTGCATTGTGTTGATTACTAATCTAATCAAGCGAGAATTCAATTACAGTAGAGTCCCGCTATAATTGCAACTCACTATATTTGCTTCTCAGCATATTTGCCTCGTTCCGTCCCGTTATATATGCCTGTTACCGCTCTCTTTTCCCCCACCTTGCGGGCTGCGACCTCAGGAAGGGCCTGCTGGGACGTCACGAACATAACGCAATTCAGGAGAGTGGGAGAAACAGCGCTCCCCTTCTTTTGGTAAATATAACGAGACGGGAGGGGAAGGCGAGGAACCGAGCGGGAAAATATATCGGGGTTCTACTGTATAGCCTTATTGCGACCATGTATAAAACAATATAAAAGTAAATTTCAGTGGAATTGAAAGTGAAAAGATGAATCCGTATTATAAAAGGTGAGGCCTGATGGAAGAGTTTGAAATCAAACACGGAGGTTGTATTGGAAAACAAGAGGAACTAGTATTTTATTTTATTATTATATTCCGAGTAAAAGACTTGATCTAATTATGGTCAAATTTGGTCGAAAACGATTGAATCGAAAAATGATTAAAATAAGCTATATAATTTTTTAAAACATTTAAGATGTGACATTTTGCGACAATTAATGGGAATTAGATCAAAATTTCACCATTTTTAATCTGTTTTTATATATACACTCAATTGAAATACTACTGCATGGATTCAAATGTTATCAGATTCGATTATGGTCCATTTTCCATGTTTTTTTTGTCGATGTCTTTTGATTGGCGGAACAGTTGGAATTTCAATCCAGGTGCAGAAATCGTTTTACGGACTTTTGCGATTTGATTGTGATTTTGTTCTTTCCTGATTTTGCATATATGCTATTTGAAAATTTCTAGTTCCAAATTCAGTTATTGAAAGAAATTTGTAGTCCTAATAATAATATAAAAAATTTAAACATTTTAGATAACAGAATAAGTTCAAAATAGACCAAAATGTGAAACTTTTCAGATCTAAATGTGTCAAATTATGGAACGTTTTATATTCGATTGGTTTGGTCCGCTTCGATCACTTAAAGGCCAATTTGATGCTGTTGCCTGAAACAAATTACGTTGCCCTGGTAGAAATTTGACCATTTTTTTCTTAGACTCACCGTTTCCCCTATACCTTTAACATGGTAAATAAGAATGTTATACAAGAATTGTATAAAAAATGTTTTCATTTCTACCAGGGTGAATTTGGTTGAATTTCAATAAGAAAGTGAACCTATCCTGTTCGACATCTCCTACAATAATTATAATCCACGCAGTACCACCGTAAAGAATTTTTATATAAAAACAGATCAAAAAGAGATCAAATATGTATCGGAAAGAAACTTCATTTGAGTTTAATTTTGATTAAATTCCCATTAATTGTCGAAAAATGTCACATCATAAAATTTAAAAAAAAGTGTTCTGTATACTTCATATTGAATCATTTTGATTCTTTAATTTTTCTAGCAAATTTTTTCTAATGACAGAAACTTGTCTGCTCTATTAGAAATAATTCAAATTTTATCAGAAATTCTTGATGTTTGCTTGCTTATTTATTCTTAAAATTAAAAGTATGCACCACAAAAACATCGTGATTTGCCTGTAAAAAACGTCCATCAAATATCTATTTATTAAAGGATATATGGGCGAAATTCCAAAATTTGACACTTTGACTCTTTAAAAATAATGTAAAAAAATAGTTTTCAGCGTTCTTACATTTTACAATAGTTGAATAAAAATAGTGGCCCAAATCTGAAATTTTGTTTTTATATATTTTTTAACAATTTTCATGAAAAAACAGTATATGAGTGTAATTCTATACAACTTTTAACTTTTCAATGTTCAAAATCATCAAAAATTGTTTTAGTGGCACATTAATTGGACATATTTTTTTTGTTTTTACAGCACTTCAAGAGTAAGAAACAGTTGGCGTAACTCGTTTTTTAATAAAGTTGTAAGACGTAAACCTCAAAAACCCAGATATTCGAAAACTTGGGATCCGAGCTTAGTGTTAGAAAAAATAAATACAATTGAAAATAAAAAACTATCCCTTGAGACGTTAACAAAAAAGCTTGTTGTATAAAGTTGAATAATAAGTCAAAGTTGAAACCAAACAATAGCCTAATTATAGATGCAGGTGTACTTATATTATATATCTTAAAGTTTTTATATTTAAAGATAAGGTACTTGTTACGAGAAATACAGTTTTTTACTCAGTATTTATTATCGCTAATAAACAAATTTTAAAATTAACTTTTATACGGGAGTCTAAAGACATCAGCCGAAAAGGTAGTAATCTATGTTTATTTTCAACCTAGAAAAATGCTCATTTATTTCGTAGAATGTTTGTCTCCTATTATAAACTTAACAATGTCAAATAATAAAAATAAAAAAAAAATGTCAACATTTTTTATTACTGAAATGTCGATTTCACGGTGTAGAATAACCAATGGCAAGTTAAACACATAATAGGAGATTTATTAAGTACTTTAAGAAAGAAATTACAACGTATTTGTAAGCGTGCCTAAACGCCCTTTAAGTGAGCCATTCGAAAATGTTGTGTATTCGAGCGAGTTACGCACTGATTTGATAATTTTTAGTGACCTCCTACAAAGTTAGTTTATGAGGCACACGTAAGTCGTGCATCTTATTTTTTGGGGCTTTTAGTGTAGAATTATTCTAGGAAACTAAACATTTAAGTAAGGAAAAGTTATTTTCTCCATATTGAAAAAAGTAATAAATTCCCAAATTTGGAATAATTATTGGTGGACGCTTACATTGTAAGCTGCACAATTTTTTAGAAAATAAGCACACTCTTGGCCTGTTGTTTATTGAAACTCCAAGATTATACTGAAATGAAATTGTTGGATTGTACGTTGTGAAATTCAGTAAAAATCGTACTATACGTTCGGTTTTATTCTTTCCAGTGGTTTATAATCTTAAAAAACACACGAGGGACAACATTTTAATATATCGTAGAAAAAAATCTTCATCGTTTAAGTTCGATATTTATTTGTTTGCAAGATACACAGTCGCGTACTATAAAAGTTAAAGATTCTGTAGAATTACTCATATATATTTCGATTAGTTTAAACCTTTATAGCATATATTTTCTTTAGACAGAATTTGTTTGAAGTTGGGTATTCAGAGGTTTTCGGAGTCTCTGATTATAAATCTGATCTCATATTTGTAATCAACAACCTCAAAAACCCCCAGATACTAATTTAATGCGGTTAAGTTAGGGACAATAATACAATAGAAATTTTTATTATTTTATTTTATATGTTATATTTTATTTATAATAAGAAAATTTACATTTTATTTTGATATTCAAAATGATATTTAAGTATTCTCTGCTACTAAACATTAATATCACAATTACTTTCCATGAGAGATGAACCAGATAAATTTAATTTTAATCGAAATAAATAACTGAACCAATTTACTACATAATGAGCGTTGCACGAGGACAGACTATATTCAGAAAATTACTCTATATGTCTATATCATATATTTAATTATGGGATTTTCAAAATAGCATAATGTTTTCAAAATCTACATTAAAAAACAAAAAATTTCGTGCAAAACTTACCTCTGTACGCCTTGTCGTTTAGGAGTAAACTGTGTGGGTGTGGGTCGAAAAACCGACAGTTCAAAGAATGATTGTCCTCCTGACTATGTGTCCATTTTTTTATGTGTCGGCTTTTCGACTGTGGGTTTTTTGACTGTCGGCTTTATGATTGTCGGTTTTTTGACCCGCTCCCAACTGTGTGGCACGAGGACACTTTCAAACTCGCCCTCATCGGCAAACACCTATTTTGCTCCCTAGGTGCACAATGTACTAATGTGCAACAAGAGAGAATAGATGTTTTGCTCCCTAGTTGCAGAATGTACTATTTTCTAAATATTACACTGCATTGTGTACAACACCAGGAAAATCCCAAAATTTATTTAAAAAATTTAAATCAGTTTTACCTAAAATTGTTTCAGTTAAAGACTAATGTATATATTGTACTGAAAAAGGTCATTGAGCAATGTTGAAAATCCATCAGAACGCCTCAATTAGCATGATATTTATTAAGTATGTCTGATAAAATAAATTTGGAATTCATAATTTGGCAACAATAGTTTGTGGACTGTTTGGTTCTAATTTGTGTAAAATTCTATATTATATAATACATATATGAAAATATACGGACAATCGTGAATGCTACGTTAATATATACTGTGCTGCGGATGATCTCCAAAATATTAATATTTAGAGCCCTTACTAAAGTGGCTTGCTCACATGGGAGTAATCAAAAGGATAATCCCTTTTTGGAACGTGGCAATTTCGAAACCGCGAACTGCATTCTTGTCCGGTAAACGAATTCCCGGGTGATCGCGAATCTTTTCGAAATCTCGATCGTTGGGAACATATCGTTGGGAATCCGGCATTGTTGAAAAGGCAAAGTCTCGCCGCTTTCATTTGTACTTCATACAATAATAACGTGCGCAAGAATGCACAATACTGACCTGATAGAAGAAGGGTTGAAGAAACGTCGTTTATACGAAACTCGATATAATCTGCGCCGCGGGGCCTCGATTTCTAGCCCTTGTACGCCCGTAATTTTGCAGTCGGCTGATGGCCGGCTTTGTGACCGCGAAAATCCATTCCCGAAGCGCGATCGTGTTTATTCGAGGTACGATTCCGGGGCCCGCAGCCCTTTTTTTCAAAATGAGAACTTTTATATCGCGGGAAGACCATTGTGAGGGAGAAGACTAGGCGAAAATGAAGAGGGCGCTAAGCCGCGAGCAAGGACAAAGCTGTTTTGAAAACAGAAAATCGGGGGCAGATCCTACCTCGTGATGGGAATCTTTATTAAGTCGATTTAGTACCTCGAATGGTCCAAGACGAAGTGCAACCAACGTTGGCAAAACTAATTTATTGTTTTCGCTCTCAAGAGCGAGCAGTCGAGAAGAAAGTGGGAAATCGAGAGGAAACGCCACCGAGACGACAATCGATCCTTGCGTTTGATGCCTAATTCGATTATATGCGTGGCTCGCTGCATAAAGCTTCCAGTCGTAACGAACAGCCAACAATGAATGAGCAAGTGTTAAAATCATCCGTAAGCATAGATTTTCGCGCGACTAGCTTTAGACGCATTATGATTCAACTATTTATAAAGACATTTTTTCTATTTTACAAAAGTTAAGTAATTGTTGCGTGTATATTTGATTGTGTCTCAACAGCAGCATTAAATACTTTTACCCGCACCTTGGATCAGTTGAAGAATTGAATTCGGTTCGCTTTGATCTTTCTGATCTTGAATTGAGCTTTGTTTCAGAAACGTACACAACCGATGTCACATTTCCATTGACTCACTTTCTTCCTAAATTGTTGAACTATAACGTCATTTTTTCTTTATAATAGCCACGACACATGGAGTATCCGAAAAGCCTGTTATATTCTTAATCGTGAGTTTGACTTTTCATACATCTATTCACAGAAAGAAATAAAAACTTATTTTAACTAAACTAGTGGGATCTTGTTTGGTACGCAGAATTAAATGATCGTTTATGAGTGTATATATAAACCATGTTTAGTTTCTTGAGTCTAGTTAAAAATATTCAAATAACACGAAAAAATATCTAAAACAAATATGTAGAGCGTAAAATTTTCTAGAAAAATGGTTGTGTACATTTTCTTCATAATATGAAGAGCAAGTTTATAAATGATCGACGAAAGTGAACATATGACACGTTATTTGTAGTTAATTGTTCTTGTTAATTGTTCACTTACAGGTAAGTTCGTTTAACCATCAATTATTGCCGCCAAGGATTATATTGCTTCAGAAGCGACTAAATCCTTTCAGAACGGGGTTGTTTAACCTAACGGTTGGTTACCCTAAATGGTTGCTTAAGTTTGAATATCGCCTTTAATTGCATGATTGCAGGTTATAACCAATAAACCAAAAGATCTCCGAAACATATTAGATGCTCTCTAAATCTGAATTAGTAGAATTTTTACTATTTCGATAAGTAGCAGAATATTTGACTAATTTATTAGTACTATATTAGTCAAATTTCCCAATATCATTTAATGAATTAGTAAAATCTGGCATATTGTTTTCAATAATAGCAAATAGTAAAATGATATCACTATTTTATAAGTAATATCATTTCACCATTTGAAATAGTAAACAAATTCACTGTTTGAATTAGTCGAAAATCCGCGTGTTTCTTTGTTCAATGTCGTAATGTAAGGAAAGTGCATATCAACAATAGATTGTACTTTGAAACCTCGCGGTATCACATATTCGTCGCAGAATAACGATTATTTTTTATCCATCAAGATCTGGAAACGAATGGTTAATCGTCGTAAACAAGTCGTAAGTAATTTGTGTATAATTAAGGTTAGAATGTTTAACAATGTAAGTTTTCTTGCTGGGCACAATATTTTTATAAATTTTCTTCGTTTTTTTCTCTGGGCGTTTTTAACGACATGTAGCGTAATAAAATTAAAACGCGTTATAATTTTTCAAAATTTAACGTGCTACATTTTCAAAAACCATAATTCTAACTTCGATGTGGTATAGTATTGAATTTAGAGGCATTACCCAAAGTTTTATTCTAAAAGTTAGGTTAATGATTAATGATTTGTGTTTTACAGATTCATAGATTCCAAAATGATGATTAATCTAGAAATGGATTCTGCAGAATTATCAAAGCAGCTCGAAGATTATGTTCTTGTTCTTCTTATTTGAGTACAGTAACCGAAGATTGATCATTTTTAACAAATTCGTACGGTAACAGTTAAAGGGATACGAAATAATCAATTTCTACTAATTTATTTAGTATTTCAGATTTACTATTTCGTTTAGTAACAAATTTTGACTAATGTAATTAGTAAATTTCTACTATTTATTGGTAACCCACTTTTCTCTTTTTCAATTAGTAGAATTTGACTTACAATTAGTAAAATTTTATTAATTCAGATTTAGAGAGTGGGGTGCGGGTCGAAAAGCCGACAAACAAACCGACAGGTCAGAAAACCGACAGTCGAAAAGCCGATTCATCCAAAAACCGACACAACAAAGAGCGGACACTAATTTTTTATAGTGTCGGCTTTTTAACTGTCGGCTTTTCGACTGTCGGTTTTTTGACCTGTCGGCTTTTTGATTTGTCGGCATTTCGACCCGCACCCTATTAGATGTCTTTCGCAACTATTTCGGATATCTTTTCGATATCTATAAAAGAAAATTAAACTACACATTAAAGAATGTAAACAAATTTGGATAATTATTATAACTCTGTTTATTTTTAAATCAGTTAAAAATTTTTTATTTAAACGTTCTATTATAAACAAATAAGGCAAGGAAACAAATAAGGAAAAAACTTGTCCCAGCGTGGAATAAAAAACCGGGTCTTTCGAGTAGTACACACTAGAATAGTGAGAAAGCACCAAAATAATTAATTGTTCTCAGAAAATAATGTAAACATATTATAAATGTTATAAAAGCAGAAAAATACGTTACGAATTTCGTCATTTCGGTGTCTTTTCTCGCAAGATGTATTTGAATAGATATCTAAAATTTATCTTTTACACATTCATTTGTTCTCGTGCGATTGCCGATCAAGGAGACATCTTCGCATGGTTGTATTTCATGCAGATTCAAAATAATAAGAAGGCTGTTCTGATCCTCTGATTTATTAAACTACATCACAAACAATAAGCCACCGCCGAGTCTGTATGAATCGAACGAATATGCTGTGATCGACTTAACAGCTCTCATTATTTACAAGCGAGAAAACAACCGAAAACAAAATAGGACGCTAATCAAAATCTGATCTAGGTTTGCTTGCGCCCCCGTCTAGTGGAGGGGAGTGTAACCTCTACACATTCGTGAAATTGTTGATTGGGTACTACAGTAGAGCCCCGGTATATTTGCGTCTCGCTTTATTTGCCCAGTTCCGTCTCGTTATATTTGTCTGTCTCCTCTCTCTTTTTCCCCCACATTGCGCGTTGGGTCTGCTGTGACGTCTCGAACCTAACGTGACTGAGGAGAGTGGGAGAAGCGGCACTCCCCTTCTTCAGACCAATATAAGGAGACGAGAGGGCCGACGACGAGCAACCAAGCGGGCAAATATACCGGGACTCTACTGTATATGAAAGGCCGGTGTGGGGCGGGACTCTATCTTGTAATATGTTTGCATAATAACATGTTTTTCCCGTAATAAGCAGTATAAAATACTCCTATTTTGGCAATATTATTATAAATTTTTCGTAAAGAATGTAAAGGAAAAATGTGAAATTCATTTATGTTTTTATGCCAAAGACGATAAAAAACAAATAAAACACAGGTCACGGCATAACAATGGGGGATTAATACTCCATAACGGTATTTCTGATATCCTAATACTTATTCATCGACATGTGTGGAATTTAAAAATAATACTAGAATAAAAGGTATCAATCATCTCAATAAAAAATGCAAATCTCTCCTGGCCTAGCATTTACTGAATAATTCTGAGATATATATCTTTTATCTGTTACGTTACAATAATAGTACATCGCAAGGGCTTGATTGATTTTAGGTGATAAAACATATACAGAGAGGAATATTTACAAAAATTATTACAACCTTTACCGAAGGTTGAACAAAAATTAACTCCTGGAAACTTACTTTAAAGTGTATAATACATTTGTCAACCAAATATTCTTAGGAAGTCGCTATGTATTGATAACAAATTATGAGAATTCAAATGTATAAGAATTTAATATTTTACTGAGGGCTATATCATTTCTCAGATAAGTTAGCCCAACACACGGTAGGACAAAAGTTATGAATGCTTTGGTTTTTTGAACTCGTCAAATAATGTGATATTTTTTTTAATCCTTTCATGGCATTTAAAAAGAGAACGAATCTCTTCGAATGTATGCAAATTAAGCTTTTCATTGGTGCGTTCATTTTCACTTCAAAAATAATTGTTTGTCATTTGTCAAAATTTCAAAACGTTGAATTTTGCAATTTTTTTCTTCCAACTTTAAACGCTGACAAAAAGTTTCAGCGACATTAAATATTTTTATAATATTATAGACGTGTAAATTGTACAAGTCAAAGTGCTGCAAGCCAAAATTTTTAAAATTATTTCTCACGCCCTATATCTTGGAGTAAAATAGCACGCTATCGTATGAGAAATTAATATGCTAAGAGGGAGAATAGCTTTTTGCAGATGCATACGCATAATTAAAATCGCACTTGACGACAGACACATATTTGCTCCCTAGTCGCACAATGTACTATTTTGGATAAAATCGCTTCTTTATCGTATTTCAAAGTCACAAATTTTGAAAATTTAGTAGGGAATACCTGCTAAAAAGCCCTAAAGTCATGGAACTTATTCATATTTCAAGTTTTACATGTCATTTTAGGAGCTGGGCTTTATGGCAAAGAATCCTTAAGAAAAAAATGGTTGTGCAGTTTTAAAAACTGTGGGCTTCCCGATGTATAAAGAAGCAACGGTTTTATTTTTCATGAATTATGTTTTGTATTATATTTAATATTGAAATAGTAAACGTAACCGGTCGTGTAAATAAACAAAATGGCAAAATCCATTAACTTCATTAAATGACCTTGTCAATGACGGGGGCAATATGTATGCCCTTTAAAGACACGTTGTACAGAGGAATTAATTATAGAGCCTAACCGGGACCTGACCACGATTTAATACCGGATAAGGGTTCGAAATCAAACAGATCACAGACATGTCGCGTGTACGAATTCGTAACGAGCTGATTTATGTCAACATTTCGCCTGTAATAATAAATCGAATTATTAAATCGGAAAGAATAGCCACTCTTTTGACATTTAACCGTCGGCGTTCTTAATTATGAGAGCATGCACATGGCATATCAAAATTGATATATCTATTTCCTTACTTTGAGGGGGATTAATTAGTTTTCCTATTATTTCAACAATAAATTGGATTAAAACGATCGTAATTTAATTTTCCATCAGTCATCATTTCGGCACTTGAGAATTTTTTTCGACCATAATGTGCAAATAAGCCTGATATGTATAGTCAGGTAGCTGAAGTCGGAGGTTAAAAAAGTTGCACAAAATTAAAAAGTATTAGCTTCAATTCTAACTTTGTTCACAATAAGTCGATTTATATTCATTGAAAAAATCATTTCTTCAGTAATTTTTGACGAGGAATACAGTAGTGTAAAAATAAAAAGTGTAAGCAATTTTTGTTCATCTAGAAATTTACGTAAAACTACAAATTTGCCTAAATGAATTTAAAAAGTCCAAAAAATTAGGGTGAACATAAAAACCCATTTTTTAAAATAATTAGAAATGTCGAAAAATTCAATTTTTTTGCGAACCAAACATTTTTTTCATCGTTAAAAAAAATTGCTATTTGGGTAAAAATAAATGTTTAAAAAATTCAATTTTTTGGGGAATAAAATTTTTTTTAGCTGTAAAAAAAATTGTTTATCCTTTTTATTCTAGCTCCACTGAACTATATGTCAAAAATAACTAGAAATAATTTGTCAAATATTTAAAAGGTTTATTTCATAGACCTGATTATGTACCCGTAGCCTCCTCTAAACTTTTTACTGTGCTCTAAATTACTTGTATGATAGTGAATGTATATCTTATAAATAGATCGCGTGATGATTAAAAATAACAAAGTTCACCTTTAAGATATTTTAAATATATTTTTTAATCGAAAATTTGATTGATTGGGTAAGAGGGTACTTAAATAAATGCAAGATTGAGTAAATTTGGTAATAAAATATTGCCTTTCTTCCGTATGAGCTTTACTGAAATGACACAGATTACGTAATACGCTCTCGTATATACAACAAAAGGAGCTTAAGCGACCGTTGAATCAATAATATCGGGTGGAAGTCATTGAGAATCGATGTTTGCAGAATGCGAGTCGTGTCTGAAGAGATTTAAGATAAGGATTATTTGCGGATACCGTTTCATAAGTGTTCTAAGAGATAATTGAGCGTACCCTCTTTTCACGAAGATCCAATTGCCCTGATATCCGTTGAGTAGCTACAATAGACGATGGGACAACAGTACGAAGCTTTTGTAAAACACTGCAAAAAACGTTGTTTTAAGTTATCTTGAAATTTTGAAAAACTTGACCCTTCTAAAATAAAAAACATTTGATTTGACGAAAGTTGCTTCAAATACATTACAAAATTAACAACTGTTAATAGTTGATTAAATATTTTTATTTATCCTAAAAGAACTTATGTTATTTAATCAAACAGATATATTTTATTTATTAACAAATGTAATCCACCATTCATTATTTGTCAATTATAAAAATAAAATGTATTTTTAACAAACAAAAATTAATTAAGGTGTTGACGAAATAACGAAGAGCTGCAATGTAATTTAGTTTTAGTTTCCTATCTGTTGTTGATATTGTTTATTTTTCCTTTTATCTGTTGCAATTCGTTTTATTTTACAAACTGCTTTCCACAGAATCGACTTTTCGTAGTTTCTCCTTTAATATTTTCTGTGCTTTCTATTTATATTTCTGAAATAAATATACATATTGTTATTGGAAACTCACTAACCAAGAAACCTATGCGTAAATCTCTAATTTTTAAATTTAGATATATTCATAAAATTAAGAACTACGCGATACGTATTTGATTTAGTGGCGTAAAACATATTTAGGGGCCAAACAGCCCCCCTCCCGAAAAAAAAATTAGGACGCAAATGGAAACATGACGATATATTTGAAGATAGTTAAGCCATGATAATTATTTTTGTATGGCCGTTTCAATATAAGAAGAATATCGGCCTAGACACTTCTTGGATGGAGGAGGTTTCAAAATTCAGGAGTAAACTACTCTAAAATTCCTTTTTGTATTCACTTAAAGATATATTTTCTTATAAATCTAATTCGAATTACGTATACAAAAGTACGGTTGGTACATAATATAGTGCGGTTATCCTAAAATTGCTTCGAAATATAAAAATTATTATATTCGAAATAAACTTGCATATACACATAGGAGAGGAAATTTAAAAATGATGTAGCACTTTATCTGAAGGAAGCTTTTCAGTATATTAAACTCTTAACTTTAGTTCAACTTGCGAGGTGCTTATTTCTCGTTCACGAAATAGAAAATGAAGGCGTCTTTCGCAGTAGACGATTCTCGGCTGGTGGGTCGGTAGAAAATTGCGTTGAATATTTAAATCGTACTTGTCTCGTGGGCTTGAAATTGTTCTGAAAGTAGTAATAAAGTGAAATTACTCCAGTTGTCGATTGCAAATGAAATAATAACAATATCTAGTCATTTTGTATGAGATTTTGCAAAATGAATTTTATTCCACTTAAACTGAAAGTATAAACAATCCTAAATAGGAAACAAATTCAATGTAATTTCTTTTTAGTTTAGCATTATCCAAACTTTCTGTATATGTTGATATTTAGGTTTGATATTTCAAATGCTCCGCACTCTTTTCACTTTAGTTTAAAGTGGAAAATGTCGATCAATCATATTCTGAAATCATTTCTAAACCTTCAGATTTTCAGAACTTTCAAGATCTTTATATAGCAAACTATATATTTAAAAATAACAAATTTGTGATTTCTTTGTAATTCTAATCTAAAAATTAGTTGAATTTTTAAATGCGAATTTTTGTTATTTGATTTTGTTTTCGAATTTCATTGCAATCTTAAGACTATTTTCAATTTCCATATAATTTCTTCTTGTTCATATCGGTTTTTAATTCTAATTATAATTAACTGAAAAAAATGGATAATTTTAATAAAATATTCGAACCACACGCTCGGAAATCATGTTCAAATGAAATAATAAAATAATTTAGTTAAATCTGCAGAACCACACACTGTTAAAAATTGCTTAATGAAATGTAATAAACACGTAAATGATGCAGCTGGTTATACACTTTTATTAAATCAAATAAAGATATTTATGAAATCTAATAAACATGTTTCTTAAATTTCATGAACATGTTTTAGACATTTAATAAACTTTTAATAAACGTGCGTAGGAAACTTAATAAATAAAAATAAGCAGTTTATATTAAGAATAAATCTAATATAATAACAGGTACAGACGATAAAATAGTTTATTGAATGATAAATTTTGAAAATACGAATAAAAAAAAAATTTCCTTAAATATAAATATAATTTTTATCGTTCTATTTTAATTCTGGGAATTTGTACTCCATTTTACCGCCGTTAAAAATACTGGCGTGCAACATAAAAGTATCTTTGCAGGTTTTATTGCTTTTTATGATGTTAATATTCGGTGACCGAATGCTTTATGAACAAACGGAATCCCATTTCGACAGCGGGAGCATCAGGCTCTAATAGTACAGCGTGGCCGCATCTAACGACGACAAGCGTAACTATTATATCGACGACAGTAAACCAAGAACTATAATGTACGTAAATTAAATGTTCACTAAATTTCATATATATTGTTGTTGTTAATTGCGTGTATATTAAATATCATAAAAATGTATAGTAATGGTATATTAATCTACCAAAATATTACATTGAATATAAAACTGAACATTAAATGTTAATTAAATTTAAGAACATTTTTAACAGTGCATTCACTTAAATGAATGGAAATGATTTAGAAAATCCACAATATCATTCATTGAAATAATCAGCTCGGGTCATGTAAAAATTATACAAAATCTATATACTTTATAATTTATATTTTTGTTATTGTTCATACAATAAATTGCACTGAGGAAAGATAAGATTAACCGTTAGACATTTTATAAATATTACAAGTTGACTATTTTAAGTAAAAGAATACGCCAATCAAATATGTAGTATGACGCTGAAACTAGCAGGAAATTCGTAGCAGGAAATTCAGATACAGCACACCTATAGAAATCCGTAGCAGGAAATTCGATGGCTAGACTCCTAGCAGCGATTTTTCTCCATAAAAGTGTCTATGCACTAAACGATCATTAGTTTACTCATTATTCCAATAGCCAAAAAAAGAATATAGGAAATCTCATATTTTAAAAAAATATTTTTGAACAAATTTTCATAAAATCATTATTACAAAAATGGTCAAATAATCTAAATAAAAGTGACTTTGACCTCGATATTCGGTATTCTGTCAATTTTATTTCATTGTCTAAAATATATTAAAGCAATGCCAGGTGGTTTCCACCCGGAGCCAAAGTTAGAAATATTTTTTTGAGCACCTTTAAACAAATTTTCATAAAATCATTTTTACAAAAATGGTCAAATAATCTAAATAAAAGTGACTTTGACCTCGATATTCGGTATTCTGTCAAATATTTAGACTATTTATTAACTCTAACTATTTATTAACGCAAATATTTAGATTATTTCACCATTTTTGTAATAATGATTTTATGAAAATTTGTTTAAAGGTGCTCAAAAAAATATTTCTAACTTTGGCTCCGGGTGGAAACCACCTGACATTGCTTTAATATATTGTAGACAATGAAATAAAATTGACAGAATACCGAATATCGAGGTCAAAGTCACTTTTATTTAGATTATTTGACCATTTTTGTAATAATGATTTTATGAAAATTTGTTTAAAGATGCTCAAAAAAATATTTCTAACTTTGGCTCCGGGTGGGGACCACCTGGCATTGCTTTAATATATTGTAGACAATGAAATAAAATTGACAGAATACCGAATATCGAGGTCAAAGTCACTTTTATTTAGATTATTTCACCATTTTTGTAATAATGATTTTATGAAAATTTGTTTAAAGGTGCTCAAAAAAATATTTCTAACTTTGGCTCCGGGTGGAAACCACCTGGCATTGCTTTAATATATTGTAGACAATGAAATAAAATTGACAGAATGCCGAATATCGAGGTCAAAGTCACTTTTATTTAGATTATTTGACCATTTTTGTAATAACGATTTTATGAAAATTTGTTCAAAAATATTTTTTAAAAATATGAGATTTCCTATATTCTTTTTTTGGCTATTGGAATAATGAGTAAACTAATGATCGTTTAGTGCATAGACACTTTTATGGAGAAAAATCGCTGCTAGGAGTCTAGCCATCGAATTTCCTGCTACGGATTTCTATAGGTGTGCTGTATCTGAATTTCCTGCTACGCATTTCCTGCTAGTTTCAGCGTCATATATGTAGTAGAACTAATAAAATATTTAGTATATTTAACCACATGTTCAAGTCTTTCAATTACACGGACTAGTAGAATGAGGCAACCAAATATTTAATAGATCTAACTTAATATTTAGGCAACTCAACCAAATATTCGAATGATTTACCTATGCAGAAGAAACGAATATGTCATTCTAATATTTTATTGAATTGGTCATTTTTTTTTAGTGTACAGAAATTTTAATTTTATTATTTTGAAAGCCTAGTTTAGTTCCACTCTAATGATAATTTTAATGAAACCGAAGTTAAAATCGCAGTTCGTACCGAAATTCCAATCTTTTTAATTTTCCGGTTTCTTTATTTTAATTTCTTATTCTATACTTTAAATTACCAATTTAATGCATTGCAATGACGATTCTAGGGCCTGCATTCTAGTTACAATTCCAAATTGTATATTATAAATTAATGTCGACTACAACAGAAAATCAGAAACTTGATTATGTAAATTTTGTTTTTACTGTATACACAGTAGAGTCCCGATATAATTGCGTCTCAATATTTTTACATCCCAGCTTATTTTCCCGGTTCCGTCTCGTTATATTTACCTGTCGATTCCTAATTTTAGATGTTTGTTCTGGTTATTTACAACTCCAATTTTTACCTCAATTTCTAGCAGATTTATATTAAAATACATTTTTGGGGTCACTGTTTACAAAATATGTCTATAAAAATTTGTTAATATTTTAATCCTTAAATACTACATTATTAGACGATTAAATGGAAAAAAATGTGGTATAAAATGTTAAATATTCTTGCTACTTTGGTCAAAAGATTCCAAAAGAACGACTACCTTTAAACGGGAAGTGGATACCTTATAGATACTCCCCATCAAAGCGGAAAATCGGGGAATGACTAAATTTTAAGGAATTCAATATAGATACACGAGTACATTTACGTTTTTGTCGACCCCAAGCAACATCGAGTTTTCATTTTTCGATCGATACAGATCGCCGGCTGAGACCTCGGAATGTCAATGAAAAAGATTTTAACCCTCGAGCAGATTTTGTGAACGGAGATTAGCTGAATAACAATATTTTTCCTTAGAATTGCAAAAAGTGTTATTTCTACTTTTCAAAAGCCCGTGATGGCATAAAAAGTGCCGTATCGTTTTTGTTTTCATCATTTTGATTTTGGTTTTCATATAACTATATCAATATTATAAGAGTATTCTTAAATTTGCTGGGACAGTAATTTTTGCCACAATTAGTGGGCGTAAATTACATAAATATTTAAATATTGGCGATTTGCAAACTTAATGTTAGCTTAGACCACAACTTTATGAAGAGGACCCAAATAACAGTCGAAAACTTAAAAATACTTATTAAACTATTTTCCACTCCAACATTACCTTTGAAAATGTGTCTATTATATTAAAATCTGGTGGCCTCCACTTTCACATATAAAACCAGATTTTCGAGGTCGCTGTTTACAAATCTGAGCACTGATATTCAAAGTTCAATATCAGGAATCTCATGTGAAATGCGATAGGTTGCTGTAGTTTCCTGTCATTCGATTTTCGGGAGTTTTCGAAATCGCTAATTACACCGGGCTACAAGAAAAACTTATGTCATATGCAAGAAACGCAACTAGGTTCATCTTATAGATTTTTGGCTGCTGAATCCGAATTCGGACACATAATTGGTCCTAGATATCTGGGTTCTTTTATATTTGAGGTTTAAAGTATATACATATACACATATTTATCATCATTGCGACTAAAAATGTATGATTTGAAATTATCGTGTAAAATTTTATTGATGGTAATTTGTCCAATTCAAATTAATTTGTACTTGGGCATTTTTTCGTATTGTTCCCGGAATAAAAAGAAAACAAAGAAAAAATAAAATACTATATATCGGAAGGTAATTTTGTCCAGAATGACAATGACACGTCTACGCCTACGCGGAAAAACGAAACCCGACAGCGGTTAACCTAATGTTTGATCGCTCGGTCCGATTAAATTGGACGCTTTTAGTTGGGTCACCCCCGTCAATTAGTCGTTCGTGGCTACAAATCTATGAATCAGGACCAACGCCACCTGCTCCCCCATGAGCCGCTAGGTGGGTTCGTAAATGTGCCGGTCGAATAAAAGGCGACGTATATCGCAATGCAATTTTCGAACGAATAAAAAAAAAGAGGAAACATGAATACGTAATTCTGGTGCAACGGTTACCTCCGCGACAGTCGTACACTGATTTGCATATGTAGAAAGACATGCCCCAAGTTTAGATGCCTTTTTATCTCTGCCGAGTGGCCGGTCGTTGCCCATTATTTCGACGGTTCTAAAGAAATGCAAAAATTACTTCGGCGGATCGTCACATTGTTACCTGACTTTCCGATCGTGAAACAAACCCAACGGCGTGTACGACAATCGTAAGACAAATCCCAGCACCTTTTTGGCCTGGCCCAAACTGGTATTCCGTGTGTACAAATATTAGATGGCCAGTTCCGCGATCTGTTGTTAAATGGTTTATGACATCGGTCAATATTTAGATAGCCGTATCTGAAATGGACTACCAACGTTAAGGACATAAATCGTTGGTTTTGTAAATGATGATGACAGGTCATCTCGTTGAAATATTTGACGAAATCATTAGGGCGTCCATGTACGTATCCACGGGCGGCCTGGCTCCATCGGTGGCCCACCCTTCTGATTTTTATCAAACTAACAACGAAATATCAAATTTTTGGTTGAAACAAATGCGTATTATCGCGAAACCATTTTTTATAAGATCCCTAAGTCAATACATGCATTTTCGCGTTCAGTACAGCTGCTCGTAGAAATGTACTGTTGAAAGACGTTGTCAAAGTTTTGCGTTCATTTTAATTATTTTTCATCTTTCGTTTAATGTTCATTTGAGTATTGAAAAACTTTTTTAAGTTAAGTTTTATTTTTTTTCTTATAAATTAAACATTGAAATTCATCATATCTGAAGGGTTTACAAATATTTCAATGCTACGAAAAAATTTCATGCATTTAAATTTCGGCTTCCATTTCCATGAGTGGATCACTTTTTGCCTCCATAAGCGGTCCACTTGTATTTATCAGTGTAAAGGTTATGGTGCGGAAGCGTAATTTCTGAGTGTAATTTAATATTTTGTTTTTGAATATAAATAAGTCATTAAAGTAGCGTTTAAATGTTGTATTAAACCGGAATACATATTAGAATGATTGATTCGATGGTTTTTTCACAAAGTTTCTTTTTTATGTTGACCTTACCTTTATTCAAATTTTCTCCATGTATTGCACATAGTAGAAGTGTTCAAAATAAAGAAATTATTATATGAACATTAGAATTACGTTGTATTTTTGCTGTTTCTAGCCATTCTAAGGGTATTTGAACGAGTGGTCCACTCATGGATACAAATTTTTTTTAACCAAAAAACGTCCCTTCGTAAAAAGATTTAATCAATTTTATTTAACTGCAGAAAGTAACCCAAATGCATTTAATTTATACCTAGAGACTATATATCTACCTAACGGTGTATAGAATACTTAAAAATTCCTTTATTTAATTAACTTTTTACACTAAATTAAGAGCGTGGTCCACTCATGGATACATTTCCCTATACTTTTCTGATTTGAATCTGATTTAAAATAAGTTAGTATAGTTGAATATTTAAATTTGACTTAACATTTTTACTTAGAAAATATTTTACTTGTAGGCAGTAATAGTACACTGAGAGAAATTATTTACTAATACTTAATGTAAGCTAATTTCAAGACTCTTAGATTTACTGTCAAGTTAACTAAACGACAGGTAACTTAGAGTTGAAAATACCAGCACTTTCCTACATGTCAGCAATGTTATTGTATATTAACTCATATATTTTAACATTCAATGAACGTTCGTTAACTCTTAACCTTTAGACTGCCGGAAAATCAATATTTTGACGCATCATAAAAACTTGTTTAATGTTTATTTGTAGACTAAAATATATATTAATTTATTATTATTTTCACTTATTAAAGTCATTTAAGATAAATTTACCCCTCCACACCCCTTTTTACCTACCCCAAATCCATTAAATCTGTATTTTCTACATTGTGGTCATTATTTTGTTTCCTTCAGACTATAATTACAAGAGAATACATTTTTAGCGTACTTACACTACAAAATAAATAAAACTTGAATACCACATTTGATGGGGTGGTTTTTTATTTTTAATTATTTCAGGGGTTATTTTTGAATTTATTGTATTTTCGTCATTAGATTTGGATTCAACGTCGAAAAATACTCCGGAAAAGTGTATCTGCGCTATAAAATAAATAAAATTTGAATCCTATGTCTACAAGGGTGAAATATCTTTAAAACAACCCTTAAAATTTGACTATCAACCCTTCAAATTTAATTAAATCTACAAATTTAACTTATATAATATTCTCATAAAGAAAGAAGCATTTTCTACTATTAAAAATAAATTTTTTAAAAATTTGAAATTTTTAACATTAGCAGTTCCTTTCTCTGCCGGAGAATCAATATATTGACACACCAAGATCGATAGTTTTAGACCTTCTCTTTTGAACGCCGTGGTCAAAATCGGCCGGCGAATTCAAACAAAAAAGCTATGATCATTTACTCGAAAAAATACCGAATTTACTACGTTTATTTATAAGAATCGCTTTTATTGGCATTGAAACTGTAATTACGCTGTCTATTAATCGCGAATTTTTGCTCAGCCCTTTCTTCCCCGAGTACATTTTTTTCAAATCACAAAACGGCGAATTCAAGATGGCCTGCAAGTAATTTTGCATTTTCTTGCACAATTGTCGATTATTTGACAGGGTACCGGTCGAAATAATGAAGAATTGGGATGAAAAAGTAATTATTATCATTTGTGAGTAACTAATCTTGTAATGATTCATTCATAACTTCAGATTAATTATGGGGTTTTTGTCTATTACTTCGCCCCAGACCTTAGGTCTGGACGAAGTATTGAATATGGTCACTTCGGGCATGAAAATTACTCTATAGTTTTTCATCAAATGTCGACGTTTCAAACCCTGGGGACCCCAATTCAACAATAAAACATCCATACGTCCCGTTTTTTTGTTTCGCGATAACTCGCTTACGGATAAGCGTAATCACATAATTTTTTTTTTAAAATACGTGTCTTGGCATAACTTAGATCTGATTAGAGTTTGGCGCAGATCCATCTGTCCATTACTAAAAAACATTAGCCCCAATTAAGTTTCTTCGTAGTTTTTTGCATTTATTTTGAAAAATACAAATTTTATTAAAAAATTTTTTGAACAAATAAGATAGCGCATGAAATTCTCTACAAAAAAGGTTGTATGCATTTTCTTCCTAAAGTCATCGATAATGTCATAAAAACTGGTTTAAAATGCTTATGACTATTGTCTGAAAAAGTATTGAATTTGGTCACCTCGGCAACAAAATTACCCTATAGTATTTTATATATAATTTTACTATTATATATAATTTTCATAAAATTTCGACATTTCGACCCCCTAGGTAGTCTTCGCCAGCCCCTCGGGCGCGGTGATCACCTACGGGCGCATAAGTTCTTTTACGCCCGTGGTATGAAAATAACTATTTCGATATATCTAAAAGATATCCGTTAGAGATCTTTTCGACACTTTCAAGATATCTTTGACGAATTATATGTAAACATATATTGTATATATAAGATCATAATGATACAGACAGTAATTAGTAAAACACAGTAAACATGTAATATGCATCGAATAGTCTATTACAATACAAGTGCATGAAGTAAGTGTTTTGCAACTTTTATTTATTAACACTTCGGCTGGCCTGTTGTCGGGATCGAAGTTTTGAAAATGCTCATTTTCAATTTTCATACATATAAGAAACACTGTATTGTTTTAACATATCTATCGAAGCCACTTGGATCTAAATATGATTGGATCCCCAAATATCAATATAATTTTATAATATAATTGAAAGCTGTTAGTAAACGAACGATTATTAAGGAATAGCCGACTCTCCACTGGGTCGAAGTTTCTGAGCGAGCGAGGCAACACGCCACCACTAGTTTTTTTGTTTGATTTTCACTAAATTTGCGACGATTCCGTATCTCTACGTACGTGTGACACTGAAAATGACCATGTACGATTGTGTCTTTTCAAAAATCGGCTTATAACCTAAAAATTGAGTGCATCACGATTATTACGTGCATATTGCTACCTGCTACTACGACGTTTGTAGGCTTAATAAAAGTGAATATCAGAGTAAATACGTCCATCCTCGAATGCCTAATTTTCAATTTGTTCATTTCTAATGTTAAATATAATGCTCTCTCTACGCAGGACCAATTCACGACTATTTACATCGCGTTCTTTAGCCGTCAGGATATATTTTGCCGTTGTCTGACTCTTACGGAGGTACACGGTATTCGGAGAGTCTTCTTTTTTTATATTTATTTTATTTATATTTTTGTATTTTTTAATTTGTTGTATTTTTGTTGTGTTTTTTCATTTTTTTTTTTTAATATTTAAAATTTTATCCTTCCGATAACATTTTTTGTATTGAATTCTTCCAAGAGATGACAACGGTGAATTAAGTCAATAATAATATGGTGAATCTGTGTAACGTTATGAAATAATTTCAATCATGCAAAAATGTTTATTAGATTTCGGAACATCAATATTTTGTTCCCACCTGTCACCAGAACAATATCATCTTGACATTCTTGATAATCCAGCAGCTTTTTAGAGCTGCTTAATTAACACTTACAGTGATGTCGTACATAATTGTTTTTGTTTCCTTTTGTGTAATACTAAACTGAGTGAAAATCAGACAAAAACCGGTAAAAACTTATTATATGTAACTAATTTGAGGTTATGAACGAATCATGATGAGACTAGGTATTTATAAATAATAATAATTACTTTTTCAGCCCAATTCTCCATGGTTTTTATCCATGGGTTAAATAATTTGAGATTTGTGCCAGAAAATGCAAAATTACAACTCGCAGACGCCATTTTTAAGCAATCATTTTGTTTTTTGCAAAAAATCCGCCTGGAGAAGAAAAAGCTGAGCAAAAGTAGGTGATTAGTACCCTTTCCTTAGTCAGTATAGCCCTTTTCAATGGCAAAAAAGGAATTCTTAAAAGGAAACGTTGAAAAGTTAGTATGTATTGCTTTCGAAAAAATGATCATAACATTTTTCTTTGAATTTGCCAGCTGATTATGATCACAGAATTTGAAAGAGGAGATCCGAAACTATTGGTCTTGACTTGTTTCAACTGTTTTATATTAACGACGTTTGAAAAGCTATAGCGCATAAAGTTTCATCCATTTTTCGGATTTTCGGGGTAAAAAGGGTTAAAAGTGAAATGCACTACACAGCATCAAATACACTAGTGACTTTGGGTTCCTATTTTTTGCAAAAAATGAATTCCGAGTGTAATTCACTGCCAATAATTCTGTAGTCGAGTAAATATTTGAATATTGATAGAAAATTTATTTGAATAGTAATAGTTTTGTTTTATTATGTCCATTTCCATATTTTTTGGAAATTTTAATTCATGACAAATTTTACTTGCATATACGAAATTTGCAGATTTTATTTATTTTAAAATTAATACAAAGCTGTGGTTCTTCCTTTCACAGCAAACACGTTAAATTTGTTAATTCGCAATAGTAAAGCTTTTTAATTATATTTCCAGCAGTAGCATCCTCGATTTTAGAATTATTCTTAGCAATACGCTTTATATAAATTCCAAGAGTTGTTTACTAAATATCATATAACTAGCAGAACCCAAGGAAATACACTGTAGTTTTGATTTGATTTTCTCATGAGCATGTCAGCTAGAAAGCTTGTGATGAACTTCTATTTCAAGTAGAGGTAGTTTAATTAATCGCAATTAGTACTCCATTTGATTCTCGAGATGAACACTTCCAAGATTTTCGAAAACCGTTGGCTTTCAAATAAACGGTATTACATCACAAGCATAGCGTTTTAATTATGATAAGATAAGCCGATAAAATATTTTCCAACTAAAACACAGTAACTAAACAAACGCTTTCTTACCAATATCTAATATGGTAACATGATAGTCCTTCTGAAATTAATAAATATAAATTTAAGAATTATATTTTGATCACGACCAATGATCGCATCTAGCATTTCTGATCGTTGTATTGACATTTTCATTTTATAACACCTATGCAATGGCAGATTATATCTTTTAAAAAATGTTTAAATAAGGAATGCTATCTCGTATAAAAATGTAGGTTATATATTTAAACTTATGTCCACATTAGTTATACAATATTTGGTCACATTTATCGATTTTTTGGTCTTGAAAGTTCTTCATGAAAATTAAAATTCTAGGAATCATAAGTTACAAATAAATATCGGTAAATGCCGTTGTTAAACAATATTTAGTGAAGTTTTCGTAAAAATATTTATTTTTCAATTTTTTAATATTTTTGACATTTGTTTAAACGTCAAAATGTATTGAAAAGAGGTTATTCAGTTACAAATGAATAATCTATACAAACTTATGAACTGATAAACTATTATGTGAAAAAAATAATCTCAATGTGCACTGATAAAAAAAATGTAGTAATATTGACTAAATATGTAGTTGCTTGTTAGCAGTGAAATATTAAGTAATTTTAACTGCATTTTCGTTGAATTGCCTAATAGTTTTTTAGCCGATATCATAATTTAGTTGGAAGAACTAATCTGTAGCTGAATGCACTGAATATTTAACTGATAATAAATATATTCAGTCAATATTTTTGTTTCTCAGTGGTCACAGAGAGAAAGAAACCATAAAAATATGTAGAAATGGTGTTTCCATCATGAATTTATTATATCACATTAAAATTAATAAGGTTAAAAATTGCAGTTGACTGTATGTCACTTTTCAATTCGGAACATTGTTACTTCAAATTCAGATGTTATTTTAAATTAATCAGTTTTATACTCACAGTCATTCTACTTACCTGTAACACTTTTTTACATATGAGGTCATACCTTATGCTCCATATTTAATTATTGGAAAATGTGAAACTGCAATATGAGCATTATTACAGTCTTGTTTACTACAGAAATAGTTATTGTAACTATTTTTTACAATCCATTAACCTTTTTTCTGAACTGTCTCAAAAAATGGTGGTCTGTGAATGTAAAAAAAAGGCCCTTCATTACCTATATAGTATCTTTTGGCGAATGTCCTCTCTTTCGAAAACGGTTTTCAATGAATTGTGCAACGTAAAAATTTACCGGCCTGTATAATACATATTGTAGTATTAATGTAATACAATAGAATACATTGTTCTACATTTTTTTAGAAGTTTTGCAAAGAGCAAACAAATTGAGCATAAAAGCGTAATTTGTTTACCCAGACTTTTTAAAGCTGTATAAAAATGTATTCTCTGGGGAAAAATCTCACAAAAATGTATTTTCCTGGCATTTTTAATGTTGTTATAACTCAGACATTCCAGTCGGAAATCGGAGTGGTCTATTCCGCATGGTATTCTTGAAGTATCGAAAGTTCCATAAGAAAAACATTTTTCTTCATTTTCTTCCGTAATAAATTGATTAATTCCTGAATTGTGTGTTTTCAATATTATTGTACCTATTTTCATTTCATAAGAATTTTAACTTAAAATAAAAATGACCCACAGCAACGTTTTCTAAAATTTCAAGTAATTCGCTGACCACATCGTGTCCATAAATCGGCAGTCACATAAATAATGTGTCGAATGATGAGATTCTAGATACGGTCAGCGTGGATAAACACATCAGAACATCAGTGTCATCGGTGCGAAGGGCCCAGAAATATTTATTGCCAAAAGGCGAAGGGACGTACTAGTCCCTTGTCTCATTGTCCTCTAATCTCTTCCAAGCCGTTGATCACGGAGCCGAGTTTTTTTCATCCTTCGCCCTGCACATCGCCGTAAGTTCCAATTGTCGTCAACGCCACGAAAAAATGATTAGCGCCCAGAAATTCCCGTCGGAAACAAATCAAGAGGATAATGACGAAGGTTACGAAAAAAAGTATAGAAGGGTTTTTTATATTTTTTTTATGTTCCGTTAGTCCCTGTAAATTTTTTTTTAAAGATAGTAAAGTGCCATTTTTCCCACAACGATGAACATCGAGATGATACGAGGCGGAAGTAACTCTAATTAATTGGGGGTTTGGAAGCTTTCAATTGGAGGTTTAGTCACATATTCAGTATGAAGACGGGGATTTTATTTAATAAGACAGTTGGAAGAGGTTTGAACAAGATTATTTAGTAATGAGCAGGTATTCATTATTACATGCAACAGTTCTTGGACAGATTTCAAATATCGTAAAAATTAGTTAGAAATGGTTTTTAATGGTCCGAGGAACAACAAATATTAATAACAATTTCATTAAAAAGGAGAAGAACATAGCAAACATATATTTTGAAATTTAGAATTTATCGGCAATTTATCAATCTATACTTGCTTAAACAATTAATTTTTCTTAGCTTATTTACACATCTTTAGTTTCAAATTTAAATTACAAAACTTATCTTGTCGCCGTTGTTTTTATTTTTCAGTAAATCATACTTGGTAAGGAAAACGAACATTGACACCCACTCAACACATATTCTGTTCACAGCAAGAGTAAAATTCTATTTTACACCCGAACTTCTGGAATTGAAATTTTACAAGAATTTCCTAACCATAAGATTTGGAAATTTAACTCGAATTTTATACTCTCTATTACAAAAAAAAAGGTAATCCGATGTCCTTGGTATGGCTTCGAGGATACCGCGGTCGCCTGCGGGTGTAAAAGTTCACTTTGCGCCCTTAATAAAAAAATATCTATTAGGAATCAAATTATTTTTATTGATTATGTATAATACACAGAAAAAGATAAGTCTTAAAATTGTTACATCTTAAATTCATCATCAGGTGAGGCTTAATTTAAGCACGAAATTGTGTTAATTTTCTTAAATTCAGTCAGTGTTTTGGCTCAAAGTCTTTGGCTCAACTCTTTCAGTGAGCAAAACTAACTTTTAGACGATATTTTGGCTTAAAATAAGATTTAACGAGCTTAGGGCATCTAAGTCAGGGATAAGTTTTCGGGGGGGGGATCCCCGAATACCCAGTCACGTCATATTTGTGTGAAGTTTTCTTTTGCGCATATATTTTTCGTAAAAAATCCACCATTTCTACAGTTTGTTTAATTTTTTTAAACAATATAAGATGATAATTAATTAAAAATTTGATTTATTTAAGTTTCCTAACATGTTCTTGCAGTAAAGAGACAACAAAATTGCAGCAAATTTAATTAATAATTGATTTAGTTTATATCGAACCGTGAATGTTAAAAACAGAAGGATGAAAATAAATTGGCCAATACAGTTCCATAAATTCATTTTAATCTAACCTACATTTTGGCGTTTGTTTGACGTCCTCTTCAGGGGTTAACCTTAAAATGTTAAGTTACTAGTTTCCATTTGTAACTTCAAATACATTATAAAATTAAATTCAAATTTATACCTGCTCATTTCATACATAATATACAAGTATAAATAAAATAGAACAAAGACTTAACTCTAGGTGAAGTCACATGGAATAGGACAAAGTATTTTGACAATAATAGAAAGTTACTCGGATACCTACTAAAATTCGACAAGTACCGAGCGATGAACAAAGGCCGGTCCCTCCCAGGCACCTGTCAGATTGTATGCATTTGGTAATTGTTTTTCTACAATTACTCGTGATTTGTCTAGTGTATAAACATTATTGCGGGTAATTTAAACGCATTTTTGCCACCTGCAATAGTACACATTTCACTTTTCGTATAATATAGCACATTACATATTGTTGCTTTAATAATTAGCAAAACCGCATTTGCTCTTATGGAGCAATTTTAATCAACATATTATGATGTTAATTTTGGGACGGACTTTCTAATAAAAATAACTATAATTTAACTATTAAAAATTCTTTAGTAATTTAATAATTTTTAACAGAAATAATGGCAATTGTCTCTTTTCTACATCGATTCGTCCGCATTTTATTACTTTTCTTTAAAAAAACAGATACGAAGACGAAATATTTTTCTGTTACATCAAATTTATTTTATTAAAATTTGAATGCAAAAAGTGAAAAGTTCACCTGAGAAAAACTTGAAGATCCAACATTTCTGAATAGCTTACATAACCAGCTGCTATGAACGTTAGAAATAACAGGTAATTGTATCCACTCGGTCTTTCCATTATATATTTAATTAGGTAAGAAAGTTTGTAACTTACTTTGAAATTATTTGATAATCTCATTTTCTATGCACCACAATTGTAAGAGATTTTTAACCACTAAACTCATTTTTCGTCAATTTGCAGTATTACTGCGTAGCATCATAGATTTGCTGCAATTTCAAATAATTCGTTTTATCGATTATCAAAATTTCGTTCCAACAAAGTTCCAGTCATTCAGCGAATAAAGTTGCTGCTTCCAGCTATGCTCAATTTCGTTAAGGTATCAAACATTTATATTTGACAATCGATTTGCACCAAATTGTTATCTAACAAACTCTGGTTTGTTGAAGTTGCTAATCATAACAATTCTTAGTGCACTTTTTTCCTTCTTTGTTATACTACCGGGGCACAAAAGTTGTAAAAAGAAGACGTGCTATTATTTTCCATTAAATCAACAGTGCCAAGTTATAAATAAATTTACATTGTTTAATAATTTCATACCATCACTTTTTAAAGATAAAGGTATGGACAAAAAATGAATGACACGGTATTTTACTTTCTTTTTTTAAGATATAAAATCATAAAAGTTTGGATAGTGTGCATTGAAAACTTAGATTAATTTTTTTATGAAGTGAAATATTGAAAGTTTCGTGGATTTACCCTAGTATGTAAATAGTCAAACCCCAATATATGCAGGTCAGAGTATGCAGTATTAATTTCTAATATTTATATTTATTTGTCGCCTACCGTAGGAGACGATCTTACAAATCATGCATTGAATGTTTAGGTCACAATCAATAAGAAAAGACTAAAAAGAATATTTTCCATGTAGTCACCTCCATAAAAATACAGGGTAAAGTATCCAAAAATTGTTTTTTTTTTGCAGTTTTTGAGTCACAATAAAACAAAAATCGATTGGATACAAAATTTCTAATAGATTATAAATGAAAGAAAACTTGAATTTTTCTATGCAAAAGTGAAAGGTCACTGCCGGTAGTGGGGAACTTAATTTTTATCGTCGAAACAACCTTTTTATTGTAGAAAATAGCAGAGGTGGTGAGAAATGTCGGAAAAATCTTCTCGAACTCAGACTTTTTAAAATCAAGTCACTCCAATGTTTTCTTTTTGGGGTACTGACTATGAATGAAAAGTCAAGTTTGTAACATTAAAAAACTTTAAATATTAAACGTACTTGACTGGAACATTTTACTAGGAGATTTTGATGTTTCCGATCTCGAATCTGGAGTGATTTGGGCGATTTTGTAGATTTAATGCGAAATGCGCCCGTCATCGTTAATTTAAATACATTCATCAGCCACCTCTTGACAGATTCAATATTTACTGAAGTGATAAGTTCGTTCCCGGTTGTAATTATTCGTTCTCTCTATATCGTTTTTCAAAATCAAATTAATACGGATATATTATTTAAACGTATCGTAATACATATTAAA
Source organism: Trichopria drosophilae (assembly GCA_030407085.1). NCBI lineage: Eukaryota > Metazoa > Arthropoda > Insecta > Hymenoptera > Diapriidae > Trichopria > Trichopria drosophilae. Next base: position 84,870,719 of record CM059585.1, on the reverse strand, counting down.
TTTAATGAACTCTTGACAAAATATTGAAAAGTTAATTCACAATATGCACTCTAGGAATACAATTTTGTATAGTTTAAAGAACTTTTAAAACAAACTCAAAGTTCAAAACGCAAAGAAAATGTTATTAATTGTTTTATAATTTGCATTAAAATAAATTACGGTAATAATTTAAAATTTATTAACGGAAAATAAAGTCTACAGAATAAGAAAACTACATATATTACAAGATATTAATAGATTCCTCAAAATTTAGAAGATAGAGTTGAAAAAATGAGGTTTTAGAACCATCCAAGGATTGATGAACCTTGTCGCGTGTGTAATAACTCCATTTGCCTAATTCTACATGAGGAACGATGCATTAAAGAGGTACCAGCAATTATTGCATCGTCGAGATTCCTACTTAGTCAGGGCAGACTCGAAAAGTGGCTAAAAGTGCGCCAGTTAGGTCGCGGTAGCATCTGCCAATCTTTTCTTCTCTCTTTTTTGCTTAGGCTCTTTCGCTCTTTGAAAAAACTACCCTCGGAGCGAGACAGGATTGCTCGCAAAATCCGGAGCGGGTTCCCACGTCCGTCACGTAGATCACGTTTTAGGAGCGGCGCGATGTCGCGTCGAACTTGAAATTTACTTGCCCCTCGCACTCCTCGTTTTCGATTTGACGATCTGACAATTTGACGAGACGTCAACTCTCGTCGCAGCGACTCGTTTGCGGCACATTCGTAGCCAATTTTCGACAAAAAAAGGGAGCTCGTTCGAATTCGAGAGGACGCCCAAGTCGGATTTCTAATTATTTCATTCCTAGGCAGGGAGAAATTTCTCTCGGCTAAGCCGATCGTTGGATTGGTGCAGCATTCCCAATCTAGAATGCATTAAAAAAATTCCTTCAGTGATATGACCGCGGTCGACGTCTAATTGTGGGGTGGATTTTTCCACGTGTATTGGTTACATTCCTTTTATCATGCTATTTAGATATTTTGCCGAAGTGGTCAGTAGAAAGGTCCGGTGGAATACTTGAAATATTCCATCGGTAAATGGGAAATAAGATTTTGGGAAGGTATATGAAATAAACTTTTGATCCGGTTGCCAGTTTTGGGGTAAATTGTCCTGACTTTTAGACAACTCCGGTATAACAACTTCCGAAGCCTGATGATTTCCTTGTCAGATACTTATGCTATTGTTAAGACATTTCTGAGTATCTTATTGTATTTGTTTTGTTGCAGGTGTCTTGGTATGTACATATCACTGTAGTATGTAAAATTAATTTCAAATTTGTCTAGCATGATTGTAGACAAGGTTAGGTTTGACAACGTTTGATGCACGGATTTCCAATGTATATCGGTTGTCCAAGTTACAATGATCAAATCACGATTAGTGTCCACTTCTGCGACTCAATTTTCAAGACGGGTCTTCTTTACTTCCAGTATACGTCCTGGTCTCACATAATTCATTACAGGTTCCTAAAAATATAATAAAACCTATTATCAACAGTGTAATTTAATATAAATTACCATCATAAATTAGTTGCATGAATTATTTAATTCATTTAAAATATTATTATATATATAATTGGTTCATATTGCAGAATGTCATTTGTTATGATATTACAGGACAGTTGTGACTCTCGAGATTGCACAAAATACTCTATGGCATTTCAGATGATTAAGTGATTTTTGATATATAGATTCATGTTACAAATGCTTTCCTAGTGTTGCTGGTAATACTACCATTTTATATAAATACTTGATGTGGAACACCGTTGTTGGTATTCGCTATCCATTTCTTCACCTATCAATAGCATTAGCAGTCATGGTAACTATACCTGGGCATACCTGCACCTGCCTGCGTAGATTTATATTGACGAACCACTTCGGAAAAAACGGGGAGGGGGCTGTTGAATATACTTTATCTTAATGAATATTATTCTTAAAGATACAGTATTTTCTAAAGCATTAGATTTTAACGTGAAATTAAGTTTTATAACACGCACGAGACCTGAAATAATTAAATTTTGATATTTTATTAGATATAAATGATGATTACTCTCCACACATTTTCCCTTGCGATTATCTTTTCCATTACATCATCGTAGTTCATTTCAATTTTTTTCTTCTCTGTTATACTATCATTGACTTAATTTCAACCATCTTTGCATCGAACATTTTTATAATTTTTTTTTAAATTTTGTTTATTCTAATAGTTTCATTTACTTCCTTCTTTCTTACTTTCTATACTTTTAGCATTTTGAAGGCTTCAAGCGTCAGTAAAGCAAAAGCAATAGGCGTATTTCATGAATTTCTGTGTCGGGATATTCAGTGCAGTAGATTTTCATAATCATTTCCCAATTCCGTCGTTCCTAAAAATATTATAAATTTTCAATCTTATCTCAATATTTAGCGTACACTCCTTAACCTATTGTGGTATGTATTGTTCTTTACATGCAAAATGGCTGAATTTTGTTACTCGGGGTTTTTTGGGGTCGCTGGTTATGAATTTAATGTCAGTTTTAAAAAATTAAAAATAGAGGATTTAATATGGCTGAGAAAATTTATCGGATTCGCGAGAAACTCATTATAAGGTTTTTTTGGAGTTGTTCATTACTTTGGTATTAGTTTGGAAAAATTCAAAATGACGGATCTATTTTACAGTATGTACCACTATACCGTAATTAATTAATGTAGACCCTGGGATACAATATGTTTGAGAATAATATTTAACAACGTTTCCAAAATTTTAATTTTCACCAATACTGAGAGAAGTAGTGTGGTTCTTGCCAAAAAATTGAGATCTGAAAAAATAATTTGCGACACAACTCCTGTTAATGATTCAAAATTTCTTCTTCTCGATAGTTAAATATGTTTTAAAAATCAATGGATTTTAACGAATGTTGGCTTATTTTTTCAAGAAAAAGGTTCTTTACAACTTTACAGAATGCATTTTTCTAAATTTTTTACTTGATCACTAAAATTATTTATAAATTTTGAAAAGTAATAATTTTAGATAGAGATGTTTGACGTTAGCTTCAGAAATTTGCAAAAAATCGTCCAGTAAAGTTGTAGAGAAACTTTTTCACAAAAAAATAAACCGTCACATCTTAATAAAATTCACATGTTTTTAACAAACGTTTAACTGGCGCGGCGATAGGAACAAATTGTAGACATTAATAAAAGTTGTTTAACAAATTATTTTTACAGGATCCAATTTTCTTTTAATAACAGTAATGCTTTCTCTCGTCAACAATATCATTAACAAAAAATATTAATTTTTTGGAAATGTTATTAAATGTTTTTCCCAAACATACTATTGCCCGGGGTCTAACTATCTTAAACCATTTTAAAATATAACAGTTTCTTGGCTTATTCGGTCGGAGTATACAAAATAATAGAAAAAACGACAATATTTACGTCTCGGCTGTCGATGTCAGCCCTCGTAACTATCTTAAACTATGTTTCTGTTAAAATAAGTATCATTTTACATACCGAGCTTGATAAATTTGTATTGATCTCGGGTAGTTTGTTTAGAACTTTTAGCTAGTAGATTTCTTTTAAATTATATGATGACGCACTTGAGTTTTTTTAATGCAATTTCTTAATAATACATGGATTAACTGATACCTACATTATAGTTAGATCTTTTTCCATTTTCATTGCGTGAGTCAACTCTTCTCTTAAGTCACTAAGCTCGTCTTATTGAGCTTTTGTTCGATTATTATTTGGCCATGTTATATACGTTTTGAAATGATTCTGATGATTTATTGCTAAGAATCCACGATGCATGGGTTTGCTTATTCATTATTACTTTTAAGGAACTAGAGCTATCACTTTGAACATTTTTGTTGCCAGTTCTCGGTATGTCGATTTTTCAGACATGATCTAAACTTTTTAACTTTATTAAAAAAAAATGAAATACAGCCATCGTTTTTACTTAATTTTACAATCTAAATAGTAATCTCGACGAATTAAGTAAGTTAAGCCTAGTATTTAAATAGTCAATCCAACTAAAATACGTAGTTGTGCCAAATTTACTATTTAGCTAGTAAATCTAACTATTTCTATTTTTCTATGTACAATATTGTATTGGAGTTTCCAGTAACTCGATCTTGAAGTTTTTCAATTAATAAGATCGATATTCCACTTTTGTCTGACATTTAAAGTTCAGTCACTCGATTTTAGAGATTAGCAAGATCCCTTTTGGCCTGTGTTTGTAATTTGGCTTTTAGACTCCAATTAATCAATTCTGTAGTTAATTATATTCTCAGTGTCTTCAAACATATCTGATAATGCGTTAGCCTAAGTCCTCGTGTAACTACAAGATTTCTTATAAGTTGATTTCAAAGTTTCCTTATAAAGACGACTTTAGTCAGCATCTCTTTAGATTGAACATTTATTTCATCAACTTGCTTAGTCTTGTATTATTTCATTAGGCTCGGCTTCTACACTGTTTTGTGAAATTCTGCGACAACTAATTAAGCCTTGTGGTGAAACCCCGTAAAGCATAGCATTTAGAGTTAATAGTCAAAAACCATCTTTTTAGTTTAGATTAACAGTGTAAATCCCTGTTTTGTTTAATTATGCACATTGTATTTATAATTCACTAATTATACGCCAAAGTTAGGAATTCCATCCTAGTACCAATTTTGGACCACCAAGCAAAATCAATCGATGATTTCTGGACATGCAAATTTACATCTCGCAAAAAATTGGTTTCAATAACAAATACATGATTTTAATTTACTTACTGAAAATCCGACAAACTGTTCTGCAAAAGAAGACACTACAGCAACATGCCAAACGTCACTCCACAAATTTTAAAGAATCAATAAGACTTCTTGGAATTCTTGGAAACTCTCAAAGAGCGATCAAAATTACTCTCTAAATCTGAATTAGTTAAAAATTACCAATAAGAAAATGAACACTGAGTCACCAAATAAATTAGTAATCATTGTTGCTAATAAAAAGTTGAAACATTCTAATTTATTACTAATTTATTACTAATTCTACAAACTACTAAATTAAAAAACTCAATATCTACTTGTAGATTAGTAGAGTTTTATGAATGAAATTGTATTTTCCTACTATTTGTCAGTAAAAAACTCATTAATAGATGGTAACCCACTTTTCGCTATAGATAAGTCGTTTTTGATTAATTAGAGTTTAGAGAGTAGAATGTTAATTCGATGAGCCGTCTAGCAATATATATGTAAAATATATTATTTATAAGACCCGAAAACACTTTTGATTTGAAACTTGTTAACATTTTGATTATGGTGTGATTTAACTTATATTCAACTTTCTTCTTCTTTCATTAGCTTCCAGAATACTTACTTTTTTAAATTGCTCAAATCACTGAGTTCCGTTTAATGCCACTGAAATTATCATCTAGGTTTCTTTCTACATAGTGTTAATTACTAATCAAATGTCATTAATTTAATTAACTTTAATAACCTAATCCCTAAGTTTCGTTAATTTTCGATGCAAAACGTGCACTACATTCAAGTCGGCATATTTTAATTATACTAAATTTGATGTTAATGTTCATGAAACTATACGACATTTTACTTTTGAAAACGTGAAAATTAATATTAATCGTAAATGTTTTTGTATAAGAATGATTGTCTCTTAAATTTCGGTACATTCATAATTAAGCTCCTATAAATGAGTTGAATAAATCAGTTCATTTTCACGCTGATTGAAGTTTCAATTGGAACTTTCCCTTCTGAAATTGACATTTTAGCTTTAAACGAATGGAGTTTCTTCGATTAAATTCACAAAGAATTGAATTACTACAGATATTTAATCTCCATAATACTGAAAACATCTGTGGACTAAAAGTTGCTATAATTGAAATGAATCATAATTATCTATTTCTATATTCGGTTTAAGTAAACAAAATAAATATTTGTTGCAATTATTAACTGAAATTAATTAAAATATTTAAAAATGAAATAAAATTTCTATACATTCGATAAATTACATATAGTAGCTTTCTTTTAACCACCTTTTCTTAATAAGTAAAAATGATTAATCTGAAAAGGAAATATAAAACAATTTTTAGGAATAAAGACAGCCTTTGACAATAAAATTTATAACATTTCCAATAAATTTTCTTGAAGTCCTGAAGAAGTCTGATATAATGTGACCTACACATCGATTGATAGGTAGGAAATATCTCTGAATGGTTAGTTATGATCTTCTATTTTACCATAATGGGACTTACATCGCCGAAAAACATCACTAAAATAGGACTCTTAGGATGCAGTCGAGATGAAGTGAAGTTTATTTTAAGAACTTCCTCTCTTGCGATGATATTCATATTGTTCCGGATAACAATAGTCTTGAATAATTATGATTTCAGTTTAATTATCACGGCACTTTCGCCTTGATAGAAGTTTTGTACAGACCCCCTAATAATTGTTTAAATTTTTTTAATGATCTTGCACTTACTGGAAAATCTGTAAGCGCTAAAATAAGGAACATTTTTATGTTAGAGGATTTAACTTATTCAATACTGTCAAACCTGACTCTATCAAACTTCTGGTACTGAGTTCAACAATGTGAATTGCGTCAGATTAGAACATCCACTAAAGTTACAGCGAATTCATCAACTCTTCTTGATGTCATAATTGTTTCTAATAATGTAGTTATTGAAAGCACTTTTCCTCTAGGAGTATGAGATCTCAGATCATACTTTAGTAAGATGTCATGCTCTAGGCCCCGCCACGATGTGAAAATCAAGAAAGTTAGAGATTTTTAAAATATAGATGTAACTGACTTTGACAAAACGCCTAGGGCAACTCCTTGGGGACTAATCAAGAGTTCTAACTTACAGGGCGTAGATAATAAAGTTAAGTTAAATTCCTGACAGATTCAGTTCATAATTTATTCAACACTACTATAAGAGTCTAAATTGTATACACCTTGGATCACCGATACAATTAAATCTTTTATAAAGAAAAACAACGCTACTCGTAGTAAAATGCGTAAGTCATATGCGGAAAATGGTTTATGCTATTTCAAAATACTTCGTAATTTAGTTAATGGGGTAGTACGAATCGATAAAAAATCATACTTTGCGCAAATCAGCAATTCATCAGATAACAATTTTTGGGATTTTATAAATCAGCTTGAATCTCAACAAAAGTAACGTCAGAGATACCCGTCAGGCTTTACGACCCAGAAAAACTTAATGACAACTTTGCACATTATTAACGCCGGACAGAATCAGTCGCTTACGAATAACCAGATCGTCAAAGCCCCTTTCTCATTCACAGAAATTACACCAGTATACAATAATGCAGTTCGAAAAATTAATTCGAAGACTGCAGTTTCGGATTGAATATCGGGAAAAATTTTCTGCAAGTGTACAAATATTGTCTTTCTGAAATTTTGCATTTAATATGTCATGTTATATCTACCAGTTCATTTCCAAACGAATGAAAGCAAGCAATAGTCCGTCCTTTGTCTGAAAAGTGTCAAATTCATCCTCCTTTCATGACCTTAGACCCATCAGCAAGCTTCCCATTTTCTTGAAATTAATTGAAATAATTCTGCTGATGAGATAATCAATAGTTGGAAATATGCTCTTTTGGATATATTGTCAGGTATCCATACTAATTGGAATATCAAATCCTTAATAACCTAATCCCTAAGTTTCGTTAACTTTCGATGCAAAACGTGCACTACATTCAAGTCGGTATATTTTAATTATACTAAATTTGATGTTAATGTTCATGAAACTATACGACATTTTACTTTTGAAAACGTGAAAATTAATATTAATCGTAAATGTTTTTGTATAAGAATGATTGTCTCTTAAATTTCGGTACATTCACAATTAAGCTCCTATAAATGAGTTGAATAAATCAGTTCATTTTCACGCTGATTGAAGTTTCAATTGGAACTTTCCCTTCTGAAATTGACATTTTAGCTTTAAACGAATGGAGTTTCTTCGATTAAATTCACAAAGAATTGAATTACTACAGATATTTAATCTCCATAATACTGAAAACATCTGTGGACTAAAAGTTGCTATAATTGAAATGAATCATAATTATCTATTTCTATATTCGGTTTAAGTAAACAAAATAAATATTTGTTGCAATTATTAACTGAAATTAATTAAAATATTTAAAAATGAAATAAAATTTCTATACATTCGATAAATTACATATAGTAGCTTTCTTTTAACCACCTTTTCTTAATAAGTAAAAATGATTAATCTGAAAAGGAAATATAAAACAATTTTTAGGAATAAAGACAGCCTTTGACAATAAAATTTATAACATTTCCAATAAATTTTCTTGAAGTCCTGAAGAAGTCTGATATAATGTGACCTACACATCGATTGATAGGTAGGAAATATCTCTGAATGGTTAGTTATGATCTTCTATTTTACCATAATGGGACTTACATCGCCGAAAAACATCACTAAAATAGGACTCTTAGGATGCAGTCGAGATGAAGTGAAGTTTATTTTAAGAACTTCCTCTCTTGCGATGATATTCATATTGTTCCGGATAACAATAGTCTTGAATAATTATGATTTCAGTTTAATTATCACGGCACTTTCGCCTTGATAGAAGTTTTGTACAGACCCCCTAATAATTGTTTAAATTTTTTTAATGATCTTGCACTTACTGGAAAATCTGTAAGCGCTAAAATAAGGAACATTTTTATGTTAGAGGATTTAACTTATTCAATACTGTCAAACCTGACTCTATCAAACTTCTGGTACTGAGTTCAACAATGTGAATTGCGTCAGATTAGAACACCCACTAAAGTTACAGCGAATTCATCAACTCTTCTTGATGTCATAATTGTTTCTAATAATGTAGTTATTGAAAGCACTTTTCCTCTAGGAGTATGAGATCTCAGATCATACTTTAGTAAGATGTCATGCTCTAGGCCCCGCCACGATGTGAAAATCAAGAAAGTTAGAGATTTTTAAAATATAGATGTAACTGACTTTGACAAAACGCCTAGGGCAACTCCTTGGGGACTAATCAAGAGTTCTAACTTACAGGGCGTAGATAATAAAGTTAAGTTAAATTCCTGACAGATTCAGTTCATAATTTATTCAACACTACTATAAGAGTCTAAATTGTATACACCTTGGATCACCGATACAATTAAATCTTTTATAAAGAAAAACAACGCTACTCGTAGTAAAATGCGTAAGTCATATGCGGAAAATGGTTTATGCTATTTCAAAATACTTCGTAATTTAGTTAATGGGGTAGTACGAATCGATAAAAAATCATACTTTGCGCAAATCAGCAATTCATCAGATAACAATTTTTGGGATTTTATAAATCAGCTTGAATCTCAACAAAAGTAACGTCAGAGATACCCGTCAGGCTTTACGACCCAGAAAAACTTAATGACAACTTTGCACATTATTAACGCCGGACAGAATCAGTCGCTTACGAATAACCAGATCGTCAAAGCCCCTTTCTCATTCACAGAAATTACACCAGTATACAATAATGCAGTTCGAAAAATTAATTCGAAGACTGCAGTTTCGGATTGAATATCGGGAAAAATTTTCTGCAAGTGTACAAATATTGTCTTTCTGAAATTTTGCATTTAATATGTCATGTTATATCTACCAGTTCATTTCCAAACGAATGAAAGCAAGCAATAGTCCGTCCTTTGTCTGAAAAGTGTCAAATTCATCCTCCTTTCATGACCTTAGACCCATCAGCAAGCTTCCCATTTTCTTGAAATTAATTGAAATAATTCTGCTGATGAGATAATCAATAGTTGGAAATATGCTCTTTTGGATATATTGTCAGGTATCCATACTAATTGGAATATCAAATCCTTAATAACCTAATCCCTAAGTTTCGTTAACTTTCGATGCAAAACGTGCACTACATTCAAGTCGGTATATTTTAATTATACTAAATTTGATGTTAATGTTCATGAAACTATACGACATTTTACTTTTGAAAACGTGAAAATTAATATTAATCGTAAATGTTTTTGTATAAGAATGATTGTCTCTTAAATTTCGGTACATTCATAATTAAGCTCCTATAAATGAGTTGAATAAATCAGTTCATTTTCACGCTGATTGAAGTTTCAATTGGAACTTTCCCTTCTGAAATTGACATTTTAGCTTTAAACGAATGGAGTTTCTTCGATTAAATTCACAAAGAATTGAATTACTACAGATATTTAATCTCCATAATACTGAAAACATCTGTGGACTAAAAGTTGCTATAATTGAAATGAATCATAATTATCTATTTCTATATTCGGTTTAAGTAAACAAAATAAATATTTGTTGCAATTATTAACTGAAATTAATTAAAATATTTAAAAATGAAATAAAAGTTCTATACATTCGATAAATTACATATAGTAGCTTTCTTTTAACCACCTTTTCTTAATAAGTAAAAATGATTAATCTGAAAAGGAAATATAAAACAATTTTTAGGAATAAAGACAGCCTTTGACAATAAAATTTATAAAATTTTCTTGAAGTCCTGAAGAAGTCTGACATAATGTGACCTACACATCGATTGATAGGTAGGAAATATCTCTGAATGGTTAGTTATGATCTTCTATTTTACCATAATGGGACTTACATCGCCGAAAAACATCACTAAAATAGGACTCTTAGGATGCAGTCGAGATGAAGTGAAGTTTATTTTAAGAACTTCCTCTCTTGCGATGATATTCATATTGTTCCGGATAACAATAGTCTTGAATAATTATGATTTCAGTTTAATTATCACGGCACTTTCGCCTTGATAGAAGTTTTGTACAGACCCCCTAATAATTGTTTAAATTTTTTTAATGATCTTGCACTTACTGGAAAATCTGTAAGCGCTAAAATAAGGAACATTTTTATGTTAGAGGATTTAACTTATTCAATACTGTCAAACCTGACTCTATCAAACTTCTGGTACTGAGTTCAACAATGTGAATTGCGTCAGATTAGAACACCCACTAAAGTTACAGCGAATTCATCAACTCTTCTTGATGTCATAATTGTTTCTAATAATGTAGTTATTGAAAGCACTTTTCCTCTAGGAGTATGAGATCTCAGATCATACTTTAGTAAGATGTCATGCTCTAGGCCCCGCCACGATGTGAAAATCAAGAAAGTTAGAGATTTTTAAAATATAGATGTAACTGACTTTGACAAAACGCCTAGGGCAACTCCTTGGGGACTAATCAAGAGTTCTAACTTACAGGGCGTAGATAATAAAGTTAAGTTAAATTCCTGACAGATTCAGTTCATAATTTATTCAACACTACTATAAGAGTCTAAATTGTATACACCTTGGATCACCGATACAATTAAATCTTTTATAAAGAAAAACAACGCTACTCGTAGTAAAATGCGTAAGTCATATGCGGAAAATGGTTTATGCTATTTCAAAATACTTCGTAATTTAGTTAATGGGGTAGTACGAATCGATAAAAAATCATACTTTGCGCAAATCAGCAATTCATCAGATAACAATTTTTGGGATTTTATAAATCAGCTTGAATCTCAACAAAAGTAACGTCAGAGATACCCGTCAGGCTTTACGACCCAGAAAAACTTAATGACAACTTTGCACATTATTAACGCCGGACAGAATCAGTCGCTTACGAATAACCAGATCGTCAAAGCCCCTTTCTCATTCACAGAAATTACACCAGTATACAATAATGCAGTTCGAAAAATTAATTCGAAGACTGCAGTTTCGGATTGAATATCGGGAAAAATTTTCTGCAAGTGTACAAATATTGTCTTTCTGAAATTTTGCATTTAATATGTCATGTTATATCTACCAGTTCATTTCCAAACGAATGAAAGCAAGCAATAGTCCGTCCTTTGTCTGAAAAGTGTCAAATTCATCCTCCTTTCATGACCTTAGACCCATCAGCAAGCTTCCCATTTTCTTGAAATTAATTGAAATAATTCTGCTGATGAGATAATCAATAGTTGGAAATATGCTCTTTTGGATATATTGTCAGGTATCCATACTAATTGGAATATCAAATCCTTAGTGGGATTAGTGGATTTTGCTAACCATTTGACTCAGTAATCTACGAAACTGAGGTTGCTAAATAGTTGCATTATGGGTTTTCGCCAGAAATATGTAATCTTGTTAGATTATATTTATCTTTGCGGTCATAATTAAGTAATAAAAAATATATCTTAATAATGTTTACTCGTTTAAGAAACTGTTAGATAACGGATGCTCTCAAGGAGACATTCTAAGTTCCTTAGTATTTATCATTTTTACAACACGTTTAATAAGGATTTAGACAATATAGGCTCATGGGCACCTGCAAACGGCTTAATCTTAAATCCAACGAAATCAAAAGTGTTAGGCAGTGTGAAATCGCTTCTCGCAGTATTTGGAACCAAATCTTCATTAGAGGCAATACGTTTCTGTTAAAAGCGAAGCAAGGCAGTTAGCTCTAGGAGTTATTATCGATAGCAACTGGTCATTCTGTGCACATGTTACAAGAATGCTATATCTATTTCGTCACATTTCACTATGCCCGACTAAACTGAAGCTCTGTGTAATATTTGTATTACCTTGGATACTTTACTGCATTACAGTTTATGGTCCTGGTCTTAACCCAGACAATTGACGTAGGCTACAATATATTCAAAACGCCTGTCTCAGATTCTCCTGCAGAGTGCGTAGATTTGAACATATGACTTCAGTGCTTCGAAAATCGATGAGTATCTGATGCAATTTAGACTTGTAAACTACATACCCAGTTTGCTTGTTTCTGGGACATCTTTCTTATAAATTTTAAATGTTAGATCGCTTGCTTTCTTAGTCGCGAAGGAAAATCGTTCCTTTTTTAAGGCACACAACTACAAAATTTAATACGCTTTTAATAACCTCCCGATCGAGATTAGAAAAATAGGATTGTTTTCTGGTGTGTTTGATGGCATCGTGAGAAACCACCTTCTTTCATGATATAAGCCGAAATCGTATTTAATACAGTTTAATCGTCGTCGATTCTGCGTTGTAAAATTGCAACAAATCGTCGTTTTCGAGTCTTTTGTCTTGCGCACTTTTCCATCTTACTCCAACAGTACCTGCTGTAAATAGCTATTAATTTTTACCGGCGTTTATATATATATTAATATTATGGGTTGGGTTGTAAAATAGCATTTGCTTCGTTTCGCCCTTTGTTCAAAGTTTATTAGAGCAATAAAGACTAGTATTATAGATATATCTGTATAATTTGCACCGTTTTACTATAGTCTACAACAATACAAAAAAATCGAAAAATGTTCAGTGTATCTGTTTATTTATTCAGATTATTTGATCAGATATTATTCACTAAGCCTGGTGGCACAATGAGTCAGAATAACATTTGACATGTTTGGATACGAAAAATATAAGATGGCGGATTCAAGAGATGCAGGATTTTTCCTCTTTAAACACTTCGCATTGCTTTATGCCAGTATCTTCTACTTAGAATCCAAGATTTCGATTCTTAGCATTGGCGGACTGACGTATAAACACTTGATCTGGATGAAACTGGTAATTTGTTTTTTTCTTCACTGAACGAATATGAATCCATATTTCGAAAATGTAAAAGGCCGGTTCCAAGATGTTGGACCGAATTTTTAAAAATGTATGGAAATAAAAATACAACACGAGTAAGAATTTCTCAAAAAGTGTAGTAACCTGTTGAGAATAGCCAAACACTCATTATTAAATAAAAAGGCTCTCTACTTTTCTTTATCTTCGCATGCATAAAATCGCCATTTCACGACCCATGTATTCGTAGGGATTTTGTTAAGCCATCATTCGTAAAAATGGCCATATACCGAATCGAAAAATATTATTGGCACCACGGGCGTAGAATTTGCACTACAGGTGGAGATAGCCCCTCGGGCGTCTTCGCTCTCCTTCCAACGCGCAAACTCCATCTGAGGCCCAAAACTCTATTTTACGCCCGTAGAAAAATTATTATTATTCAATCGATAATTCATAATAGACAAATTTTGCTTACAATTTTTGGCAATGTAAAGAAAGTTTGGTTTCATTCTGAATAACCTAATTTCTCCGTTGTTGGTATTTCATATTGGTACTGCCATCTTGAATATCAATCCTATACATGAGATGATAAGTATCACACAGGCTCAGATATTTAAAGAAAATTTATTTCTTCCGAAAGAACCCCGAAAATAATGGAAAAGTAGTAGAAAGTCTATTGATGGCTGAAACAATTCAATGCTGCCGCAGATTTTCGTGCTTTAGCGTGCTACACCGTGCTGCTTAGTTAAATATACATTGGTAAATAATTGCAAAAATAAATAGTTAACTGCAGTTTGCAAACCAAATCTCCCTTGCTTAAAGTGATTCAAGAAATCCTTGCAAAAGCAGTTTTAATTTAATCTTTAACAATTTTTCCAATTCCGTTCGCAATTTTGGATCCACCATTTTAAATTTTAGTATTAAGTGGTCATATTCGTGATCAACCATGCCGAAAAAGTTTCATCTCTATCAAATAATTTTCAATATTTAGGTCCGCCATATGAGAACCGGCATCTGGAATTTCGAGTTCTGAAGAGGAGATATAAAATTATATACAAATTTTGTTTATCATTTGTTTCTGCGCTGTAGTGAACATAGCGGAATTTACGGTATTTAAGGCGCACTTTCGAGTCTAACGAACTGAAAATATGATCGAACCTGACGTACTCCATTTTATACTTCTCTGAGTTGCTATTTCACTCCATTAGAGAGTGTTCATTCATAACACTAAGTAATGTTCTCTTTCAACACTATCAAAAATTCGTGCATAGTATAGAAGTGGAGATAAAATGAGGTAAATTTCGTTTTATTATCATGCAGTGCAAAAAATTCGTGAAAAACTAAAAGTCAGGTAAATACAATAACTAGTGTGCAAAGTTAAACTTGAATATATCTGAAATTAAAAAACACCCATTATAATTTGAAATAGAAAAATATCAAAAAGCAGTAAATACAAAGACACGTTGAATACCGGAATATTTCCACCATCCTTCCAACATTTGCATGTCGATCCAACTCCTCTCAACTTAAATTCTCCATATCAGATTTGTCGTCAATATTGACTCAGATTCCAAACGTGCTCCAGATTTTGAATTCACAATCGCAGTCGTTTATGCTTCAGAGAATAAGAAGGCAAATATGTACCGTTTGGATTCCTTCCCTTGTGCTCGAAGAGTGAGTCTGGACCCGACTTTAGTCTGATGCATCCCCCTTTTTTCATAGGATGATTTTTTTAACGAATCACTTCCACCATCGCGGATCCGAACAATCACGTGCAGGACCGAGGGCGCAACGTCGCTCTAATTCGACGGTGCACAGTCTTGAAAGGAACCAGAGGGAAGAGAAATGCCCAGGACAAAGAAGATAATCCGTCAAAAACGGGCCCTTTTGCGGTTTTTTCTATGCCCATTTCCCCTCTCGCGAAATCCAGCGAACGAAACCAGAGCATGAGCGGAAATACGGAAAACGGCGGTTTTTATCGTGAAAGAGAAAACAACTAAAAAGAAAGAAATAGATGTATTTTCGAAAGGGACTATGGGTGCCAACCTATCAGAGGTAACGAAACAAAATTTATACGCCTATTCTTTCATTCAATTCGTCTATATGATTCCGTGATTTCCCCATTTTTGGCAAACATACGTATTCTTAGTCACTTGTTCTATTTTCGTAAATTCATTTTCGATTGACGAGGCGTCCGTCAACACGTATTTTCACCCCTGGGTGAATTGTTAGACAGACTTTATGACGATTAAGTAATTAACGCCAATTGTCATCACAATTTTGAAGTGGTTAATTGATGAGGCCAATTCGTGACTATTTAGTGTTTTATTCTTAACATAATTAAAATTTAATTAAAACAAAGCATTTACTGGGTGTACATTCCTATTTATCATTTATTATTAATACAAATTTATATTGTAATCATTATAATATTAATATTAATTATCATCTTTAAATAAATACATTACTGATATAATCACCAAGGTTCAACTAACAACAAATAGTTCTTGAAAGATTTCTAATAAATATCTAATCGAATGTTCAAAGACAGTAGCTACTTTAATTTATCATGATTGCTTAACTTATTTATGTCGAACGACTTTGTCATTCCGCCATTTTGAAGATGTGAACTTCCAAATTACGTTCGGAACTATCAGAAACCCGCCAAAAATGATTCCATTTGGCTTTACTTTTAAAATATTGGACACTTTGCGATGGTCATTTCACAGCGGCCATTCTGCGGCCGCCATTTTGAATTTTTAACATTATCAAATTTGTATTCAGCACCCTCGAAACCCATTTAGAGAATAAAAATATATATAAGGGGAAAAGACGATTAAACATAATGAAACATATATATATTAAATAATATTAAATTATATAAGAAATAATTGCACCATTAATCCAATTCATTGGAAAGCTAGTTTTCGAAATTCGAAATAGTGGTTATAAATGGTGGATGTCATCCACAAAATTTTTAATTTGGAAAATAAAAAAGGAATGTAATGTTACTCTAAGAAAACCTGTCAAGAGAAAGTGTGATACATAGAAAAGCATAATTTCCTTGAAAAAAAATGGCGCATTTAAAATGATAAGATGATGCGACGCAATTCATAGAAAATTAGGAATTTATTTTTTCAAAATCAACGCAATTTGTACGATACATTTTCTGAACATTTTTTATCCTATTGTGAAATTTAGAAATTGAAAGAAGGACCCCGATGTTCTGTAGTCGCGATTTTTTATTTAGTAAATCCTTGAATATTGCAGACCTTCCCAAACAACACATGCCGGTCTCAGGAGGTTCTGAGGAGCTCCCGAGGACCAAAAGCGGACATTTGCACGTCGTCAGGATCTCCTCAGGACATCCTGGAACGGATAGTGTTGTTCGGGTTGTAACCTCTATATTTGATCCGGAATATTCAATTTCAACATTTTTTAATGAAAAAGTTCGAATTCGTAATCAGAATAAAAACGTAGGAATTAATATTTTCCTCCATCCGCACAACAACAAAGTGAAGGTATATAAATATTTAGGATACCCAGGACGGAAGAGAACAAGAACATATAAAGAAAAGTTTGGAAAGAGCTATGTTTGCAATAAAAGGGGTAGAAGGAACAACCGGAGGGTGTGTAGGCAGAGAAGAGTTGAAGAAAATTAAATTATGGATTACAACAGGATAGATAGCAGGGAATATGAAGAAAAGTTGGAGAAACGAGAGAGGGGGAATTGGTTTTTGAAGGACAGAAAAAATGGAAAAGGAAGAGATTGGGAGAAAGTGGGGAGAGATAGAAGAATATGTTTTCCCTTTACCTCCACTAACTTTAAGTGTTAGTTTGTTTACCAAGTTTTGGATTATTACAAAATCTTTGGGCGCTCAAGTGAGTGTACTGGACGCTGCGAGCATTTATTTTCAGTACTTTTTCCTAATAGTTATGCAAAAATGGAATAAACCTAGAATTTAGTTTGAACCGACTAAAGACATATCTAGAGCGAGCTAACAGGTTGTTTGAGATATTTTGATATATCGATATTAACGGAATTATAATTGGAATGTGAGAGCTTCTACTGTATGTCTTTAGTTTACTTTTCAAAATAATGTTTAGCACGTGAGCTAACACGTACTTTCCTTTATTACAAATAAAGTGCATGTATTCTTATGATCCCTTAACCTGTAATGTGAAGTACAATTAATTTACTGCCTCTTTTGTGCTAAAGTGTCAATCACTTCACGCACCAATTTCACGATCGCCCGTGAATAAAATAGTTTGGCTCATTAGAAGGACATTTGTTTGGATATAATTTATATGTACATTATTTTGCTCCCTAAGGAGAGAAAATACTATTTTTCAGATATAATAATAATATTTATTTGTATCGAAATTGATATTATTCAGAAAATTTTTACGATTAATATGTTTAGGTATTATTACGTACTATTTCAAATAAATTATACATTACCATAACTTTATTTAATGTAAGAATAGTCATGCATAAATTAACATTTCCCGCTATTTAGTAAACATTATAAAAATGGTTTGTTGAACGTAAACGTAGAATATGTGTAACAAATTTCGTCAACATTAAAACTGGTATCCTTTTGCAGTTGCATACAACTAAAAGCAAAGTAAATAAATCAGGTTCAATTAAGGTGTCTGAAAAGATTCTTGAAAAGAATTTTGTTCAAAGTCTGTATTTTTGAATAGTCTTTTCAATAACATAATAATGACCATGATTATTAAAGGGGGAATGAAGTTGGAAGAATAGGCATAAAAGAAGTACGAAGTACGCGAGCGTGAAGGAATAAATCAACCACAACGAAAGAGCAGCTTGCAGGTTTTTTAAGCATAAAATGCGCAATTAAAAGACATTAAAGGAAGCGATATTTTATTCTAAGGGTATTTATAGTAATTTTCTTATCTTTTATGTTATTTCTTTTTTATAATGTGTAAATGTTATCAAACGGAATGATCAGTACAAATGGTAGCGAAGTTTAAGCAAAATATATTAAAGAATTAACGAAGAATTTTATATTTAAAAAAATTAATGTTATACATTTATTTTATCAAAGTATAACATTTGTTGCACTTGGTCGAACGGATATACTTTTTTAAATATAAGAGTTTTGTTTAATTATGGAAGCTTTTGAAGGCATTTGAAGATACATTAGGTGCAGATCGAAAAACAGACAGTAAAAAAAACGACAATCGAAAAGACGACACTAAAAAAATCGACACTTTCAAAAAATCACTGTACACTTATCAATGTGACTATTTTTTCAAATTGCGATATCTTGGCAAGGTAGGGTCAACATAGACAAATAAAACATCAAAAAATATTTAAATGTAGTTTTTTATAGCTTTAGCGACTTTAAACAAAAAAATTCGATCGGGTATTTTTTTTAGTTTAAAGTTTAAAAATCATTCTTTCACTATTTGGCCGCTCTCGATTTGAAAAAAAGTTTAGAAAATTACGAACATTTTGCGGGACCAAAAATGAACGGGACATTTTTGTCGATTTTTTGCAGAATTTAAAATTTGTTTAAAATTGTATTTTTTAAATAAAATTTATTTACAATTTTATTTCAATGTCGTTTTAAGCCCGATTAATTAATTTATATTTTTGTCACATCTGCATGAAACTGCCACTTTTTCCTGCCGTTATAACGATCGAAAAATAACCCCACGGGCCGTTTGCGAATTTTACGCCCGCGTAATTTGTTCTCCCTTGATTCTCGATATCCGCGACCCGTGGTGATGTTACTTTCGTAGACAGGTGTGGCTGAATATGCTAAATTAACACACCAGACGGAAGGTCAATTTTGCGCCCTAGGACGAAACCTTCGGGCGCGAATTATGGAGTCTCAAGCCCTCGTATCATGTGCGAAATAATGATCTCCGGTCATAAACTTCATACTCGTCGGTGATCGATAATTGCACCCTTTACATACATAATACAATATTTTAATACGACTGGCATCGGGCTCGACAATGTGCGCTCGAAGGTTTTGCCTAGGGCGCAAAATCGCGCTTCGGGCACGGCGTATTGGGGAATATCGCGTTACCACGGGCGGAAACTTTTAGAGCATGCCTCGCCTTGTTCACTACTCGAGCTGTATAGTATTGCCCGCGCTAGAATGCTAACATTTTTGCCCTAAATACATAGTATACATTATGTTGTCCTTATATTGCCTGAACTCCGCTTATCTAAACTTTTTTCCTTCCTATATTTTATATTTTCCTCCTGAGTTGTTTTCCCGTTATTCTTTCTTTGCTGTGACATCAGAAACTATATACAATATAGTCCCGATATATTTACCTGCTCCGATCTCATTATATTTACCAAATAAGGGGAGCCTAGCATCTCCCACTATTGTCAGTTGCGTTAGGTTCGTGACGTCACAGCAGGTCCTTCCTGAGGCCCCAGCCCGCATGGTGGGGGAAAAAGAGAGCGGCGCCAGATAAATGTAACTAGACAGAACCGGGAAAATATGCTGGGACGTCGATATAGCGAGACGCCATTATACCGGCACTGTAGCATACATATGTGGAAAAGGACGGTATTGCAGTCTGATGTAATAATCTTGTCTGAACCATCCATATGTTTTATCTCTATTTTTCTCTCAGGCTATTAGTGGCGGCGATGAGAGAGAGCATTGAAATAAGAGAAGAGACCGCCATATTCCTTGACTCGAAAAGTTAAAATAAGAGGAGGCCTACTGTATATGCTTATAATCTTATATTTTCAACGCATAATATAGTCGTGAATAATTTAACTCATATTGTAGTGGACAATTTCCTACTGTATGATGTACAAATTTTCTCCCACCAGGTCATCGTTAATGATTTCAGTGGCGTTTCAAGGTCCACATTTATAATATGATGTAAGGTATCATAACAAACATATAATTACTATATAACACCTACAACCGAAATTTTTTAACATTTGAAATACAGGATTCGATTTACAAGGAATATTAGTATTTCGAGAACCAAGATACTGAACAAGAACAATTTTTGAACTTCAAGGTGTACTGGAAGCGAAACGTATCGCATTTACAACCGTCATTGTCGCTTGTCTGGTATACCCGTAAACGAGACTCTCTATGCAATAAGGGGTCGAAACGCGATCTGCTTATGGAGAATGCCGGGACAGCCGTCCCTTATTACGAAAAGTTTCTAGGTCATCAATGCTCTCGTTCTTCGCAATAAAAAACACCTGCAATTTTCAATGTCGCTGCTCACAAAACATATTTACTCCTTTCCTTTACCAGTCTCCGTTTGATGCTGGTACTGCAGGTACGGTACAGGAGCAAAATTCGCAAATTCATGGCATATGGGCGAATGGAGCATTCAAGTGCAAATTCGATAGATGCAAAATAATTAGAAAGTCATTAAGTTGGTATATGAACAGGCCGCATTGAGATCGTTATCGGCACGCGCCCAACGCTCCGCAGTGACCTCAGTGCGAGCTGTCATGCAGACATGCGCAATTATTCGCGATGCAACGTCACATATGGGCTGAAGGCCCCGCATGACTTCCGCCGATAGTAATTGGGAAGGGTTCGCTCGTTGAAATAAAGTGCGCAAATAGGTGCACTTAGGCGTGTGCCATTTCTAGTCGGTTGTCGCGTGCTCTTTCGATAAGCGACAGATCCTTTCGCGCACCCTGCAGTGCATACGAGCCTCCCCCGGAGCGGAAATCCAATTCATTTTCCGCCAGGGACATAACGAGGACAGGATATCGATATTTTGCACGTTTCAGCAAATCGAGCGAAAACCGGATTTACAGTATTATGTTCGCAATATCTTAACATGATCGCTGAATCGCATGATTCGGTCGGATTCGCCGATTCCTTTGTCAGATTTTAATCTTAATCATAGCATTTATGCTATATTAGTCTATAGGGACGACATTCAGTTTTTGGTTCCTGATTTCAAATGAAGCTTTCCTTCTCCTTTTATTTCGAGAAGAGTTTCTGATTTATGTATTGTAGTGGTCATTTCATTTGATTGTGAATCGATGATGCAAATAACTGTGATATGAATAGAGAAGAAGATGCGGAGGACATTAAAAAGGGATCACGGAGGTTCAGGGACGAAAGCGATGATGGTAATTATTACAAAGACATTTGCAATGATGATAGTGATCCCAGAGGCGATATCGATATCATTCTCGCAATCAGGGGTATTACCAAAGTAATATGAAGAGGATAAAATTGTGTTGATGATTACAGCAATAAATGTATTGTCAATTAAAATGAGAAGATCAGGGATAGAGTAGTTAAGAATAATTGTTACGACTTGATGTATGTAGATAGCGATCCCGATGCTGGTCACAAAGATAAGACTAATGGTGAGATTAATAGCGCTGTCAAAGTACCTTGTTCAACGCGGATGAATATCCATTGACAGTGAACATAGGCTTAAAAGTTCATATCTATTATAGTAAATAAATGTTGATTTGGTGAACATTGACAATTTTGTCAAAAGTTGCGAAGAGAAAATCATAGATAGATTACTTTACTTACTTTAAATTACTATTTGTGAATAGTTAATTGTACATAATGCTCAGGCATTATGATGCCTATGATGATGTAATGACAATATAACAATATTACTGACAGTAGACAGGGAGACAGAGACGATTAAAATTATGTTTGTGTCGTTTATCGCCGAATACCCAGAAATAAGAAATAAAATAAATAAGCACCTAAGTAATTGCTAATTACCATAAATTTGATAATAAAGTGTGTATGTCTTATTGTAATTAATCAAATTAAATTACTTATTTTTACAAAATACAGAAAATCGAGTTTCGACGCTCTTTTTTCACTGTCATTTTTTAATAACATTTCATTTGCCTAAAAAATACTTAACCTCTGTTTTCTAATTATTCATTTTGGTACCAGGGGCGTAAAGTAGAGTTTTCCTCCTCGATTACCTTGCGCGAGGGACCGCGAAGCCGACTCGGGGTTCATGAGGGCGGAAATTCTACGTCTGAGATTCAAATATTATTTTTTTATGCAGTAGGTGTAAAATGTTTTCGCGCCTCGATTTGCGAGTCTAAAATGCCAATTTCACTGTACCAAAAAATATTATTTACTGATCCCTGAATATAGAATTTTCAATGAAATATGGATAAAACAAATCATGTTTCAGTAAATGCAATATAATTAGATCTAATCCTATTTCTTATTTTTTATACAAATGAGTTTCCATGTATTAATGATAATAATTCAGGTATACATTAAATGGATTTGCGATTTTTATTTTGTATCTATACATTTCTAACCTTGGCGTGAATTAGGTTGAATGTTTAAGTTTTAGATACAATGTAAATTAGTTAATAATTTTTATGTAGATAGTTCATCAACTGGTGAGAGTGAATAATAACGATAAGCGAGCATGCCAACCTTAAGTTAACTCACATTGCGGTATTTCCCCTCTTAAGTTATACGGTAATCCTCCTATAAGTTATATTCCGCATAGCCTATCCCCTTAAAATTTCCTTTCCTTCCTGTTCCCGCGTATGTATAGTACTCCATCCTAATACAAGCTTAGACAGTCTTGTCTATTCTTTTCTAATCCCCCTCCACCTAAGATAGATAAAATATCGACCCCCTCTCCACCCTTCGCACATGCGTCGAAAGGGATGCGCAATGCATATCTGTTAACTGATGTCCAAATGAAATATACGTGCGTGATTTTGCAGATAGTGGGAAATGTCTGTCGACGAAAAATGCTAATATTAAGAGGGACGTCGCCGCTCATACTGACTATATACCATGACATCCGTCGGATATGTAAACATTTGCAACGTATCTAGAGTAAAAAAGTAGACAATTTCGCTTCTTCACTCAATCTCGTATGATATTCACAAGTCGAACATAGTATATAACATAAGTATAAAGATAATAACAATAAAATCGGGGGTGTACTTCCGAAAACGCCCCCAACCGATTTTAATGTACATTGGTATACTTACGTATTTCGGTGTGCTGATTACGGAAATGATAATGAAAATTGGCGCGAATTTTATTTTCATGGTGAAAACCTTAAAAAACCACCATAATTTAAGGTTTTTTGCAATTATCTCCTAAAATTTTAAAAATGTCGAAAAATTGTTTTAATAAAAGTTGTAGATTTCATCGAAATACACATTTTATGTTGTATAGATTTTCCCGCCATAATCGATAGTTTCTGTGAAAAATCGAAAAAACGACAAAACACCATGAAAACAATCAATTATAACATGAATTCCACGTAGCGATACACATATGCTTTTGGGAATTGTTAGGGATAGGTAGAGTTCTGACTGGTTAGGTTAGGTTAGTTTTAGGGCACGCATATGCTTTTAGGCATTGTTTACGCAGAATGCTGACTGGTTAGGTTAGGTTAGTTTTAAGGCACCCATATGCTTTTATGCATTATTAGGGCTAGGCAGACTTGTGACTGGATAGGTTAGGTTAATTTTTTGGGCATCCATATGCTTTTACCCATTATTAGGGCTAGGTAGAGTTCTGACTGGTTAGGTTAGGTTAGTTTTAGGGCACCCATATGCTTTTAGGCATTGTTAGGGCTAGGCAGACTTGTGACTGGATAGGTTAGGTTAGTTTTTTGGGCACCCATATGCTTTTACCCATTATTAGGGCTGGGTAGAGTTCTGACTGGTTACGTTAGGTTAATTTTAGGGCACGCATATGTTTTTAGGCATTGTTTGGGCTAGGCAGAGTTCTGACTGGTTAAGTTAGGTTAGTTTAAGGGCACGCATATGCTTTTAGGCATTATTATGCCACCGTCACAAGCACCTAAGACAACTTCGTGTTAACGAGAGCCGTGACGTTGCCATTTCTCTGCTTCCACTATTTCACTATACGAATTTTGACCTTAATTGTGTTTTGTAGTTTTTTCGATTTTTCTCAAAAACTATCGATTTTGGCGGGAATATGTATACAACATAAAATGTGTATTTCGATAAAATCTACAACTTTTATTGGAAGAATTTTTCGAAATTTTGAGAATTTTATGAGATAATTGCAAAAAACCATAAATTATGGTGGTTTTTTAAGGTTTTCACCATGAAAATAAAATTTGCGCCAATTTTCATTATCATTTTCGTAATCAGCACCCCGAAATACGTAAGTATGGCCAATTTCCATTAAAATCGGTTGGGGGGCGTTTTCGGAAGTTTATATCCTCAGGACTTTCCTGTATAATGTTATTGTATATTAATTAGTATATCTTAACATTCAATGAGCGTTCGTTAACTGTTAATAAATCGCTTGTCAGCAATGCGTCGAAAAATTCGCAGACAATCGAATGACTTCGCGTGTGTATGTTTGTTTATCTCGGTTTCGGTGACACTTTACGCACGTAAATGTACTACATGTCACGTAATAATCCCAACATTAATATTTAAAATTCTTATATTAACTATTAACATAACAAATTTAAACGAATCTCAGATTACGAAAACTTCAGAATATAGTACCTTATCTTAAGATCAAAATCTAAATTCTGTTAGCTGTACTATGATGCTATTACATTAACTTTAAACAAACATTTCTCTCAGTGGATTACACGTGAAGATCTAAATTACTATACTTAATTATTTATTATTACGCGGGCGCTATCGCCTTTTTAAATACCTCCTACCCTTATATTAACCCTTACATGCATAGCGGCAGTCTCAGAGTACCACCTCGATTCACTAACTTTTCCAGAATTTTAACCTACATAAATCTTCTACTATACCATATATTTCATACCAATATGTTCCCAATATACTGTGGAACAAATATAATTTATAAAAATAATTATAATTATTAATTGCCTATTAAATTCAAATAAATGAGGTGCCTAAACGAGAATATTTTTTACAAAGAAATTATTTTTAAAAATATGAAATACTAAAACGTCACTTGACAATATGCATTATATTAATTTTGGGGGGGGGGCGCTGATTACAAAATTCTAAATGGTTCATAAAATTCATATTTTCGTATTTTGGTCCCTCGTTATGAATCTGCAATAATAAATGTTCAAATTCCAAGTGTAGATTTGAATCAGCAATTTCAAAGACCCCTGAATAACAAGTTTCGAATAAATCATATACAAAGAAAAATTCGTGTAAGGGTTAACCTAATCTAATCTTTAACCAACAACTGACAATGATAACACAGGACCACAAACAAATTTTTTTGGGAGTTTCTTTTAATCAGAGGTTGTGGATCTTATAGATTTTGGGTCGCTGAAAACGAATCCGCTGCTCAATTTGGCCCATCACGCCAGGTTTTCGAAATATAGTATCCGGAAATTGAAATTAGCGATTTCCAGAGGTAGTGGAGCTTATAGATTTTGGGTCGCTGAAAACGAATCCGTAGCCCGATTTGGGCCATCACGTCAAGTTTTCGAGATATCCTATCCGCTAATTTCTATTTCCGGATACGATATTTCGAAAACCTGATGTGATGGGCCAAATCGGGCAACGGATTTGTTTTCAGCGACCCAAAATCTATAAGATTCACTACCTCTGATTAAAGGATACTCCCCAAAAATTCTTTTTTGTGGTCCTGCGTAATCTATGCAAGCAAAAATGCCCCCTAACTCGTGTTGCTGCCTTTGGCAAACGCCAGTTTCCTCCCACATGGAGCCTCACTATCTCACACTGCAATAACTTGCGATGATCGATAAAGACGTATAGTTTTCTTACATTACAAACTCAAATTCTGTACACATATTGATATTGCTGATTTCAAGCACTATCAAGTAAGATGTTCACGTGCAGCCGTCTAATGTGCAATTTCCGTACATCACTGCGCCGAAGTAATCACTATTATTTTTGTGACAATTGGTACCTGTTGAACAGCGATTAAAACAATCTTTAAATAAACTTTTTCGTTAATATATAAATCAATAAGGACTTTAATAAGAAAAGTATGTGGTTACGAATAGATTAATATAAAATGTTACAACAATAACCTGGTAAGAATAATCTGGAGTAGATATTTATTATGACTTATAATAATCAGAGTGTAGCACTAAAAATAGGTCCTGAGCCTAGTCATTTTGAAGGTCTTCATTGATGTAAGAATGTGGACTAATTGACTTATGGGGGTAATTATAATTCCGGAAGATTGTCATTAATCTCATTGTTTGAAGAGTATAGTTTCAAGGATCAGGAGTATAGACTGTTTCCCTCCTCCTAATCGTGAAAAATATAACTCTCAGGCTCAAAGGACTATACTTCTCATCTTCCAACTACACCATTCTCTCAGTTCAATTATTGAATCTTTTATATACTTTCTGTCGACTAGAAAATTATTACACTTTTGAAGATGCTTATGTGATTTGAGGAAAAATATACAGTTGATGAGTGACACCTACCAGAAGGTTTACTTTAGAAACCATATTCAATTTCCTAAAAACCTTTTTTCACTTTCGTTGATCATATTTATAAATTCAAGATAACCCGAATAGAAATTTATTAAGACTCTGATAACTGTGTAACGCTGTGGAGCAGGCCCTTCTTCTGGAGATCGTTTTTGTAGTTTAGTTCTTGTTCTTTGCAATTACTTATACATAATTAATTTCTGGGAATAAGGCCACCCCGTTCTTTTAATTCGTAGTTTTTAGAATGACTATACTACTGTTATAACTATATATCAACAATCATCGACCATTTTATCGTTGATCATTAGCCTCCTGAAGAGGGATCAGTAAGATCCGAAATGTTGAGTTTATCTTACTGAAATTTTTTAAATTTTCCTTTTTTTTCTTATATTATGAATTCTTTTCTATTATGAATACTTTTGTAGGTGTTAAGAACGTCTTTTTAATTATTGTTCGTTAACATAAAGAACACACTAACAATTTAGTTTTACAAATATTTCCTAATAATATCATAAATGGCTATTTCTATAATAGCGTTAACGGCTTCGTGATTACACAAAGGATATAGTTAGCATCAAATCAGGGTTGCTATATTTACAACAAATAATTAGGTTCATCAGATTCTAATTCGGTTGATTTGCAATATATTATTCGTCTAGTTCACACCAGCATCAGTCCTCTTTTGGATATGTACAATACGACCGCAGGAAAATCTTTTCTAATTACGATTGCACCTCCCTAGATGCGGGTTACATATTTCGTGTCGCTTAGGTATGTAAAGCGAAAATATAATAAATTTGGTCTAACCGCTGGTCTGCAGCCTCCTCGACAAAAATAGAGAAATCGAGACGTGTGCATATAATACGATGTGTATACCACGAACGCAGCTGTCCCGCATATAAGAAACCTTGGCTGGAAAAACGGTCGATTTGGTCCTTTCTTGCACATTTAATTATCGAAATTCGATTTTTATTCAATTAACAAATATTTATGTGTGTATTCCTGATAATTCTTGGATAAGGAATTACTAGATGATTCTGATGGTTTTAGTTTAGTAAATATAGAACGATCGTGAAAATATTTAGTATTTTCAATTACTCTGCAGTGATTTTAATATTTACATTATTAAAGAATATTTATTTTATATTAAAGTCGTAAAATGTCAATGAAACATTTGTTTATTTAATTATTTTCATTAAAATTCGTAGATGCTATGTAAATACAAAATAACTTTGTTACTCTTGGGGCGGTCCATAAACCACGTGGACAATTTTTCATTCATTTTGGACCCCCCTCTCCCCTCCTCATGGACAATCGTGGACATTGGGCGACCTCCCCCCTCCCCCTCTTATCCACGTGGAGATTAAATATTTGTTACTTCTTTACTTTGGAAACCCCTTCAAAAATGAGTAAAAATTACTTCCTTTCAAATTTAATGCAGATACGGGTAAATTTTCAAGAAAAAAAAATCCTTTCTTTCATTTGTTGTTGTCTACTTTGGGGAAATAATTTACCTTTTTATTTATTTACCAAAAAACATATATACTGCTTTTCTGTTTTCTTAAATACTGTAGCTTTGAAGAAAGTGTAAGTAAATTATCTTGAATTGTTTAGATAGATTGAAATTGGTTATAACCAATAAGTGCCGTTACTGCTTTTTTTAACTCCGTACTTTTTCTCAAAAGAACTTTTTTCTCTTCAAATGTTTCTTTCTTCATTTTAATTTTTGGTTCGCATATCCATATGGACAATTGCTTTGACCCCCCTTCCCTCTCCCCTCGTAGACTTTGGCATAACTCCTCGCCCCCCCCCCCAAATTGTCCACGTGGTTTATGGATGACCTCTAATTAATTATTCGTACTTCATATTAAATTCCATATTTTTAGTTACTGTAAACGATGGTATTTTCCAAAATTTCAGATATTTTCTATGTATAAAAATTCGATATACATGATAAAATTTTTAATTAAATTAAAATGATTTAAGTGTCTTAAAACTAAAAAGAAAAAGAAAAAAAAGAGAAGGGGTCCTCAGAAATTTTGAATTAATAGTATTGCAGGACTTGAACCCCGTTACGAGCACTTGTTTAACAAAACTCAGGATTTTTGCCAAATTTTTTTTACTTATGTTTTTATCATTTCCCGTGTTAGTAAATCTCAGATATTTATAAATGTCGCGTCCAAAATGTTTGTCCTAGAAGTTAGAACTAATGCAAAAAATTACATTTCAAAATGACGGGTTAAAAATGACTGCTAAATTCGATTTTTTTTAAAATCATAGCCAGGTGTACCCAGTCGACTGACTCGAATGAAATAACTCCAAATTTGGTTTGCGGTTTTTGTTGTAGGATCGCTGACTCATAATTTAAAGTTAGTTTTCAAAAATTCAAAATGGCGGCTTTAATATGGCAAACGTATTTACTATAAATCAAACGAAATCACTTAATTCTTGGTACTTGGTGGTTTTTGGGTCGCTGATTCTGTATTGTGGATCCGTCATTTTGAATTTTTGAAAACTAACATCAGATTTCGATACGACCCACAAAATGCCGGGTAAGTTTGAAGTGATTTTATTCGGGTCAATCGATTGAATACATGCGACTATAATTTTGAAAAAAGTCGAGTTTAGTAGGGATTTTTAAGCCGCCATTTTAAAATTATTTTTTATAATAGTTCTATCTTTTAGTACAAACATTTTTCAATTGATATTTATAAATATTTAAGGTATTCTATTGTGGGAATTGATAAAAAAATAACGATAAGTGTACAAAAAAATTTTTAAATTCCTGATTCGATACAAGGAGCATTTTGAGCAATAAAAAATGTCAATTTCAAGATTTTTTTCACAGTATTATACTACTAAAAAGTTTTGTCAAACTCCGTGTTAAATTTATGTACATTTGTCCCAAGTGTCAAAGAGAATAGTTAAGTGAAACGTTATTCATCATAACGACAGTAATTACATAGTAATGCATTTGAATCCAAATCAAATCATTCAGTTCCCAATAAAAACCTGATCGTTTAATAAACGTGTAAATTTGGCTTAAACGTGTGGGATAAACATGGTATATTTAACGTTTATGATCAGGTGGATATAGCGTGTCGATGTCAGCTTAAAACGCGTTTTGTTATACCATTTTATACATCAGTTTTAAACGAATATTTGTTAACCATTTAATTTATGATGAATGTAAGAAAACAAAATAAAAAACGTGTTATTAAAAAACAATAATTATTTTAATCAGTTATTTAGCGGATATCCAAAAATATTGTTATGGAAATGATTAATTTATTCAGAGGGATACGTACACTTTTTGTAGATGGAAAATTCGTAGAGGGAAGAGGAGGGATACTTATTTATCTATCAAAGTATGTACATTCATTTGTACATTTGAGGGAGACTTGAACCCGGACCTCGGCGTATAACGTAACTTAACCGCTACGCGGCGCTGGCTGTATACAATTACATACGGAAGAAGATTAAAATTAGAGTAGAGTAGTAGCACACAATTTATAAAAAAAATGGCTACTTTATTAAAAAAAAAATTTTAATTAATATAATGTAAATATCTTGTTATTGTGGATGTATAGGTAGCAGACTTATAAATGTGATTATTATATATTATAAACAATATTATACAACTGTTTGATACCCGTCTTACCACGAAACGTTCACATTGTGCAGCTGTACTATTTTTAAATCGTGTAATAAACGTATATTAAACGATTGTAACCTTAATGGGATTAAATAAATGGTTCACGTAGACGTTAAAGTTGAGTAAACAGATAATGAATGTTTAACATTTTTTCGGTTTAAAAATGATATAGGTTCAATGTTTTATTATTGTATGTCATAAACATATATTAAACTGAATTTATTATACGCACATAATATGACCCAAATATCTTTGTGTAAATTTAAACGTCTTTCCTACACACCTATTAAACGATAATTCTTTAATGGACGTTTAATTATGTAAGATATTGCACATTTATTTTAAACAGTTTATACACGGGATTTGATGGCATTTCAAAAACGATTTTTTAATGTTTAAAACACGTATATTTTACTACTATTTAATACAAAACTTTGACAATGTATAAGTATATTATTTTTACAACAAACTTACGTGTAATAAACGTATATTTAACTATAGTGCCTTTATTGGGCTTAATTAAATGGATCCAACTACTGTTTCGTTTAGTAAACGGCTAAAGTACGTTTAAAATATTTTGGGTTTAAGACTAGTAGAGCTTCAACATTTTATATCCCGGGTATTTTTGAGAAAATTTAAACGACTTTCATACACGTATATTTATATACGTTATACTTCAATGAAACTTACTTCAAACTTATGCTATTTATGGTACATCATTAACGATATTTTTGACATTTAAAGTACGTTTCGTGTAATATACACGAGTTCTAAACGAATATGATAAATGTAAATTAAACGGCAATTTAAGAGATTAGTTATTAATAAATGCTGTTATCATATAAACAATTTTTAAACCGAAAACTTACTTGTAATAAGTGTTGGTGTTTTATAGGGTAGGTGTTATCCATAAAAACATGGATTTTAAATTGTTACTAACTTATTTTATTATATTTTTGAAACTTGCAAAAAAAAAGTTTAATTCCATTTAAATATATTGTATTAACTTGCCAACTTAAATTCTCTTAAATAGTTTAAAAAAATATTGATTTCAAATAAAAGTAAAATATGATTATGTAATTTATTTAATTTGATTTAACACCTGGAGTAGGAAATACAAAATTGTAATTGATGAAACGTAACGTGAGAATTGCAGAAACAAATTGAACTAACCGCTGATGACACGACTTCACTTCTGCATGATGAAGAAAAATCGACTATTTTCCCCTCATTGAAAATCTCTGAATAAGTGCGAATATATTTGTTTTGATGTCCTGTAGAAGGCGACTTTTCAAGGTGAAGCACAGCTTGCACTTTCTGTATGACAATACGTAGGTGACGTGAGGCACACTCGGATTTTGCTGCACCTCCCTTCGACCCCGCCCAGTACTCTTATGCGAAGGAGGCAACATTGAAAAATAGCCACGGCCCATCGATAGAAAGAATTTTGAAAAATCACATTACCAGAAGAGGCGTGCTGTTGTACTTCCTTCGCCTTTCATTGTGTTCATATAATAAATCTAGTATTCATCGAAACGTAAATTTTTAAGATTTCATGTATTTTCTGACTCCATACAAAATAATATAAAACATTAAAAATTAATTTAAAAAATTGAGTCACTTCAGAAAGTTAATTCGGAGTTAACTTAATAAATACAGGAATAACTCAATTGTGTATGTACACCCTAATTAAGGGCATAAAGTAGCAAACAAAGTACAATCTAAATATAACAGAGAATAGAATATACCACATTTTTGAAAAAGTCTTGTAAAAAACAACCACAACATTTTTTCTTTAGCCGCAAATATATGCAGCCAGTTTTTTTGAGATGTTTCAAAATACGTACCTGAAAAGTATTTTTCTTTGGGTTATGCGATATAGGTATACATACTGTGCATAAAATACATTTTTTGTGGGTCTGTACGCACGCTTTATGAATGCCGATTTGAAGAGGCTGCCATCTGTCAGACGATTTCTTGGGTGAATAGCATATGATGGATCCGTCAAGAGGGTAAGATGCGCAGCTTCTTCAGGGGCTAAAAAGGAACGGCCCAAATCTGTCGGAATAATTGGAACGTCGTAAGTCCTTACTAAGGACCCCTCCGTTACGCAATTTTGGAAAGGAGAAAGAGAGAGGATGTGGATATCTTGATAGATCGGTAGACAGATAAAGGGAAGAAGCGAAAGATAGAAGAACAATGATAGATCCGAGAAGAAGAGTCTGATGTATCTAGAAGAGCAAGGTACTGAACGATTATGTTATAAATGTAATTTACGTAATTTATGGAAGACATTCTTTTTGTATTCGTACCTTCGGAAATGTTTCAGTGCATTGAGAAGATATAGTGAAATATAATACATTATACATCAGTTAAAGAAACTGTATAGACATTTCTACTATTCCAAATAACTAGATTTGATATTCTTTTAAAATGTGTGCGCTATTATTTTAGTAAGTTGTTAGGTTCTTAGCGTTTATTTAGGGCTTGGTGGCGATGTGTTGCACTGGGAGACATACACAGAGAGAAAAAAAAGGTTAATGGAACCATGAAGAAAAGGTAGAAATGATTATAACATTTCATAATAGTACAATTAACATCGTAAAAAGTTGTAGTTGACAGTACCTTATTTTTATATTTCATAATATGGTAAAATATAACACACAATAATTACTTTTTATGATAATAAGTAGTTATTTTCGTTTAATCACTCAAGAATATTTCGAGTGACTATTTAAATGTAAAGCTATGGTATATTTGAGGTTATGTGCAATACTGCACATTTAAGTATCGGGAAAACGGAACAATGTTTTTGTTTTATTTTACTATGGAAATGGTTAATTTAACCATTTTTTTATAATCACGTTTTTACTTTTCTAAAATGGTCCCATTAACCTTTTTCGTTCTCTCTGCGTACGAAAGCATTTTAATAGTAAATATAATGGTACTTTATCATCAGTTTACTAAACTACCACAAGAAATATCTAATACTACTTCAATGGTATCTAAAACCACTTGTACTAGTATCCAATACTGATTATAGCAGTTGACTTTTATTTAACCACCACAAGCAGTATCTGATATCATTGTGTTTTCTGTGTATCATGTGACTAATCTGATAATAAAATTACAGATGTATTATAATGATTAAAAGTTAAATATTTTCTGGTCCTGTAAATAGGATAGAAAAGTGGCTAAATGAAAACAAATACGTTCTAATAGAATATATAAACGAGTTACGCAATATAAGCTTAAGGATTTCAGATTGGGACACCATAAAACCAAACACTTAAAATGAGTGCCAATGTATAGTGCATAAGTCCGTCTTTGTCTAAGTGCCCTATAAATTCCCTGGAGTAAAAATCGAGCCACTCTTTCACGAAGAGTGAAATTTTCAGTTGTAATATCCCGAGACCTTCAAAATTATCGGAATATTTCCCGATAGCTTTGTGGCAAACAAGTGAATATGTCAAGTTTTGCAGGTTAAAGATCTTTCTGCAAAACTTAACATATTAATTTGTTCACAGGAAAGTTAGAGGGAAATATTGCGATGAATTTTTAAGGTTGAGGGGTATTCGGCGGATTATTTTTTGTGACCGGTATTTGAGGTTACAGCTGAGCAGAGAGGATTTTAACAAATGAGTAGCGAGCATGCAATTTCCGAATGCAATTTCCAGGAGCTGCCGTGGAATTTCCAGTATAATTTTAAACAAATGACCATGGAACCCTTTGAATATCGCGCTCTTATTGGCTGATATCCAGTCGCGAAAAATAATCAAATTAATCTTACATTTCAAGTGTACGTAATTTAAGATTTCAGTGGCATTTCTGGTATTAATTTAAGTATTCCTTTTTAGAGTGAAATAAAGGAAGTAAAAAATATAAAATAATAATAAGCATTAATGCGATGAACGGTTTGTCTTGAAAGCTCTACAGGGAGAATTGCTTATATAATTTTTTTTATTATACGATTCTGGACCTGTGAACATATTTTAATTTTTTCATATATAATAGTTTAAATGTATCCAGTAACGTCTGAAATGACAATTTTTTAATTCAATTTCTATAAAGTATTTCGTATAAAAATCAAATGTCAAAAAAATACTTCCCTCACAGAAATATTGTTATAAGGTTAAATAACTATTCTATTTTATATACATGGAAATCATCGTGCATTGAGGTTACTGAATAATGTTAAATTAATGTTACGTAATATCCCTGTAAGTTGTGTGTAATGTACTCTTAAAGTTAACATTTTACGTGTATGTGATTGTTTGCATTTCAAATATATTGATCACGTTATATTTCTACAATTGTTCAATTCTATACATTTTACACGAGTTCTCGCTGCAAATTGTAGTGAGAGCATTGCATGATTACATACAAATCGTACAACTTAGTGTACCTTATATTATAATAGAAGAAATATGCCTTGTCTCTCTATATGCGCCATAATATATACTAATTCTGAACAACTCTATACCGGGAGGGTATATACTAACCAGTTTGTAACCCTGACTACTTATTCGTCGTAGCAACTATTACTATTTTCCGTGTAAATTACAAAATGCGTCTATGAACAGGAATGGGCCAATTCAATAACAGTGAAAATAAATATGTAATCTAGGTATTAATCTCTTGTCAGTATTATACTTCATAACAAATTTTAATTTCAGTTTTTTTTAATCAGTAAATTCTCAAAGAGTAAAATTATGAACTGCCTAGATTTCTTAGAGTGTGAATTCACTCTTTACGGTGTGAAAATTGATCCATTCTAGTAAAGGAGTAAATTCTCATACTTCAGCAGTACATTTTCACCCCTTCAGAATGAATTTGCACTGAATTTAGAGCAGAGACAAGTGTTTTAAACGTGTTACCAGCGATCATACTTTTAAATAGTTCAAAAGAAGCAAGCAATTAACTAATTGAAAAAATAATCGTAATTCGATACAAAAACATCGGTAGTAGCCTAAATTTATATTTTATTGAATAATGAAAAAAAAAGTTGCAATAACTAAAGTGAGCTAAAAGTATATCAATTTAAACTTAATTAGTAATTTTTTTAGTAATACTCGAGATAAACTCTTTAAAATTTCGTTAAACCTTTAATCAATTGTTTCAAGTTCTTTTTAAAAAATTAATTCCTTCCTGAAAACTTTAATATTTTTCTTATTTTCTCAACAAGATCGTTTAAAACTTGATTTTTATATAATGATAAATCGATCATGAGTGGTTTTAATAATTAATTCTATTAAAAATTAACTACATTCGTCAACCGTCAGACATTTACAATGGACTGCACGGCTAGTTCCAATCAAATATCCATTCGCTTGGATTTTTTTTTGTTATTGTGTGAAGTCTGACGAAGAAGTGGACAGTAGGATATCTGGTTACAAAGAAAATAAACTATCATATATCAAAGCTTGTCTATTATTTAGACTTGTACCGCACGCCAACTGTCGAACGGTCAAAAAAATGTAAAGCTTTCGTAGAACGTATACGACAATTATATATAACTATAATGCATTGAATTATTTATATATATTTACAACAATTTTAAAAATTATATTGATATCACGATTTCGGGATTAGAACAAAATATCGAACAATTTCAAATACTTATATCATAATAATTTAAAGGTGATTTCTCTTAATGAATATTTTAGTTTTGTAATTAAATACAAACTAGTAAAAATTTAAGCTTTCTTTCTTTTAAGCGATTTGAAATCGACTTAAACCTTCGTTTACCATTTTTGTGTTCTTCGACCGAATGTTGACTAAATTCCTTAGAGTAAAACGTCACTCTAATGGAGTGATTTTTCAGTCCAAGTGACAGTGAAAGCCGAGCGACTCTGAATGGAATGAATATTCACTTTTGCAAAGAGCGACATTCTTTCACTCAATGCAATTATGATCATTAAAATGCATCACACCTAAACGACAAAATTAATTTGTATAAGATATTTTTTTTAATGTTTTTTTTAATAGCAAAAACTTCTTCGAATTCATAACATTAGAGAAAGCATGAATTTTATATTGTACACTAATGAAAAGCTGCAAAGTGCGAAATACATGTTAGGTACTATATTTCAATACCGCATACATAGTTGTCATATAAGAAATAAGACACGTCGTATCGAAACGTTCCTTTAAATCATTTAATATATAAAATAGAATACGTTTCTATAATGAGAAGAAA
The DNA here is from genome assembly GCA_030407085.1 of Trichopria drosophilae. Classification (NCBI taxonomy): domain Eukaryota; kingdom Metazoa; phylum Arthropoda; class Insecta; order Hymenoptera; family Diapriidae; genus Trichopria; species Trichopria drosophilae. The sequence goes on along the minus strand of CM059585.1, from coordinate 84,833,963 downwards.
TAGAAAAGCAAGAGTCGCAATCGCTCCTAGCGGCGGCTAAGCAACTTACGCCTCTCCACAATTATAAGTTCACTGTCAGGCAAGAGTGGCTATTTCGACTCATATGAAGTGAGTGAACAGATTGACTCTTTTTAGAGTTCAATTTCACTAAATCCAGTCTTATTGAAATGATTTTTGCAGTCACTCTTTACAAGAGTAATTTTCTCTCTCCAGGATTTTTAGAGAGTATAATAGAAAACAGTTGATAATCTATGTTGTTATCAATTTCATTTTAACTGATTCCCGATCAATTTAAAGCAGCAAATCTGTATCTCAACAGGAACTTTCTTGTTACTCAACTTCTAATTTTTGGAAGTCGTTTTGGCAGATTGATTTCACATCGAAATTCAAAATGGCGAATGATTTGGTTGACTAAATATTGTCCACGGAAACATTAGGAAATGGAGCGTAATCGATTTTATAAGAAACTTTCGTCAGTAAAGTAATCGTTTATTTAAAAATGAAACACTTAAAATGAATAATTTTAACGTTATAAAGCTCTCTTGTGTAACTAACCTTAGACGTCGTCTATCTTCAGAGCTCTTTTTATACTTAATATTTTTACGATTTGTGCCTTACATTGTATTTTTTTATTCCGTACCCATTTCTATTTTTATGAGTTGACTTTATTGTATGAATTATGTAAGGACCAGTCCGTTAATAAACAAATAAAAATATGTGAACAGACAATAAAATTTCGCTTAAAAAAATCTTCCATGATCGATCGAATCGCATAAAAGAGACAGTACAAAGAATGGCTCGACGTATATAAGACGGGGCACTAGGCCGTTCACGTATACATAAGCGTGCCTCTTGCATCGAAACCTTTTTCATGGGTTCACTAATCTCACGGCCGTTGCCTTTCCGACGAGGGTCATAGTTCTTTTGATAGACTTAGGACTTTTCTAATCGAATCCAGGTAAGGGATATGCCAAACCATCGGCGACACCCCCGCACGCGCCAGCAACTATTTCACTCCAGCAAGGAAGTAAAATATGTCTTTATCTTTGTTGCACAATTCTTCGCTTGATTTACCTCACTTACTTTTTGACGATGGCTTCCAGACAGATAGGTATACCTATAGAAGCTTACAAGTCAACTTGAGAGGCATACAAAATCTCCTGATTTTATTGGCGGGCAAAATTATTTAAATAAATAACAATATTTTAGTAAATTTTGATATTGTAGATAAGACCAATGAAGACAAAAAATTACCTAAATAGGGTAAACCGGATAGTAGTCGGCCACTTCGCAAATTGTAGTGTTTAATGTTAAAATTTATAGGTAAAATTTTTGTTTCTTCATAGCATCTGGTAAGTACAAATGACATAGTTATAATTACAATGCGGATTTTTTCCCTTATTGGCGCAGAAGTATTGCGATAACAGAAAAGTGTTTCCAAATCAGTGCAAATCAGAAACATCGAGAAAGATCAAGAAAAAATGAGAATGATCGAGAAAGATCGAAACAGGTCAAAAAACATCGAAAAAGATCAGAAAAAGTGAAAAAAATCGATAAAGCTCGAAAAAGATCAGCAAAGATCGAGATACATCGAGAAAGGTCGGTGGAGATCGATAGAGATAGAAAAAGATCGACAATGATCAAGAATGATCGAAAGAGATCAACAATAAAGAGAGAAAGGTCGACAAAGGACAAGAAAGATCAAGAAACATAAAAAAGTTCGAGAATGATCGAAAGAGCTCGAAAAAGATCGGAATGATCGAAAAGATCAAGAATGATCGAAAGGGATCAACAATAAAGAGAGATCAAGAATGATCGAAAGGGATCAACAATAAAGAGAGATCAAGAAAGGTCGACAAAGGTCAAGAAGGATCGAGAAACATAAAAAAGTTCCATAATGATTGAAAGAGCTCGAAAAAGATCGGAAAAAATCGGAAAAGATCGAAAATGATCGAAAAGATCGAGATTGATAACAAAAAATCATCGTCCATAAATACCTGCAATTATCAATGATAAATCATTTTGTTAGTAAAAAAAATTAAATCCTTTTCTTCCTGTTTTAACGCATTTAAATGGTAGCCGACTACTGTCCATTTGCTGGTCGACTACTGTATAATAATTTTGTAATTCTTTTTTTTCGATTTTTTCAACGACAATGAATTTTTTTTTAATTCGCTTTTTCAGATAGTTTCACATAGTCCTAAGGAACAAATATGTATGATTAGAATTAACTAAATATTATTTTAAATTTTTTTAGAGCATTTTCATCAAAAAGATTGCCTCTGTCCGGTTTACCCTACGTAAATATTAATGTTAGTCAAGGAATTGTTTCTTTTTTTAAAATAAACTGAGAATAATATTTCTAATAATTATTTTGTTGCGACTATTCAAAGAAACCATTTTTGGAGCAAGTAAAACGTTATTAAAACCACTTGGTTTTTCTATTTAACTTGCTCCGATTTGGAATCCAATTCTAATTTGGAGGTTTTTGGGGTCGCTGAATCCGAATCTGAAGTCAAAATTTAAAAATTCAAAATGACGGATGCAATGTGGCGGCCGAAAATGAAAAAAAATGAAAAAAGTTACTCGATAGTAACGAAATTTGTTACTCAGGGGTTTTCGGGGTTGCTAATTACGAATTCAAGCTTGAAATTCAAGATGGCGGATTCATATTCGCAATCAGCAACCTCAAAAACCCCCGAGTAACAAATTTCATCACAATCAAATAATTTTTTTAATTTTCGGCCACCATATTGGATTTGCCATTTTAAATTTGCAAATTTTGAGTTCAAATTTGTAATCAGCGACCTCGAAAACCCTTCAGTACGGGTTGGAGACGAAATGGCGATGAAAAAATTCCTGCCATTCTGGGCACTTTTTGTAGAATTTTCTGTGCCAACGAAGTGGTTAAGTTGTAAAAAAACTCTCACATTTCAGTGTGAGATCGAATGTACATTTTGCTCGCAAATTTATTTGTACTAGAGAAATAATGTATTCCCTATTTTTTTATTTATGCATAAGTAATACATTTTTGTATTTTGTATTTGTATTTATTTTACAGGTATATTACATATAATTTACATTTGTTCGTACATAATACCTCAGAACATGCAAACTCGCAAAAGGATTTAAATCCTTGTCCGCGACCTGAAGATAACCTAACCTAATGCGGTAACTTAAACTTAACCTAAACGTAACTAAACATAAATAAAGGCGCATTTATTTATCACATCAATTATATTGCCTTGTATTACATACTACTTGTTGCTATTTTAACGTAGATGATTTTTTATCACTTCTAACGGAATCTGAAGTATTTGGTGACGAAATGAGCTTTTCTTTCTTTTCCCTAGTTGATTCGGGTATATATTCGTCATATATTCGATATATTACGTATTATCAAAAACATAAAATAAAATTTTCTCATATACCTATCATATTCAAATAAGTCCCATCATTTGATAGCAAGTAAGATTAACATCAAGAATGTATTTCAAAAGAAGTGAAATATTTTATATATTTAATTCATCATGCCTCTATAAAATACAAATTACCAGTTTCAACAACCTGAAAATCGTCATATATCAAATTTGCGATTTCAGGTATGTTCTTCCAAGCTACAGTTCAGGATTTTCGCATAGCCTTAACTACACAAAGATCATGCCTCGGTAATTTCGAATAACTTGACGAAGTGACTTTCGAATATAATTTCTGTACAGATCTGAAGGGAGGGTTCTCTAGGACAGAAGTGGCGCTTCATGTATGAAAAGTGCAGGATGTAAAGGAAGGATTAAGGAATCTGAATATGCAGATTAGACTCGATTTAAATAAGCATCAGGTAAGAATAGATTAACAGGAGGCTAAGTATATTGATGCGAAAAAAGGGGAACGATTCTTTTGTAAATGTGCAAAGACAGAAAGGTTGTATTGGATAAATAAACGATTATTCTTTAGAGAATTTTTGTGGGTCAGTATATTTAAAAACCTGTAATTTTTTATAGATGTAAATGTTTGCTTAGTTGGTATCGTCGAATGTTTATCTTAAGGAAGTAGGTACTCGTTCACTATTTTTTTTTTAAATAATAGCATGTCTTTTAGTAGCGATCAGGTGAATGTTCTAATTTGTACAATAGTGTAGTTTCAAGATTGATTAAAAAAAAATGACAAAAACATTGATATTGTACTCATAATTTTATTTGTTAAAATTTATTTTTGTCGAAGGCTTTTAAGTACTTCGACCTACTTACACAGTGATAAATAAAATAGTAATCCAAAACATTTTACGAAAGTACAATATAGGATTACATAAAAAATAATTAAATTCTGCAGTAAAACAATGGTTTTGTTTTGTTTGCCATTGCCTGGCCATTACGTAAGTAGCAAAGTACATAACCTCAAAAGTGCTGCAGTTCATCAATAGAATAGTCACTTTAAATGTTTATGTATAATAAAATAGATATAAAAAATTATCTAAACGAAAATTATGAACAACATTTTTCGCGATAAAGCGTATAAAATTTCAGTTTATATATGTAAAATGTCTTTCTCGAAAGTTTAAGAAATTTCTTTTTCAAAATCGTGCATAAGCTCGAATTTTACACTCCCTATGACAAAAAAGTTTCTTTTACATTGTTTAATTAAACATGTTTATTTTGTCTTCTGCGGATTGTTAAAAAAATAAAAATTTCATGCTTGACAGTCCAAGAAACTAAATTTTAAAATAGAATATATTTTTAGAAATGGTAATAAATTAAAAATTACAGTAAGATGCAATTTTAATAGGCGTGTAAATAGTCCGTCTTTATGTTTGTGAATTCTAATGACGGAAAAATCTCTTTTCATTGTTCGAAATGTGTATTCAAGGATTTATATTCGGGGATATACCCATACTTGCAAAAATGTGCTTATAAGTAAAAGTCCCCTGTATTCAGAAAGGATAATTCTTCGTTCTCGAAGGTTCATCTGCGAGGAACAAGAGTCCTGCTGTGCGAGCAGTTTAGACTAAACGTCTACGTGCGGTTACGAATTCGTCACACTTTGGCACCCAAGGGCGTGTAATACTCCTCGGCTTCTTAAGACTTTATTAAATCTAATGCTTTTGCGGTTTCTCCTAATGAAAACAAATTCAAACAAGTTAAATTTATTTATTTTTAATAATTAAATTAAATATATAAAAATAAATTTTAAACAAATCAAGTCATTATTAAACGAGCATATGTTTTAATATTCATTTGTAACTAAATCATTTGTAATAATTGTGCTAAAAATAGTCGTAAAATTAAATATTTTCTTTCCCACTATCAAATGAAACCATTGACCAATGCACTGAATACAGTAGATTTTGAAAAGTATTACATGTTTCCTGTAAAAATGCAAGGATAAATACCTAATAATATTGATGCATACGTTTTAATTCTGTTCTAATGAATAAACTATAACTTTAGGAATAATGAAGAAACATTCTAATATTTCATTATGTTGCGTTGTACATTTCAGTCAGACTCTCTAAATTACATGGAGTGAAAATTAAGCTACTATAGCCAACAACTGCATGCTCACTCTTAACTAATAAAAGTTACTCTGTATGGAGTAAACACTTACTCTGCCTGAGGTAAACAATCACTTTTTCTCTGATGTGCCACAATTTCACTCTAAGAGTTACACTCTAAACTCCTTGGACTGAAATTTTACTTTTAAAGAGTTAGAATTCAATACAAGTAAAAGTGAAAGGTGAGCCACTAGGTATGGAGTGATCTTTTACTTCAATTGCAGTGAAATTTAAATAAAATGTTGAAATCTTATATGCATAAATTGTAATCTGTTACTACAACTATATATTTATAAACAAATATAAAAATTTATTATTTTTAATAAAAAATAATGAATTTCTTTATTTTCATAAAATAAGTTGTATCAATCAATTTTACGGCATATTTGAAATTAGCAGAGAAGTATAGGAGCGAATAAAACTGACACGAAACTTCTTTTGGAAACGTGATTTATTTCTTTAATTTCTATTAATGTATGGACTAAATAATTACAGATGACATGAAGGATATTGTATAAAAAAGTTAATTTTTTTTTAACACAAACCATGTTCAAAATTTGTAAGCTAATTTTCTGAGGTGATTTTCATCCAATCAATGTATCTATATAATTCATAATGAGACAACATGAATGTTAATGTCTCAATTTGTTGGAATATACTCAAGAGTTTCCTAAATTTCCTCTTGTTGCCAAGATTGAGTTTTTAAATTGAACTTTTGATAATTTCGGTAATCAAGGGGTATTTTAATGGAATGAACGTATTTATGTTTTTAAGAGCTTCACTTGATCTATCGGTGTATTTATTTTACCTAATAAATAACTAATTTCAAATTTACTCATAAGCATCTTAACGTAAGGGTCTTCTAAATTAATATTCTATTTTTTTATGAAATTTAAAACCTTAATATTCCAAGTATTAATAACTACATTATTTATAACTTTGCTTATAGCTGCTATTGTAAGTTCTCTTTGGAGTGAATTTTAATTCCACACAGCGTGAACCTTCACTCCACGGGAGGAGGGGAATTAGACTCCAACATTTGGAGTGAATTTCTTCACTCTTTCATTTGGAGTAACTTTCTTCACTCTTTCATTTGGAGTAACTGATCGCACTAATTTAGAGTCGTCTTTCATTGTTTTTAGAGCGAGCACCCTGCTCATTCCAGATTTAGATTCAAAATTTCACCTTAAGAAATTTAGAGAGTAGGGACGAAAATTTGAATAATTAATGATAGCAGTGACATACATGTTACATAATTATTACTTCTGACGTTTGATGAGTTATTATGCATCTTCATAATACTAAACAATATCTTAATATATTAGGTTAGTTTCCACTACTCTTAATAGCTCAACAGGTCCTAATTGCATTTTATCAGTTACTCTATTATTGTCCTTAAGCATCATTAATAGAACTATGTAACAGTTGATAAATTGAAATGTGTAAGTTAGTTGGACTGAATTAAAAAAAGTTATCGCGATGAACGTTTGAAAAATGTAACCACTATTTATTTGCCTGAATTAAAGTAGTAAATTAATCACATGTACTGGATCCATTCAGGATGTTGAGGTTGAGGACGTATCAAATTAATCATACCACATTGCCCAATATTATTTTCTGTAAAGGTTATGGACATAGGTTAAAGTTGATTGCATATTTTTAACAGCTCACAAGATTAATCTTTTACAGTTATCTTGGAAAATTGTTATTTTAGAAATGACGCGCAATTTGAAATAACTTTGATTGTCCATTATTTAGTTAGTATGCAATTGTATAGTAGTATAAGAATAGTTTAAATATGAAGGAACGGCCAATTTATACGCATTGTTAATATGCAATGAATAACCAATTTTATTAAACTTTAAAAAAGTCTTATACACTATTAGGGAAAAGTAGTCTAGTTGTTACAACCATTGAAAATGGGTAAACCTAACCATTTAAATGTTTGAGATAACCATATAAATATAGTTGTGACTAATATAAAAGATACAACCATATAATAATAAGCTAAATCAACCATATAAATAGTTGACACAACCATAAAAATAGTTGTGACAAATATGAGCGCAGCTGGGACGGATTTTACTATAGTGTTTTCTCCGTTTGCAAAAATAATCGGAGAAAAATCCATTAAAAATGTATTCACCAAACATGAAAAAATAAAAATATGTACTAAAATATTCAAAACAGTTAGGGCATTTTCTACTCACGTGGACGATCGAATAAAATAATTTAATTAGTTAAAGGCACTTTTTTAAAAGAATTTCGTATATGAAAAACGTTTTATTTATTTTTTCATACAGAGCCAGCCGGTGTCCAAAACCAAAAATGAAAAAACACAATTCTTACTTCAAGTATGGATCTAACTGGTAAAAAATGCAGTAAAAAAATTCGTTCTGAAACAAAGAACAAGAAACGCAATTGGTGTTTCTCTTTCTTTTTTTATTTTTGGATTGGAGCGCCATCTAGGCTTCTAAAGAATGTGTTCTATTCGGATTATTCTTTTGAGGACATTTTCAAATACATATATAAGAAAATCAGTATAGATCGAAATGTACAATTTATAGAATTTTAAAAAATATTGTAGTGAAACATTGTCACACCTAGGAGAAACATTTCATAAATTGTATTCGAAATCCCCTGTTGTATAGAATGGAAAATTGCGTTTAACATGCAATGCTTAATGACTTAAAATATATCTCCTAATGATTTTTCCGACAGTGTTGTCTCTAAATTCCATGGAGTGAAAATTTCACTCTATATTCTACAGCATCAAGAGTGAAAGAAAAAAAACTCACAGAAGAGTGAAATATCCCTCTCAATACAGTGAAAATTTCACTCTTCGCGAACGAGCGTCTCAGTTTTCGATCCAAAGAATTTAGAGAGTATATGTTCCACAATCCTTAGGAAGTTTGTAGACTACCAAGAAATACATAACTTTGAATAAAGGAATATATTTACCTAGTATCTAATTCATAATAATCAAAAACTTGTGTACAATTTCTGCAGGAATTACTGCGAAAACATTATTTTTTCGAAAAAATAACAAAAAATAATTAAGGTTTTTTCATGTACGTATATAAATAAATAACAGCAGATCCGTCGACAATGGCTGGAAGACAGAAAGTGGATCAATTTGTACCTCTGTAAGATCTAAACGACGTCCAATTTTTCTGCCTCGGAAATCCGAGCAGATGACGACGGTGGCATTCAAGTGGGTGCTTCTCAAAGAAGACGAAGGCGACAACGGTAGCAATTTTTCGGCGAACCTTTGGAAAAGCCCGATGATCCTGTATTGTGCCTTATACAATATAAAAAAGATCGAGCAGATGAAAAATGTCGTGCAAGCTAGATTGCATTTCGTAACATATACGTAATCCACGTCGTTATTCCGCCATCTACGAAAATGTGTTATTTTCGCTGCGAATGTCAAGGTTCGAAATATTGGCAATGTCACAATTAATGGTCCTTGTAAATGACTTTAAAAAACTTTAAGAAGATATCTTTCATTTAGAGGTCAGTGGTCAATCTAATGATTATACAAAATTAGAAGAGATTTTTGAAATGTATTATTTATATGCCTGTAGGGCATCTCTTTCCTTCTATATGTTTCTCTTTTTACATTTATGGTATTTGACAATTATGGTAAACATTAAAATTTAACCCACATATATCCACAGGAAAAAGTTTAATAACAAAAAAATTAGAAAGTATACGTCATAAGTGACGACAATTATCATCTGACGTGGTTTTAAAATTGTTCATAATTATTCTTCTTATATTTTGCACCGGTAGAAATGTTTGTTTACAGTTAATGTAATAGCAATTCATAGTGAAGCTAACAGAATTTAAATTTTGATCTTATGTAAGGTACTTTATCCTGAACTTACCGTAATCGTAGATTCGGTTAAATTTTTTATATTAATAGTTAATATAAGAATTTTAAATATTAATGTTGGGATCATTACGTGACATGTAGTTTACGCGCTTACAGTTTCGACGAAACAGAGATAAACAAACAACATACGCGCATTTCTTTGATGTTCTGCGAATTTTTCAACGAATTGTTGACATGCGCATAACAAATGACATAATTTAATATAAGATTTATTTACAGCTATAACGAAGGCTCATTGAATGTTAAAATATACGTGTTAATTTACAATAACATTGCAGGAAAGTGCTAGTATTTTCATCTCAAAGTTACCCGCCGTTTTTAAGTTTACAGTTACTGTTATAACTTTACAATTAATAAAAGAGCTTTGAAATTAGCTTTCATTAACTATTAGTAAATAATATTTCTCACTGTGCTTACACGATAAAATGTCAATTTTAAATAATTTCCCTCGCAATTGAAGCAGTCGTGAATACACCAATAACTTTTCCCCATAATTAAATATAAAATGATAAATTTTTATTCTTTCTGTACTACTCAAAAGTGTCAATAATTGCAAATAACGCTACAGGTGTATAAGTCAGAACATTCTTTTCCATGTGCTTGCAAAAAAGAAGGTAATTGAGAAAAAAATAGAATTGTTTAAATTGTCTATATCTCAGATTGTCATAAATCGGATTTTATTTGTATAATAAACAAAGCAGCTGTAATGATAGCTAAATACGTGAAGGAAATCTCCTTAAAATCTCCTTAATACATTTTTTTTCATAAAATTGGTGTATGTATTCAATTGTACTCAAAATGCTTTGTTGTCGAAACAATGTAGACAAACCAGAAATTTATTTACATTTTAATTCTAAACAACAAAGATACGATATAAATGTCAAAGACCGAAATCAAAGAAGAAAATCTTGAAATTAAAAATTCAATCGTAAGTACTGAAATATGACAAAAAAAATATTTACGGCGAAAAGTTATCATGCAGTTTATACGTTTTCTTATGGAAATACATCAGGTTTGTCGCAAGAATTTAAGATCAAGTCTGTTTCTAATGTTGATCTAAAAATAACAAAACTTAAAAACATAAAAAGTCTTTTGAAATGTTTGAATCCAACTAATGCAAAAAAATCTTGTTAAAAAATGTGTAATTTGTTGTTCTCTGTTGATTATTTTTCACTCCCCGGCAATCACTTTTGCCATGCCAAAGACGAAATTTATTAAACTTCAAAGTTTAATATCTTAGCGAAAAATTATCGTAGCTTAAAAAGTCGAACGGAATTTCAAAGGTTATTGCAATAGCTTTCATTTGAGCAGAGAAAAAAATCGAAAAGACGCAAAATTCAGATTTTTATCGATAAAAAATCAACAAGAAAAAATACGATATTTTTTATCTTTAGTTAATTGTTTGCCAATTTGAAACGAATAACAGTAGGGTAATGAAACTAACGGGGTTTTAAAGGTATGGTTTTTACCTTTAAAATGATCGCTCGTCCATTTTTATGCGACCTTTCTGACCGGTGTTATGACTATTTTTATAAAAAAACATTATTTTTTTTAGTTTCTTATTATCTCAAAAACTAAGAGAGATAGAAAACAATGTTACATACAAAAAATATTCGTTTTTAGGTAAAAAATACCAAAATAAAGTCAAAATTTTAAAAATCAAAAAATTTTTTTCTTCATTTTTTGTAGGTAGAAATTTTTTTTTAATTTCTCATTTTATAATACAGTTATAGTTAACATAGTTCTTTATTCAAAGTTATACATACGAGCTTGATCGTGTGTATAAAAATTCGTCCCAAATCAAAATCTGATTTATGGAATGTCTTACAACAAGAATGGAACAATTTGAAAGACGATATTTTGAATAAGCTTGTCTCAAGAATGCCACGCTTATGCAAAGCCATGATAAGAAGCAAAGGTGGTCACTTCGATGAAAAAAACCTGTATTATAAGTTAAAATTTGTTGATGTTATTACATTGTGTCATCTATGTATGTATTATAATTTTGAGCAATTTATTGTAACATGACATATTATGTCATATATATGTGTTCTGTGTATGTTATAAAATAAAAATTCTACAATTAAGAAATAAAGATTTTTGTTATTTCTTGAAAGAATTTGTTATGTAATACATAAAACCAATATATATAATAATTTTACAAAACATTTCGTAGTGCCCAATAATGCAGAAAAATATTTCCTTATCATTAAAATATTGACGTGTACATTTGTAAAAGTAACGCTACGTTTTGTTCGTATATATAACTTTGAATAAACAACTATATTACATATAATGAGAAATAAAAAAAAAATTCTACCTACAAAAAATGAAGAAAAAAATTGTTTTGATTTTAAAAATTTTGACTTTATTTTGGTATTTTCTACCTAAAAACGAGTATTTTTTGTAGGTAACATTTTTGTCTATCTCTCTTAGTTTTTGAGATAATAAGAAAATAAAATAAAATCATATTTTTTTATAAAAATAGTCATAACTCCGGTCAGAAAGGTCGCACAGAAATGCACGAGCGATCATTTTAAAGGTAAAACCCCGTTAGTTTCATTACCCTACTGTTATTCGTTTCAAATTGGCAAACAATTAACTAAAGATAAAAAATATCGTATTTTTTCTTGTTGGTTTTTTATCGATAAAAATCTGAATTTTGCGTTTTTTTTCGATTTTTTTCTCTGCTGAAATGAAAGCTATTGCAACAACCTTTGAAATGCCGTTCGATTTTTTAAGCCACGATAATTTTTCGCAAAGATATTAAACTTTGAAGTTTAATAAATTTCGTCTTTGGCAAGGCAAAAGTGACTGCCGGGGAGTGTAGGTATACCTTCTATAGATCTGTAAAATATATTTGTAATGATTTGTAATAAAGTTAGAAATGCAATTTCATAAATCTACATTTATTATCTTTGAATTTTGCGTCGTGTAATCCGTTTTAATTCAAACGGGAGTATAAAATTGATTTTTAATTCGGGTCTTATTTTTTATGGGGTTGTAAGAGTCACGTCTAACTAATGTAGTTGTTTTCTGTTCTATTAAAGACACCTAAAACACCCAAATTCAAATCCGTTAATCTATACTGGTCATAGAGTAAAAAAGACTTTAAAAACGCCGAAATCTCAATAATTCGTAGTTTTAGGAGATACGCCCTTATTTCTTAAAAGGCTTCATTACCGTGAGAAAAATATACTTTATGCAACGGTAGTACAGTTTCCTTCGAATTATGTGTATGTTTTAAGGACCTAAAATTAGTTATTATGGAGGGGCGGCTACTTTATAGTCCGAGGACGATAATGTACACATTATGTGTCTATGCGCATGCGCATAGGCATGTAACCTTACTTTATCGTCCGTATACCATAAAACACTCAAAACACGTTGCACGCACATAACCTCGGAAACCGGACTCCTAATACATAAAATATCGTATGTAACGTGGAACTAAAACAATGATGGTCCTCGCATGTGTTTCTGGTAAGCGTCTGCGCCTCATACCATGCCCGGACCAGAATTTAGTTCCATGTTACATAATATACTATTTCGTCACACCTGCCCAAATTCGCGGTCTTTATGTGTCGGTAAAGTTGTCGGGAAGGTATCGATTGCCGCCGAGCACCACAACTCCGCTTCTGCGCGTGTCAAAGACATTAGATCTATACTAATGATAAAAAATGATTACAAGATTCTGTCCATAATGGTAAATCATTACTTTAACAGGAATGAATTGTATCGAGATTGCGACTAGTGGCAAGAGGAGCAACTACATTATGTACACTGATTGAGCGATTCTTTACTTCCGAGCTTGAATCACAGAATTCTAATAACCAAAATTTTGTTCGAATTAACTTACTGACTCTCGCACGCACTGAGTAAAGTTGTAATAGTGTGCATAAAAATACCGTTTTACGCCCTAGTAATATAATATAAGATATTCATGAAACTTTAATATTATATAATTGCTTTAAATATTATAAAACGTTTTATAAATATAACTTCATAAGTTTTGTACATCTAACGATGATGAAAACTTGAAATGAAGAAATCATGTTTTTTAATCACACCTAACGTTTCGGCTGGAATAAATTCCTGCAGCATACACGAAGCACGCCAACAGTAGTATTTTTCAATAAAGGCAGACTTGGACTACAAAAGAGAACTTTTTGGCGCGTGCTACCGACTCTTGGAGAATTTCCTCCTTTTCGCCATTGTGCGCATCTAACCCAACACTAAGACACTTTTGAATGACAGACTCAAAAACGCAAACCGCCTGCTAAGGATTGTCTGTGAAATTTGCGCGTAAACTGAATGGACATCGTGCTCTTGCGGTTTAAGATTTCGGCGTCGACCGCCGACGTGACGACAATATGTGCTGGAGGAATGGAAATCATTCTTGCCTAGTATAATGACGCTAAATTATATGTTTCGTAATTCGTGGCTGGTAATAAGACGTGTGACTGGCATTATTTTGAGATTAGAATGCGACTAGGCCGACCTTTCATAAGTCGATGCACGGTTTCTTACAATAGTGTAGTGAATTTTCTAGTTTTATTTAGTGTTCGCAATCCTATAATTACGCCGATAGACTCGTTGATTGTATTGTAGATCGAATAATTCGCAGCAGGACTTAGTAAATACAACTATAACCTATATTTGTTTGGTATCGCGTGTGTGTGGTCATGGGGTTACTTTCCTTGGTCATTCATCAAAAAATGTCAACAATTACTAGTTTTCATTTCATTTCGACCTGTTTATTTAGTAAACTTTCATTTTTAAATTTACAGAGTTTTTAAAACTTTTTGACTAAATCTAAACCAATTCGCTATGCTACTGTATTAAAAATAATTCCATGACAAAAATATAAAATCTAATGAGTTTTATAATATTAAAAAAATATCGACCCACTGCTGAAATACTGCGATACGGGTAGGGATTTTTTTTATACAGAATGGACAATTCTTTATACAGAGTTGTATCAAATATTTGTAAAAAAAAAACAGTAAAAGGCCTTCGAGGAGTCCTAGGTGGCGTCCCAATCTAAAAACGAAATGACTTAACATTTATGAATGTCAATGTTTACATCATTATTTGAATGATATTGTAAATTATTCGTTTCTTAAGTTTCTCTCCTAAAAAACACAGGTTTCATAGTTCTTTATTGGAAATATGAAGAGAATTTAGTGTTGTACAATCAATTATATTACAAGCTAAAGTTTTATAGTTTCGAGTTGTAGTTAAGAGACCTAAATATAAATGTCATGGAATTCATTATTCTGATGTCTAAAATAAGATTAAATGTCAACACTATTGGAATTCATAATCGTGGAGATGGAAACGACAAATGTGAAAGTAGATTTTATTCGTAAATTGCTAACAGTTGTTTTAATGTTACATTAGATATTAATACACTGGTAAAGATTATATGCCAATAAAATTTCGATTACCTAAATCTTATATAGTTGTGGATTTTACTCAGTAAATCGCATATTTTTATAAAATTCAAATGCATTAAAAATGAAAGGAAATGCATGTTTTAAATAAGACATGTAGGTCAACTTTTATTAACTCTAAAATAAAAAAATAAATTTCAAACCAAACTAACAGGTATTAATTTTATAAAATCTAAAATACAAAGTTTTAAAACATATAAACAGAGAAACTACTCTGTTAGCAATTTCTCTAGGAATTTTCTGAAATAGTAACTGAAGTTTTTTACTGTGACTAAACTCTAAACTGTTTAGTAAAATTCTGAAACCATAACGATAAAAAACTTCGGTTACTCTTTCATGAAATTGCTACAGAAATTTGTAACAGTGTAGTAATAGAAAGATTAATCTTTGTTTTACAAAGGTTTTTGTAACATTTCATTTGTAATTAAACTTAGTGTTGACAAGTCAGACTAATTAAGAAGGTAGTTCTTTTAGTTTCTTTACAGGTCTAAAACTCACGCAGAGTATTCAATGTAACTACATTTACGTCCATTTAAGGACAGCTAACTAATTACGTGAAAGCAGTTAAAGTCTTCTTTGCGAAGAATGATTAAATATGTTAAAGACATTTTTATTACTTTTCCTTTAACTACGTAACAATATTTGCAGTTAATTATAAGTTGTTAGTTTTTACTGGTTACTAGAGAAGGAAAGAAAAAAGGTTATGTTGTACTAACTACGCTTGACTATACATACTACTAAAAAGTATTCAGATTAATAAGTTTGCTTATGTAAAAAGGTGAACTTCAATTATGTCAGAAAAGTATTGTGTATTTGTAATAAATATGTAAATTAACTGCGCTTAGTAATTACCTAAAGAACCATACTATTCCATTCACTATTTTCTAATATTTCTATATAAAATATGTTTCTAAAATTTTATATTATTTAAAATACAGTTATTTCATATCATTTTTCTATTTAGAGGTTAGTCCCGAAGAACTAGAAAAATAAGTAATTAAAAAACTGAAATTTATCTATGAATCTATGTAAATTTGTAAATGTAAACAAAAAGTATTTTTTGAATTTACTTTAGAAATTTTAAATTTTACATACGACGTAGTTATTGAATAATATTTTACTATTTTTAAAGTATAAATCCACCAATTTAATGAGTGAAATTTATCAGTTTTCGAATTGGTAACTTCGTTTCGTACATTCGACCAAAAAGAGTGTGAAAAAACAACAACAACAACAAGGAATTCAAATGAGTAATTATTTGTGATTATTGAAATTTTTTTTCGAAAACTTTGAGCAAAAGTTTTACATAGTAAAAATGTATATCTGTCAAGAAACAGATTAACTAAACTTATTGTATAAAAAAATTAATTCTGAGATTAAAATTACGTCAGAAATGTCTAACATGCAAAAATTCTATAACAAAGAAGAAGAAATACAAATTTTACTATTGATTTCCTGTTAAAAATAATCAATTTTTGTTTTGGTTTATAAATTATGTAAACAAAGGTTTGTTACTAAAAGATTTGTGATTCATTTTGAATTCGAGAATTTAAATTATCTTCCAAACTCTGCATGGACTGAATTCACACTCCAATTGGAGTGAGTTCTAATTGTGAAATAGTCACCCTAACTGAAGAAGTTACTCTATCGATGAGTTGAAAACTTCTATCTTATAAGAGTCGAAATTAACCCTATACGGAGTGATTAATCTTCCACTCTTGGTTGGAGTTAATATTCACTCTTAACTTAATCTTAAATGATATTCTACAGTAAAAAGTTTGAAATTATTTAAATAGTTTACGTGTCTAAATTTTATTTTATTTAAAATAATTATGTACATAAACAAGAAAACATTGTTATTATAGTAAAAAAAAGCGTATTTTTCCTATCACAAGAGATCAGTTCCACACATTTGAAATTTTTTATGGAGACTCGGAATTCATTTTACGTTGAACAGTGCTAGTACCCTCCAGGCATAACTCAAATGCCTTCAATGTAAAGTGTAATCAAGTTGAAAATTAGTTCGTTTTGAATCTAATTTAGCGAATCGACACTCCTTTGAAAAGGAAAAGAGCAATTCTTACTTGGAACAGCTTTGCAGCGGGAAAACGTGGGAGTCATTGTTGAGTTCTTTATGCATTTGGAAATCGATAGTCATGGTAAGGACAGTTGCGTACACGTTAATCATTTTTCATCGAGAGATTCTACACAATGTTAAGGTCATATGTACGAATGCATCTGTGACTTTTCAAAAGTGCTGATAATTTATTACGATGCGTTAAAATCGATACACTTACGCAGAAGTACCAAAAGGTTTCATTGAAAATTTGGAACAATGTGTAAAGGGTTTCTGGTATGATTAGAGATTTGTGTGGTTTTGACAATGAATAAATAATGAAGGAAGGAAAGGTGTACAGTGAAAAGAAAAATTCATTTGATGTTGTCCATCGATATATTTTGTACCGAAAACCCATTTTAAAAAAATTGGACTATTTATAATCTTCAACAAATGAATGCTTGTAAAAACTGCTAAATGTTTATTATTTTTTATGAAATACAATCCAACATTTTTAGTTTATCTTTTAATATTTCAAAAATAACATTTAATACATAAAGCTGGCCGGGGAACAAAGTTCCGAATATCAAAACCCCGAAAGGCTGAAATTTCGATATTGCGTGGATCCAAGGTATTTTAATTTGCTTTCTTAAATTCTTTCTTAATATGCTTATTTGATCTTAATTATTCACTTCTGCTTAATTATTAGTATTTCATTAATTCACAATAATTAATTATTGTAATTAAAGTAATTTTAGGTGATTTTAAATTCTTTATTCATTCCACTTTAAATTATGTAAATAATCTAAAGTGGCTAAATTTCTTTAATAAAAATTGGTCGATTTTCTGCTAAAAATGACTTTTTCACTGTTTCCAAAGTAGAAATCTCACTTTATTAAAAGGAGATGGAAACATGTCACTCTAATGAAGTATACCTGTAGCTGGGAATGGCTCAATTTTTACTCTCTATAATTTAGGCTTTAAATCACCCACAATTAGTTTCATTATAAAACATTTTTTTCAACCTAAATGTTCCCGATTCTGCACGGTAAAATAAATTTGAAAAAAAAACACAGGATATGAGTGCGGATTAGTGACAACGGGCTCATGCATTTGCACTAACATTATGTGCAAGCATGTAGAGAATTTAGATTTTATAAGAGATAATAAAATATTTTAATGCACATATTTTGATGGAATTTGATTTTATTGAAAATTAAAAAACTATTAACTTACATAGTGCTGCAGAGTCAGTACTGAATGGACTAATGAAATATCATAAGGCGATGAGGCAATGTTTGACTGCAAACTATAAGTGAAATACTTATCCAAATTATTAATCGTCTATAATCTAAAATATTGTCCTAAGTATTCAGAAAATTGACTAAAAATTAAATAAACGTCTTTTTCATTCTAAAACCATCAGAAGCTTTGTAGTTTGTAGTTATTAATGCAGGGAACTTCATTTATACATTTCCTACGAAAATTATTTTTTAGATGTCATTAAATTGTTATCCTTGGTTGTGACAATGATGAAAACGTTTTTACAACCATCTTATATGTTGGCTATTACAGACCAACGCTTCCTTAAACGCATGTTATTATCCGATTTCTAATAGTTATAGACTTCTTAAAAGAATTTGTACATTTCGATGTTAACAAATATTTTAATGAGCGTTATATATTAAAAATTATATATTATATATTGTATGGTGCTTCTGTGGTTTATATTATTTCAATGATTCCCAGATTATAGAAAATATAATAACATGGAAGAAATGATTAGTTATATCAATTACATAAAAGTTGTAAGCACAAAAGCAGCGAATGCAACAAAAAAATTAGAAAATGCAATAAATCAATGTATTTTAATACTAGTAATTTTAAATAGTTAAATTAACAATCAAAATTTGTAAAACCTACTGTTTCTTATTATTCTTCTAGTAACCATGGACGGTAAAAAGCAATTTAGTAAATCATTAATTTTATTTCATTAAACGAATTATCGTGTATATGTATGGTCGATGACAGGATTTCGATTAAAAAATGCGTTTGGTTATATTTTGATTGCCAACTTAAATAAATGCTCTAAACACATGATTTCTTTTGGTTTTTTAAATTTATTGAAGTACAAATCTGCCAAAACATGTGTTACATAAAAAAGATGGAGCGTTAGATTGGATTAGTTAATACTAAGAAGGGGGAAGTATAGGTTGAAGCACTCAATAGGTTAACGCATTGCGTAAATTCAATGGAATCATTTTTCTCGTGGATTTGCTTATTATGCGTGATTTTTTGCATTTTAATCACAACATTTATACTTAAATGAATATAATAAAACAACGCAGCTTGAACTAAAAATGAAATGCTGGTTTTAAGTGTATATCTCATATTTGTTAGGCACGTACGAACTGAAGAGATTTTTTTCAATAATTAATTGATTAGTAATCATATAGTAATGTAAGTCTAAAGTCATGGTAAATATTTGTATCACTTATATAAATTATGATGCTAATTACGAAAAATATGTGATAAAAATTGCAAATCGATAAGAATAAAAATTCGTAATTCTCCAAATAAAGAAGCAATTTCTCTGACAAAATTATTCTTTTAACAAAAATTAGTAAGAATGTTAACCAACCTGAAATAGTAACGACAACTTCTCTTGTTGTGCCGAGTAACTATTTTTTCCATGTACAAGTCATATGCAACGCAATTTTCTTATCCATATGTTATTGAAAGTATTTTAATTTAAAACAAATATTCTTTCATATATTGTAAAATCGGTTATAATCCAGAACCTTATATTCCTAATTTAACAAACTAAAATGGTCAAAAATAATATTCCTAAATATTGATTATAAAATCAAAACAAAAATGAACTTATAACAAAATAAAAATGCACAGAAAAATTATTAGTAGATTTTACTGTCACTACAGTAAAATTTATAGGAAATGTTGTGTAACATTTATGAAATAGAATTTACGCAATATTATTAGTTTTCTTCATTTATATAGTTAAGTACTTCATTAGATCAAATTGTACAATAAAACTTACCTTTATTACTTTTATTTTGTAAAGGAATTATTATAATATCTGAATGGATTTTTCGGAAATAGTCGTTTAAGCTGTTTTCCTGAAGATGTTATTTAAAGTTTGAAATACTATTTTTGCAGACTTTTTTTAATAAAATTTCGATATTATTATTATTTATACATTTATAATTTTTTTTTATACAAGTTCGGCATTGTATTATCCAATTCCGGTAAATTTTACTTGCAAATTTTTCCATGAATTCCCAAAATATTTAAGAAACCACTATTAGAACTGCACAAATTAAACTTGTTAATTGCAGATTTAGTGCCTACATTCTTCTTTCGTGAAAAATAACGTTTTATTAAATAAAAAAAAACAGTTGAACAAAAATGTATCTTAGTCTTGAGGTAATTAGTTTTTAACTTTTAAGAAGTTAATATGAGTATGAGGTTTATATGAGTAATAATTCAGATAAAAATGATAAAATTTATTTCTTGTTGATCTAATGTTTATTTAAAAAATTATCGTTTAAACTATAAAAACATATTTTTTATTTTTAAGTAAACGTAACGTAGTAAATTAAAATTAAACAAAACAGCATTTACTATTCCTATTTTAATTGTTGCATATTCCCATATGACTAATGATATTTTACTATTTTTAATTGATAATGGTGCACAAAGTTGTTTATTTTGTGTTAGAGAAATTGTGATATATTTTTACGTTTTAATAATAAAGTTAGACTTTATCGAACTTTGCAAACGTAAATGGAGTTTCTCAAATGCAGCCAGGATAGTGGACTTTTAATGTAGACAAAGCTTTAATTTATATTACATTTCTTTGAATTTTGAGTGTATTGTTCAACTTGCTTTGTTTAAGTTGATAAAAATTACAATTACATTTTTTACAGACAAATACTCCGCTTTTTTTTTTATTATCGAAAATTTAATTAAATACTGTTAAGTAGTTTCCGTACCTAATTAAACTTTTAATAGAAATTTAAAATATTTACAAAATATTAATTGAAAATGGTTAAGCGACCAAATAAATTTAACACCTGTTGCACGATTGAAACTTTCCATAATCGAGCAAATCTGTATAACTCATATAATAATTACGTTGCTAAAACTTTTCTTAAAATAGATTATGAAAATTAATATCATTTATCGATTGTCTGCCACATCTGAGATTTCGTTTTTTAATCAAATTACAAAGATAAAAAAAAGTGGATATTGCCTTCATAAAATTGTCCACGCCATTGACATTCATTCATAAAACCCAAAGACTGACAAAATTGATAAAGACATCAGCAATTCATAACAAAAATGTACTTTCACCTAAAGTTCAGTAATTTGTCACTTTCTCTTTGTCGCACCTCCTCATAAGTCGAAAGACAGTAGTAAACGTACGTACGTCGTACCTCTTCCACCCTTGTAATTAACGATCCGACTTGAATCGGGGGATCGAATACATACAAACGAAATTTGATCCCTTCGCACCGGTCTACGGTGGCGCACCCTTTCGAGGGGCCCAGTACCCAGGAACCTACACAAGGCCCGGCGCGAACCCCACCTCGCCAGTAACATACCAGCCGTCGTAGTGTCATGATCGGCGTTACGGGTCGAAAAACTCACCCTTGTGTTCATTTTCGCGCCATGCTGTGTTGGATGTGAAACCACCGTTTTTTTTCGAAATAACTTTCAAAAACTACTAAATTAAATTTTTATTACTAACTGTTTGGAAATTTAACCACGATGCATCTAACCAGTGTTAAAAGTGTACCAGTGTTCGGTTTGGTCGTTCGTGATCCTCGGATGTATTGTTGAACCGACTTCTCCAAAATATCAAGACTAGATACCAAAAAGTGAGTTCATTAATGATTTCGCTTTGCTGGTGAACATCGCTTTACGTTTAGTCACTTTTGGAGTTAGACCACCGTTCACCTCTAGGAATGACCCTTTGTATCGCAGGGACATGTCGCTGATAGGGTTGATATCCTGAAAATGTCGCTTTTAGTAAAGTAGATTAAACTGATTTGACTGACAAAGTACTTATGGACAGTCTTATTGAATTTTTAGTATAAGGACTAAAGTTATCACGTGCAGTGATCGATTTAGTCTAGTTCAATCAAAACATAATCTTGTATCTACTAATTAAAATTGTAATGTAAAAAATACATCGTTGAAAATATCTGCTTTCTGGTTTTGTAGCTTCTGGGAGTTGATTAAACGATTATTTCTGCCTAAATGACTTTTTTCTGTCGAAAAAAAATAACGGGATAAGAAAACTCATTTCTTAGAATAGGCACGTGGTACTAAATCGAAATTTCGCAATCATCCAATCCTTTGCCTAGCAACATATTTTAGTTCTCCGAATAGAAATGGAACCCACACACCGCGAGTGACCGCCAGTGGAGGCATCGGCGATCTTCCGATGATAGGTCGTTTTTTTAGGGCCGAAGGTCTAAGGATTCTAAGTTCGCCGATATTAGATAGTAGGCACGTGAGAGCCGTTGAATCCCGATTTGGCGGCCATTAAGTTCCGACTTTCGTCTTTTCTTTTTTACCGGCGAAAGGATCCAGTAGATGGGAACCGGTTTGTATTCTACGAGACCTCGAATATCCGCTCGGTCGGCTCCAAAATCTTTTTCAGCTGTTCTAGTCGCGAACTCGAGTCTCTTCACACGACTCTTCTAGTTTTCGCGTATATAAACCTTTTACTTAAAAGTCGTTCAGTATTAGAGAATTCCGCGCTGACCATAACAAGTTTGGAAAAAGTGCCCGCGAAAGGATCTAGTCTTTTCCCGGTCCTTCGCGGGCAGCTTTTTTAAAATCTTCTCATCGAAAAATTTAGATTCCAAAGATCGACTTGGGGATTTAGGGGTTATTTTATGTCTAAGGTAAGAATGCCGACTAGTTTTGGGTAGCACGAATAGCTTAGCTCTTGGGATACAGAATATCTTATATGTTAGATAGACGTCAAGCAGATGCTAAAAAGCGCTTAGAAAGAATAGAAAGACTTTATGAGTTCTTATGAACTTTCGGCAATGAGATAAAGATCGATCTAATGAGCTGATATTAAGAACCGATATTACTGCAATCTACTTTTTCGTCGAATGCATGGATCATTCTAGACAGATGGACTCTTCCAGATAGGGTTAGAGTGACAGGTACCCGATTTATCTCAACGCGGGAAAAAGATTTAGTTGGAGTAAACAACCGCTCAGGTCCATTCAAAAATTGATTGGAGCAACTAATATACTATCAATACACTAATCAGTTAATTCATTTTTATACCGATTAACTAGATAACAAACCACATTATCTGTTAATGAAAATATTTACTTGGCTGCTCAAATCAATCCTTTTTTTGCGTATGTTTTTTGAAGTGTTCTAATATTTCTCTATAAAAAATGCCAAAGTCGAAAATATTACATAACGATTATGAAATAATTATGGGACCAGAAAATATTGAATTGAGAAAATATCGAATGCACATAACCTAAAAGTAAGATGCTAAATGGACGCTATGAACATTCGACATTTTTCTGGTTTGTTTGGAGTTTTCCATATTTTCAAGATTTTTCTAAGCAGTGACAAAAAATTAACTTTTCTTTGAGTAACCTCAAAATAAACTAAGAACTATTTCAAGAACAATTAATCACATTATTTTTAATGCAAAATACAGTAAAATGTAGTATATTAGTGGACTCCAGAAAAGTTTGGTAATTGGTATTTTAATAATTAGTTTGGTTGATTATTTGGTAATTAATTATTTGATAATTGGTATTGGAAATGTATTTTGTTGATATAAGAAGCTGCATTAGAATTGCGAAGTATAAATCAAACTAAAATTCAAATTAACTATTAATTGTCAGTAGATAATATTTTTAATTTATGACAGTTGAAAAAAGTATTTGGGTAATTGTATTGAATGGTTGGATAAGTTTTCATTAAAATCAATTGTATTTGGTGTCCAGTTAGCACCAAAAATTTAGTAAATTCAATTACATATTAGTTCTTCAAAAATAACCGGTTGAACTAACGGTTAATTAAATTGTAGTTGAAATTACTCAATATTTAGTTACTAATAGGCACCCTCATATTTAATCAACTGGTGATTAATATTTTATGAAACAGGGTTAATTTAGGTGGAGTAGATTAAAATTTACTGAGCTTATACTTTTTTAATTTAGAAAATTCTAGGCTAAACATTTTTCAATTAATAATTACTAACTGCGTCAATAAACAATTATGAAATACAATGCAGGTACAGCTGTAAACAATTTCAGGAATTGTAATATATTAAACTAATTTCGATATTCTTGTAAAAACTAAAGTTTTTTTCAAGTAATATTTAGTTTAAATTTAATATAAGATCTTATTCCATATTTTCTGGTTCTTAAATTATTCAGAAACTATTAATAAGGTGATTAAAATTCAGTATTTCTAAGACTCTAGTTTTAATTAACATGATTAAAAAAGCATATTGTAGCCGTCTTTTTATGTTTGAAATGTATAATAGATGTAGTTAAAGATACTAGAAACACTTAGCTGACATTTATATTTAAAATGAGTGTAAAAAAGTATTAAATTATCTGTAACAAATGAGAATAGTACAAGATAAACCTAATATTTCGTCAAACCCTCCTCAAAACAATTTGAGATTGAAAAATGCACGGCATCGTTGTAATAGGGATAAAAATTATTTTTGCAATTTTTCTTTAATTTGAAAAGAAAAGAAACCCGTTTTTAAGAAATTTGACGCGCCGGGAATTGAACCCGGAATCGAACCCGGAATCTATCGATTGCTAGTCGAATGCTCCTTAACCATGCTACTCTGAAAAAAAATGTTTAATATTGACTACATAACTGCCAATTAGCACCTAATTATATAGTCAACTTAACTACATATTAGTTTTTCTAAATGATCCATGATATAAACTAAATAACATATCAATTTAGTTAATATTACTACATTTTTTCTCACTGTACGCGTTCTTTGATGAAAATGCAATTTTAATTTCTAGCTAATTACTATTAAGTTATTTGATACCATCTAGATAATACAAATCAATCTTAATCAAAACTTTTAATCAAATGTTCACTATTTTTTTACTGTTGTTTGAGATAAGAATGTTTGGCTATTTTGATATTACATTTATCTTCTAATACTTTTAAACATTAGGAAATGTTGAACGATGAAAGAAGACACTAAACAAAATTATCATTTTTTCGTTGTATAGACACTAACACTTTCTTTTTAGTTATAAGTAAACAAATTAGTTTTGAAAAGTTTTGCTAGTGTACATTTTTTTAAATTAATCTAATTGTTTATGCAGTATAACACTGAAAATAAACATTCTTCATACGAGAGTATATTGACCTGAATAGTCAAAAGCGAAAATTGATTCGAATTGAGAAATAGTTAATATAAATATTTTTGTAGTTACAAAATATTTCTTTATTTCATTGATTATTCTTATTCTTGTAATTCTAGTTCTTTTTTGAAATCGATTAATTTTTGTAGTAAATTTGTCTCAAATGAAAGAAATATTTAGTTACTTCAAGTGAATATTTACTTACAATTATTCAAACGTATTATTAATAATAATTATAGATTATAGATTAACTATAGAAATAGTTTTAGATTTAAGGGTATTAAAAAAACATAGTAAACCATTCCACTACCATAAATAGATGTCTGGTATATTAAGTAAGCTCTTTACGTTTAATCGACTATAATAATTAATATACACTACTACACTGTAAAAAATCCGTAATGAAATAACCCCCGTATAATGGTAATTTTACAAGCTCGTTGTAATTTCCCTACGCTTAATGCAGTAAATTTACAACAAGCTTGTAAAATTTACCGTTACACGTAGATAAATTTACCACATTAAGCGTAGGGAAATTACAACGAGCTTGTAAAATTACCATTATACGTGGGTTATTTCATTACGGATTTTTTACAGTGTACTAAAGCTATAAGATAATACCAATCTTTTTCTTGTTAACGTAACTTTATTTTTCATGAACTTTTTATTGGTTATGCAAATGTTATATAGACATGGGTACCCGTTTACTAGAACTTTTAATAAGCATATATCGACTAACTAACAGAATAATAAGTTAAAATAGTAAAGATACCGATATAAGCATTAGCTAATAACAATTCCTTGAAGTAAGGTAATTTTAAGACGTCCAAAAAGTATTTACAATTTTCTTGAAAAACGAAGAAATAATAATTATAATATAATAATTATGGTTTAATTACATACAATTAACTATTAAAATATCATAATAACGAATGATTTTTAACGAATAGTTTGGCAATATTTATTACAATCTTAACTATTTTTAATGTCTACTTTTAGACATTTTCTTATTTTTCCATGCAATTTACAGATTAATTTTCTGTGTTATTAAAAACGAAATTAATAACTATTACGACTCTTATTTTTGCCGTCGATCTGTTTAACTAGAAGATGACACTACCTGTCCATATATATTCTACACAATTATCTGAATATCGACTTCACACTTGTTCTATAATTTCCTAAAAAATGATTGAATCGATTCATTAATAGATTTCCGTTTTCAAAATTTAATTTACAAATTACCCAACATATTGAAAGAATCGTTTTAGATGACCTTCGCCTACTGAACCTTACATTGTATCCGTACCTAAAACAATTTAAGCGACCTTACTGCAGCAGACATCGCACAGCACAGGGGCGTATTACTTTAATATATGCTTATTTTCACACGATTTAAAAAAAAGATAAAACGTTAATTTTCGTTTGAATTAATTTCTCGTTCTCTTTACGAGCAAAATATGTCTGGCAGTAATTCGAACGCGTAATTGTCCGTAACTAACATTGCATTTTTCGTCCCTGTTACATCAAATGAGGAATCCGATTTTTATTACTGATGGCCATGATAACGTATAACGGAGCCGACGGTGAATAATTCGATACTCTTTTGATGAGAAACACATTATCCTTCTAAATTAAAAATTCTTTTCAGGACTATTTTTAAATACTATAACTCAATATCGTACTGCATTCCTTCATAATGTATGTGGTGGACTTGGAAAATCATTGAAAAAGGGCTATTCACCCATTTCTCACGCTATTTTGAAAAATACATCGAAAATTTAGTACAATCGCATGCCCTGCATAATGTGCGACAAAAAATTCTCTTTATATCAAAAAAACATCAATCTTCAAGGTCGCGTAAGCAAGGTTCTTTATTCCCTTTATGATTTAACAAGTCTGCATTAATTATGCAAACGGTCGTGCGAAACCTGCGCCGAATATGCACTATATGTCTTCGCTCGCATAGTACCAACGCGGAATTTACTGGCAGGGATGTTTAACCCTTTCGCTCCGCTTTTTTGAGTGTCCAGGACGACCCACCACTACACATATGCACATGTACATTCATGCACAGGCGCATCTTTGCATTAACGTAAAGAAGGACTTTTTTGAAAATCTTTTACATAAAGTTTGTAAAGGCTAAGCATTTTATTCACGCTTTTGAAAGGATTTTTTTTATCTCATAAGAGGCAAAAATCAATAGACTAAAAGTATGGTTAAAGTGAGATTGAAGAAGTAACCAATAAGATTTCAATACCTGTCACAAACATCGAAACTTGTTGCGAAATATGTCACGACTCGGAAGTAGAAGTTTAGACGTGATTTGTCGTTTCCAACAATGGAAATGCGGAAGGAAGAAAATCCAGTTCCGATCGATGCAAATTACCGACGGATTACGAAACATCCAGTTACAAAGCCTTTACAGAAATTTCGCATTACAAGTTTTGAATTTCCTGGTATAAATCAAGTTTATTAGCTCCAGTGGTCTTAACGCTCGCATTGTGTAACGCAGTTAACTTATCTGGATAAATACTAGCAGGTTTTCCAGTTATAATACTACATTCATAGCTAAGGTTTTGACGTTAATTCGCACATTAAAAAGGGGAATGAGCATTGATCAATATTTACATGATCTGATTCAAACATGAATCAAATTTAAATGAAAATGATCTCCTCTTTGGCATATCTTCATGGATATAAGCATGTGGTTTAATATTTCAACAATGATCAGTGGCACCATACTCCACTATTCATGTCCTCGTTGAAGTCTGGGAAAAATATATAGGATCAGAAGAAGGACCAAATGTTAGTAGGTTCAGAACATAAATATGTAAACCTGGTACTTTTTCAAACTATTGCAAGGAACTAACAATCACGAAGTTCAGGATATTTTAGCAATATCAGTACTCTTATGATGTGACAAAAAATAAAACTTTATTCAGTCAAACTAAGCGTAAGATTAGGAACATCGTGACTAACTCATAAGTATCCCAATGTTGACAATTACGATTTTCACGGTCGAGCAAGCCGAAAGCTGGCGCCGCTCGAGCATTCTAAAAATCGAAATCCACCATGACGAATCGCTTCAGGCAAATCCGCGGAAGAAAAGCTCCAGAAGAGATTTCGACCCTTTCGGAAAGGGTTTCCCCATCGAATTTCACCAACAAGTCCACGTGGGTCCTCTCGAGTCGTGTTTTCACTTTCCTGTATTTCTCCTCTCCCCCTCGATGATTAACGATGAGATACCAGATTCTTCTCGCAACGGGCTCAAAAGCCGATTAAATTTTTCCGAAGCATTTTCCGATAGGCCGACCGGTATATCGACCATTTAATCCTAATCTGCATCCAAGGGGAAATCGGCTTTGGAAATTCGTCGCGGAATGGTGGGTGTCGATATATATAAAAGCGCGATTCGCCCCATCGTCGACGGGGGGTGCATTTGCATACGGGGCCAGACTCTCATTGCCCGAGCTCGAAATAACTCCGGCTCGTCCCGAAATTAGCATAACGCGCACTCGTGTCGGATGGGAATGGAAAACAGCACGGGAATGGGTCGAAACGCATATTTCGGCTTGCCGCAATCTAATTGCATTACAGTTACTTTTTTAAATTTACTATTAACGTTGGCAAACAAAATTGTAATATCATTCTCCCCAAATAAATTACGTCATTATGTTTTTTACATTGTTTATTGATTTCATTTCGTTACAATCTTTTAAGACCAAACAAATTATAATTGTCAACTGTTGAACTATTTTTATATTGATGAACAATACCTAATATTCTGTTATTCATTCATTGCAAATCTTGCAAATCCCAAGCACTTTTTTCTATTTCAATAAACAGAAAAAACCGTTAATCGATGAAAATCGCACGAAGTATATCTCTTTTCTATTAATGCAATAGGAGAAACCTCACTTACCCACTGTTCGTACCGCAAGTGGCTACTCGAAATATTTTAAAGGGCCATACGTAGACCCTCGAATCGAGTGCGGAGGTGGCCCTTGCATATCGCAGATGTCTCGATAAAATTGCACCGAAGTCGAACAAGGAGGATACTATGTACGAGACCAAAAGCAAATTCGATAATTCAGATGAAAATACGGTAAGAAGTACAGAAAGTGGAAAAGTTGAGCTCTTTTACATTCAATAATTAATTAAAGGATCGTGGCGCGGCAAAGGGTCGTCGAGAGCGAAAGTTTGCGATAAGCATCTCGTTATGGCATCGTTAATGGAGTATCGATCCGTCTCAGTCTCACAGTAAGAGTCGGCATAAGGGGCAATGCAACTAAAAAGAGAACGAGATATTTAAGAAACAGTGTATACAGCAGTCGTATTTACAAAAAGTACGAGCGCACGCGACTGGAGTGCATCTGTCGACGTCGAGAGAGACTCGGGTGGTGATGGCATTTCGTCAAAGAAACAATTATTGGCTGTGACCGATGGGATTTTTAAAAATTGCTTAATGCCAATATATTAGACATTCTATACCATTCTATTCCATAGTTTGCTTCACTCATCAAACAAGAAAGAGTGTGAATACATTTTAGTATCCAATCCTTAAGAAATGAAAATTGACATGACCACAAGTTCATACCTTTATTACGAGTTTCTATTTTACTCATAAAGTTGGAACCTATTTTACTGGCAAATGGTGTATTATGCATTTTGGGACCTCCATAAAGTTTTGAAATCAAGATGTTCAGGAAAGACTTTAAAAACATCTTCCTGACAGAAGCTACCCGCCGAGACAGAGACAGAGGCTTCTCGGGAAACCCCGCTTCTTCGATACATAGTCGAAAAAGCCCGGCTTCCTTTAAATGTCCAGACAAACTCCGCGGGACTCACCGGTCGTATTGTTCGTCCCTTATTTTTGGTCTCGTCCAAAAATCGGCGCGCGCCGTCGGGACAATTGCGCATGCACAACATTCACACTCTTATGTAACGCGCATGGAGTGCGTTCATAGGAGATGGCGAATATGCAAAGAAGTACGAAAAACTCGACCAATAGCAGAAGCTGAATCGTATGGGAACGCGAGAGGTGCAGGTGTGCTCCAAATAACGCGTTAAGTTGTCTCAGGACGCGTTCGCCTCCGAATACTCTTTTTCTCCCTCGGCGCCATTCTTTCGGTGGTGCGTCCCCCGAAATGCCTTCTCTTTCTTGCTCTGCCTCTCCTTCTCTGTCACTCTCGTTCTTTTTTTTTTGCGTACCTTCATATACCTTCTTTCGATCGCCCTTGCCGAAAAGTTTCGATCGCAACGACTGAATGCGCCTTTGATTGTAGTCGGTTAGGGTACCCCGTGCCACCGGTCTCTAGGTCCCCTCTCTTCGTCGACTCCGTCTTCCCTTACGTCACACACAGTAAGCCCTGTCACGGGACCATTTTTGGAAAAATGGCACCACCAAAGCTGCCTTCGGGGTCAATCTAATATAAATCAGATGTCTAAGCCTCGCGCACGTCAAGCGGAGGGGGGAACGGGCCCAGGCCTCAGTCGCACGACATGAATAGACTATTTTTCTGGGACCGCTTTTGGGATTCTTTGCAGTAAGCGCGCGAGTGTATTTGCAAAAGAGTATGCGAGGAAGCCGTTCTCATCCGTGAACAGCGAATGTCTTGAAAAGGAATCATGTATACTAAGACTGGAAGTCTAAACTCTCGGGCCTCCCCCTCGAACTTAGTCAAGACCCCCTTCAATCCAGAGTTCCGAGATGTCCATTTCAGACTTTATGCTTTTTACGACTTTCTTAAATGTTGGCGGATTTTGTTTTGTTTTATGGCGTCTGCTGCCTTTTTGATACGTGGCACATTCTTCGGTATGGGCCCAAGTTATCGGTTGTAATCGGATTTCTTAATTTTATTTACCACACCCATGTCGATGACTTGCTTTGCGACCTGTCCCGCATTCAATATCATATTTAGAAAACTGAAAGATGACATCTTGATAAACTTCGCACCGTCACCGTTGCCTACTTTCATTAGCTCTAGCTCTCTCTTGATTGATGACAATCCATGTTTTTGGTTTGCAATCTCTATTCCGACATGATCCCAAACCGCGTTGATGTTTACTTGATCAATCATTCCCATCAGTCTTTACCCCTAATACATCGATCATAGGCATTATATCGCGCGACCTTGGACCGAAGGGAGGATGACCCTTTACCAGTTGCACCGATTTGGGTCAAGAGGGTCGGTGTATCGTATGTAGTTTGGTAAGTTTTCTTCGACGACTCTACAAGACGGATATTTGGCAGCCCGTATGACTTGCGAAATTGCGCGAGTCGGTTGTGCAACGCATCGAGGGTCTGGTTAGGCAGATCGATTTACAAGGGTTTCAGACCCGCCCTTCCTTTTAATTTCTTCCTAGGCAGTTTGTATTAAAAGGAAGTTGAGCTGGAAGGGGAGGCACGCACCCAACAGTTGTTACGGATTCAAACGCGCGCGATTTCCTGAAATCCTTTCATGTTATTTCTATTTGCAAAGGTGACGGATTTTATCTATTTACATCCCATTCCCATTATACGAATTATTATGATAGGCAGTACTTAAAAATGAATCTTAGTTCCGTTTTACTAAAATTCTTCCGAATTAGGTTGCTTTGATCGTAGACGTTGGACAAAAGCAGTTATGAACTTACCAAGAAAGAAAACATTTGTTACGTATTCATATGGGTTAGAAAAAAACTGAATGGTCATTGATTCGTGTTCAGTTGACCAGTTCCGAATTAAGACAACATTGTCGAGGAACCAGCGAATATTGCGAGAGTGATTTTTTTTTCTATCGGTAAGTCTATTTTTTCGCGGATGTAGAGCGGTGCGGAAATAAGACCCTACTTCGATATACTCTTACCTACGGATTCTCGATACAAAGGTCCAGGTCAGTAGCAGAAGGGATGCACTTTACATAGACACATTGCGTCGTTTGCGACGGTGTAAGAAAATAGGGATCCGCGACTAACCGTCGTCTATTCCATTCAAAGTCTCCCCACTGCACTGGATCCTGAATCTCTCTTTCGCTTCATGTTTTCTTGGCACGGTTCTTCTTCTCTGTCTTCTATTGTTTTGTCCTCTCTCGCATCATTGCCGAAATTCGGAACCTCTTCGTCCTTCTGAATGGCATTGTGGGCTCTCCGACTGTTTCGAAGTGTCTGTATATACGCCACGTCTTCCTCGCATTCGTCGTAAATCGATGGCACGTCATGTTCCAGTAGGTACAAAAACAGTATGCAGGCTGTGACGGAGGAGCCTCGTGCGGAGATCACGACCTTGCGGATTGCGAGAAATGCCCTTTTTCGAGTATCAAAGGACCCAACGGTCGTTCCAGTTTTCCTCCTTGATTGTACCTGAAATTCGCACAATGGCTTAGCAATAATTATTATACGGAACCTTGACATCTACACTTGGCGCTACTTCTTCTATCGAAATTTATGGCGAAGAACGAGAGAGTCCTGCATGGATATGGAAACCCTTGCTCTTGATCAAACTGCGATTAAAAAATTGGATGCGCCAAAATGTTTTCGATACCACGAATCATTAGAATAACGAAAGCGTGAAGTTTAGGTTCCCAAAACTAGATTTCGGGAGGAAATCTGTGACTGAATTTACGATACGCGTATTAAGGATGACACACATATAACGACGTGTTTGGGTGAACCTGCTAAATTATTTATGACGGTTGAAATTCTTGCCATATATAACTATAACAATTATTTTGCATAATCTTCTACCTCCATGTAAAAAGGATAAATTTTTAAAGATTATAATTTGTATATTTTTGGGAAGTATAAATCAAATTGCTTCGACTAAATTTTCTTTCGTATACTAAATTATAGTTTACATGGTCGTTTATATATATATATATATATATCTCTAAACGTAGGAGTCGAGTTTTTCTAAATGGAACGATTGCATTTGATGGCACGTAACTGAACTGACAGTTTTCGGACAGGGAGAAACAAAAAACAACGGCAGGTTGTATGACAGGTGTCGAACGATTTTACAGTTTATTCCTCGGCGGTTACGCTCCTCGGTTTTGAGATTTATTACCTGATTCTAATAATGATTCATTTTAGTCCATTAGAGATTGCTATATTACACCTGTTACCTACAACTTCATCAAGTGACCGTTGAAATTCTAAAAAATGGGTTGTGCCTAATGATTCATCTGGAATGTATTATTTTAATATTTATTATAGACTATATATTTGCAGTTAAATTCAACGAGCTTCTTTCTCCCAACGAATTGTCACAGAATCACATATTGTTAGAAATCAATAGAACACTTCTTTTTGTGTCGATTTACTCGAATGCTTTGCAATATTTATTCCGTTCTCGTATCAGCATGCATCGGCACGATCGATCGCTTACGGGGAACGGAAATAAAATATGCAACGGGCGCCACGGCACGGATGTAGTTGACAAAGGTCCAACCTCAAAATTGTAGTATTGAATATAGGTCCTGGCAGCGAGAACAGCAATCCTTCGGATATCGTCGTGCATCATGGTTCATTTGTGTTCCCGAGGTGCAAAATCCCCTAAGATCGAGATAAGATCGTCATCGGGGAGACTCCGTTAACCCTGTGCCAGGGTTTCGCCGCGGGTATCGCGTTACCGATTAAAAGCGGTGTACCATTTCGACCCTTATCTTCATCTCAGCATCTCATATATTGCAGATCAGGTGAAAACCTGCGTATATTGGTCCCCGCACCGTATGCATATACGTGCGTGCGTAACGCCTAGTAAATACAGGGAACTTGGTTATATATTTGCATTAGTTGCGTGATGAATATAATACGACTGTAATTTTAGTCGTGCATATGTTGGGATAGTTTTGTACGTTGCAGAACTCGATAAATGTTTTGTTGTTGTGGAATATATACGACCTTTTCTATGAAATCCGCCATCGATTTGTGTTTGCATTTGTATATAGATTTGAAAGTTTCTAACGCCTTACCAACCAATTTATATAACACTTTCTAAGTTCTTAGGTAGTAAATTCAACTTTAAATGTGAAAATTATATTAGTTTTTAATGTCTCTTTTCCCGTCTGATGTAACTTTTAGTAAAACTAACTCTTTCTATGCACCAGTAATTTAATTTACATTGTTGAATCGGCATTCTTTTTGATGGCGATTTTCAAATTCATAGTCAAAATATATTCTGCAAAATATTTAACCCGCTTATCGGAAATGTTTCAATCAAGCACGCCATAACTCAAGATGTAAATACAATCCAAAAACACAAAAAATTAACCAACATTTTTGAAAATGGCAAAAAATCGATTTCAATCGAAAACCCTTAGTAAAATTTACTGCCGTTGCATAAACCAAACAGGAATAATGTAAAAGCAGTACATAAAATATCAAAATATTGATCTGCATTCCACCCCATTCGATTCACACGACAAACGTTTGCTGTCGAACATAAATAACAATTAAATGTGGCATGCATAAATTCGAAAAGCGCCCTGGAAGTTACATGTTTGTTAAAGAAAGTCATTTTTTGTTACTTCCGTGTCGAATAAATTCTCTGAAATCGGAATTATTTGTTGTGCGTTGGCTTAACATGCGTTACAACGATGTTACGTATACATTGTCCGTAAATCGCTCCATATGTTCGCACCAATACACAAAACGAAACAGTTGAAGCGTGATGCTATTTATCGGGGTTACGCGGCTCTAATTAAATGCAAACTGACGATCCTCCACCGGCGCGTCCCAAATGAGTAAATGGGATATTAAAGTAGCGGGCGCAAAAATTCGCTCATCCGTGTCGGTGCAGTGATGGAAATGTCATTCCAAGTCGTATGAAACTAATAAACGTCGGTCATCGTAGCAAAAAAATTCATGCCTGCATTGTGATTGTGACGTTAGGGAGGATGAACATTTATTCTCCCTGTTATGCGCATTTTATTCAGTCGGATGCAGTTTGACTGACATTTGCTCTTACGAGTCAGTTCAATATGGCGGCATGTACGGTATCTGACAGAAGATAATTTTGTATTAATTATAATTTTTTTATATTTTCCGGCAAAAGTATTATTGTGTGCTCATTGCATCTAATTCTGACATAAATCGCTAGAAATGCAAATGTCGAATACTTACATGTTTATTTACTTCAAAATTTCAATTATTTCTAGATTTTTCGGTGGATTTTTAAATAAAATAATGAGGGCCGACACATGTTGCTGATTTGTTTTTATGAAACAACGATAGAATCAGTGTAGATACAATTAATATTTTCAAATATTTATTAACAGTCGGTCGAAAAGACATCTTGAATGTTTGTGAAACGTGAGACACCCTAACCTCAAAACTAGAAAATTGTTTATTATTATCTTACACAGCCTTCAAGACTTTCAAATCAAAACTTGGTACAAATGGTTGAAATTTTAAGAAAACTTTATATTGTTGAGTTCAATTTGGTTAAATTCTGGGGTTTAGTTGAATAGATTGCCAGAATAGAATTAAAGTAAGAGACCTCGGCTTTGAAAGCATCTATTAAATTACTATTATTTCACTTGTCTTGGATTACAACTGGCTGACTAGATGTAAATTTATCTTACAGAGTTTCAAAAGTTTCAAACAAATTCGATTTTATCTGCTTCACATTTTCATTTCAAAACATATGTTTCAGGAAGAATTTAAAATGGATTACTATTTTTTATAAACTGTTTTATAAATTTTTTATGAACGTTCGACAAATTTCAGCGAAATCAATTAAAAAACGAGTAAGAATTTGCAAGAATAAATTACGTATGTAACAACACAAACTGTGCGAGTACTACAGAAATTTATTCTTGCGAATTCTTGTTCGTTTCTCAACCGATTTTGTTGCAATTTTATGTATATTCTGAAAAAATGAGTACAATAGCTTTAAAATAGATAGAAATATATATAGTTTCTATTTAATTTGCATATTTAAGATAGGAATTGATGTTGTCATTTGAGACAATTCAACAAAAGTTCAAATGTATTTTAGATCGTTTTTCTTTTAATTTGCTCGCATAACGGTCCCGGAAGTAGGTAGATTAGAATTCAATGATAATCTGTAAAAAAAGTGAAGCGGAAATATTTATTTTATTAACTGTTTTTTTTTTTTTATAAATATACTAGACCAATTTTGCTTAATTTTGACGCCCATTCATAATACATATAAAAGCACCCTAAAACATGTTTGGACCTGTTACAATTTGAAAAAGTGTTGTTTAACTTTTAGCAATATTTTTACAAAAATCCGCAGAAGGACCATAATCTTAAATGTATTTCTTGCAGAATTACAGGTCAGTATTTTCTAATTTGAGCCAAAAATAAAAATAAAGGGCAGGTCTAATAATAAGTTTTCCGTATTTCTTCTAAAATTGCCATTTTTAATTGTTGATTTATATTTTTGTAAATATGAATTTCTTTTATTTGATAATGATACTAAAAAATGTATTCTAATATGGTGAAATGTACTTGTAGCAATCATTAAAAATGGTGATCTAGTCTAGATTTCGTCATATTTTGGTCAGCAAGTATCCAATTAATATATAGAAAGTATACGAGAATAAAATTACTACAATCAATTTTTTAGTTGATACAAATATTCTCTTTCTAATAGTAGCTTATAAATTTGCTTCTAATATATTTTTTGCTATTGGAAGAAACAAATCTTGTAATTTTGTTTAGTGCGAAAAGTAATTTTGATTTTTGTTTCCTAATTTTCTGAAAATGTTAGCTTTGCTCTCTGATTAAAAACTAATTAAAAAGGGAAACTAGGTTCGATTAGTAATTATTTTTATTAATAGATAATTAAAAACTACTAGTATATTACTAATTCTAAAAACTACTGAACTAAATTTTCAACTTGTACTTTTAGGTTAGTGGAATTTTACCAATAAATTAGTAGGTTTTTTAATACAAAAAAATGACTAATTTATAAGAACCCATTTTCCATTTTATAATAGTATTTTTTATATTTATATAAATTATAACTTATTCAGATTTAGAAAGTAAATGTTTAGTAATAGAATGTTACTTATCTTTAAAATAATTTTTAACAAATGACTACAGAATAAAACCGCCATATTAAATTGTTACTAAATGAACATTTACAACAAGTATTGAAATATGTCGTTATGAACAAATATTGAATAACACATTTTAGAACAGGATTTTTCTCATTCTAAGTTGTGATAAGGAAGTAATCTATCTACGATGAAAAATCGAAATTAAAAAGAACTGAAATTTAAAAAAATATTTGCTTTGTAAAGGAAATGCTAATCATTATATAAATCATCTAAAATAGAACAAGGCAAATAATGAAAAAATTTATCGACAAACGAAAAAATGACAAATTTTATTAAATTTCTTTCATATACTTTTTCATGAAGTACATTTACACAACCAATATTTCGAAAAATCGAAAGAATTTTTAATTTTTATATTGTAGATTACTGATTTCTATGGTGACCATTTGATGACCACCTTAAGTTGAAAACTGGTCAATTTCGTAAAAGAGTGGTGTGAAAGCATCTTCGAAATGCCGCATTTGCGGAATGACAGAGCAGCCCTTAGCGGTAGTCGCCAATTTTCGTTTTTCTGTGAGAAAAACGTGGGACACTTCCACCCTGAAATTTCTGACCTGTACTATTGTTAAGAAAGATCGCTACGATATCGTCGTTTCTTTCTCTTTCTTACGCATACCCACATATATATCGGTGGTCATTAGCCCCGACTTTGTTTCCCGTTTAACCTTTTCCGTTTTGTCTCCATCGTAAACTCCCCCTTCGCATCGATTTAAGTCGTTTTGTGACCTTTTTAAAACGCAACAAGAACTTAAGCATTATCCGGAGTTATAAGCATCGGAGGTGCGGATATCCATTTCCTTGCGAATTAGGGCTAATTTAACTGTTTGCTTACTGCAACTGATTTTTTGCTTAATGAACGAAATTAATTACACCTTTCTTATATACCGCTTTTAATGTTAATTCGAATAATGAAGATATACTGTATTTATAACGTGTTTCTTTAATATTAATTCGTATTGGAACGATAATAAATTGTACATGGGTTAAGGCTATCTTTAATTAGTGGTAATTGAAAATAATAAAATATATGTGTTTAAAAATTAATAGTAGTGTTTTTGATCGTTGAAATTATTGTAATAAATTGGTAACATGTGCTGGCATCCCTTTTGTACCGTGGTCGCCTCGATATCAAGAGTCCTCGAGAATAAGGTGAATCAATTAATCAATCATCAGAAAGAGGGTTGTTCTTTTACTTTTTCTTTACCTCCCTGTTTTAAATTAATACCTTTCAAGCGGTGCTGGAACTTTTATGCATTACTTTTTTTTCTGTTCTTTTTTTATTATGTTCACTCCGAAACAATGTATTCGGTTTAGGCTTCCATAAATCTGTTACTTGAACATATAACAAGTCTATATTAAAATTGGGAATCATTTAATAAAAATATTCGATGATATTTAGAAGAATTTAGAGACCTTTTAGAGAAGAATTAAATCCTATTTCAACGAGGAACCTGTTTAAAAAATACATTAAGTTGGATCAAAATGTGTATTTTCATTTCTGTTAGTCTATTAGGAATTCGAACTCAACTGAAAATAGCGAATCTACAAATGATAGCTACAAATTACTCCTACTATGAACAATTTTCGTATTGAGATAGCAACTAGTATTATACCGTATAGGAAAGAATCGCATGTAAACAGAGAAATTTACTTAAGTTTTGTACTAGGAAGTCCTCCAAATTTACAGGAGTGAACTTTAAAAGTGACAAAAAGCAGAGTGAATTGTCACTCCACAAAATGTAATACATCCTTCGTCAAGAGTGAATTCTCCCTCCAAGAAAAATAAGGGAGCATTCGTTATAGTAAAGAGTACTATAATTATCTTTGATTGTATAAAATTAAAAATATTATGGATTTTCAACTGTTTTTGAGAAATGATAAAAGATGCCGCATTACTGGCAGAGATGATTGTCACTTCATAAATATGTACCCAACATAAACATGCATTCTTTAGAAATCTCATCTTAATTTACGCGGCACAAAAAGGAAGGTATGCCTGATATAATATAGTTGACACAAATACATTTATGGCTCGCCACAACTATAAAGTAGCTGACTCAATCTTAGCATTTTTATAGTGTCAAGAAGGTACTAAACGACTCAATAACGAACTCCAAATTTAATCTCGGTACTCGCGATTACAATAAAACGTAATAAAATATTTCCTACTTCCCTCCCTCTACGAGAATATTTTCGATGCACACGCGTATTCGGAATATATATATATATCAGACTAAAACGTATGAGTGTACGGGGCCAGATGGGCCCCCACACTCGAGTGCTCCACCATATGGGCAGGTGCCAGGGACTCGCGCGCACACTCCTGCGTGCGTATAATAAATACACGCACTGGTAATATATATGCGTATATACACCCAGTTATATAGCACGTATAGATCATGCCAAATAGAAAAAAGGAAACGGGAGTACACGACGTGCGTACACGGCAGTTCGAAATTGTCGAGTGACCGACTCTTTTGCGCCCCGCATACCGAGGAGTGAAATTACACTCGACAAGAGCGATCATTACCCGTTTGATCGCACTCGATATCGAATTCGTCGATTCAGAATGCTCTCTTCAAAATTACCCCTTCGAATGGAAAATCTATTCGGTGAAACGGAAGATATTCTTTATTCCAGGCGTACATGGAAATGTCAGGTATTGCTGAGAGATAAAAAATAATGGTCTTATGAACATTTTTACGTTTTGGGAAGTTTGAACAAACCTGAAAAAAAGTCATTTTTCAAATTTCCCGTATGGCTGACGTCTAAATAAGTACTTTCTGACATCAATTTGTCAAAACAATGTACAACGGAAAAAATTTTGACGCCATAGCACGTGTGATTTTATCAAAATTTCATATTAGGGAGAAATAATTCTACAAATGTGCAGACAAAAATTTAATGTTATCTTTTATCTGATCGTTTAAGGGCAGTTACAGCGTCTCGATCGATATCATCTATTCCTGTCTTAAAATGTGAAAATTGAACAGACAATAGATGTATTTTCAATTCCAAATCTATTAACCCTTTGCGGCACACATTTTTCTGATGAACCATTTTTCATGAAACTGGGTACTCGTTTCATTTTACGGACTAAAAGTAGGTCGTAAAGTCGGATTTTACAGCTATAGTACCGAAAAATAGATTGTAGAATTTTGAAATAGAGAATGATACATTTTTTACAACATTTGAAGAGCTAATAAAGAAATAAAGAACTATAATAATTGATACTAGAGAGCATGAAAAATTGATCATTAGGAACTAAAAAATGTAGTGCAGCAGTTGAAATATATGACGGATATGAAACAAAAGATGTACTTATAATAATTTGATACATAACAGAAGAAGATCAATGTGGATGATGAATGGGAATGGCAGTTTTTATAAAACAATTTAATAAAACAATTTTAAAGACACGGTGTAGTAATTATTCTAAATGTAGACTAAAATGAAAGAACATTATGTATCTGGAAAAAATTCTACTACAAATGAAGAATGAAACAAGATAAGCTACATAACGTTATTTGAAATGTAACAAAACAGAAAACTGGCAAAATGTAATTTCCATCTCGTCCATATTTTAATCATTATTTGACAGATCCAATGTTTTCATTGAATTCTTGAATCATAATTTTACAGTAAAATAAAATTTCTGGTAACAATGAACAAAATAACAAAAGTCGAAAAAAGATTAATCATCGCGAATATGTATGACACGAAACCATTGCTCATTATTGTACAGAAAACGTTGATCAAAATTCGAAGTAATGTGTATTGTTCATCGAAATGTAGGTCAAAGATCGTTTTATAAGTATGAATTGCAAGTCTCCCATATGTGATGCTCGGTTACAAAAAAAAGGAGACAATAATGTTGAAGATTGCAATTGAAAAATAACTCAGCTGTAGGAACCAATGTAATAAAAATAAGAATGGTAGTAAGAATAGTAATTTCTGTATGTTGCGTAATAATTCCATCAACAATGCCAAAGCATCAAAGAAAGCGATGATATATGTGTGTGTTATTAAAAAAACGAATGCCGCATATGTTCAACCTGTGGTTTTAAGATTTCTTTTCAGTAGACTGTATGCATTATTTTGTTGCAAACGTGAACAAATTGCAGCAATAAATAATCGAATATGTTTCAGATTTTTCATGACTTTTAATTAGAATATCCTTGATGGAAAGAAAAGATGTAGTCTCTAAATCTGAATTAGTTCAAAACTACTACCAATTTCTAAATTTAGATTAGTAGAATTTAAATAATAAATAAGTGGTTTTCGCTATTTTTTGGTAAAAAGGACCTACTAAATAATAGTAACCCACTTTTATTTATGATTAGTGATTTTTAGGTCGTTCAAAATTAGAGAGTAATATACAATAAACTAAGTTCTGAAATTACTTATTCAACTTGTGAAAACAACATTTAATATAAAGAAAATAGGTATTAAAATAAAATTAAATAAATAAAATTTGTTTACCCCATTTTCTTTAACCGTCCTATAAAATTTATCTTACTGATGCGTAAGCAAATTTTAAGATAAGATCATTTCTATAGCTATAAGTGCAAGTTTCAAAGAACTTAATATCGAAGTTTGGATCTTACTTGATGTTTTTTAATAATAGACTGAAATAATTAAAATGATAAACAAAACATAATTCTAAGAAAGTAATCTCTAATTTAATATTTTTATTACAGTATTTATTTAGTTGGTGGATTTACTTAAACAAATTATGTAATCGATCATTTAAATTATTAGTTTAAACGTTTTCCTAACAAATTTTTCATGTTTCAAAAATTATTTTTGTTCATTAAGAAATACGTAAACAAAGAGAGATAAATTATATTGATTTAGCTTATTTTTGTTACCAGAGGAGAAAATAAATAATGCGGAATTTATCAAAGCGACAAGTGAGAAATTTCTAAAGATAATGTTATATAATGCAGGTGTTATTAACATATTTAAACAAGTTGATTGAAATACTATGGTTAACAAGTATTTAAATGAAAATAAATTAAAAAATATATTGTAAAATCATTAAACACATTTTATCAAGATAGTCATTGGAGTGAAAATTTATCTACCACAGCCCTAGTAAAAATCTATTTGTCCTGGCGCAAGTTGGACCCTGACTCGCGCCTCGATAGATACCCGGGCTCAAATCAGGGCCAACCTTACGACCGGATATTTACGAACTGATTTCTACAAGGCAGATTATAAAATACATTCTGAGCGAAACAGATAAAAACCGCCGAAGAAAGTTTTACGATTACTATTTTTATCTGCAGAGTCGAAGAATTAGTAAGTTAAGTGTATTCGAATTTAAAATATATGAAAAACAGTAGATGTTTTTTTTTTAATTTGTCCGTCCAATTGGATTTTTTATGCCATTCGATGCGTAAATTGTTATTTTACATACTTTTGACATTTTTCGGTCGCATTTTACGCACTCAAGTGACATAAAATATCGTATGAAACATGTACGTAAATGTTTATTCTGCGAATGTGATTACGACCCTCGCCTTCTGCTCGGGCCGCAACCCTTTACATTCGTAGAATAAAATTTTACGCACTAGTTTCATAA
Source organism: Trichopria drosophilae (assembly GCA_030407085.1). NCBI lineage: Eukaryota > Metazoa > Arthropoda > Insecta > Hymenoptera > Diapriidae > Trichopria > Trichopria drosophilae. The sequence continues at coordinate 84,790,930 of CM059585.1, read as the reverse complement.
TATACTATTATTTTCAGTGTTTATTATTGTATTAAAAATCTGCAATTTCAAGAAAAAGTTTTTCAAAATTTCATCAATGACAGCGGATTTGTTATATTGTATTTCAAAAGTTCAAATCAAAATCTATGTTAATATTAAAGCTCCAAATCATGTACTATTTTATATTTGAAAAAAAAGAACACAGTTACTATACTAATTTACGTTCTGAAAAGAAGATAATATGCAAATAGTTATAAAAATCTTAGGTACATGTTAATGACGAATGATGAACGAATTTACCGATGGTTTACTAACTACGAACGATATTAATATATTAATTAATACACTGAGAAAAATATGTAGTTAATTTAATTACATTATGGATTAGCCAGTGGAAAATAAATCTTCTGTAGTATTTAGCTATACTTATAGTACTTATAGTATAAACGAAATTTGAAGAAACTACTTTAGGCTAAATTAACGATTTATGGGTTAAAAACTACTTTTTAAAAATATTTAGTTCCCTCGTGATTACTCGCACTTTACTTAAATTTACTAAATATTTTTCTTAGTATATTACTTTTAATAATGTTTATTTTTAATTAATACGCATATTTACAAATATTTTATACATTACAAATATTAACTGGATCTTCATAAAATTAGTTATTACTGTAAACGCTCTGCAGAAAGATTTTTTTCACAAGTGACTATTGTGTAGTACTTTGATCAAGGACTTTTAAAATATATATCAGAGAACTTAGTTTTAGTTCTAACAAAGATGATTCTAACTTCTGAAATATTTACTAGTGTTTTTAACATTTTTATAATACAAATAATAAACGTTCAAAATTTATAGTAATTTACAAAATCAAAATTCGGTACGATCATCATAGAACCTTACTTTAGTATTTCAGTCAAACAATTTTTTTTTAAATAATAGATGATAATTTCATCTACGAACTTCTAGAAAAGCAATGATTATATCATATAATTTAATACGCAAAGACTCAAGAGCTTATATCGTCATTGCTGTTTTAATTTCGTCTTGGCTATTGGTATTTAAATTTAAAATACCGATAATAATCGATAGGCAGATGTGCAGAGTGATTTAAATAGCCATTAGATAAACGTACAGGACGTACTTGCGTTTACCTTAAACATGTGCTTATTTCTTTTTATGCCGTATTAAAAGTTTAATTCTTAACAAAATAATACAGTAAAAATTGTACATATTTAAACATTTAGAACAACACACGATTGTACTTTTAGTTGTTAACACATTATATTATTAATTTTATGAAAAAGTTTAAACCACACATTTTTTGTGTTTCGAAGTTTCAGTATGCTTTCAAAAACGGGTGCACCTCAAAAACCCGACAAATCACAAAACAGACACTTCAAAAACCTGACATTTCAAAAATCCAACATCAAAAAACCATACATTCAAAAATCAGACAATAGAGATTCAAAATATCTCTGCATTTTGAAATGTCTGACTTTTTAGTATCTGTTTTCTTAAATGACTTGTTGTTTCATGTCGGCTTTTTCAAATATCTGTTTTGTGATTTGTCTGGTTTTTGAGGTGCACTCACAAAAACGACTTAATGGTTAGTTGCTCCAAGTTTTGAAAATATGTAAAACAACATCTATGGAACGTTGCAGTATCCATTTATAGAGATTATAATATAACTGACCCCCTATTTTACATATATAAAGGACTGATTGATCTAAAGGTCTTTTTCTTTCAGGGATTGTTTTGAATTTACTTCACCATAATTCCACAAAAAGGAATAATTTAGTATTACAATGAGCTATTTTCCTATAACTTTTTTCGCGAATTTTAAAGGGTGCCATAAGACCTTAATTTGGAATTTAAGTAAAAATGCATTATTTTCCGAAAAACAAAAGAAAATCTTAAATATTCAAAATCTATTGTTTTTGTTATACAGTTATTTCTCAAATGAGCATAAAATGGCAACTTTTCAATAAATATAATTATATGTATATCCATATTTTTTAACAAATTTGACAAATATGAAAGTATCTTACGAGAATCTGTATCTTTAGAATATAATTCTTTTCAAAACAATTTCTGTAAAAGACGTAATAAGTTCATTCAGGTATGTAACAAAAAAGTACCTTCCGGCAATCATTGATGCTCACTCTCAGTTTGTTCCTTACTGTTAGTGAGCACATGAAAAGCTAATGCTACCAGTCAGTTTGAAAACTGGTCAGGCAGCTATCAGCTGATAAACTGCCGTCTCACGTTACCCCGGTGTACCGTCACCCTGCGTAACACGTGTAAATGGGCTTTTATCGGCCGGTGATGGGTTACCCGACCAGTGCAGCAAGCAAAACCACAAACAATTTGTGCCATATTATCTCTGTTCATAGTAACACAAAGCTTTAATTATCACAGGTGAAAACTGTTTATTTATTTTATATTATTATTGATATTGTTGACAAAGAAGATAATTATTTTTAGTACATTTCTGAAATGTTGTAATTTCTGTAATGACATATAATTTATATTCTATTTTTGAAAATTGTATCGCGAAAGAGTGAAAAATGAAAGATAATTTTTTGTTACATCATGGAAATAATTAGTTTATAGAAAAAAACCTTTATAATATTTATTGCTTCATTTATTGTCAATATATAGTGCTGAAGATCCTTTAAACATGAATGTATAAAAAACAGAAAAAATATAATGTTAAATTTTCAATTGAATGATAAATAAATAAATCCATGAGATTATGACAAATATTCCATACACATTACTCCTAATAGCTGCAGAAAGATAATACTGCAAAATTTTTAGAATTCATTCAAGAATATTATGTAATTTTGGAACATTTGTTGAAGAATTGTTCAATATATAAATATTTTGGAACATCATAACAAAAGTGTTAAAGTTTTAACCTATTTGTTGATCGATTCCAAGAACTTTACTCCATAATGTTTGTTTCAAAAGTTTTTTTTATAAACAATTCCTGAATTTATCATTTATCGATCTTTTTTTTTTGTTTGAGGCGCCTTCAACGCTTTTTTTCAATTTCAAGCTTCGAGGATGTGATTTGTTTACTTCAAACGGTAACAAGAAATAGAACATTCGAAAACGCCATGCATTTTGGAAATAATTATATATAGTTTTTCACGGTTGCCGTAAAACAATTTAGAAAAATTTTATGAAAAAATCTGAAACTTTAGTTTGTCCATTCTGGAAAGCAAATTTTCAAATTTGTTTCGTTTGTAAATTTTGATTATTAGATTATCTTTGAATTTGCTTAATGATAATTAAAAAAAAAATGATGGAGATTTTTTTCCATAATTTTCTTTTTCCGTGCTTTTTTTCCGTATATTCCAAACACTATAATTTTATACTAAATTTATTGTTCTTACATAGTAAAAAGAGTGTAAAAAGTGATTATTTTTATTAAAAAAATCTAATTTATATAAAATGGTACCATTTGCATCAAAAGCGCAAGAAAATTCATTAATGAGACTAGTACATTACTTCATTGTTGTGCTCACGTGTACGCAAAGTCAGATTTTGCGCCCTGTACACGAAGTGTAAAATCGAATTTTATTTGTATGTTAAAAATTATATTAGATTTTATAAAGTTTAAATTACATACCTTGGAGTCAGACCGAACATCGAAGAAACCGCTTCTCTATTTATTAATTTTGATTACCAAAATTTAACAATTATAATGTTTGTAATATTAAGAAGTTAACTTTAGTTAATACGCTTGCATCTGTTATTTTCGTTTAGTTGTCAATTATTTAAAAAAAAAGTATACATCGACACTTGTTGATGTTCTTATAAACTTAATACTCTTTACCACAAAACATAATACATTTTTTATCAGCAGATTCACGAATATGGCAGATAAAACGGAAAAACTGTTTTGCGATTAAAAGGAAAATTTACAACTTGATAAAAACTGACAATTTTTAGAAAATTAACTACAACATAGAAAAAATGGTGTTCGATTGAAAAAATAGATTTTCCCATTTGAATTCAATGTTATAACAAGTTATTCTCAAAATTGATTACTAAAATTGTTAAGCAATGGTTTATTTTAAGAATCGATTACGTCAGTTTTTACACGATTCTCAAGTACGACCCAATCTTTTTTCGAGAAAGTTCCAGCGAACCGAAAATTTAGCATCCTCGCTAGTCGAGACAATCCGAAGACCCCGGGACGAAACCGACTTAGAAGTAGCTGGTTGAGCAGCAGGTTTTAACTTTTAACGGTTCCTTAGGGGGGCGCGCGTCTCATTGTGTCAAGGTATAAAAATGCATTCATTTGCATACACGCTATTACCGGGCTAAGTCGTCGCGACTAGCCGAATACGCGCGGATTTTTGTTTAGACGCGCGCCTGTGTATGATACATATATACGGACATGTACCATAGGAGGAGCAACACAATCGCACTGCGGGAAACGGCTTTTTTCGGTGGCTCTGAAATAATGAATTTTGCAATTCAATAGCACATTGTTCGAAATATTCGGGACAAACACTTTGTGTTTTACTGCTCGAGCCTAAGTACTTGTTTCTAACCTGTCAAGAAAAACTTGCCGGTCCAAGACTAGAAGTACGCTTTTACGGTTATTTAGTGTACTAACCGAATTTCAATACAGCAGAGCATCACTTTTTGTCTCCTTGCTCATTTGAAACGTTTAAGAATCTTGTCTATTATATTTCGGCAGACAGTTCTCCATTCATTATCATAATATATTTTACGTTAAAGTTTCTTAAGACATACATATTCATTTAAACTATTCATGCGATTTATTTGCTACATCGAAAGTGTATACAGAAATTAATTTTATTTTTTGGCTAAACAGGTGTGTATGGGCCTAGTTTGGTTCTTGCAACTAAACGATTGGTTATGAGAACCTAACCAGTTCGAATGTAAGTACCGTCTTCGGTTAAGGTAAAGAAACCGTTTGGTTGGGACGATACTAACACCTCTCGTTATTCTCATTGGTAATACAGTGTGATTTTTTGTACTTTGCCCAGCAGGGAACAATGTTAAAAACTCCACCATCTTGACGAGCCATTAGCGTGTATTTTTTAAATCATACCGGTTCAGCTATGGGAATCTAATTTTCTCATCCATTACAATCAGGCATTTTGCTGTAATCAATACCATATTACTTAATTCCAGCAACCAAATTCCTGATTGTTGTTACCAAGCCTCGTACGTATTAGCAATTTTCGAAATAAGGGTGTAAAGTTCGCCTTTACGCGCCGTATTTTAACGTGCATTTAGATAGAATCGGTGTGTAAAGGCCAATGTTTACACCCGAGTATCGAAAGCTGCATCTTTGTATAGTTTGCGTAAAATCGTGCGCCTTTTTCAGGTGCGTAAAGTCGAATTTTACGCATACTATGAAAATAAGTACTTTTGATCCCTATTTTGCGTGCTTAATAGTGTGTTATGTAACAAGGGCGCAATTACCGATCTTCGATGATTGTGAAGTTTGTCGCCCGTGCGAAGTAAGGGTGACAACCACATTCGTCGGAGATCCATATTTCGCCCATGTTCTATACGATATTCTTTAATATGATGAGCGTAGAGCTCGGTAATTTACGCCCGAATATTTCACTAGAGGGCGCAAAATCCTGTTCTACTCCCGGAGTGATAAAAAGTACATTTTTACGCACTCAAAAGTGCATCAATGCTTTACGTATTTTCTCTACCCACGGAAATACAAAATATAAGATATCTAACACGAGTCTAAAAGTGTACTTTCCATACTTGTTAGGTAATATAATATTTTAGATATCAGATAACAGTCTGAATTATTTTCTCATGTAGCAAGCATAATTGTTTAGAATTAATTTATTTTTATTTTGCAACTTTGGTTATGTCGTTCAATTAATTAAACATTTTCTTTCTATACTTTGGTATGAAAATTGATTTTAACGAACTAAAAGTTCATTTTCGTCTGGTGCTAACTTCACCAAGCATGTTACTCTGCCACATGGTATACAACGTCAGTAAAAGTAGTTTTGTACATGCGTGTTGAAAAAAATAGCAATTTTGAGTGCAGTAATGTGTATGAAATATAAACGTCTGTATCTAATACATTAATTCTATTGATCAAGAGGATCAATACCTAAATAAATTAATTTTAAGAGGATCGATACTTAATTTTGCAAAATTTGATGAGAAGTGACGCAATGGCTTTAAATTGTTATGCAATGTAATTTATAAAAGCATTAGAGTAATAAAATAATAATACGGAAGTAAGTGAATGAATAATTCATAAATGACTCCCGGCAGATTTAAAAAAAATTATTCAAATTTGCCGCGCCATTTCTCAGGTGAAGTCGACACGCGATGTCGAATTCCGGTTACACGCGACAGCTGTATTAAATATATGTATGATATGGGTTTTTCGGAAATTTTTGTGCAACTTACACCCCACGTGAGAATCTTTTTTTATGTTATTTCCTTATCAAGATTTAACCTCGTTGACGCGGTCGTTGATTTTCGATTATCCATGCGGGGGTTCGAGTTTATTTAATAGGAAGGCAATTACTGGCAAATTGGGATACGGTGGGGCGCGAAAGTCGAATCCCCGACATTTCCTGAAATAGGAGAATATATAATTATGACGTCAAGTCAATCCCACGATCACATTAGATCGTGGGATTTTGGAAAAAATTAATTTAATTGTAACAGAAGGTTTTGATCAGTCGTTATATAATTTTTATCGATAAGCAGAATTCGAGAAATTTGGTTTGATTGTTTCGTGGAACTTCAATTAATTTCTAGAGTTTTTAGGAAATGGTGGTTTATGTTTTATTTCGTACTTAAATATCTCGATTGATTATATTATGTATTTAATCCTTTGTTTCCCTATACTTCAATTATCTTCAAAAATTGAAGGTACTCGAAAGTATCTTGAAGGCATTAGAATGTGTGTTTCATTTTCTGTTTGTTAATTTTATTATATAAACAAGAAAATCTTAAAAATAGCGAATTCAAAATGGCGGATGAAAATAAGTATAAAAATTAAAATTTTTTAAAGTTACGGTCATAGTCATATTTATCTTCAAATAAAACCACTGAATTTAACTTGCATAGAGAAAATGGACCTGCCAATTCCAAATGTCAAAATGCGAGGTTAGGTTCGTATCAAATAAGAAGAGACCTAGTTGTAAAGACATCAGTCCTGGACTCCATTGAACATATGGATACTATCTGGAGTGTACGTAAATATTTGATGCATCTGCAAACACTAGATCTTTTGGGTCAAACAGTACCTTATTAAACTAATTGTATCGATAGTAATTCTTAATTCTACTTAATAAGAATTTTAATACGTTATGCATTATGCTATATTCACCAGCATAAGAAAGCAGATGACAAAAAATCCTTGAAATTATCACCGATCATCGGTCGAGCGGCCACCCCATCAAAGGAAACGTGCGGTGTGCTCGAGGTTACGGAGTATTTATTATGAAAACACGCCCGATGCTTACTTTTGATGTTTAGGGTCCATTTAGTGCTGTTTAACCTGAAACTCTGTTTCTTTCCCCACTAGTGCATAATCTGTCGTTCTCAGTCACTCACTTCTGAGCCATATGTCTTTCTCTCTCTTCCCTCTCTGAACCTCTCTTCCACTCTCTTCATTGGTTTTTTCATATTCTTCTTTTTTTTTCACTCTTAAAATTCCTAGTTTCTTTCCAGACCCTACGTTTATCTTCTGACACTTCTTCACCATTTGTCATGTGATCTTCCTCTCTCACTCTCATTCTCCCTCTATTTCATCTTCCATCCCTGTTCATCTCTGAATTCTACATCGTCTTCGATGCTGTAACCGAAGTGTTAACTCGTCAAAGCAGCACTCAGGTGTTCGTGTTTCACCTGTTTCGCTGTTTCCCGTATGCTACGACAGGTGCTGCCCGTTGTGTCGTCGTCGAGCCACGAGTCTTCCTGTTATTTTCATCGTCCCACGCTGTAATTACTTGGCAGATAATGCAAAAAAAAGGAGAAGAAAGCCCCGCGTACGTTATCATCGGTACTCGACAATACAGATGCGTCTTGCCGCCCTTTCGTGCGAAGGACGTTGCAATCGGAAAGAGGTCAACAAGTTGCTAAAATGATCGACAGGACAGAGTTGCGTGAGCATCCTAACTGTCATCGCCAAAGAATTGCCGTTTAACATCTTCTAACATGCAAATCACTGACACATATTGTTAAGGGACTTACATCTTTCTTAGATATTTGGCTTGCTGTTTTTATATCTATTTTTAGAATGACATACATCTCGTGAATTATTATGGTCGAACCTTCAGAAGTACAATTATGTTTGAACTCAAGGATAAAATGAAAAAGCGTAATTAAAAACTTTTTTGATATCTAATTAAAAAAAGTATTTCAATCTGATATGGCTTGTGTTCGAGATCAAGGTGAAGTAAACAGCCCTGCAAGAAAGAGAAAGTGTATAGACTGACCAACCACAAGCTCATGTGGTTAGTCCTTACGCAATTCGCAAAGTAAAACATCTTGCAATTGAACCTTGCAAATGCGATGGCAAGAAATGGCCTTCCACCTTCTTAACCAAGGGCAATTGTTCTAAAAAAAGCGAAAATTACAAGCAGGTTAATAGACATTCTTATTGTTGGCGTATGGGAGTTGACAGTGTTGACCCAAGTCGTCTTTTGAATACACTATGCTTTAGTTGATATTTTAAACAAAATGACATTTATTTTCTTTATCATTAAAAAGAACTCATTGTTCCCAGCTGACCATTCATGGAGTAGGTACTTAAAAAAATGGAACGTTAAGACAATCTTTGAACTTCGCCACGTGTCTTCCGCAATTTTTCGAGGGGCCCTCGCTCCATTACATTCTGGCTAATGCATAGTCGCGTACGAGCAACGAGCATCCCGTCTTGGGTGCGCCTTCGGAAAGACGTCGTTAAGTCGGAAACGATGCATTTCGGGAAACGTCGTTTTTCCTTGACCGAGATACGAAAGAGTCCCGTCTTTATTGAGATAAGAAGCCACACTCCAGAAACTTTTTCGTTATATTCGAAAAAGTTAGGCATGGATTAGAGGCGGCCAATAGCCGCAACAATTCTACTCGATGGCTCTAGGATGGATACATGTACCGTATCTGTACTTGTAACGGCTGAACGAGGGCAACGATTGAGAACGAGTGTAATTATGGTAATGGCACAGTCCCATCGACTTCTAGGCGATCCACGTGATATCGCTCCTCGTTTTATGGCACTAAAACATATATGTGTATATACGCGAGAGCAGAACTGAAAAATGTTGATCGTGCTAATAAGAGGGGAACCCAGCATTAATATATCTTAATCGGGTATGGGTATCTACATCTTCCAATGTCTATAATTTTATTATTGATCATTATCGGGTTGTATTAAATTGTAAATATTTTTCTTGGTACTCAATTTATCCAGAAAGACTTTTAATAACTTTAATGAAGTTTCTTAATACTTGTGTCGTCGATACCCTAGTAACTGTCGTAGTTTTAAAGTAATTGAATGTAATTTGTGGTAATGATTTTACCATCTGTTGAAACGTAAAAGTAAATTTTGATTACTTGTGAACTTACCGTAAAACCATTACTTATTTACAATTTATTATTTCGATAAACGGTAAAAGAAATGCATTTTCATATTGTTGATAATATCATAAAGCAGTTCTAATCATCCAGTCGGCCTCAGAGCTGGTCTTTATCGCAACTGCAGCGACAGTAGCTATGCTATAGTAGGGAGAGTTTGTTCCAATATTTTTGGTCATTTTTGGTCATTTTTGTATTCTATTATGTAAAGTAAGTTGTAAACTAACCTTGATGATACTCATCTTATTTTTACTGGAAATAATGGAGCGGTACAAGCCACAGAGAATTACGTGAATCATTAATTTAATTCCAAAAGTATCACGAAATAGCAACAAGTTACAGAAAATAATTAAATGGTTACTGAAGGTCCCTGTCTGTTGAGGGTTATGAGCCTTTCAATATCCTCGATGAGCTTGTAATTAGATGCAGTGGGTTTTACACCTCAAAACTATATTTATTCTCGGACTATTACACACGAGTACTAATTTCAAAATATTTATGAAATTTTAATTTCCGGAAATTTATTTAATTACTGGAAATATTATAAAAACAATTTAATTAAAAGTCTCGTGCATTATTAGTGAAAAACAGGAACAAAATTTTAATTTATACGTCATATACTTTTCAATAATAATTTCTTATATTGCTCCAAATTTTTAGTTTTGTGATTGGATGATTTCCTTAAATATAAATTTTGATTATCTTTATATATTTCACTAATAATGAATTAAATTTTCTACGGTTTAAAAGTTAGAAGGTAGTCAGTAATATACATTAAAAAAATGCTAATTACATTAGACATAGTAATTAGTTTTTACTAATAAAAATCATTTTTCATCTGAATATGTAGTGTTCTTTATTTTTTTAATTTTTGTTTAAGCATTAATATAATTTATCAATTGAAACTGAATAAAATAGTATTTTATTACAACACGTTTCATGATTCTTCTATTTTTAAAAATCTCGTTTAGTCAAAATTCTTAAGACCGGTGTCGGAGTCAACAATGGAGGAACAAACGTAAAGGATCTGCATTGTGCACGAACACTCCAGTTCTTATTCTACTTCCTGTAATAGACGGTTTGAAAATCCTTAACGTTGTCATGTGAATTAGCACGAACAATACCTAAATGGGGTTAAATTACGTGTTCGAAATATACGTAATTCGATTCAATATGAATTATAATTTTTTTTGTAGTATTTTCAATAATTATAAGATGAATTTATATTTCATTTTGTTTTAAATACTATTGCAAAGTAATCAATTATTTTACTCGAATATGATCACACGTCAAAATTTAATTTATTTCACGAATATATTAATTCATTTAAAGAAATATTTTTCATTATAAATGTCAAAAACATAAGAAAAACCAGCCTTTCCCGATCCTAAAATTAAATAATGTACAGTTTGAATAATATTTTTTTATGTGTCGGCTTTTTGACTGTCGGTTTTTCAACTGACATCTGTTGGACTGTCGGTTTTTTTACCTGTCGGCTATTTGATTTGTCGGTTACTCGACCCGCATCATAGTTTTCTTGAGGTTTTCCATCATTGCGTTTATTAATAAAAATTTTGTTTTAATTAATACAGTAAATATTAAGAACTACAATATTTGTACACATACTTGTATTACATCGAATTACATATGCAAATTTTTAATCAGATTCATGTAATTTTTATATATAAAACAATAACCGCGATAATTACATATGCGAATGCTATTATTTTATTTTTCTTTACTCTTGAAATCGAATTTATAGGGTTTTAAAAATTTAAACAATTCTGGAATTATTCGGCTACGAATAATCATATTATAGTAAAAATCTAAATCCTTTTATAGAGTTGGAGCTACTGAACACCAATTTCATAATCGTTTTTCGAATTTCTAAATTGCGCAGATAACAATTTTGAAGTTCTCGAAGGATTGCGAAAACTAATTACGAGATTTTTGGGTTTGCTCGATTCATATTTACGTTTATAGGTTAGGTTATTTTGAATACATTTCACTACATTGAAGTGGAAATTACGAGTTCAGTTTAACAAATTTAGAGTGGTAACAGTAAAAAATAATTAGTCGTAACATTTTAGTAGGAAATTGTACAATTTTTTCCAACTTTTTGACCGCAGAAAAGTACCTTTAATACTAAAAACGTTCCATAATTTGAAATGTTGAATAATGACAAAAATCATTTTAAAAAGTATCGTCAAATCGTTAGTTTTTTATCATCACATTAAAAAAATCTTGCTTCTGGCATATTCATTGATTTTTCAAAAAATGAAGGACCTTTTTAGACATTTGCTGGTCATATGCTCTACTAACTAAGCTACAATCTAACGTTGAAAATGTTCTTAAATATGAATATTGCATATCTACCATCTTTCTTCATCATAATGCAACTTTTCTTTATTTGTTATTTACAAAAATGTAATAAACATAAAAATGAAAAAAGACCACCTTATGAGTCTAGAAAAAATAACGTTCGCATCGTATTAGTGTAACAAAATCTCTTACCTAATCTCTAACCTAATCTAACCTAAACTAACATAAAACGTCATTGATAATGTCTAAAACCCTAACCTAACCTATCATTTGTTATTTTTCCTAAAGTTATTTATGTCCAAAGATATTTTTCCGTAATGTTATTTTTGTTCAAAGTACACTAATAAACGGGTGTCTTATTTTGAGACACTTTCGTCCTCACTTTTAAAACGTTTTTGGATGTCTTATAGAAAGATGTTATAAAAGACTTCTTTTTAGACGCTAGAAGTGTCTTCAATCGAAATCTGAATGTACTGCTCGATAGTTGATACACAAACCTAACAGTGTTTGATATTTATATGATTTATGTTTGCAATTTTCCGACTAATTGCTATGAAGTCTTAATTAATCATGTGATTATTTATCGGATTTACGAACACTCACATCAACTGAATAATCGCACATCAACAGAATAGCACTGCAAAAACTCGTGTCTTCTAAACACCTTATTTAAAGATATTGGGCACTTCAAAAATGTCTTTTCGGAATAAACATCTATGTGTCTTTGTTGGAAAGTGTCTCAAAATTTAAGACATTATTTTCGCCTATTGATCGTAAATAAGACATTTTTTTGTCTTATAATCTGAAAGACATAATGAAGAAATGTCTAGATTTAGTCGTGTTAGCTAATTTTAGACATTTATGTGTTGAGACACTTGTAAATCGAAGGTACATTGGCGATTCGAGTATCTTCGTGAATATTCGGCAACTGCCGACTCGAAGCGACGTCTTGATAAAAGCTACATAACCTATTCTGTTGATGTGCGGTTGTTCCGTTGATGTGATTCCATGGTTTCATTATTGTGTTCATAAATCTTATATGGGTTAAAAAATTATGTACTGTTGCATAAATGAAAGATGCAAACAAATCAAATTAGCTAGAAAATTGCAAAGAGAACACGAATGATGCTGATGATCCATTTTCATATAAATATCAACCACTTTTAGGTTATGTATCAACTATCGAGCAGTACATTCAGGTTGCTATTGAAGACACATCTAGCTTCTCAAAAGAAGTCATTTATAACCTCTTTCTATAAGACACCCAAAAACGTCTTAAAAGTGAGGATGAAAGTGTCTCAAAATAAGACACCCGTTTGTGCAATGAGGTTATGTAGAAGACGTCGCGTCGCTTCGAGTCGGCAACTGCCGAATATTCACGAAGATGCTCGAATCGGTAACATGTCTTCGATTTGCAAGTGTCTGAAAACATAAATTTCTTAAATTAGCTAAAACGACTGAAATCTAGACACTTTTAGCGTCTTCATTATATGTCTCAGATCATAAGGCACATAAATGTCTTATTTACCATCGGTAGACGCAAATCATGTCTCAAAGCTTGAGACACTTTGCAACGAAGACACATATATTAAGACGTTTAATCTGAAGAGAGATTTTTGAAGTGTGTGATGTCTTCAAATAAGACGTTTAGAAGACACGAGTTTTTGCAGTGTAATTTTGCACAAAGTTATTTTTCTTGAAGTAATGTTTCCAAAATTATTTTTATGAAGTTACTTTATAAAATTATTTTAGCAACGTTTTTTAGTTGTGATACTATTCCAAGAACGATTTTCCGTACAGTTTTAATAACAAAAACTTACTAAATGTCATTTTTTCATGATAACTTTAAAAAAAGACTTCTGTCTGGTATTCAGCAGTCAAAATGCAAGTCAGTGACTAGAGTCATAGCTGTCAATGTGAACAATGCTCGAGTAGGCTATAGCAGAATCCCAAAGGATCTTAAAGTATGCTAAAGCAGTCTTGTTTTCCTTTGTGTGTGTTGCAGAGATGCTGAAGTGGACGGTCTCGAGATCTCTGTCGACGGCGAGCTCGACGCCCCACGGTCCACCCACGCTGGGCAAGGCACCCCGCAGGCCCTTTCGCGACCTGTCCAATACCCCGCCAGCGCCAGGTTCGGCCACGAGGGCGCAACTGTCCAACGCGCCTCAGAATGCAGTCAGCTCCAGGCCGACACCTGTACCAGCCCGCCGGAGGAGGAGGTGTAGGAGTCACGGCACCGATCTCAGGAGCTATTTTCAGGTAGACAAAAAACTTCCGGGTTGCCTTTATACCCGCGAGATGGGTAATAATGGATGGCTGGAAATGATGCAACCGGTAGTTAAAACTTTTTCAAAAGAGACCGACGTAAATTTATCTTTGGTTTTTTTTCTGCTTCCACACTTAAGTCGATTTAGGAATTTTTTGCTTGACATTTCTAGATATGCGATGAGAGCAATTCATTGTTTATAAATAACATATGAAATGAAAATTATTTGAATTTCTTGCACAAATTCAACTAATATTTTTGTGGTGCAGAAAAAAAAAACATGAAAAACCTAACCTACACTTTTTGAACAAAAAATCAGTTACCCTTAATATTCTTGGAAATGAACCAATTCTTTCGTCAAGAACCGTACAACAGTATACAGAATATAAATCATTAATTTTTCGAAAAACCGATTTTTAAAACTTTTGACCCATTTTGACTCATTCAGAGCGGTCCAAATTCTTAAAAAATAAATTATGCTTTGTAATGAAGTACCGAAAGCAGAATGGGATTTTTACTTATCATCATTCCATCAGATCGAAATTCACAATGAGTACCAGATTTAGAAAACATTTTTGAAATGGCGTCAAACATACAAAAGATATAAAATAATATTAATTCGAGTTACTAACCACCCATTTATCTTTCACTTCGTGCAATGTCGTAGAGTAGACGTAGTATAAGATGATTAAAAATAATTCTAATACAAAATTGTAAAAAAAATCAGATAACCCAATTTTTGTGTAAAAATCAGCTTACTGAACACTATACATCTTCAAAATGACCGAAAATTATTGTTGTTTGATTATTTTGTACTGGATTTTTACTTTGAGATCTTATTCGTGAGTATATTTAAAATCGTGTATTATCAACACATAAATTTATTTTCGAAAAGGTCATCATTATATCTGAAAATATTACTTTTCCAATTTGAAGCTTAAAAAATCCTTTTTTTTATTTGCCTTCGAAAAATGTTGTATTGAATTTACTAAATAAACCAGTTGATATACTAACGTAGCAACTCGTTAAAACTCAAAAAATTCAGCAAACAATTTAGAACACAATGCATACTTGTTGAATACAAATATAAAATTTTATATAAAAAATACTGCATGACGAATCCAATATGGTAGACAAATTCTAAAAGATGAGAGAAATTAAAGTCAGATTTCAAAAAATTAAAACGCCGAAATACAGGCAAAAAATTAACCAATTAGTGTTTTGAGTGCCAAGATCGGTTTTAAAGAAGAAAACCATATTTTCAAAAATCACTGTAACAAATTAGCTGGTGGTATTATAAGTCCTCAAATGCAGCCAGAATGTGTTTTTATTCCTAAAACCTATAACGGTTCTGGGGGTTTTCTGAGCTCAGATCTAATTCAGCAGGTCGAAAACTTTCGGAATGGTATTTTCGGTTTCGTGGTTCTAAATTTTGTTGGTCCGTTTTATTTTCCACAAATTAAAAATAAGACACTAAATATTACAGTCTTGAAAATTAAAAATTCACTTGTTGACACGAATCGATTTTTAAAAATAATTCTATAGTGATTCATACTAAATAAATAGTGAATATGGCAACTTTTTTCTTTCGATTTTTAAAGCTGACAATTTTGGCTGGACATTGCCAATTTTGTTATAAATACTTCAAATTGCCGTTGTAAAAACTCGCTACGATTTTTTTGTATAGTTATAAATTTTTTAAAATGTGTTATTTTACTACTCGAAAGTTAGAATTCTTTGAAAAAAGTCCGAAACTAAGACTGTTCAAAAAGATAGTACGTACGAAGTAAACATCATTATACCAATTGAAAATTTTATTTATGTACTTCAAACTACATAAGGTGAATTTTGTAAATATTTTCAAAAGATTCAGAGATATGATCTATTATTCGCTAATTTTTGGCCTGTACTTTAGGTAGTATAATCACATTTTATATACCATTGTGTAAAATATTAGAAATATTTTTCTAATAAAAATATTATGTTTTAGAAATTGTTAGAAAGAAAGAATAAAACATGGATACTAAATAACCTTACGCACATACACGCCCACAAAGAATATTTGATCATTTAACTAGTAAGCATAGTAACTGAGTGGAAATTAATTTACTAATAATTTTCAAGTTGCACTTAGTTTAACTATTTTAATTCCGTCACACTAACTAAAGTTTGACAAGTTCAACTGAATATAGCCATCGCAGTACTAAATAAGAATTTACGCTAACTAACTAGAATTACATGCTTTTTACACTATTTTTTCTAAATAATACATCTGATATATTCAGTTCTACTAAAAGATTATTGTAAATGCTTTAATGAACCATAACTTAAATTATAAAGTAGTTATATTCATTCCATGGATAATAAGTCAATATGTAGAAACATGAACAAAATATTTATTTAATTATAGTAAATCTTACGGGTATCTAAATTTCGAAATACTTAATTTTATTTATTATCTTTTACCACTGAACTCAAACCCAAAGCTCTTTCCACTTAACAACAGCAGAAAATCTCTGCTAGTTTTAAAACATTTACTCTGAACTATGTTTAAAAAATTAAGAATTACCAACACATTGACATATTTTATTTTGTATGTAACAAGAATTCATTCATGCTCTATGTAAATGCAAGTAATCGTATTTAAAAGGTAAACATATATTTTCAAGAAACACTTTTAAATATTTGTAGAAAAGAAAGGTATACAAGGCTAAATTTTAAAAGGTGCCAAAGGTAGCAGATTTCCGAATTTTAACGGATAAATACCGTCAAAGCTCGTAAAATTATTTTTCTTTTGCTACTAAGCGGACCGAGGAACTTATGTCGTGCGGTTTTTACAATCGAACCATTCTTTTTATCCTTTTCACAGAAACTTTTATTAAGATATTGAAGCAGGTTAAAATGTTCACACGGTCATGGAAATTAAGAAATTTTTTGTCTTTTTTTTCGCTTTATAAGTCGTGCACTAATATTTTGTTAGAAAAAAAGACTAAATTAAGTATTTGAAACTACTCACTATTTAGTAGAATTACACAGTCATAATTTTTAGTTAGTTTTACTATGTAAACATTGACCTCTAGAAAGTCAAAGCGACTATTTAAATATTAAAAGCAACTACAAATCATAATCGTGCCAGATGTTACTAATTAAAAAGTAAAACCAATTATTGTCTTCGTCTTGTTAAACAAGCTAATTAACACGTTTACATTAAGTCTAACGGTATCAAACTTATACACTTGAATATCAATTTTCAATAACTGATTGAATCTGAAACTTGGAAATTAATTATTAAGAAATGCACCTCCGAAATAATTTGACGTTTCATCAATCATAATCACACGCTTTAAAATATAGAAATTACTAAATACTGATTTTGGGCGTAAAACAACGGTTTTTAAAATTGCAGAATTATGTTCATAACCGGTAGGCAAATTACTAAGGCGGTTGCGAGCATCTCGGACAGTGAAATTACAGGCTTCCTCTGCCTGCGCAGAAGAGGATTTTGAACCAGGCGTATAATGAGGGGTGTGAGAATTTAGGCATTAAGCATGCAGTTTCGGTTCGTTAGACCGGCATTTTAAAAAAAAAGAACTGTCGCCAAGCTATTTGAAAGTTTTCGTGAGAAAATTATTTTCGCATTAGGTATCACAGTTGTTAAAGCACTAATTAAACTTTGCTAAAAAATGTTTAATTTGTATTTATATTTTATAATGAAAATTAAATAGCGTGAATGAATGATTACAGCATTAATATATCAAAAGATATAACAAAAAACTAGATTATTATGTAGATATGAATAAATACGAAAGTGATTGTGTAACAACTAGCTAAAACTAACCATAAAACAAATCTATTTATGATTACAAAATATTTGTCAAATAGCTGAATCATCACTTTCAAATAACATAAATAACGATTATATTTTACCACAATAGCGTGCTTGTTCACAAAAAAGAATTGCAATCAGGCTTGAAAAAATCGCGATTGTACTGACCTACATTAACCGAAAACAATACGGTCGGAAACCAATAAAATGAAACATGAGGCGAAACATTCATAACCGGATTGGAATTACTGAACTCAGATTAACAATAAACATGTGATTTAATCGTGAAAGTACTTTTTATTTTTATGAAAGCGTATAAATCAAGACAATTTTGTATATTTTTATCTTTCATCGTCGCTACAGATTAACTTTACGAAGTTCATTACAAACAATTTTAATGTAATGGATTAGCCAAACTAGAACAAATTTATATTTTCAGTCTATTTAGTAAAACTGATTCAAGATTGTTGGGTATTTAAATATTTTATAAGATAAAATAAAGAATAAAATTTCGTTGCAGCTTAGTAAAACGTGAGAAAATCTTTAAAATACGGCAATATCGAGTATAATACATACCGGTATGTTATCTTTTCCGCAATATTTCTTCACCACTATCCCGCTTCATCGCCACTTCAATAAATGTGACACCACCTCCCTGCCTCCTTTAGTTTCCGTAACTTCTTTCCGTCGAGGATCTTCCAGTGAATAATTCAGTGCACTTTTTCCTGTATGTTTGCGTCATGTGGAATAATTTTCGTATAAATAAATGTTAAAATGTCTGGGTTTTGGACTAAAAATAAGTGCAAGTACATATTTATAAATAAAAAGAATAAATAAATAAAACGTTGATCTACGATATTGTGTATATAAAACTGATTAATTCAGTCGTTCTAGTTTCAGTATTTTAATCAATACTAAATTTCTCAACTTCTAATCAGATTTGATCTAATTAGAGTTAATAAAAATATATTCAAACTTTTCCAGGCCACCAAGCCGAACCTAAGGTCGGGTAAAAGACAATCCCTATCTCAAGAAAATCAAAAATCACCAAGTTGCGAAAGCTACTACCAAAGCACCCCAAGGGTTGACACCGATATAGGACCGTTAACCATCATTCCCCGACAATCATCGTTAACCCTGCCGTCAGATCCCGTAATTCTTATGCGAACCACGGCGAAAAAATGTCAAACAAACGGCGAACTACCTCAAAATATAGTAAACGAAGCTCGAGTCAATTTACAGTCACATGTCTCGGACTTTTTCCATCAGATTTCCATGGCCGCGAGTCCGGAAGACGTCATGGAGTCTGATTCTGTACCTCATGGGAGATCAAGGCTATTCATTCCGAGTTGCGAAGCCAGGTCGATTTTCGACTCAGAATTCGCTGGTAGGATTCCAAAAGTTGCGAGGGTGACAAAGTTGAACCAAAGGTGTAAAACGCCCTACCATACGAAAGTCCAATCCAGGAGCCCATTGAAGGGTGGACAACATACGCCGCTGGTCGGGAAATTGTCACACCTCAGGCTTGATCAGGATCTTCTCAAATATGAAAATGTAGATAATACGGTTACGGAAGCAATCAACAGGTAACGTATTAGATTAATTCTTTAGTTATGACAAATGATTCACATCCACATCATCAGAAACTTTATGTCAATTATTTTATTTTCGTAGGCAAAACGATACGAACTATGGTGGACAAAGTGTTGCCGAAATCCTCCTGAAAGATGCCGAAGAACGACGCAAGGTTCTGGAGAATGGACCCTCTAAAAAGTTGGAAGTCATTGAAACTGCACCTACTGAATCCCCAACTAGTGAACACATTTACGAAACGATTTCTGATACCAAATCGGAAATTGTCGAAACAATGGACCTAGACGTGGAAACAGCAGCCCACAACAACAGTACCGTGTCATCAGCTAGTCAACTCCTTGAAAATCCGTCACCGTTGTTGTGGGCCCTCCGTTCTCCATCTGCTGATTTTGAGGAGGCTTTCACTTTGCGACGGCAGAGAGGTATCCGAAGAAAACGTCAGCAGAAAGACAATGATCGGGGTGCAGATAACAAACGTTCGAAGAAATTATCTACTGCCGGTAATAGTCCTAAACGGAAAAAGGAATTAGAAGATGAGGAGCAGCCAGAGACGTTGCCCTTCATCGAAGCTATAAATAGGGATGTTAAAACGTTTGTGATTGAGACGAATTTGGATACGACGGTGGACGTCGCTAAAACCACGTGTGATATCGTACCGACATCGTCGGAAGTTGTATATAGGTTAGTTATTTTGATTTTTTAAACATTTATTGCATGAAGTACTTTGGTTAATATTATACTCCTGTCATAGTGTCGCAAACAGCACAAGCCCGTCCTAGGAAATCCTCGGGAGCTCCTCAGGGCATCCCGGGACGGAGTGTGCTGTTCGGGATGTTGAATATTATTTGGAGGTTGGAGACACTATCATATTCCAACCGAACCCATATTTCATAACGTCCAACCAAATTGTTTATTTCGAAATTCCAATATGTTTACAGTAATCAAGAAGAAATAAAGAAATTAGCAGATTCGGTAGAAGGGGAAAAAAGGGAAGATGAGCATTCTAGAAAAGCGTTAGCTTGGGATTGGGAAAGTCCGAAATCATCTATGTTGGATGACTTTATGAGTTCCAAATCGTGCCTTACGTCAATGACGAATACTCCAGAAACCCCTTTGGTCGCGACAGTAAGAAGGTGTTTGAAATATAGTCCTGAAAGCGAACCGTCTTCAGTTTCAAGGATGAGCAACTTCAGCAGGGGGTCCATTGAACTCGAGTGCTTTGAAAGTGGAGATCAGATATTCCTAAAAGGTGAGAATCTATAATTTAGGGTATTAAATGACATTAATATTATATAAAGACAATTTTTAATTTCGGAATAATCATTTTATATCGTTATATCATTTTTGGGCCAAATTTGAAAAAAAGGTTTTCTTATATGGTGAACATTTCATATTCCGAACCTTGTTATTATTACAATGATAATTTTCATTTGAAATCGTGGAAGTTTACCCGCGTATCATTCGTTTCGGGAATGGGAAGGAAGGGCGCAGAATCGCTCGACACGTCCCTGAACCCGGCACTGGACATGCGCCAATGTCCGATCTTAGCACAGGGTCCTGGCTTGCTGTTTCGTGATCGTGTGCCAGTAACCCACAGCCGCTTCAGGTACTCGATTTCGGTTAGTACTCTCCCCAGGATCGATTCGCACCAGACAGCTGAATTACCGGAAAATTGACTGTCGTCCTGACTGGGATTCGCGCCGGTCTGATTTTGCGAAAGCGCAATTTTCGCCAATACCCGTGGTACCAACCAAAGCCTGTTCCTCGGTGTGTTTTCGACGTTGTCTCAGTGATCAAACCAAGACGGGATTTCGGGGTGACAGGAAATGGCAAGGGAGCGGGCGAGGATGGAGGGACGACAAGAGTAACGGAATGATTATAGAACACGATTGATAAATTATCGATTTCGGACAACAATTCGGGCTCCCGCGCCAGGTCCTTTTTAACCCGCCAGTAGACGAATGCCGCATTGGCCAGACAGTCGCGGCTCGAGTAGTGCGTATCGGGGTACAGTCAGACAAGCAAGTGGGGAAATTTACCTTCGCACACAAGAGCCTCCGGATTCTCCAAGAAATTTTTAATGGTGCGGAATATGAAATGATCTCTGTTATCAGTGTTATCAGTGATAAAACACGGCCAATATCACGAGAGGAGCTGCTCGTACTTCAATTTTGCATCATGTGTTGAAAATTTTCTTTAGCTTGTAGTTATAATTAACGAAGAAGTCCACTATACTTGTCATGGTAGCGTGAAACAATGGAATTACTGACCTCTCACATTTTTTAACTAAAGCGTGTACTAAATTATAAAAATGTATAAAATAAACGGAAAGAAAACTATGCTTTGAAATTCTAAAAATTAAAAATCAAATCAATAATTAATTGACACATCAAAACTTTTGATGATCGGCTTAGGAAGTCATGTGTAAATGGATATTTGACGTCATCGGTGCTCCCTGTCCAGTTCAAATGCCTATAGGAATAAACCGTGTTCAAATAATGAATTTGTCACAAGTGATATCAATAATAATTAATAATCCCAATAAATACTAACATTATAACATTATGTAGTTATGACTTAGTAATCTTAGATTATAATATAAAGTTTATGTAAAGTTGTTGTTTTAATACAGACTATTAGCGCAAAGTTTATGAAATAAATACTGAAGTAAAACAACTTAATTAAATTAGTAATTTGCGAAAAGCTAAATGGGCCTTTTAAAACCAATATTGTTTAAATGATGAGACTACAAATAATAAATAAACAGTTATTTGCGATGAAAAATATTAATTTTCTAAATGATCGCGTTAGTTCATGATGGAGTTGAAATGTCAATAATATCAATTTCAGTATTATTTTACCACTTGTGATTATCGGCATCCTCATATTATGACGTATCAATCATGAAGGACGTATTAATTATATTGACAATTTTCGTAAATGTTCGAATTACCAGAGATTTATTAAATTAATTAAGTAATCCATCATATTGTTTCCCTGTCAGTAAATATTTTCTTTACATTGCATCTATCTGAAATAACTTAATCTCATTAAACTTGTACAGAGCATTTAAAATGATTTATTTACAATTTTTGTGTCTGGATGGTAAAGTTACATGTTTAATGGAAGTACTCGTTTCAAACATAAAATTATTATAATTTAGGCGAATATTATACAGCTTGAAGTCATTCTTAATCCGAGATCTCTTTAAGCGACTAATGAAGTCCTGTGATTAATTGACCTCCTTCGTAAGATGGAAGAAGGCTCAGGATTAAATCCTAAAAGTATGATTTGACTGTATAAAGTA
Organism: Trichopria drosophilae; assembly: GCA_030407085.1. Taxonomy (NCBI): domain Eukaryota; kingdom Metazoa; phylum Arthropoda; class Insecta; order Hymenoptera; family Diapriidae; genus Trichopria; species Trichopria drosophilae. The sequence goes on along the minus strand of CM059585.1, from coordinate 84,768,015 downwards.
AGGCTTAAGTCTGCGCAAATCTACTGATTAATTGCAACTGCCATATCAAATTCTACATCTAGATTTAAAAACAAAATTGTAGAAAAAACATTTTCCGAAAAAAAAGAGTTCTCAACGAAACAAATAACGTTATGGTTACGTGTATACCTCAACAAAACAGTCAGTGTAGTAATCAGTTTCCTAGAAAAATGGTGTTAGGCGCAATTAACTTACCTGTCTTTTAAAATGCGTTACCGAATAAAACATAAGTTTCACGTAACCCATTTGTACTAAACTAAAGAATCACGGTCCTTGATTTTGTGCAATACTAAAAGAAAACTAAAAACTGACCTAACCTAACTTAGCGTGACTAGTCTGGTATAATTCCATTGCGTGATCATTTCAATTATTGAATTTCTGTACATATTTTTAAAGTAATTTGCTACGTACGTGATAAGAGAAAAACAGTTGGAAAATATATTTTTCTTTGTAAAAAACATACTTGCGTTAAAAAAAATACTTTTTTCCTTTATTTTAGCTGTAAGCAATGTTTTATGTTCATATCAGAACCGTTTTTACCAATATCGAAACCGTAATTAACCTGAGAAACTTCCGTAAGTCTAATTAGGTAGTTTTAAAGTTTGTAATTTTAATGACTTATTTACACTTTATCCTTTGAATTACGTCGGATAAATTCTTTAATGTTCTTTAATATATTATTAAATTTAATCAGTTACTTACGACTACTTAATAATCTTAGAAAAGACTTATAAGTATTTTAAAGAATCGATTTAATGTAAATAAATAATTAAGAAACACAAGACTTATTTTGTTTCTATTAACTGAATAAAAAGTGACGAAACTTGCTAATAAAGTAATTTCTACAATATTAATAACAGATTTTTGTAATTTAAAATGGCGGATCCAATATGTCGGGTAAAAAATTTGGCTACTTGAAAATGTATAATAAAACTTCATGAGGTCTTTTGGCGTTTAAAATACGTAAATTAAACAGAATTAAAAAACTGTAATACAAAAATTCAATGTTTCGACTTTACCAAATGTAGGGGTCAATGTTATTTGACGTAATGACTACAAATGATTGATGATTGCAAAGCCGTAATCACTTTTCCGAAGTCAATTTCCGAGCGTTATTGTCTATTTTTGAAATTTTTGCACGACCACACTCGGCGACATTTTTATGACGTTTTACGTTCCTTTACGATCCATGGAGACCTTTCATGACTTTCGTTTCTTTCTTATCATTCGGAGTTACATTGTTTCCGACGGCAATTACGAAATGACGGAAGTCTTCTTATTAAACGAATGCTTTTAGCGCAGCATTGTCGTGTGAAAGCATTGTTCTATTGAAGGCCTTTTGCAATGTCTGTTTCAGTTATTCGGTGCAAAGATCTCCGGCGGTCGAACGAGGGGTCGATCCACGCGTACGTGAAGGCGAGCTTAAAAAATTCAAGTAACGAAGGGGCCGTAAAGAGGACTGCAGTACACAGGGCCACACCAAATCCAGATTTTAACGAAACTCTTATTTTCCCCTGTCCGGCGTACAACAATTGCACCAGCAGAGCCGTTTCCTTAGATATTGCCGTCTGGCACCGTGATCGAAGAGCGAGGTGAGAATTCTTTAAAAGTGTTACTTTTTAATGTTCCATCCCTGAAGAATACTGATGTTCCTACATCCTCACAAATTGTACTGAAAATTTTAGGTGGTAACCACTTGAAAATTAATTTTTAGTACCCACACAATTTTTTAGAAAGCTTCTTCTCTGTGGTCGCTAGAAAAAATCAGGTAACTAAAATTTTTGAAAAACTATCCGAAACAGAATTAATTTTTATACATTTTACCATTCTGGATAGTAATTTTGTGACAGACTTGGATCATGAGAAACGTTGCCATTCTTTCTGACAAAAATGACTATATGTTCTTAGAATGTTTGCTATTCAAAGAGTGAAGATTACAAAAATATCGTATAGTAATTTTTACCAGAAAGAATGGTAATTTTTTCCATTTTATGTGGGTTCCTAAATTACCATCTGCAATGCTAAAATTCCGAAGCAACTTTTTCTCTCAGTAACAGAACAAAATTCAAATTTAGTATCACATTTTGTAATCATTTCTAAAATAAAAATAATACTAATACCTAGGCAAAAATAAGGGAACTTCATGAGTTTTTAGACCATTTGCGCCATTGTGCAAAAAACGATCAAAATTTAGAAAAGGTGAAATATAATAATAATTTCTTCTCTTTCATAAAAGACAGTGATTTGAAATAAACATACCACAAGGTGCTATAAGAAAATAGTATGAAACCGAAATTTTTTGTAAAAATCATGTTGCCGACATTGATCATTTTTAACATCTACAACCTTGTTTAATACAGCCCTACGCCATCAACATAATTAAAAGCATGTTTTTTATTGCGCATGTGTTATAGAGTGAACCAAAAAAATTAGGAAAATATTTATAAAACTTACTACGGTTTACGTATTAAGTTTTTTTTATAAAATTCTAGTTTTTCCCATCGACCACAGATTTTTTTTTCTTTAAAGTAAAAATTTTGCGTGACAACAAATAAAATATTTACATGGTTATCACTAAACATTTTCAGCTCAAAAAATTCCTACAAAACAAATAATCCAACAAAACAATTCCTATAAAAGAAGTAAGCGTATTTTGTGATCACTATATGCGAACCATTCAACGGTTCGCATTTAAAGGAAATGCGTTTTTGTTGTTTTAATCTTATGTATATTTGTATATTATGTATTCAGGACAGTAGGCTACTTGCATAAAAAAAAAAATCAAGAAAAAATATGTGCATTATTTTAGACCACACTAAACTAAAAAAAAATATTTAAAAATTTTATTTATAGTGCTAAATTATCAAAATAAATTATCAAAAATAAATTTTGTTTCTTTCTGATAGGTCACTCAAACAAAGCACAATACCCTTATAAACATTGTTACTATTTTCTCGTTCCTCATTGGTCACAACAAAATCGCAAAAATGTTGATCAAAATGTCATATTCTAATTCAGAAGAGAAAACTTTCTTTCAAAAGTGTTCTGTCACTTTTCCGTGACTAATCAGAAACGAAATGAAATTATTTGTGTCAAATAAATAATGACGTTACCACCGATAATTGGCTTCTCTGCAGCTAACCAATTTTATTTTCATAACTTATTATTATCAACCCATTTATAAAGTTTTTTTTCGAATTTAAAGGGATGTAACGTAATGCATTTTTTTTTATTTTTGATGAAAGTGGCCTAATTGTATAGCTTACCTCTTTCACCACTACATGATTTATTTGCATTAAATTATCAACTAAACTACATTGAAGAAAGAAAAACTGTTTATTATTTAGAGCAATTACTTAATGAGCCGAAAAAGAAGTTCATTTTCAAAAGTGGTATCGACAGGAAACTGCACATACACATGTACCTAAGAATTGTACACATAAAAAATTTACTGACAAAACTATTGATCGAATTTTCACCTTTAACGTTCTCATAGTACACTAGACCTGTAGAATTTTCAATTTATTTCAAGATAATTACAGCAATAGGTTTCTCGGTATTTTTATCCAGAATAGCCTCTCTCAGTACTGTTATTCCCCGTTTCAACGAAAAAAGTCATTACAATCTTAACTATTCCGCCATAATACTGCACTCGTTTTCTCATGTGATTTTCAGAAAATTTTTCCAGGAAATTATCTGTATACCGAGAAAATAATAAAAATTTCTCTGCAATATTTGAATTTAAAAAAAATGTTATTTCTTTAATAAACATGACGTGTTTATAAAAAATGTGAAGTTTACAAAAATGAATTACGTTGTGAAATGTAGACGTTTTTATTTAATTATTCTGTTTACTATACATATTATATTCTTTCCACCATGCATATTATCATGTATATATTTTTTGAACGTGATTCGTATCAGCATATTAGCAAAATATGCAAGGAAGACTGTGTACAAGAGTATGTTAATATGGCCTTTTATCAGATATTTGTAGTGTCGTAAAAAAGATTTCTCAGTCCCTTTTAACCTCATTTTTTCTTTTTAACATATAGATCGATACTTACTTCGATATTTCAGGACTTAACCTGCAAATATTTATGTGCATTGTAATTTATATATTTACATCTATATATAAAATCGTATAATAGTAATCGATTAGTATTATTTTTATATGTTTTAAGTATGTAATTATTAGAATGGCTCAGAAAACATTTGCTAATTTAAAAATACAAAAAAAATACTTTATAAACTTAAGAAAGCATGATTTGTTTAGTTTGCTTTTTGTTAAAGTTTAATTGAAAAAGAAGTTTTAAAATTTTAAACAATTTTGCACTACATTTAAGCTTTTTGTCAGTTTCAAAGGACTTTTTATTTATTCTGAATAATAAACCGTTTTCATTATAACCTATTATTACCCTTTTATTGTCAGCGCAATATACAAAGATTACATTTTCATCGTATTTTTATTATTGGATATCGCTTTGATTATGAAATCGACATTGTTTTGATACTTTTAAACTAAATTTATTAACGGCTCCTATTAATTTTCTTTAAAACTCTAAGGAAACACTTTCCAGAAAGAAGTAAAATGAAAAATCCATTGTAATTTCGAGCATTAATCTATTATTATTGATTAAAACGTTAAAAATGTTATTACACATTTTCTTCGGATTATACTTTAATTTCATCGACGATACTTTCGAATGTTAACAAATAATATTCATGTTGCGATTTAGTAGCTAAAAAATAAGTATTTACTATAGTAAATTGACGAGAAAACTATTGAAAGAAGTCAAATAAAATAGCTCATCCAGTAAGAAGTTACACTACCAGAAATAAAGTTAAAATTATTACACGATATAGTAATTTCTACTATTTAGTATATTGTATACATTAATGTGTTTCTTTTACATAGACGTAACCTAACATTGTTTATACATGATGATTAACTCGAAGCATATATAAATATAGGTTAATATGTTTAATTTTTAATAGCTTAATAAGATTTCAACATTTTAATAGTTCTTATTTTACACTTTTTAGAAATTGTATTATTTTTTTATGGTTGCAAGGTTAAGATATGGAAATCATTGTTTGCAAATCTAGTAAGAATTCTTATAAACATATACATAAAATATATAATTAAATGTTACAGTTACATTCTATAAAATATTTTACTATTTTACTAAAGATGAAATAAACTTTTAAAATATTAATGCCAATTATCTACTGTTATTTTAACCATATAAATTACAGATTACTAAACATGCTTAATTAATAATAAATGATATTTATATATTTTTATACACGATAATAAGAAAATTAATTTTTTTTTATTATAATTAATAATTTGATTATAACGTCTCTACAGTTGCATGCTTATTGTTTCTAGAGTCGAGACTTTATTCATTAGTTCGTTTGTTTTTGGATTTGAACAAATATATTACGACATTTTTTAGTTAAAATTCATTTATAATCATCCGAAAATCCAAATATATAAACGCTCATTTCATTTGAGAATAGTATCTACAATTATTCCTTTAGTGCTATGGTTACTAAATTCGAGTATTGAAAGTTCGATTATTTTAAGTTATTGTAAGTTTAATTCGTTTATTTCATCAATTTACCTTTTGCTAATTGTGAAGATCAGTTTACTGACATTGTAAATATTACTACTTTTTTCTCTATTAGTAATTAATTTTTTCAAAATTCCAAACTAAAAAAAAATAATTTTACCAGTGAAGTTTTGTATTTTAACGATGTTAAAAAACTGAAATAATTCTCACGATACTTAGTAAATAAATATGTTTTTTTTAAATCATTAGCATCTTGATCTTTGTCTCGAACCCTTTTTTAAATGACTCAATTATGTAAACGTAATTATCCATCGAAAAAATGTAGAGCACAACATTTGGCAACATGAAATTTATAGTTTAAATAAACAAAAATGTTACATAAATTGAAATAGAAATTGTAGGATACCTCATAATATAAACGATTAACTTACGGACATAATCTTGGGCCTTCTTATGAATATATTTCATGTCATAATGCTTTTACTTAAAATTACGTTATGTTACTTATTATAATTGCAAAAATTTACATAATTTGTAAAATTAGTCAAGTGTACTTAATAAACCTACAATGAGGCTTAATAAGTATTAATGCATGTTTTAATAAACAAAAATTTTGAAAATCATCGTATGGTCATAGAACTAATCCGTGGGGATTTCAAAATTATGAATTAACTGATGGACTAATATGTAAATGATCGAGACGATCGATTGCACTCCAAGGATGCCCAAGCGTTTATGGTCGACGTAATAAGGATCCGACCTTGTGCACCTGCACTAAATTTTCACATACTTATACTAACACGCGATGACAAATTTTTTAAATAAATTGGTTTAAAATATTGTTTTTACAATTAGTTTATTTCCCCCAAGTAAATCATATTACGGTAAGATTGTATGGTTGTTTAGGAAAAATTTTAGTTCTGTTGTTATCTAGAGCCATTCACCAGAAAAATGCAAACAAACTAAGTAACTACTCATTATCAATAACAATTTTATTACTGTTTTCAAATAATATGGGCTCATTAAATAATTTTGTAATTTTGTAATAACAATGTACAATCGACAAACAAAGAATAATTATTGATTAAACGTGCATGTTAATAGTCTTACATATATTACAACATTATTTGTAAATGAAAATTAATAAACGAATGAATCTCCATTTCTCTCGAAAGTGAAATTTTAATATCACATTTCATAAACACTGCACATTGAACTGGGTACAATTTCGTTGGCTTTTAATTAAATTTTAATTCGCAACTCTTGCATTTCACATTCTTGAATTAAAAGTGCCGAAAAATATACTCGTTTAATCGACACAACATTATATTTAATTTTATTACATTTTATTGGAAGTTACTTTTTACATTAATAAAATTTTCTTTAATATTAATGAAGTGATGTTTACAGAAATAAAAAATGTTAATTTAGCAAAACTAATAGGTTTAAAAAGGATGATATTAATTGGTGTGTAATGGCAACGTAAGTATACGTCTATAAATTAACAAAAAATGAATTTTAAAAAGTAGAAATGTTAATAATTCGCTGGTAATATTTTAAATTGAAAAGTATTCCGGGTGAACTTAAACGTCGCGCAAGTTAAAAATATTACGTACCATAAGTCGTAAAAATGTATGTATTATTTAATTATTAAATTAAAACCCTAGAAATATTATTTTATTATTCATTTTAATGAACATCAAGATGCATACAATGCCATTTATTATCTTAGAAAAATATTATATTCTTGAATGAAATGAATTGTGAAAAATTGTTATCTATTAAAGTATGCAAATTACATAATTGGAGAACAATAACAAATTTAATTTAAAAAAATATATTCCTTTACTTTAAATCGCAGCTATTGATCGATTAAATCATATACTTCACGAAACACCGGATACATAAATTGAAAGCCAATTTTATCTAAAAGCTCGCAAAGAAATTCGAGCCCCGTAACCAAATCAATTTTCAACAATTTATTGAATTACGGGACAAGTTTATCTTAATAAAATTTCATAAAGATCAAACAAGAAACCTGAAACGTTACATTTTGTGCAAAACATATATCAGGGGTCAGACTTGCAGGTAGCACCAGCGTTCGAAAAAGAACCCGAAGTTTAAAATATTAACGTAAAAGCTTTTTGCTCTTTATTTATTCTTAACATTCTACCAGAAATTTTAGACCGGAAGTAGCACTGAATAACTCTTCCGTTATTGCAGAAGAACTTGTGGGAAATTTAAATTTATATCGAAGGCACGGTACGTGCACATAATACTTAGTAATTTGAGGAATTTTCTGTTTTTCTATAAGTAATGGATCTATCAACATAATTACTGGAAAATAAATAGTGCATAATTGAAAATAATGCATTTTCTTGCGAGCTTATCCTTGGAAGGGTAAAAAAATTTTTATGAACTTTACTTTTATTTTCTCAAATGTCCGTTTTTTATTCTTGATATTTGTTCATAAACTGTTTAAAATCGTCACATTTTATCGTACAATTAATCTACAATACTATTTTTTTCAAAAATTAATGCTACACAGAAAAAAAAGGTTAGTCATTTTTCTAATTTGAAAATCGTTCTGTCACTGTAGACTTATTTTTTTCTACCAAAAACATATCTATTTTTGAGGAAAAACCTCGAAAGTTTACTCGAAATTTCTGAAAATGGACAAACCTCCTCTTCCCGTGTTTTACTTCATTTTCAAATATTACCATATAAATTATATCTTGAAAATTACACAATTAATTCCCTGCGCTTTCCGCACTTCGGGTATGATTTTTAAACTTTTTCCATCATTTGCGACCAAAAATTCATTCCTGAAGTATAAATCTTCGAGTTAATGATTTAAGACGAAAGATGAGCAAAACTTTATAAGCTAAACATGGGTTTCGCTCCCGGCGAAGGTCTTTATGCGAGTAATTTCTAGGCACCCTGTGCTTGGTACTTCCGGTAGCTGGAGGAAGGAGGGGAATCGATTGTCGCGAAGCGTGCGCACTGAAGTGCAACCACGTGCATCGTACCCCTGACCAAATTCAAAATTCGAAAATGACCTTATTTTTTTTAGTTTTTTGAACATAATTTGATGGAATGTTGGAGCAACAAAATAATTATTGTATTCAACACAATTATTTACATGGAGAGAAACAAACGGTTAATGGAGCCATTTTATACAAGTAAATATGATTATAAAATTTAGTTAAATTAACTGTACTTCTATAGTAAAAAACACAATAATATTGTTCCCTTTATTATTTTCAGAAACTTAAATATGAAGCATAATACATAACCTCAAATGTAACGCAGTTATACAATAAAATAGCTTTAAATATTCCTGAGCAAAATAAACTTAATAAAATTTTTTAAATGAAATAGTACTTTTCATGTCCTAGGCCATTAAATCTTAAGGCCGAAAAGTGAACACTATATTTTGATACATTTTTAGTAAAGTCACTTTATAGACTATTTTTAGTCCGTAAATTCTTTTCTCACTCTCCAAAAGCAAACTGTCATTTTGCTCCCTAGTTGCACAATGTGAATTAATTATACATAACGGATATATATATATAAGTCATTTAATAAAACGTTATATTAAAATGAAGATTCTTGCAACATCCAATGACTCCGTTCTTAAAATTTATATTGTAAAATATTTCTTTATTTATTAGAACTACCATTTCTAACGAGAGAAATATCACTTTTCTTAATTCTCTCTGGATGTACCTAAAATCTTAAGGAAAAGCTCAAGCTGACCAGGTGATAAGTTTAGTACCTAACCTACAAATTTTCACGCAATTTTGAACCGATCTCGTTGAAGCTTGGCATATATTGGTATAAAATTCGTAAAAGCGCTCTAAAATGGTTATTCATTATAAATTTACCTTAAAATATGTGATTTTCAATAACAATTCAATGTCGGTAAAATCAAATTTGGTAAAAATAGTAAGCTAGTATTTATCGGAAGTAAATAATACTAATAAGTAATAATAATAATAATAAAATGTTTACTTCGAAGAATTTTGAGGTTGTTGATTGCTAATAATGTAAGATTTTCAAAAATATGGCATAGTAACAAGGGCGACCATGTGAAACTGCAATAAAAGTAAAATTGTGAATTTCTTGGATCAATGATGCAGAATTCTGAAAATGTGTTTTCTCGGTATTACTCAAAGCTAACGAGGGCACGGGAAAAGTTCCAGTTTCATTTTTTTCTTCTTTTTTTTTACATTTTTTTCACTTGGCTCGTCGCCACGATCATCTAAAATCTACCATTTCGAGTTCGTAAACCTGTTATTGAATTCATAAACAACGACCCTGTAAACCTCTGAAAATTATTACTTTTCACATATTAGTGATTGCCATATTCCATTTAAATTTTATAATTTTGTCATCAGGTTTAAAATCCTCAAATTATTTTTCTACAAAATTGACACATTAAAGACTTTTGCTTCTGCTGCATTTCTAAAGAACCACAATATCAATTAGTAAATAATTGCAAAGACTTTTTGAAAATTTGCGTTGATTTAAACACAATGTAGAAACGAACTTTCAAAAAAATATACAATTAATTGGAATGCAGAATATGCAAATTAACGAATACATTGTTCCATTTTGCAACGTTACTACACAATGCGTACATGTACACATGCGTCGGCGCAACATCCAAATACTCCTACCTTTATACATACATAATCCTGCTTTAAATGTGTGCATGAGTAATTTATGCCCGCGACAATGACGTAGACTGAAAACTCATGTGCTTTACTATTTCAGACGCAGCGAGCTGCTGGGCTGCATGACTCTACCGCTGCCACTTTCTCAGGATAAGGTAAGCGAATAAATTGTAAATTTTTTAATGCCTCGGAAGCAAACTCGTAAAGCGAAAGAACCTATTTTTATTTAGTTAAAAATTTTAACGTCACTGCGACAATAGACGCTTTTCCTCTGTAAACGTAGTCCTGGAAATTTTGTACAAAAGAGCGCGAGTAATACGGTTTATGTTTGTGAAGTATCAAATACTTGAACAATTTTAAAATGTTATTCGTAATTAAGAGAGAGTGTACTGAAACACAATTCATTCACTTTGTAAGGTTAAATTGGTCTCTAAAATAGTAATTATTCTTATCAGTTTAGTATTGACATATTATTGTATTATTTTTATATTGTAAATCTGCTTTTTTATTGTTTAAACATTCAAATACTTTAGACGAATGAGTTCTAAACATTACCTAATTTTTGGTTACAAGAAGTCATCTTATCATCAACAAAACGATTTTACTCAATTTTACTAAATAGAGTAAAATCGGCTGTTTTTTATCGTGAAGAAAATATAAATATTCATTGATACTTTTAATGTATAATTAAGTAATATTAATTTCAGACCGGAACGAGTTTCTATAGATTGTCGATAGAGGTCGCTTTTTTCGAAAGTGCAAGAAACCGAGTGGACATAATACATATAACTTTAATATATTAGGGTTTGTTATAAAAGATAAATGTGTCTTAGTCTCTAGTAGAAATCTGTCCAGTTTTTTATTACACGGACCAATTTCCATGTACTTTTAAATCGAAAATAAGTGAAATCAAGAAAAATAAATAAAAAAGTGGGCCCATTTTTTACTTTAATCCACGTTTAAATTTCTATTATTTAATAGTAGAAATATTTAAATTTAATATTATTAAATACACATTTTAGCTTTATATTAAAAAAGTAAATTCTTGCTGAAAGAAATTACAGACAACCTTTTTCACCTGATTCCATCGACTTTCTTCTGACTGTTTTAATAAAAAATATTTCTGGAAACATTAAAAATAAAATATCTCAAATTTGAAGTAAATCAAATATATTTCTTAACAATTTAATAAAATTTAATGATTTAAAGACAACAGTATATATTTTATTTGCTTAGATTTATTGATTCTGTAACTGCATACATTTTCAGCAAAATTTCTCTTTTATAAAAGAAATTTTTGTGAAACCATTTGTTTTTAAATAATGTTCACTTAAAGAATACCATGTACACATTTTTATTTGATAAACAAACATTTGTTTAAATATGTGCAAGTACATTTTTCTAAAGGAGTAGATGTTTTTACATAAATTAAATTTTGATTAAAACTTATTGAGGAGTTTGAGACACATTTAAGTTTGATACTCCTACTACAGCTAAAAGAATCTCCCGACTTTCATTTTTCTGCATGCAGAAAGTCGATAATTAAATAACTAAAAAATAAAATTGTTTTTCTTCAAGGCTTTACATCATTTTGTGGTACTTTTTTCATTTTTTCTATTAGTATAAACTTTGAAATAATGTGCATAATAAATTTAAATATTGCCTGATGTACTCAGGCACATTTATATTTTATAATACACTGTAATATGTTGAAGTTTGATGTATTATGTGCGCTTCACTTTCGAGAAACGCGCCATCTGTTGACGGCCTAGGAAACCGTTACCGTTAGTAAGTAAAATATTTAATTGAAAAGAGCATATTTTTTCATATTTAATAAACGTTTCTTATTTTTCGTAAACCTTCGTTTCTTTAAGAAAATCACTTTTTAATTGAAGTAGATGTTTACTTGCATCTTTTCAAGTAAATGCTTATTTGAATTTACAACCTTAAGTGCAGAATAATTTAAATGGTCGACTGGACATTTTTGTTTATTTTAATTTACGTACTAAATCAGCTGAGTTGAACGATAAATCGTTGATCTAAAATGTTTTATTATATATCATGAAACAGAGAAATTTATTTTTTATTAACAGCGATGTGCGGTAAATGATGTATACATTTGGAAATATTGGGGACAATAAGTATTAAATTCTTATACATTACTTTTTGGGATCCCTGAGAAAAGAACATTTATCTCTTTTTGAATGAGAATTCACATTTTCATCCGACATATTAGATCCGCCATTTTTAATTTCAAAAACCATAGAACGAATTCGTCATTAGCGACTACAAAACCCGTTCAATCAATTGGCGACCAATTTGAGTACGAATTCACATCTTCATCTATCGTATTAAATCCTGCATTTTTAATTTTAAAAATCAACTAACGGATTGTTTTCTTGGTCTCATTTCATGCTAGTTATGATTTTATCAGTTTCAAAATTTCAGACAAATACTTGTATCACTCAAAAATTAACTCGTTTTTATAACAAGAAAATATTGCACACTTTGTTTTTATTCATACTTTGAAATTAAAATTGTAATTGATGAGGATGATGACTCGATTGATCGTTAATTCATTTTTTAGCTTATTTTCTGCGTTTTGTTAATTAAATTTGGTAATAGAAATTTATGAATGTGGTTACTTAACTGATGATGAAAACACGGTAGTCGTGACAGTCACTGGGAATCCCCGACTTCCACGTATTGCGTCAAAAATTCCCCTGACATTGATTGACTGATTGCCGTATCGTTCAATGTTAAGTGCAACTAGAAACAGTGTTTACGTGCGAGAGTCAAGTTTCATGGACACTAGTAAGACTTCCGTCAGAGGTCAGAGTTAAGCTGATTTCCAGGGGCAGCTATCAGTGGAAAAGACGAACTCGACGAGGGTAGCTTTTTCGCGCTCCTTGGCCGAAATGATCGTCGTTGCGATCTATTGCGTGGCCTTCCTCGTGGTCGGGATCTTGTTGAAGATCTTCCTATTCTGTTGAGGATCCAGAAGAAAGAAGGGACACACGGCCACCCGGGTCTCGAGTGCCGCAAGCCGGTGTCGGGTATAATAGTGGAGCACCGACGAAAACCGCCGACAAAGCTTCGCCCCCAGAACAATGCATCCGTTCCTTTTGTTCTCCCGTTCAAAAGCGACTAGTGTCCGATTAAATTTTCGACGCGAATCATTATCCGAAACATTTCACCCGACGGGTAAAATCGACTCTTGGGGACGGCGTCAAAGGTAAATAGAAACGGCTGAATATGCTTCATATTTCTCAAATTTCAAAACGTCATCCATTTTTGAGCTAGTTTCATCATTAAATAGCATTGAATAATATCCCAATTAGTATCGAATTTAATATCGAAAAGATTGGTTGAAATAACTAATTAGAGCTTTGGCCGCTACAGCCTTGGACCAAAAGAGAGCGGGAATAGAAACTAGTTTTTGTTCCCTAGGGACCGAAGATCCATAGTTCTTTATCTCTTATTTCGATAATAGTTGGGGGTAGTATTTGAATATGTCATCTTGCATAAGATTTGTTAACGATTACCTTTTATCCTTAAATCTGTAACGTTCCAAATTTTCGAATTATCTTAAACATCTACTATGGACAGTGCGTCATGAGTTTTATTTTACTACACGTGTAGTAAAATCATTTTTCAATACCATTTGTTGGAACAAATGTGATGAAAATTGAACATTGTTGAAGGCTGTGAAAAGAGCAGAAGGAAATATTTTTTATTGAGGGTGTGTAAAATGCGATAGAAACAAGTAAAAATGTGAAAAATAGCACATTCTAACGAAAAGCACCATTCCGATTAGTCAATGATGCAGTGTAAACTCTCGACTTGGTCCCTCTCCAACTATCCCCTCTCTAACTGATCGTGTGGGTCATGCTTTTTTCCCCTCCACGGGCAATTTTCAGGTTCGCATTAGTGTATTGTAGAATTGTGGAATTTATTCCCGGTTTATTTATGTAAATGTTTATTTAAATAAATCGCTGCCAAATGTGAGAAGGAGCAAGTCCCAGTGTGGGCCAACTCGAGGAGTAGCACGGTGTTTCAATTTTAAGATTGAGTCCATTTAAAAAACCGGCATTAAGCATCGCAGTGGAAGCGGAAATATAAACCAAAACGAGTAATAGTTTAACCAATACACTTAGTATAACAATTATAAATAGTGAATTTGTACATGATTTCCAGGTCTTCCCCACCAATAATCCAACCTAAAATTTTGTGTACATACGTGCTTTTTCCCATTTTTTGGAAATGTACATGATGAAACATTTTCTTGACCTTTACTATTTAGTACTACTCTTCTCTTTTAAAATAAACTATTAATCGTCTCCCATTTTAAAATAGAACTCATATATTTTTTTCTCACCAAGTTATGACTACAGTCCAAACTCACTGATTGTCCTATGGTCGGTATCGGAGGGGAAATCTATATGTATAAACTTCCTTATTGTCTGTTCCCACTCCTACCAACTTTCTACGCACCCGTTTAACGCTGGAGGAGATATTCCCACAGTGGCGAAGGAGAGGGAGTAGAGACAATTAAGGAGGATTAGGTGTTCTACCTTTATTTTAAATTCCGAGATTTACCACACCCATGTCACAAACATACACGTTATCTGCATTTTAATTCACCATTTTCAAAATTAAGGCGTCAATTTTCTGACTTTATTTTCGTACATAACAAATGCAGAAATGCCTAAGTAAACATTTTTATGAGAAATTATTCTGTAGAAAGATGCACGCTTTAAATGGGTAATGTGAATGACCTTATGACATTGGGAAATGTGAGTATTTAAACTCGCTGCAACTTGATGATACAAAATTTTAAATGATCGACTAAGAGCTTATTTTAAATGATAAGAGTAGTTCTAAAGAATGGACTGAGGAAACAAACCTAATATTTCAAGAACATAACCTCAAAGACCTTAAAATTCTGACGTTATGCCCAATAAAAAATCTCTTGTCCTATCCTACACATATATGTTGGGAAAATAGAACTCATATTTTTTATGTATGTTTGTACATACAAACATGTTTGAATATATTAAAAACCAAACCCCAAAATACTTTTAAAACGAGACCCTGATGAATCGTATAATTTTGATCCTAACGAATTTTAAAAAATATGACGTTTTTCCTTTTCAGTGTACTAAAAAATCTAACTGTCGGGTTTTTTCTTATTCTGTTTTTTCAGATTCAGCAAGACTGAATCCTGAAACTATAAAAAGACTGACAGGACCATAAATTTATGGTCAAGTTGGTTATTAATGACCTAACATATATTTCTGTCCGAGCAAATGTTCAAATGGTCACCGTAACGGTAGACAATTTCTTTTTGAAATTTGTTCCCCAGTAGTTGTACTATTTTTATCAGGTATGAAAATGGTGGCAATCTCTAAATATAATTTTGAAAATTGACGAATTGCAGGAAGCGACATGGCATCCGCTGGAGGCGGGCTCAGGGAGGAACACGAGCACCCCGTATTCGGGGGTGCTCCAGGAATGCGGCGTGTCGCCACCATTGTCAAAGGACGGAGAGACAGATAACAATAATACCGGCGGAGAAGATTTCACGTATTTGAGGCATCTGGAGCTCGAACCCCTTGATCCGCTGACGGGACTGCCGATTCATCCGGGTATCGCAGCAAGGGGCGGCAGGACACCCTGTACAGTAACCAGGACACTCGTCAGGCCGTACACCGATAATCCGGTACGTAAATTATCGAATGACCCCCATATTTATATCAACCCCCCATTATTCACCAACGCTATGTCCATATGAATAGACTTAACGAATGACTTTTCTCCACACTCCAATACCGGAGGTTCGGCTGTTACTCATCGCCGTTATCGAATTTGTCAAAATAGAGATTTCAGGATTTTAATTCACGTCGATGCGGGTATTTTCAATTTTTCAAAGAATTTTTCCTTTATTGTCGAAAATTTTAGTCTGACGAAATCGATTTCGAATAAAATTTAGTATGATATAAATGTAGCCTTTTAATCATCTATATTTCCGATCTGTATAGTGCCCATGAATAAAAATAAAATGAAAGTTTATAGAGCATATATTTATATTTTAATACATATTGAATAAATAACCATCTTTTTCAAATACTCTGCGGAAAGTTTTCGTTTTCCGCAAGGAAAAATGTACGAATAATGGTCGATTATCATTTATTTGAAATTGCGATATCCATTATCGCGCAGAAACATTTTTTTAAACTTTTTTAACACGTTTCAATTTTTTTAAGTACAATAATGCTTTCTTCCGTCAGCAATCCCGTTAATAATAAAAACCAAATTCTTAGAAGTATTGTGGAATATGGTACGTTAAAATATAATAATCTGAGGAACAACTGCTTTAAATCACTTGCCTCCGGCCGGCGCTTTCAATCTCACACTCATTCAATTATCACTAATTTACTGCACATTTATCATAATGTATAATTTCATACATAATAACTCCTTGTCAGCTCATATTTATTGTCACTTACAAAACCTAATTGCAGGTTTATTAAGCTTAAATCATAATACATATTTCGTAACATATAATAACAAAAAAACTATTAAGAAGTAAAAATTCATGCGACGAAATAATAAATCCATGAAGAAAAACGTTGACTTTATGAGGTGGACTAAAATTTAGTTTTATAAAGGACATTAACATTTTGTTTCTATTTAATTCTAAATTTTGACATTGCCAGATAATAAGATTTAAATCTTCAAACGGATTATATCACATTTACGATTAGGATCAGAAATACAACTTAGACGCAAAAGTTAAGTATCTAACTGATAATGATTGGGCCGACATCTATTAATTAAAGAAATAAATTCTCTCGTTAATTTTTTTGTTTGTAAAACTACGGTTTTGAACTTGAATATGATCTATGAACTAGTCAGGCTTAAAAAATGAAATAAATAAGGGAATTTAATATTAAATGAAGTTTCTTGTCTAGCTGATTTCTTAGCAAGAGTATCTACAATGTTATTATCGTAAATATTTTTATGTAAGGAAATCCAGGAAAAATTTGTATATTTTTTTAGAAATGGATATAAAAATATTGATTTTATCTTTTATATTTAGTATGTATTAATTTTCCTACATATTTTTTAGTGTTTTAAAGAAATAATTACACTCTGAAAAAATTTGGATCGGTGTGTTCTAATGCTAAAGTCACTGCAGCATCAATGACAGTATATTCGCTGTAACAATTGAGGACTGGGTTGAAAAACTAAATTGATTTGAATTATTATTAGGTTCCTATCTTGTGGAGCATTTTCAAATTTATTACCGTCAGTGAAGAAGGATAGTTTTTGGAAGGCTAGAGAAAAAATCATTGAATTGAACTTGAACTTGTTGATTAGTTTTTAGAGAATCACCAAAATGTGTATCACACGCGAAGCAGAAAACATAACACGAGAGTAGTTGCACTTAAAAACAGAAAAATTATTAATAGAAATATAATTTTTTTTGAACTTCAGCAAATATTTTTGGCAATAAAAGATAGATAAATCTTCAAACAATAAACAACTCGATTCATCAAGGGTAGTATAGATCCTGAAACAAATAATACTTTTCTTGCTCCTATCTGAGCTGGATTCCAAGTATAAAGATAGATGTTTTTAATAATTTAATTACCGAAACGAAATTTTTATTTAATTTTATATGGTGACCGAAATATACGACTTTGTTACTTATATTAAAAGGTCTAGAAACGAAACTTTGATATTATAATTATACTTTTAATAGTCCTATGAAATAAATGTGAATTTAAATTAGTTAAAAGTTAATACTTAACTTTTTGTTAGTAAATTATTAATACAATTTTCTAATAGTAATTGACGTAATGTGCAAACAAAATTATTATTTATTTATACTTTTAATTGCAAGATGCTGAAGACTCGAACCTATGGTCGACATTTATGTATTTTTATTTAAAAATCAAAATATTATTTATATATTTATTTAGGTTCATTTAACTAACAAACTAGGATTTAAACATTTTTATTTCTTTATATATTTATTTAGGAAAATGTCTTACAAAAATGAATATAGATTTTAATTTAAAAGTATAAACAAATTGTATATAGGTACTTCAATGCTTAATAATTAATATTTAATCTTGAATAATTTAATTTTAATTTGTAACATATAAATTTGTAATAAATTTGAATTTTAATTTATGTTACAAAATAAATAAATGAATGAAAAAGCAAATAAAAAAAGTAGGCTACGATATTTTTCAAAGAAATAATAAATTATTTATTGTTTATAATTTTGTTGTTGTTTTAATTAATACAATTCATAAATCCAAAGATTAACACAAAATACAATAACAATGTTCTAATTTTATATCAGTTTTAAATTATCTGGAATATTCTTCTCGTATTAAAATCCTTTGAATGCTGACCTAATATTTCCTTATAAATAAACTTGGCGTTAGTATTTTTAAAATTAATTTTTCATTATAAGAAATAAACTGCCTGAACAATAAATGACCGAAAAAGCGAGAATGGAAGACTTAGCAATTTTTCTTTCCTCGCATCTTTATATTTATATTATCAATTTTGTTTTATTTATATTTTTTATTTAATTAAGAAAATCAGATTTATCATCTCAAATATAAGTATTTACAATCTGCGGTCAAAACGAATCGTTACGGAGTTAATTAATTGCCATCATTATTCTTGAAGCGTATATAAATAGCACTAGAAACGACTTCCGTTATTCGAAAAGTGACCATTTGGCTTTCCTTCACGCATTTACTAAATTTGTCAAAATACAGATTTCATGAGATTTATCTCCGAAAGTCTTTGTTTCGAACAAAAATCGATATTATTCGTGCGAGGTCGTGTGAATACATGTGATACGAAGGACAGTTTTCTCTGCAATCGATATTATATTACGACTAATGTGGCTTTTATGCGCCTTGAGGTTACTTTCGTATTTTGACAAATTTGAATAACGAAATTAATTTTTTGTGACTTTTTTTTTGTTTTATATTTAGTCAAACAGTTTTTATTGTATTCAGAACACAACACAAAAAGAAATAATTAAGAATGAAAAACTTTTGAATTTCGATTATTATAATTAATGATTATTTTATTATTTATTTATTTATTTATAATGATGTTTGTAACTAGCATAACAAATTTTTATACGATTAAAAACTTACTGTTTTCATCAAATTAAAAAAAATGATAGTCATCAATTATTTATATGCATTCAGATTTATTCGTACTTTTTACTCGTGAAAGTAAAAAATTTCGCCATATAAATATGTCTTTCATCGTGAATATAATCTGAATGAATGTATCCTATATTTCTTCAAATTAAAAGGGATTATCCGATATACGTCCTGTGGTTTCATTGAAAGGACGGTCTCGGTACAATATTATTTTTCTCTTTCACCGAGAATTATATTAATATCAAAGGAGGTCTCACAATATTTTTTTTATTCCTTTGTGTACTTGGCATATTAGAAAATTGTTTAAATTCTGTAATCATTAATTATGACATGGTTTCTTAGTGAAATTATTCTAATCATAAGTTAATATTCAAATTTATAAGTTGATATAATGTTACTACAATTACATATTAAGTGTATTTAAAAAAAATATTTCAATTAAGTTGTTTTATTTTAATTTGTCGTTTTGAATTGTATAGTTGCAGTTGTATAATACTTATTTTTTATGTGTTATTTTATGATCGGTATAAGAAATTTAGTTTCATATTTGTATTTAAGGTTTGTAAATGTAATTTTTATTTTTTATATAATTCTAAAATATTATATTAAATGCAAAAATCGGACAGATTGATCATAAATAAAAAATACATCCTTTTTCGATGAATTTCACTTTCCGGAAAAGAAATATTTAATTAATTAATACGTAATTAATAATTAGCTTATACTAATATTAAAAATGTTTATATCTTTGAAAATAATTAAATAATGATATGTTTATATGATATAATTAATATTTTACGAACAAAACAATTAATAATGTATAAAATATCGCTGTAGTATGCTTTAAATTTGGAAATAATAAAAGAAAATAACTGTTTCAAAAATTAAATTCTTAATTTCAGTGGACTCGTATAGGAAAAAAAAGAAATAGTTGGTTTCATGATCTAATTAATAGCCTTGACTATTTAAATTGTCGCGGTCACTATTTAGATATTAAAATTAACTAACAATTATGGATGTATCTTACTCTACTATCTAATTAGTAGTTCCAACTATTTCATTTGGCCCTTGTTCTAAAAAATTTTTAATAGGATACTTCTCAACTCTCGATAAAAGTAAAAGTATATTATCAAACAAGTTACATTGGCAGTTTTGTTATTTGTACGATCCTTAGTGAAAAACAAACGGTCGTAAAATAGCAAAATTTAAAATAGCAAACAGTTTTATGTGATATGTGCAATGTTGTTGTTCTATACATCCGAGTGCTTTCTAACCCTACATTTTTATAAGCATTTGTACTAATTAATATAGTAGGAAGTAGAATTCGAGTTTCATTAAATAAATGCGATAGATTTTCAACATTTTACAAATAATCATTCGAAGATTATTCTTCAAACACAGATAGAAAACAATTTGATTTTTTGACCAAACCATTTTTTTTATCTAATTTAGTTTTCCGAATTCAATGTTTGATTATGAGAACCAAGCACCTTCGTTTATAAACTCATTTAGATACCGTTACCAAACATTTCGATTCTGTCAACATCTGCTTTAGTTCCAACAAATTGAATTATAGTTGCAGCAAATAAATCCCTTTTAAATGTTTAAATAAAAACTCCACAAATTTTACCAACTTTCGTACAGACTTTTCCATTTTGTACGCCTTTCGTGCATTTGACACGGTCAAAATTACCTTCGTAAAAATAAATTTAAATAATTAGTTTACTATCAAACATCTGATGAACGGCTTTGACGAGCAAATAATAATGTTTTTGTGATGCATACACCGGAGGTGTTTGTTTACAGTTAATGGAATAGCTTCATAGCAAAGCTAACAGAATTTAGATTTTGATCTTGAGGTAAGGTACTTTATTCTGAAGTTACCGTAATCTGAGATTCGATTAAATTTGGTACGTTAATAGTTGATATAAGAATTTTAAACATTAATATTAGGTTAGGATCATTACGGGACATATTTTCGCACTTACAGGTTCACCGAAATGGAGATAAACAAACACACACGCTCAGTTACTCGATTCTCTGCGAATTTTTCAACGCATTGTTGACATGCGCAGTTCAAACGACAGAATTTAATGTAAGCTTTTAAGAATTTAATGTTAACGAACGCTCCTTGAATGTTAAATATACAATAACTTTGTTGACATGCAGGAAAGTGCTGCTAAATTCATCTCAAACTTGCCTGTCGTTTTTGACTTTACAGTTACTTTTATATCTTTACAGTTAATGTAAGAACCTTGAAATTAGCTTACATTAACTATTACTAAATAATTTCTCTGAGTGTACTTTTAATTTTTCTAGCACATTTTTTCTAAACTTTTGTTTGCTTGAGTAGAAATAATGCAAGTTTTACTAAACAAATTCACCTTTTTTTATTACTATGGTAAAGATGGAAAGGTAAAAGAAAAATTAAAAGTATGCATCACAAAAACATCGTGATTTGTTCGTGAAAGACGTGCATCAAATATTTAGTTATTACTTATAGTTACCAGCACAAAAATACATTTAATCGATTTAATTTGCTAACACTTTCTCTACTTTATCGTAAGCATACTAGAAATAAATATATAATAAACACTCTTGAAGCGTGAATTTAGACATACAAAGCCTTTTTAAGTGATTTAGTTACATTATTTTTTCAAATGGGAAACATTTAATACGGCGTAATGTGCTGGTTCTAAATATACTCTTAAGACCTCCACTTCCTTTACTCCCAAGAAATGTTTATTTATGTATGAAGAAACTAAACAAAACAAAAACGTATCTAATCCAAATAATTTTGTGCAAGTACCGATATTCGAACTCTTCAGGTACATTTCATATACACTCGATGGCTTCCTTTTTTATATTAACAATGATTTGTAACAGTCGAACCTCTAGCTATTATATTATAATAATCAAATTATACCAAATTTATAAAAATCCTAATTAATTTGTATTTTTGCAGGTACCATGGGGTTTTTCGTTATCCTGGTGCCGGCCACCACGAGTAGAGAGGGTAAACACCGGAAGTGCGGCCGAGAGGGTCGGCTTGAGGCCTGGCGATTACGTCATCTTCATAGATAGTACAAATGTCGTGACGCAACCCCAAGAGAAAATCCTCGAGCTGATTAAGGCGGCGACGAACAAGCTGGTGCTCGAGGTCTACCGGAAGGGCGGGTTCCAAGGTGGTTCCGTTCGCAGACCAAGTTCCGTTAACGTTGCTTTTCAGCAACCTCACAACAATCAGCACCACTCCATCGCCTTCACCGCAGAGGTCGGTACCGGTGTCCTGGTGTAGACATGAACCTCCACCCGCGCGCGTCTTCCTCGTCCCCGTCGTCGCCTCGTTCCCCGTCCGGTTTTTCCCTTTCCGTTAAAAGGGGCGGTAGTAAATTAATTATGCAGTCCAAACTACCTCCGTAGAAATGGATGAAACGTGTATTGTGAAGCGACGCGATCGAACGGTAGGAGATTCATTCGAAATTTTGAATTTTACCGAAGAATAGGAAATGAAAAGAACATTTTCCAATTGTTATGGTAATGTCAACATTTTCTGCAGTATCTCATTTATTTTTATCACTTTGTGTCAGAATATTAATGTTAAGTGAAACGGGATGAATTTATTATTAAGACTTAAAGACTGAAGGCACGAATCGTGAAGCCGAAAAGTCTGATGGACAAAGGCACTGCAGACTACGTAGACATCCCCTTAAAAAAAACATCAATCTAGAATAAAATTTCGAAATTAATGGGACTGACGGTAAATACTAGACCGGTCTAACCCTAAAATGTTACTCGATATTTCATTGTTAACGAGGGTCTCTTAATTCAAATGTACAGTGCCATATTACATGCGACCTTCGTACATCAAATGACTTCCGTCTCGATGTCGCTTCATCACGTTTCCGTTCCATTTGTTATTTCGCGATTTTTTTTTATCGATAGAATGTATTCGTGAACTATTTGATGGAGCGTAAATAAAAATTTAGTTTACGAATGTTCATTGCGCGATGACGCAAAAATGAGTACCGTAAGACGGCATCTAGATAAGAGTTTCGGTTATTTTTGTTGCATTTAGAATACGGCAGTCTATGTGTAGCACACGCACGAAACGTAAAAAAGAATAATTCTGTGTTTTGAAAAATCTTTTTTAACGCGATCACTTGTACAGTTGCCACTCTCGTTAATTATGATTATCTTTCTGTTGCCGCAGGTAAATGTTTTTTTTGCAACGGGTATGCGATAGTACCTTTAAGGTATGCGATAAACTGCTGTCTATATTCTACGGATCTTTAAACGAAATCTGGTGTTTGTTAAATACTATCCTTGATCTTTTATAACGCCTAAATATCAGGAATATTACGGACAGCCGATTTCGTACCACTGCTTGCTACTACCGTACCGGTATGGTACTGCTGCGTTCCAGAGTGGCGCTGCAGCCGTCCTCGGTGGTACAGTCGGCGCTCCACTGGTTATTCCGCGTGTTTTACTTGAAAACAACGAACGTAAAATATAGTTTTCAGTGTATCGTATCCAGATGAAAAAAAGTTTGCATGGCTGCGACTCGACTTTATCGAAAAATCGCTGAAAGCAATTTCGATAATAATCATGTAGCGAAGAATGGCTATAGTAGCAAACGGCGCTTGAAAATGCACTTGCGATATACTCACATGTTCGCGTAAAAAAATACGCCCTGCGTGCGTTGATTAGAGCTTATTAAAATAACACTTATTAGTTATTACTATTTTTTGCCTGCGAAGTTATATTATTTATATGTTTTTGAATGTTATGTTGTGAACGTGCCTGCCTTTGACGTCTTGTACATTATTATTATTATTATTATTTTTAATATTATTAGGATTATTATTTTTGCCATTATTTTTCATTATTACCATTATTATCAATATCATTATTATTATTCTCGGACACACGTGCGTAAAAATGCGACTCATGTGCCTGCGTGTATAAATTGCGTATACGAAATCATCTTCTGTAAGAATCGCTTATTTGTTGGCAAAAAGTTTTGTTTCGACAATTATAATTTGGTTATTTCTTTCTTTTCCTGCATTCTCACCCATACCTTTTACATTCATAGTAGCATTGGTAAGTTTAATTACATTTTATACGTTTTTAAGGAACTTTTTTGCACTTTTTTTTTATTTCTCTTTATCAATTATTTTTTATGTAATCGAATCTACTTTAGTATTTTGTCAATCAATACACTAAATCATTAATTCAAATTTGTGATTTGTGTTAAAAAAAAGTCTTCCGTCACATTTGCACACGCTTGAAACCACGCGTGCACGCATATTGACAAACGTACAACTTCACTAAGTAGCACTCAAGCAGATTGTTAGTCTATTCATAGATTAAACTCTTAACTAGATCTTATTTTTAACCTAAATCGATTAGCACTACTTTCTTGGAAGTTTCTTTTACAAGTATTCGATGATCATTTTTTTAAATATAAATTTTATTTCTGCTTTGTCATTTTACCATTTTACTTACTTTGAAACAATTTTCTCGATATGATAGCATGGAATACAGAAAGAGTAGAATTTGTTACTTGTTGCGTAATAACAATATATTATTTAATGGGACTTTACGTTTATTCAACAAGTAGAATGATTAAGTAATCGGAATTATTAAGTGTATTAAAGTCTTCAGAGGTCGTGCAAACCGCAAGTAGACCAATAGCTTTTGCATATGCGAGAAAATATCGAAAATTATGCATGCATTCAGTTAAAGCTGAACAGTTCAAATCTAATAATTAATAAAGTAAACGGATTTTAACCTATAATTTGCATTAGATGATAATAATTTTTAATTTTCTACAGATATTTCAAAACCTTTGCATCATATTCACTGGGATTCTCAACCCGCAAAGCTTTATTGAAATAATTATAATATCAATTTATGACGAGATTGAAATTAAAATAAATTAATCTGCGATTTCGAGAGAACCTCCAAGGCGAAATCACTCGGATAAGACAGCAGTAGGGCACCCCAGAAAGTCCCAAATTTTTTTTAAAATTGAAAAAATTTGTTCTTATCCTCATCTATTTTGAATATGAAAGTAAGTAATTAATAAGAACAAAGCAGAAAAAAATAGAAGCATAAATGATAAGTGTATATATAAATATATACTTATACATATAAATATATATGTACTTGTACGTAATAACAATTCAAATTATTCAGCAAAGCAGTGCAGAAAATGCAAATAAGTAAAGAAAGACTGAAAGTAAAAAATAAACCGTGTAGTTTGAAATTTGAAAACAAAATACGATATACGTATTGTTTGCAAGAATCATTATTAAATACAAGTAATCAAATTATTATGGGTTCCTGAATATATGTATACAATGAAGATCTTCTTTTATTTTAACTTCTTTTATTTAGACTATACCTTGTAATAAAATTGTTGAAACTTCAAATACTTCCTTCTATTACTGGACTGGTCATGTCCATATATGCAAGAAGGAAAGCAAATGTTCAAGAGAAATGTTTCAGAAAAGAAGAAGCAGCCATGTTGCTTGGCTGAAGGTAGTTAAATGCAGTCGATCAGAAAATGAGCCTACAAAATAAAGGAAACTTGTTTGACTCTACAGTAGATTACAAGATCACTCATTGCAAATAAAGTTATAGATTTAAAAAATTCAATATATCGGATCCAATATGGAGAACGACTTTTTACCGTTTTCCATTTTGAAAACCTATGAACCTTATTGGTAATCAGTGACCTTATAATCGTACCAGACATCATCAGTTGGGCCAGTTTAAATATATTGGTGATTAGTTAGAATTATATTAACAGTAGAATAACATTAAAGTGTTAAAATTTAATTTAATTTAATTTCCGAATAATGCCATCTGTATAGCACGTTCAAGTTGTATTTGGTGAGTTCATTGAAATCATACAACACTTGTTTATTGTCGCGATTAACACTTCGATAACTTCCCCGGTCAAAAAATCTGATATAACACATAAAAAAAAAAGAATTCCATATAATGCTCATTAAAAAGTTTATAAACTGCTATTTCAGAATTGCGATTCTTAAAATATTATTTCAACGACATACTGGGTGTCCAAAAATTGGATAGTAATATTTCTGATTTAGATTCTGTAATTATATTTTCAGTAAAAAAAAAGTTAGTACCAAATTGATAATGAGGCACAGAATTTGATTCCCGAGTTATTGAATATTAAAAATTATACTAAAATTATATTAGAAATAAAATATCACTCATGGCTTGTTTTAAAGTTATTTCGAAGAGTGGGAACTCATTTTAAAAGTTTTTTAATTCTCTGTAATTCATATTTATGATATTTTTATCTTTGATGAATATTTCTCTGGTTATCGCTACATAAATAGAGTTTTTTTTAATTACCTCATTTGGCAAAATCGCTAACGAAATATCATAGTAGTCCAGGAACTAACATAAAAGGGGTTCCATGAATAAAGTGAAACACGACCGATTTTGGAGTGATAATTACTAAAAAATTAGTTGAAAAACACATCTATAATCAACGAAAATCGAATTTGTTTTTTATTATAAAGCAGGCATAATTTCATAAACTATTGGCTTACCTATTAAAAAACCTATTACAGTGAAAATATTTAACACATTCATAAAAAAAGGTAAAAACAATATTTTCTCTATTTTTCGCCATTTTTCAGATAATTGTTTAGTTATAAATTACAAAAGGGCCTACACACAAAGAACTTTTCGCTATTCAAACAGACATAGCAGTACATAAGAAAAGAAAATGAGTGCGTGCCATTGGAATTTATAGTTTTCAGTTTTAAAAGTTTAAAGTTATCGATTAAAAATGTATGTAGTCAATTATCAGCGCAATATATCGAATTATGCTGTTAATATACTACTTATGCTACTAGACGGTGAGAAAATTGGGTAATTTTACATAAAGCAGCTACTTTATCCATAACCTAACTTTTTTTCGAAAAATTACCTAAGAAGGAGCATTTGTGAGCATTTGCATTTTTATCGTCAAAAATTACAATAAATAAAGAAAACATATTTTCATGCAAACTTTTTAATTTCCTACAATTTTTCTTTATAAGTTTTGTGACATAATACTTTATTGAGAATGTACAAACATTTATGAATAAAGATAAAAGATGTTATAATAAAAAACATTTTCCCACACCAATTTTCGGCGATTTTGGATGTTTTTTATTAATTATTACGTAAATATCGGACGTATTGCAAACGGTTTCGAGCCAAATCTTTCATAGCCTGGACTATATGAATGATTTATATGGATTAAATTTGACCCTTAAACATTACGTTTCAATTAAGAAGGCAGGAGTTACCTAATGTCATAAAATTTATCAACAAACCTGCACTTTGAATACAAAATTCGTTTTTCATTAATTCTTTTATAGTAAATAGTTCCTTAAGGGACTCAATTTTTATTGAAAAATAATCTAAAAGAAGTCAATCTGTTGGTCCTTTATTTCCCTCCAACTTCTTCTGATATAACTTTTTTTAAACTATTGTTATAGCGAATGTCGTTAGACCAAGCGCAATCCAAAAAAATCGCCATTTTTTTTATTTTATATGGCTCTACTAGAGAAATATTAATCATCGATCAAAATATCAGAAATGTGTTATTAAAAAACGTTTAAGATGAGTACTCGCTAGTCGAAATAACTTTAGACCAGCTAATTTATTGCAAAAAGAGGGATAGTTTCATAAAAAATTGAATGACTTGCCACTCCTGTTATGTTTCAGATAAAATTTCGGTTCGAAATTTTTTTACTGCAAATGTATTATCTGGAATGCAAATCTAAAAATGATTACCATTCTGACGTGTTCACTCTAAAAAAATGCATTTCTTTTATGAAATTTGAATTCAAATTTAATGGTACATTTTTTTAAAATACAATTTTTGTTATATGTATAACAGAAAATAGCGTAGATTTATTTTTGGTACATATGAACGTGTTTAATAGTACAAAAAATCAATAATAATCTACGGTTCAACAAAAGCAAAATGTTCGGTAAAAAATTCTCACATGGAACAGTATTAATAAATGAAAATCATGAATTCTATATTTTTTCCATATTTAATCAAATTATTTTACAAAGTCAATAGTGTGATTGCTTGTTCTTAACACGTCGATTCATGCAATTGGATGAATGGAGCTTATTGATTTATCTAAATTCCTTGATCTTATTAATGAAATGCGTTTACTGAATGACTGGTTAGTATAAAACTGTAGTTATATTGGTACCAACATTTTCATTTAAGCAAGATAATTATTTTGAAATTCGAATAGTTTATTGGTTTGCAATAACTGAAATCGAAAGAAACAAAAGTTTTTGTACATCATTAAAAATATCATTTTATGAAAATCAGTTTTCATTGGGTATTATATGAATTTAATTTTTCAGTGTGTATTACATTAACGATTCAATGTGTTCATCGTGGAATGTCTTTTATCCGAAGAAAGGAACTCTTAATATGTTTTATGTTACAACATTTTTATATTTTATTATATGTTTTATGTTATACTGCTATTTTATACATTTTAAACATTGTTCTGTCGCATTTCATCCATGCTTGTAATATAAAATATCTTTCGGCACATGTGCAAAAATGTTTTTGTATAAATCTGAATGCAGCACTGTATTCATATTTGCAGAACGAAACTTTTTCGTACCTGTATCAAAATATATTATTTTTTCGGTTCCATAGCCGTAAAATCCGATTTCACGGCCTGCTTTTAGTCCGTAAAATGAAATTTCATGAATCACGTGTAACACGAATCTGCGCTGTCAAAAACATAACTGGTAAGATTTTACGGCCTTGTATCAAAAAAATACTATGTTAGCAGGTCAAATTATAGGACCTTCTATAATTTCCGCATTTTAGTAGATTCGAAACAAGCTCTCATTATTGGAAACTCAAAGCAGTAAACATGAATGTCCCTTTTATCGAGGCTTTACGTGGCCTTAACAATAAATGGTTCTTTTAAATTTTCGAGCTTGCATTTTTCAAAATTAATTAGTAATTTTTATAATCAATAAATTAGATTTTCTATAATGTAATAACTATCTATTTATAAACACTTGACTGTACAAATATTGCTGTTGAGTTAAAAATAACAGTTGCTCGCGTAATAACTGTGAAAACCTTTGACGTCATTCGCAGAAAAGTATTGAAAGTTGTTGATATCCGACTTCCTGTAAAAGGTTGAAAATATTGAGCTCTTACTATCATATTCACGCTCCCGGAATCAAAACATAACACCATGTTACTATAGATAAAAAACTGTATAATTTTCATTACTTCGACCCAGACTAAGTCTCAATAGTATTCAATTTGGTCACTTCGAGCATAAAAATTACCCTATAGTTTTTCATCAAATGTCGACGTTTCAGACCCTAAGGAACCCAAATCAACAATAAGAAAATTTGTGTCCGTGATCTTGTATGTACACGGAAAAAATAGAACGTCGCTCCAGCGAGATTGTCCAGCTAAAACAGCTTCCCACTGTCCAGCAGATCGCGATGTAAATCGTGAGTAAAGACGTAAAATGACAATTAAAATTCGAAATCCTCAAAATTTTGTTTTCTATAAATAGGTATACTTTTCTTATGTCTTTAAGAATACTTCTACATAATTTCTAGACGATGTGGTTATTTATATTATTTTTATATGATTTTTTAAAGTCGTTAATAGTGAAAAAATCACTACTTTTTTCATTTTAAGGCTTCCGTATTGATTGCCGTGTTAGATACGACAAAAATGCACTAAACCTTTTTTGTAGAGCATAAAATTTCCTACAAAAAAGTCACTGAGAGCCACAGTCTAATGTTAATAGATACGTCACGAATAAGATAACTATCTCTGTTCTAAAATTTCAATGATTTTTTCAATAACTTCCGATGTTTTTCATGCCGTACATATTACAGTGTGCGTAAAGTGCGGCTTTACGCATTTTTGACATTTTTTAGGTGCACTTTACGCACACTTGCATCAAAAAATATTGTTCGACGCATGTGCGAAAATGTTTTTTGTACTAATGTGAATGCGGACCTCGCTTTCAGCTCGGCCCACAACCTTCACATAAATTTAATCTTCTGTAATACTTAAAATTATAGGTTGTTCTTCCAATTTGATATTAACTTCGTTTTTATGAACATTATCCGTTTCGTTAAAAAAGTAATAATTTGAATAATTATAACGTTATTTGAGTCTCGCCGCATGGAAAGAAACGTGAATCATATTCTTTTTAATGATAAAAGTAGTGTCAAACTTTTGTACGCTTAGTCTTGAAAGGATTTATTCCTCTCCGGTATATGAGCAATAATTATTTCGACAAAATTTATAGTTCACAAATATTTCCATAATTTTAAATTTAAAATTCAAGCAGTTTTATCAGTTCTATACACCCATTTTTCAGAAAATGTTCGACACTCTCGGTTGCCATAATGCAAAAGCAATAGTTCAAATATAATTTGTATATACTTCATGTACAAAATTTGTTACTTGCAATGTACTACCTTAGGTTTATTTTAGAAGCGGCAATGCTATTTGCTTTTCATTCATTTCTAAGTCAACGAACTTGCACCGTGAGACACCTGCCTTAAGCTTATCGGTCAATAGTACCAGTCAATGTGTGTTTATCTTCTCCCATTACGAAAAAAAAAAACAGATATACGATTACAGAGTTGTTATGTATAATATTGCCAGAGACATTGCTTTAAAGTATTCACTAATCGTCTCCAGTGCTCTCGCTTCGAATTTACTCATTTCTTAATTGAACGTGCATGAAATATATTTGTTTTACACTAAGTTAACCAATTAACGCCCAAAGGACACTTTTTTTCTTCAATTTCAATTAAGTATTTTGAAAGGTACATATTCTACTCTTTTCAAGGTCGATCTTCAAGATTCCGAGGTCAAAATTAAGTTTAAATCATCAAGAATTCCAATATGACGTTCGAATTAAAAAATTAATTCCCATGAAATTTGTGCTTTTATAGTCTTTATAGTCTTTATAGGCTACAGTGATATCTCATTTTATGATGATCATAGTTTGCTCACCTGCCTGCTAATTACCAACCAAGCCGTTATATAAATAACGATAACTCAACAAGAGCTCTTTACAGATATGAAAATAACTGAAGTTGAGTAGTGTCAGAAAATATGAACAAAAATGGTTCTTTTCTCGAAAAGTTACCAAACATTTCTAAAGAAGTTACTAAAATCAGAAACTCTTGATTTTAGTTTCAGTTCCCTAATTTTTGCGGGAAATTCTCCAGAATCTTTTGTGGTTGTTCTGTAAAAGTCGTCGTATTTTTGTAATATCTTTAACTTCATAATATTCCCGTAGTTTTTGCTGAACCCAAACTACACAAGACCGTTTCAGGGTGTCCTCGGTGGCTCCTCGGGTCCTCCTCAGGACATCTTGGGACGGATTGTGGTGTTTGGGAATAGATTTTTTCCTTCTAGGGTCCTTAAAATAGGAACATAAGTATTCTTCAAGATCAATTTAAGATCTTTTTCCAAACAATATTTGAGACATTTTAACATTTAGTCATTTTGAACGCGTTTAAAGATATTGTAAATCTTTAGGAAAGTAAATTTGTGGCGCTATTGAAATGAGATGACAGGACCGAGTAACCAACCCACAACTTCGTCCTCATTGTTGTCTATTTTGAATAATTTCAACGTCATTCTTCTTCTGTAATGCTTGATTAGTTAGCGGGGTCGTCATAATTATCAATGCCATTGTCGTCTTAATTTCTCAAAATGTCCCGTGAATATTTTGTCCTCATTACCCTTGTGTAATCCTAACTATTGTCGTTGTGGCCGTTATCAGTGGTGTTTTTTGTGACATCAACATTTTCAACGATTTTTATGTCGTACTCTATCATGACCACCAATAACTTAAATAACAATAATGCTTTAAAAAATACAGGACAGGCACTCTGAAGAAAATGAGGCATGCCAATAAGCATCACAAAATATCAGTGAAGCGTGAATTTCAACAATATTAAACGCTTATTGTACTTTCCCTCAACAATCGCTTAAGAGGATTTTAAGAACACATGAAGTGTACATTAAGCAATTTTAATAGGGTGCTCTCAATGACAAGAAGATCAGGTTTAGGGTAGTTTTACGCATGGAATACCCATGTATATCCAAACGGGATACTTAATAGGAAACCAATCGATTTTCTCACGCTTCCCAAGTTGGGACATAAGTCATACAACGTTCGTAGAATGTTGTAGAGCCTTGGCAACAAAAAGCAGTGCAGTGAGTAGATGGTATTTGCATTTGACGGTTCACAACATCTCCGACATTTCCGTTAAACTTCATTACAGGTGGGGCCAAAATTACTCCAGGCCAAAATATGCACAGGTATCGCCTATCCATATTATAGAGATCAGAAGTCGGATTACATGAACTTAATCAGAATCGCTGCACTCAATATAACATTGTTTACCTTCCTACATTGAAAAAAAGGAACTTCATTATTTTTGTTTAAACTGAAAATATTTTCAACAGTGAATTTTATAAATCTTGAATAACCATATAATTTGTGGAGGATGACGTGTCATGTCGCAAAAGAAAGACGAAACTTCCTAAATGCGAAATAAAAACCCATTTCCATAGTGGTTACAAAGAAAACTTGTATACACTCATTACGGTAACAAGGCGAACTAATCGTGCGGATTACTGACTGGGATGTTTCCGGTATCTAGCCCGGATTATTTATTTAAACGAGGCACTTCACCGGATTTCAGTCGAGTTAACCCTTCTAGTTCACAGCTAGAATCCTAATTCGGATCCAGCATATTTTATAACCGGGATGAAATCTAAACGCAATCCTATTTTTATTTGAGTAAAATCGGGTGAATTCTACACTAGGAAAATTTTCCATAGAGAAATTCCCATACCGTCTGGTTTCAGCGGGATATGCTCTGAAAGTTATGAAATTTTCTTTATTTTCTTGAATTAATAATACCTGTACCAAAATTTTCTCGCCAATACAGGACTTTTTCGTAGAAATATAGGAATTATCGGCATTTTCCGTGTATATCCCGATAACACCAGACAGTATGGGAAATTTTGTAAGGAAAATTTTGTCCGTGTTCTGAGGAGGAAATAATAGTATCTGCAAATGTCTAAATGAAACTGATGTAAAAATGTACTGCTTCTTATTACAAGTATTCGTTGGTTTTCTAATATTTTGAATGTGAGAGAGACGTTATGATTCGAAATTCATGTACAGAAAAGTTGGGTTCATTTTTTTATGGCGCTGCTTTTTTTGTAATCAAATAATATATTTGAATGCTGCATGCACAGTGCATGAACTTTTATAAAACTGGTCAAGATATTGTCAAAATAAGTCCTACACCATCTAAGGAGCTCTTTAGGAGGTCTAGTGTAACACTTCTAGGAAGCGAATTTAACGGTTGTACCTCTCCTTTGTAACTTTTAATGTCGCGATTTAGAAACGTTTCAGCAAAACACTTCCACTTTTACCAGCGCATGTAGGGTTCGCTATAAAATAGTCCTTATGAATATAAAATAAAAAATACAACATTTTTGGATTGAATAAGTTTTTATACAATAATTTTTCATGTCGAAGAAAACCATCGAGTAGTATTTAGTTTTCGTATGTTGTGTCTACAAATTACATTATTTTGTGTCAACTGTTCGAAACAGGCCCACCCAAATTTGGGTCCAGATGCGACACCGGAGGAAGAGCTGAGTGTCCGTGAGATGCGATACTGGATGATTTTGAAAAGTGGCCAGCTGCATTATGTGGCACCACTTGCCGAACGACAAGACGTCCTGTCCGCTGCCGACCACATGATCCTGTTCCAGAATTTCGACGAGCTTCTTAAACTATCCGAAGAAATCAAAGACGAGGGGGGCGGGATCGAGAGTTACGTGATGCGCGTGCCAAGAATCACAGCCGCTTATCGGCGGTACTTGAGTGGCCTACAAAGAGCCTGCTGCCTCCTCGTTGCCCTTAGAAAAAACGCCGGCTTCGAGGAATTGGTCTCCGAACAGACAATTCCTCAAAAACCGAAACCCGACATCACCGGCATTCTTCTGCAACCTCTGGAACATTACAGGTGCGAAGCCAGTTTACCATTTATAATATGCATCTATTATGTTATCATACATGTATGGAAAATATATTTTTTTATCATAGTCAATATCAGCAAGATTACAACTTTTCTTATTTGGCTCGAATATGTACTTACTTCAGTCATTTTTTATAAATATAGACCCTTCATAAAATACAGGAAAGATAATACAGATCAACAAGGCTTTGCTGTTGCGAAGCTATAGGGCATTTCCGAAGTGATTTTGTGTGTAGAATCCGAATCGGCCCATTAAGTTAGGATTTTGAGATGCTTGAGGTTATGTACTCGAAAAATTAATTTGTTTGCCGGTTTTGAAGTTACATACAGAACGCGACAAATTTTTGTGTCCTTTTTTACGAGTTGCATAATTTAGTACTACTCCCACCCTTCAAAATGAACAAGTAGTCGACTACCTAAGATTTTTGTTCACAAAGTTATGATCATGTTAAATCATTTCATTTTTCCTAATTACCTTATGAGATTAGCGTTACCCGTCATTTTGAATCAGCCATCTTAGAAATTGATCATATAAAATTTTCTGACTTCATCTTCGAGCTTGGCGAAGCCAAAAATGCCTAAGTACACATTTCCAAAGGTAATTATCAAGTAGAAATGTTAGTGATAAATGTCATAATTTAAAATGGCCGTAATTGTGATAAAAAAATCTTAGATTGTCGACCAATAGTTCATTGTGAAGGGAGTGATTAGTAGTAAATGATACAAGTTAAAAAAAGAATAAAAAATTTTTTCGTATAGATAATCTCAAATATCTCAAAATCCTGACGTGATGGGACGATTCTGACTTTCGTATTCGGATTCAATGCCCAAAATTACTTCGGAAATCACCACCATCTTCTTTACAACATGCAAGACCTACTTATTTGAAGATCTGTGCACTTGGAGAACACCTAACAAGAAATGGTAAATTTATTGTTCACTTGACTTTTTAGCAAGCTTCGGAGCAGCAACAGCAAAATCATTTTGGGTGTCAATCAGTCACTTATTTGACCGTTTGTTACTCGGATAGTCTCCTTTTAAGGTCATGCTTTAGAATTCCAAAAAATGACCCGAAAGTAGATTAGTCCTTAATTAAAAAATCGAAAGTGTAACTTTGTGAAAGTTAAATCACAAAATAAATGATACATAGAGAAACATAATAATGATAATGTCAATGTTCTGTATTCTACGAGTCTGTCTCAAAATTACCATCTGAAATGGTACAATTTCCAAAATTTTCTCTGTTTACACTGAGGAAAATTTTACAAGACGAATTAAAAAAATAGGAAAAATTTCCAATAAGAAACATATTTTTCCAGAAAGGCTATTTTATGTGGTCTATGTGAAACAAATTCATTTTTGCTGGGCAGCGTAGCGCACAGCAACTCTTGAACAACGCCAAAACAATATTTCAGAATTATTTTTTCGAATGGTGGTGGTCATAATTTTCTAAAATGACTTTTAATCAAAGGCAGTTTAAAATTAACAAAAAAAAGCGACATTTTTTAAAATAAATTTTATTTTTTTTTAAACACTTTCTCATTTTTACGTTCTTATATATGTCTAAACCCTATTTAGATTACATCAATGTCTTAACTTCAAGTACAGTGCGCAAAGACAGAAAACTATATATGTTGACATAGGATGATGGCTTTTTAATTAAATTTTGATGACTTTGTACTGAAGTAAATTCTTTTATAATAAAGGTGACGTAGAATATTCAAAAGATAGCTCCAAAGTTTTCTTAGAATGTTTTGATACAATTATGTATTTTTTGCAAATTTGAAAACTCAGAATTATGCAAAACATAAAAACTCGGATGCAATTTGAAAGTCCCTAATCCAATTTTAAAACATTAGTGTTTTATGGTTATTTTCTCTACAAAACACAAAATTGCATATCATTTGCCATGATTTAACTTTCTTTATATTCATGTGTAAAAAGGTGGAAAAAATGAAAATTAGATTATGAGCATACGTAATTTTATTTAAAGTTTCGAGACCAATATTTCTGTTATATTATAATTCATATAATAAATTATTCTACTTAATTTAAAGAGTCTACCTTTTTTTACCGTCAAGCAAATTAATTTGAGAAATTGCATTTCTCAAAAAAAAGCTCATAACACAATTGACACATATTTCATAAAATGTTAAATTTAATTCATCAAACAATCTCATACAGTAAATATAAAAAATGGTTCAGAATGACCTCGCAATATGCTCTTTAAGAGGCCAGATGCGTCACATTATAAGATTTTACTGAACTTCATATCATTATGAATTTAAGCAAAGAAAGATCTCAAAATTTTACGCATCTGATATCTTTTACAGCACGTTCGGAGATCACCGTCACCGCATTTTTGTTTTGCTACTTGGGCTGTCAAATACAGTCTTAATACTGAAATAAAATACCCAGAACACCAACTAAGTTAGCATTTTTAAAGATTTGCAGAAGACACCAAAGATGTGTTTTATATATTTTATTACCTTTAACAAAATACAACAAAAACTCCATTTAAACTATTGCAAGATGTCCGAAGAAAAGTTTTAAATATCCGGAAATTGTGATTTATAACTAATTTAACTCTGGGCTGTTATGTAATTTAAGTAATTGTTTGTCACCACATGTCTTTTTATGTAGGTCTAATGGACACCCTTGATTTTGACCCGCCTGCGGTGGCTGCAGCCACTGCTACGCCCTAGTCTAACCTTGTTCAGATTTTTATGGGATATTATTTTTCGGATATTTTTGAATGTTATATTTCTTTTCCTATATTTTCTTTGGATATATTGCCGTGACACCTTTTTTAGTAGAAAAAATCTCTTCAGAATAAACCAAACTATTCGAAATCTTACGCAGGATGTCCTTTCGGAATTCATAAGTGTACGATGTTCTTGATTGAAATCCGATTTATTTTTGGTTATACGATCAAATAAGATAGAAACTTTTCGAAGCAAACAAAGAACTTTTTCAAAGTTTATTCGAAATAAAATAAGTTTTAATTATTTTTTGGAAACACTTATTATGTATGCTTTCTTAAGTGTAAGTATTCGCGAATATTCGATTTTATATGCACTCAATAAGTGGTATGAATTTTGGATTTCGTAATCATGCAGAATAATTGTATTTTTACAGTTCTCCATTTCTTATTAGAAACTCGCTAATTTTAAATTGTTTGAAAATATTTTCTCCTTCAGCAGAAAATAAAAGACTAAAAAAAATATTCCGAATAGAATGCGTTGACTTTACTCTGTTTTAACTTTAACGAAGATCTCTTACAACTTATTTTAGCTAAAAAGAAAGACAAGAAAAGATTTACTTCCTAAAACATCCTTAAAGTAGTTAGACCCCGGGATATAGTATGTTTAGGAAAAATATTTAATACCGTTTCCAAGAAATTGATTTTTATTATTAATGATATTGTTGACGAGAGAAAACATTACTGTTCTTAAAAAAATTGAATCCTCCAAAAATAATTTGTTTAACAATTTTTATTGATGACGCAAATTTTCTTCTTTTGGCCAGTTAAGAATTTTTTAAAAATGAATGGATTTTATCGAATGACAGCTTATTTTGTCGAGAAAACCATTCTCTATAACTTTACCATAAGATTTTTGAAAATTTCTGAAGCTAACGTCAAACATCTCTAATTATTTTTCTTTTAATTTGTATTTTTCTAACTTCTGGAAAATTTTAGTCATCAGTTAAAAAATTTGCAAAAATTCGTTCCGTTAAGTTATAGAGAATCTTTTTCTTGAAAAAAATAAACCGTCATTCGTTACAATCCATTCATTTTTACAAAATTTTTAATTAGCGATAAGAAGAAAATTTGAATCATTAACAAAAGACGTTTATCAAATTATTTTGGCAGGTTACAATATTTTTTCAAAAACAATAGTACTTTCTCCCTTCAACAATGTCATGATTAGTGAAAAATAAATTCTTGGAAACATTATTAAATATTTTTCCCAAATATACCATATCGTAGGGTCTAACTACCTTAATAACAATTTTAAATACAGGGAAAAGTCTATAAGAATTGTGTCTTAAGTCGACATTTTAAGTCTACTTTTATGCTTGTTAAAGAATTATTGGAGCTACATTAAGACTCGTCATCATTTACATTCTGAATTTACGTCTCCTATAATATTTTAATTCTACTTTTTGCAACACTGAGAGAAATGTTTGTTTACAGTTAATGTAATAGCTTCATAGTAAAGCTATCAGAATTTAGATTTTGATTTTAAGTTTCTTTATCCTGAAGTTACCGTAATCTGAGATTGGATTAAATTTGTTATGTTAATAGTTAATATAAGAAATTTAAATATTAATATTGGGATCATTACGTGACATATATCACTGAGAGAAATGTTTCTTTACAGTTAACCTAATAGCTTAACAGGTAAGCTAAGAGAATTTAGATTCTGAACATGAAGTAAGAGATATTCTGAACCTAAGGTAAAGTACTTTGTCCTAAAGTTTCTGTAATCCTGGCATCGGTTACACTTGTTATGTTAATAGTTAAGATAAGAAATTTAAATATTAACGATGAGATCATTACAGCGAATACTAGTATATTTTATGTAACACAAAGAGTATAATGTAGTTTGTTATCATTTCGTATAGGTTAGAAACTCTTTTCTGCCTTTGTTGCATGAAGTTCGTATACTTCGATAAGTAGAAGATTTGGAAGTATACACTGAGAGAAATGTTTGTTTACAGTTAATATAATACCTTCATAGTAAAGTTTCGCCGAAACAGAGATAAACAAACATACACCCGCGCAGTTACGCGAATTTTCGACGCGTTGTTGACATGCGCAGTTCAAACGACAGAATTTAATGTAAGCTTTATTAACAGTTAACGAACGCTCCTTGACTGTCAAAATATATGAGTTAATATACAATAACACTACTGACATGCAGGAAAGTGCTGGTATTTTCATCTGAAAGTCACATGTCGATCTTAACTTTACAGTTACACTTATAGTTTTACAGTTAAGCTAAGAGAATTTAGATTAATGTAAGAGCCCTGAAATTAGCTTACATTAACTATTAGTAAAAAATTTCTTTCAGTGTACGAGCTAAGGTTTCACCGAAACGGAAATAAACATACACACGCGCGGTCATTCGATTTTCTGCGAATTTTTCGACGCATTGTTGACATGAGCAGTGCAAACGACAGAATTTAATATAACATTTATTAACAGTTAACGAACGCTCATTGAATGTTAAAATATACGAGTTAATATACAATAACATTGCAGGAAAGTGCTGTTATTTTCATCTCAATGTTACCTGCCATTGTTTACTTTACTGTTACTGTTATAACTTTGCACTTAATGTAAGAGCCTTGAAATTAGCTTACATTAACAATTAATAAATAAGTTCTCCCAGTGTACATTTAAATTAATGGGAACATGAATTAGCATCTACTTTCTAGCTACGTGTGGTAAATCTGAAAATTTGTGC
Organism: Trichopria drosophilae; assembly: GCA_030407085.1. Classification (NCBI taxonomy): domain Eukaryota; kingdom Metazoa; phylum Arthropoda; class Insecta; order Hymenoptera; family Diapriidae; genus Trichopria; species Trichopria drosophilae. The sequence continues at coordinate 84,727,918 of CM059585.1, read as the reverse complement.
GCATTGTTGCATTCAGTTAGGGGCTAATTATATTCAACTTCATTCTATTTTATACAATTCTATTTTCAACAAATGTAAGTAATTTAATTTAAGTAAGTTAATTTAAGTTTTGAGTACTCTTTAAAGATTTTATGACTAGTGCAGTTCTAATAATGAAATATAGTGGAGAGTACATTTATACGAGCCTTTTAAGGATCATGTAATCCGTGAAGTCGTCACTAAAATGTTTTTTTTTTACAGATAAATCAAATATAAACAAACCTATGTTTTAATTTTAAATTTGTTATTTTAGGGAAATGACCAGGTTACTCGTTACGGCATTTCCAAGGAATTGCCAAAAAGTTCGTGACTTGTCCCAGGGTTACAGAGAAGCCACGGCAAATGCAGGGGTGATGGAACCCCCGCAGGATACCGGAAGACCTCTACTGAGTCTGCAGGAAGTCGAGTCACGCCTTGTCTTCGCCAAATGCAAACCTTTTTCACTTACGACGCCTGGAAGGCAATGGTTTGTGCTAAAAATAAAAATATATAAATCTTTTGGGTACCTAATAAAACATGTAATAAAAAGTAATTAAATTATATGCTTGGAGGTGAATTTGTGGAGTCAAATTCAAAGTCAGCACATAGAAAAGATGAACAGATGGAGATTTTGGTGAATGCAAGTTTTTGACAGAAATAAATATCAAATGTTATAATGAAAATCCGTTAATTTTTTATGTGACCACTAGTTTACGTAATAAAATTTCATCAGTAAATATATTGAAAATATAGGTGTATATCTATTTTTTATTGTACATAATATTAGATAAATAAGTAACGTGTTACACTGGTCGAATCTGTTATTGCCTTAGATAAGCAAATCATTTTTAAAATATTTCTTATTTCTAAAAACGATGGGGTGCGTCAATAAATGTTACTAATTGTTAGTCTTTTGAGTTTATTATGAAATGTACAAATTGCATGCAAAATAGTCTAGGAGCTACCTACAACAGGAGTTGCCGTAGCCTTTTTTATGTCCCCAGTTGAAAAAATGTTTTTTTTTACGTATTTTTGGCCGTTGAACACGAATTTTTTGGCTGGAATACTAAAAAATGGTCGGTTAATTATTTACAACAATTTTTTAAAACAATTGAATAATTTTGTTCTTTTTGCCCCGGAAAAAATGTTTTTATGTTTTTTTGGGTAATTTTGAACAAAATAGGTCCTTAGTAGCTTTCACGAAGGGCAACTTTTCAAGATAAAAATTTCCAAATTTTAAAAAAGTCGATTTTTGCCATTTTTTACACATTACCACACCAATACCGATGTTTTTTTTAAATTCAACCTAGGCTTAAACTTTTCTTCTACACTTTAAGTAAAAGATTCGATTTTTACGTCTTTTAAATGTTTTCATAATTGTTGAGGCGATAACTTCCGGTGGTTTCGCAGGGCGGATATATGCACTAATTTCGTATACATACTTACAATGTACTTGAAGATTACACATCTATCCTCGTATTTTTAGCCTCCGAATTTAACATCGTAGGATGGAATATTATAAGGTGGTCGATTGTTCATCTCAAATCAATTGGTTGTTAATAATGTAGAGATTTTTTTATTTTTGGAAAAAAATGTTCAAAAAGATCCTTATCAAGTTATAATTTTAAATTTAAATATTTATTAAGTTATTAATTAATACAATTGAATTAGAACAGCATTACGTCGCATCGTACAGATGCAGCATTTGTGATTTGATCGTTACCACTTTGAGTACTATGTTTCTCCTTTTTCTTCGATTGTTGGCAAATGATACACAATTGACTATTTATAAAATCACTCATTTTATATTAAATAAATTATGAAGCTCCTTATAATGGTACTTTACGAAAGAGAGTGCGACTAAGAACGTCAACGCAGCATCCAGCTTAGCGACTTCGAATTAGTTGTACAAATGTTGAAAAATGTTTACTGTTAAACGAGTAAAAACGCGCATGTGGCCGCGAGATTAAAAATTTAAATCGAATAACAAGAATTATATAACAAATTTAAATTTAACGTAGGTGCATTTAAAAATTAATATAGTTAACGGCTTATACCTACCTACAAATTGCATTAGATCTTAAAATGCTATAGTTTGAAAATTTTCGAAACATTTCAAACACCTTGCGTCGTAATCGCTCGGATTCTCAAAACGCTAGGTCTTTTACAGTAGAACCCCTCTTATTTCAACTGATCATGGTTTTCAAGATGGCGCCGACCCCTCTTATTTGAAATTTCCCCTTACCCCCTTACTCTACTTAACGCTTTAATAGTGGACGATAATATCTGATATCTTTTTATTTTCGTTAGACGTCGTATATATTTTTGAGTTGAATTATGTGAAATATATATATAATTTATCTGAAAAATGTGTAGAGAATTTTAAATTTGGATTAAAATGTAACGAGATCACAACTCTTGGGCTTTATGTGATAAATAAAGCCTGCAACATTTCGCATTTATTTATGCTTATTTATATCTGCATTCTAGTGTAGAAATAAACATTTTAAATTTACATTATGCACTTTATTACATATAATTATGTATCAATAATTTTTTGTTTCACAACCAAATACACTGTGATTAAGACCGAAATGAATATAGGAGACAATATTTAACCGAAATTTGCAAATATGATTAACGAAAGCTTAAGATCACTTCAAATTCAGTACTAAGCTGCTGACATTGGATTTGTTTATTATTTTGCAAATGAAAGACTTTTCAATTTTTGTGGAGGTCTTCAAATATACATCATTGAAAATTGACAACATCCTAACCTTCAAATGTGCAATTTTATTTTACGAAATTAGCAGCTTTTCGAATAATTTGTATGATGTAAATCATGAGTTTGATGCAAAATTTTAAATTAATTTGAAATTTCATTACATATCAGTCTACCGACTATACATGTTTACGAATTTAGGTTAAACGGTATATACACTGCACAACTTCGATGGTGTAAACTGGTGTAAACACTAAACCGTATCGAGATGTTCGAGCGGTGGTGGGTGAAGGCCTGAGAGGAAACGATTCAAATAAGAGGGGTTCGACAATTCAAATAAGAGGGGCAATTGAAATAAGAGGGGTTCTACTGTACAATCTCAACTATAGTGATTAATAACGAAAAAAATAAAAACAAATAAAGGAAAAATTATATTCATAACTATAAAGTTAAAAATCCTTAATAAAATTTCGATTTTACAGTTACCTGGAACGGAATGGTATATAAATATGATTTGTTAGCATTCAAATGTAATTTAGAGAAAAATTATAATAAATCCAAAAAGAAAGAAAAAGGCAAATAATATATAGAAATAACTAAGAAAACAAAAAACCTAAAAAATATATAGACATGCAAAAAAAAATTATAATAGAAATTAAGAAATAAACAAAAGTGGTAATTTTGTCTGATATTGTCCAAATGGCGGATCCAATATGGCCGACCAAAAATTTGAAAAAAACGGCCATGTTGTCTCGTATTTGGTATATAGTGGGTTTGAAGTAGTTGATGACGTATCTGATGTTAAGTTTTCGAAATTTAAAATGGCCGAGCTGATGTGGTAGATGAAAAATAGATAAAAATATATTTTTTCAGAAATTTGATCTTTGAAGGTTTTGGAGTATTCGATCACCAATAATTGAAATATTCTAGATTTCTATGAAAATGTTTTGTATGTGGATTTCTATCTTTCATAATTATAATGTAATTTAACACTTTTTTTTATTGTATATTTGCAAATTTTATTGGCAACGGCTCTCAGTCAAAACCAGAGACACGAACGAGGACGTGGCTGATGAGGTCTCTATTTTTTGTTGTATTTTTAAGAATTTCATTAGTTTTTTTTATATTTTTAAGATTTTTATTATTCTTTTTTATATTTTTAAGATTTTTAAATATTTTTTTGGTTCTGGTCGGCCATATTGGATCCGCCATTTTGAATTTTGAAAATCTGACTCCGGATTCGGAATCAGCACCCTCGAAAACCCCTATATACCAAATTACAGAAAATACCTTTTGCGGGAAAAATTCGTGACTGAAAGAGTTAATCTACAAGTAAAGAATGCATTCTTTCTGAAAATAGTACCATTTTTAAGTATTTGTTAATTAACAATAGTATTGTTATTAATAATTAACAACTATTCAACTATTTTTTACACTTGCTTATGTCTAGACAACTTATATATTTATTGATAAAAAATCAATTTAATAAATAGAAAACTGGTAAAATGTAAATGGTCACCATGACGCAAAGGGTTAAACAAGTTCTATAACTTACCAATTTTTTGAATCCTCACACTGTGTTACGATACAAAACCATTTGGAGCCATTGAAAATCCAAGTAAATTAACATCATCGTAATTAAACGTAAAAATTTATCATTTTTATTAAATTATTTTACGTTTTGATACACTTTATTACATTTGTCATTGACATTTTACCCTTGCACGTTTCCTTAATTTTATAATATACGAAAATATATATATATAAATATATACATGCAAGTAAAAATGATAAAAATAAATTTATAGAACATAAAACTGAAAAAAAAGTATAAATTTTTCAATACTGTAAAAACTTAAAAATAATATATTTAAAAAGTAAAATTTAAAAAATTTTTAAAATATGAACAAATCAGATCAGTGTTTAATTCTATTGGCAACTCAAAATATTTTTAAATTTTTAGTAAAAATAACGCAATACGTTTTATTCTTTAAAATACTTTTTAAAGATTGTTTATATATAAAACCTATAGTTTTAAACCTCATGAACGCTTTGATATAAAAGATCATCAACAATTTAAAAAATCACTTCTTCCGTTCCCTTATGCACCTTTTGCTCTTATTATTTACACATATCTCTGCAATTTTTTTACTTTTTTATGCATTTAGCATGGACGATTGACTTGTTTAATCTGCTTGATAAAGTCCCAGTTTAAATTGACACTCGAATAAAAATAAATCAAATTAAAACATTTTGTAAAGAATTATTTTTACAATTCAATTCTTGAATTCGTTTACATAAATACTGCACATAATTACTAGACACGTATATCCTTGTACGCTATGATTATATGACCTTGTCTATTAACATTTGACTATACTTTTAATATCAATTTATCCATAGACAAGGCAACATAAGATACAAACTCGTATTACGAGACAAAACAATATAAATTACAATCAGGGACAAGCGTCCTCATCGAATTATGCATTGCCATATTTATATAAAATTAAAAATTAATGTTTACACTTTTTAAAATTAGTACTAAATCTTCATGACTATTATTAATCCATTAACGTCAAGGACACTTTTTTCACTTAAATTTCAATCAAAAATTTCATATGAAAATCCAAGTTGAAATAAATTGAGAGGTACATGTCTTACTATTTTCGAGGTCGCTCTTTTCAGCGCTGTTGTCAAAATTGAGCTATTTTAATTAGAAAATTAAATATGGCAATTTAAATGTCAAAATAACGCGAAAAATCGAGTGTTCTTTTTTATAAAACATTTTTTTCTCATCGAAAGAATATTTGTCATCAGAAAATTTCTTCATTAAACGTGGACCCAATAGTTATAGTATTAAGATAAATTTTTTTAATATTTAAAAACTAAGATGGTGATCACAAAATGGCGATTCCAATGACAAATTTCTAATTAAAACTTAACAATAGTTTTTCTTGAAAACTATAGACTTCAGACAAAATTTTGTAAGAATAAATACGTTTTAGAATGAGTCAAAAAATTCTCTCAAATTTTTTCAGAATATATTGTTACAATTTTTTATTCATTCTAAAACGTATTTATTCTTAGAAAATTTTGTCTGAAGTCTATAGTTTTCAAGAAAACTATTGTTAAGTTTTAATTAGAAATTTGTCATTGGAGTCGCCATTTTGTGATTACCATGTTAGTTTTTAAATATTTAAAAAATTTATCTTGATACTGTAACTATTGGGTCCACGTTTAATGAAGAAATTTTCTGACGACAAATATTTTTTCGTTGAGAAAAAAATGTTTTATAAAAAAGAAGACTCGATTTTTCGCGTTATTTTGACATTTAAATCGTCATATTTAATTTTCTAATTAAGATAGGTCAATTTTGACAACAGCATTGAAAAGAGCGACCTCGAAAATAGTAAGACATGTACCTTTCAATTTATTTCAACTTGGATTTTCATATGAAATTCTTTATTGAATTTGAAACGAAAAAAGTGTCCTACTTGACGTTAATGGGTTAATATAAATATTGTAGAATTTTAATATTTTAGTAAACAAAATATAGTAAGGACGTCATTTAATTCCAATATAAACTAGCGCCATTTTGATTTTCAGTTAAAAAATTAAAATCTAATACATATATCTTCAATCTTGTAATTGTCTTACATTTCTACGATAAAAAATTGACATACAAAATTAAAAAGTTAAAATTAAAATAAGTTAACATTACGTATATTTAAGAGATTAATTTGGTATAAAATGAAATGCATTCTGCAGATATTAATGGAAGTAAAATATTTCAAGGCTCTTCGGCGGCGCTCTTGCCAAAGTGGAAGGTCGTACCCAAATGCAACCTATTTGGGCTCTCCTTTTGACGGATCTTCTGGTTTTCGCTCGAGTTTTGAGGAATCGTGTCCTTTCGGTTACTGAGGAGCCGTTGTGGATTTCTAATATTGCAGAGGCTTGTTTCAATGTGCGTAAAAGTCCAACAGAGTTTCGACTGTCTGTAAACACGTCACAAACCGAAGACCGTGATAACAAACATTTGCAAATCGGGAACAGTGGTGGATGCAGTCCGCACAGTCGACCACAACGACGAATTTTAATCCTTCGTGCTCCGAGCCTTGAACTTAAGGCAGTATGGCACAACCTACTGCAACGACAATTGTAAATATCACTTTCGTATGAAAATTACAAAATCATTTTATCGTTTGTATCTTTTAGGATTTACGTCAATGGTTGCGGCGGACCGAGAGAATACGATCCGTTACAGGAATGTTTATTACCGACAGGTCCTTACCTTAGTGCCCGCGATTGTACTCCCAGTCCTGAGGTAAACATCAGTCTTCGGAGATATCGTAAAAATATTCTATCGATGTGTTATTTCAGATTTATAAATCTGCTCAACAACTGGAACAGGAACCGCCACGCTCTATTGATGCAATATTGAAAAATGCAAATCACGACAGCAATCATTTGTCCCGGTGGGTTCAAAATTCTAATCAAATTCCTCCGGATCATGATGTTCCGATTGAAGAATGGACGGCTGAAGAATTGGTAGCGAGAACTCCGCGAGACACGAGAGCAAGACAGATTTCTGAAGGGACAATGGAAGACAGCACTATTGTCAATTCCGACGTGGAACAACAGAGTTCTACGTCTAGTGCGAGCATGAGCACCGTTAGGTCCAGTCATCTACACAAAAAGAGCGGGAGTTACGTGTCTTCGAAAGAGAATTCTTCCGGATCTATAAATATTTGTAAGCGATGTCACAAGTGAGTCTTTTGGAAAATTTATTCGATATAAATTTCAAGTTCTTCTTGAATACGAGGATATTTTCTTAGATCCGGATGTCCCACTCCGCCGTTATCTCGGGATCCGTTTTCGCCATTACCTCCAAAAATTTCTGTCTTGCCACCGACGCCGGATCTTTGTTCGAGACACAGATTACGCAACGGATTACACGATAGTCCAGGCCGCGGCAGCCCAAATTGTTCATCCTTCGACGGTAACACGGAAGATGGAAGTGAGGACGACTTGGATTGTGACGGTGAAACGCCTTACAAGTTTGTAGGAAATTATAACTTCATTTATCATCAATTTACATTTTATTAATTTTAAGGCCAAACGTATTTGGTTGGAAGAATGGCACAAATGTTACAACTTTATACAAGCAAATTCGTGACTTTTGCTTCTGCGTGTATTAAAACTATTTTTTAAACCGTCGATCACATTACCTAGCATGCAGCCTCTTATTACAACATAATATTACATACATTTGAAATTCATTCAACTTCTTGCACATTATTAAAAGTTCAAAGTTTAGGAAGTATTGTGATGTATAATTGCGCAAAAATACATCCGAATACTTTAAATTATTCGACTTTGACTCGAGTCAACTCGACTGATTCCTTCAATATGGGTGATTTTTTCAACTGCACAAATGCGTCCATTGTTCGAAGTAATTCCGCATTAGTCCATTTACTTTGTGCCGATCTTGCTGCTTTGGCTAGTTTTCTAATTTCACTTCTTCGACGATACCTTTCGGCAGATGTTTTTGGAATATCCAACGGTAGGTTTTTGTTAGAACGCTTGCCATTTTTCACTTTTCCAACTAGTTTGGAAGACTTGGTTTCTTTCGTCAGAAGTTCGTCAAGTTTTTCTCCTTTTATTTTCTTAAGTTGACGTTTAACAGATTTTTTTGAACCTCTCGCAATTCCTTTAGTACATAACGAAGCTAAAGGATCAAAACAATTTTGCTCTTCTTCTAACGGGAGCTTTTCGTGTTCTTCGTTATCGCTCACCCAAACAGTCTCCATTTTTATTGCTCCGTTAGGAACTGGAGTTTTTGGTTTTTCTCCCAAGCACTCCACAGGACTGGAAGACTTGCAGGATGGTGTCGGTGTTGTTTTACATACATCTGTTAAATAAACTTTCGGAAGCTCAGAATTTTTATGTGATGCCTTCTTTTCTAAACTGCTACTCAATTCTTCGAACAAGGCATCTGCCGGTCCGTTAGTAGTTACAGAATTTATCGAACTTGTGGGAATAACTGTCATAACGGAGCTAGTAGCGAAATTCTCGGTTATTGGTCCATTGGATACGGTTGCTACCTGCAGATCTTTGGAAGCTGACGAACCGTTACCATTGGAAGGCACGCTTTGTGTTTCTGAATTCTTATTCACTACGGTTACAGCTGGACTTTTATTCGTTCGACTTCGGAGAGATTGTCTCCTCTCAGTTACCGGACTTGTTGGTACCACAGTACTCTTTCGATAATATTCTTGGGGGTTAAGGGTCACTGCAGAGTCACCAGAGTTTCTAATGGTTACTTTAGGTTGCACTCGCGGTCTTTTGTTTCGTGCACTATTCGTCGATGGGGTCCGATAATCGTCTGGACCTCCATATTTTTCGAAAAGCGGCGCACACTCCTCTTGCAAACGGTTTGAAATTTGTTTATAAATCTGAAGTCGACGAGTCTCGTACGCGATGGCTTTTCGCATTTCTTGGGCGGTCGCTTCCTGCAATTCGGAGAGGGTTTTCTGCAATTCGTGCAGATCCTCGGATCGCCTAGCGATCTTTTCGGCGTCGCTCATTTTCGAAGCGACAATTCGAACCAAAACTTTTTATTGATAAACTGTATACTTAATATTTTTAAGAAAACTACAAGTGTTTAACGCCGGAACCGGCTGATTGAAGATTTTCCTCGAGAGACGCGCGGGGCTTGCGCCGACGCGGTATTCCGCGCATGCGATTAGGACCGTTATGTATGAAAAGAACCGCTAGTAGGTCAGAAATGAGTTTGCAGTCGGGAATTCGCTTTTCTTTTGTTTTATGTATTTATATATCAACTGCTATTAGAGCGAGTACCTCCAGTGTTTTACGTATCCCATTATGCAAATATTCTATATTGTAATTAAAATTGCCAATTTAACACAAAATTCAAAAAAGTTATACGAAATATTTCCGTAATCAAGTTATTTTTATAAAAGAACAGGATGTTAGTACAGTTTTAGGTATACCGTTATAAAGACAAAATAACAATCGTGGAAAACGAATGAAATCTGTATAGACGCAAAAGTTTGATTACCCCTTCTCTGTTTATTGTATTTATTATACAGTATGTGTACATAGTTACATTCATTGTCGCCGACAGAGGCGCTGTTACCATGGTATCTATCGATCGTGTGGTTCACCATAACCTTAAAATAATCATAAACATCTTGTAATTCGAAAAATATTTAGAGACACAATACTGTATAATTAATTTTTTAATTGAATTGATGTTTCATATGTGTTGTTTATATCTCTATCTAAAGCTTCTAGAGCTATTATTTGTTTGGCGGCTAAAACATCCACGTGGTCTGGAAACCGGTTCTTTTGTTGAAGCATAGAAGAAGACTTAAGAATTATTTGACCATAGATTCTGTGATGTGACCTCAAACCATTTATTAATAGAGTGCTCTAAAGATCAGAAATCAACCTGCCGAAAAAATACTATAGAACACGATTCAGAAAACATATAGAGAATAATCCCCAGCAATCGAGATTGGATTGAAAATTTCAATTCATTTTGAATTCATACTTTTATTCCGTAAATATGTATTCAAATGGATTGAATTCAGAAGAAAGGAATCCAACTGTATTCAATTTTACGAATACAATCGGAAGCGTAATTTGCCAGATTAAATTTCAGAAAAAGTAATCCATCTGTATTCAATTTTACGAACGCAATTACGAATACAATCGGAAGCAGTATAAGAATACAAATAAATACAGATTTATTCAAAGTTTATTTTTTGAAAGAAAACTTTTTTTTTGCATTGAAATGAATACGCTTAGATACACTGAAAGGAAAAAACACGACTGAGTCCTGTCTACGCAGCAATGGTTACTGCGTGGCCGGTTCGCAAATACTTTCTATTTCAGCTCGCTATAACTCAGTCAATTTTGAGAATTTTGAAACGAATAAAAAATGAAATTGTTCGTTACAGTTTCCCAGATCTAGTGCAGAAAGAAAAAATAGTTTTAAAATTAATGAATGTTTAAAATAGGTAGCGGCCGACGGCCAGCGCGTCATGTGTGCCACGGCGATGCGCGCAAGGCCACAACCAACTTTAAACATTCATTACTTTTAAACTATTAATGCAATGGAGATGAAACTTTCCACAAAATTTGTTCATACCTTAATAAACAACTTTCTCGCTGAAAGTTTTCGGATGCTTGAAATTCGCTCGATAAACGAAGCGCCTGAACGTATAAAAACACAAATTTCGCAGTTCTGCATTAAAAAATTAATAACTTTTTTATTTATTAAGATATATCATTTTTTCTTTCTGCACTAGATCTGAGAAACTGTAATGAACAATTTCATTTTTTATTCGTTTCAAAATTCTCAAAATTGACTGAGTTATAGCGAGCTGAAATAGAAAGTATTTGCGAACCGGCCACGCAGTAACCATTGCTGCGTAGACAGGACTCAGTGTTGTTTCTTCCTATCCGTGTATAGTTCTGAATCCGTAATGTTGAATGCGGATGCATTCAATGTTTCGTTTTTAAATAGGAAACTTTTTTTGGATTGAAATGGATACACTTGGATAGTTTTAAATCCATAATGTTGAATACGAATGTATTTAAGATTTAATTTTTAAAAAGAAAACTTTTTTTGGATTAATATGAATTCAGAAAGTAATCTTTTTATTCGTATGAACGAATAGAATTGTATTTACCTGCTAAAATGGATTCACCGTTGACCAAAGTATGGATTCAGAATTTAATAATTGAATCCAATTCTATACAACTCTATCCAAATTCGATTGCTGGGTCCCAATACACGAAAAAGTATACGGAATTGATATTTTGCATTCTGTTTCTTTCTAGTGGCGTATTGATTATTCGAGATTCTTATTCGAATTTATACTACTTTATACGACCTGTAATGCCAGAATTGAATTCATTCGACCTTATGCGTTACCGTATTTAACGCATTACAAAAATTGATTTGTTGCGGCTTAGAATCTTTAAATTCTGTTAATTTAATCGAAGAATTGATTATATCGTTTTCCGTATTTCATAATTTTTGAAGAAATGTTCTGTTTTATAGTTTTGAGTTTAAATCATCCGATAATCCAAAGTAATCGTTTCTTTGATGTTATGTGCGTTTTTGTATCACGTATAATATCATATACACTCGCATTCGTAACTGAAAGAGTGGGAAAGAAACAGATTTATTTCGTATTAAATGGTACACAAATTTTTCGTATACTTTTTCGTTTGTTGGGATATTTATTAGAAAAAAAGTAGCTAAATACCTGAATATTTACGTTATTGAAATGTTGAAGGCATACAATTTCGTTCAAAATTTAAAAAAGTAAGAAATATTGCGAATCCCATGTAAAAAGACCTCGTCATAAATTTTACTTTGTATGGTTTTTGCATCATTGATATTATTTGCACCATTGAATATGAATAGTTTTTACACCATTGAATATGAATAGTTTTTGCACCATATCAAGTTAAATTTACAGGACGGGGTCTTTTTACACGGGATTCGCAATATTATTTACTGTTTTAAGTTTTGAAGGAAGTTTTTGATAAAATTGTAAGCCCTCGACATTTCTATAACGGTAATGTTTAGGTATTTAGCTACTTTTTTTCTTACACGGAGAGAAATTTCAAATGTCCCTCACTTACGAGATTCGTTTGTTTTCATAGTCTTTTGCTGTAGCGTGGATCGAGAGATAAGGGAAGCAGGACATAGGTCTTAAAACGACTATTATGAGTCACACCAGCATGTTTTCAAGCGCAAACATTCATTTCTATGTTTTCGAGTTCGCTAATTACGAATCTGACCTCGAAGTTTAAGAATTCAAAATGGCGGATTCAAGATGGCCGGAAAAAGTAAAAATTAAGTCTCTTAAGGTGAAACTGGGTACCGTGGGGGTTTTCGGAATAGCTAATTACGAATCTGAACTAAGAGAATTTTGAGAATTCAATATGGCGGATTCAAGATGGCCAACTAAAATGTAAAAGTGAAGTCGACTACAATGAAACTGAGTGTTTCTCAAAATTTAAGAATTTAAAATGACAGATTCAAGATGGTACACAGCAATGTAAGAATTAAGATGATTGACATCAAATTAGACCATGATGATGACTTGTCATAAAGTCGAAACGATGGGCATGAGATATTGTGTATTCATTTTCAATGATCTTTACAGAGGGTATATATTTTCTATTCTACAAAATATTATTTTCTTACGATACTTGCAATTATTAGCAGTTGAAATTAATGTAGATTATCACTTAATGATGTCCCGACGGTAATGCAATGCGTACATTTGCGCGGCAATGGGAAGCATTTTTTAAAATCATGTTTAAAATTTATTTTCGTTAACTGTAAACTTAATAACTCAATAACTCAAAATCTAGAACTCAATTTTATAATCTTTGGGGTGGTTTTAGTACCTTTCGAAACACTTAATCAAACATGAAGATCTTATTTTTTCCATCTATTATGGGTTTACTCCTAAGTATAATTATAAGTTTTGAATACTTAATAACATTTTTTTCAACCTTGTACTCAACGACTACTTTGAGCTACTCTAAGCAATTATAATCGAATATTTTAGCAATATAAATTACATATAGTGATAGATTATCTAATAATCATCTGAACTATACATAATACTTTTACATAATTTCTCACACTTTCATGTTTCGCGCTATGTCCGGGCTTATACATTAGTTGCATCCACTGTGGGCCGCAGAGGTTGACGACTGTTGACAACATATTCTACACGGAGAAAATTTTTCATCGTCAAAACCGGTGACGTAACAAATTTACCCCAGAATAATCGTGCAAGCAGCACCATCTTCTGTGATTATGCACCTGAAATTATTAATTCCTAGAAGACACTAAAAGTTTAGTGCCTAGAATATATGTATTTTGGTTACCGGCATACATTATTAGTATATATATACATTGTTACCTATGTTCTGTGCCTGCAATATACAGGTACCGTCATCAAAAAAGATGAAACCAGCGCCAGACAAATGCCGCGATTAGTCTCTGTACAGTAGGAATACATATGTGCACCATGAAAACAGGTGGACATTTTTTTCAGTGTCTCGTGGACGCATACTGTATTTCCTTAAGACTTACAGAAAGCAACCTGAAAACACAGAAAGTAACAATTATATAATATTTACGTAATGGTTACATTGTTACATAAATGTTACATAGCTGTTACATGACTGTTACTTTTGTATTTGCTGGCACAGTCGCTACCCAATAAGCACACTTTCGAAATAAAGAATTTTTTAAGTAACCTTGAACGTCCGCAACAAATCATTCTTAAAGAAATAGTCACGAAGTAATCTTTATGAAAAAATGTATGAATTGAATCACGATATCGTAACAGAGGATGTTCCGAGCGCCCACCGCATGGTGGTGCATCAAGTGCTTTCAACACATGCCTTCTATATATTATCATACATAATCATTCTCGTAAGTGAAGAAGGTACGAGTTGTTCCTTATAAAAACACCTCCAGCATACATGTTATAAGTATACTTACCACCTGCGAAGCCGACTGCAATATAATAATAATAGTCAATAATGTATAGGGAAATGCGTTGTTTTAATAATTGCGCGTTTAAGTATATTTTCATATAAACATTTACAAGTAGTTGTATTAACTTATTAGAAAAGAATTATTTACAAAAAAGCATTCCAAAAGATTTTTTTAGGAATTATTAAATATTTCATTAGATACTAATTGGGTATTCGTGCAATTATAAAAGAATTCTTTATGAAAATATTATTATGAGCTTTGAAGAACCTTTTACCAAATACGTTTAAAAACGAATTCTTGTGTAACTCTTTATTTAATAACTATATAGCGGACATTCGTTATATTTTTAAGAATTCGCAAAGGATTCTTTTAGAATTCTTCTTTCATAAAAGCATTCAAGGAGTATTTCTTTGGAACATTTAAAAAATTTTTGTCGCTTATTGGGTAGAAATTTCTTTCCGTGTAGTAAATACAATTTGTATGGTTTCTGAATCGTGTTTTATAGTATTTTTTCGGCAGGGAATCCATGAGGTTTGCGGAGTGAATTTGTCAAAACACTTTGTATGTAGTCGGTGAAAAGGAGTCTTGTCTGCTCCCCAATAAAGACCCGATTGTTTAGTAAACAAGTTGTTTGATAAAAAGTGTCGATGTCCGCCTAAAATAGTACATTTCGATACATGTGCGTAAAATAGGATTTTACGCATCGTTTTTAACATGGGATTAGATAGGCCGGTGCGTAAAATCAAATTCTTACGCAAGCGTGTCGAACCGTATTTTTTGACATACTATGCGGAAAATTTTGGGTGTCAAATACGAGGTTGCACACGAGTGATGACCGCGGCACACGACTGCCCGGCGAAGCCGGGTATCAGGAGTGCGCCCCGGCAGCACGAGTGCGTAAAATCGTATTTTACGCACCAAAAACGGTGCGTAAAATCAAATTTTACGCATACGCATGTCAAAAATAACGTTTTGATACACCATTTTTAAATACGTTTAAAATGATTCTTTCAGAAGACATCATTTGAAATGATTTTTTTACTTCAATTTCAGTCCATTATTTCGTATCAAAATCGAAGTTGAAAAAAAGTACATAAACTATTACTTTCGAGGTCGCTCTTCAAGATTCGGAGAAGAAAATTGAATTACCAATTAACGCCCAAGAGGCCACAAATTTCACAAAGATTTTCGGAATATTTCTTAGCGTTAAAAACCAATTCAAAAAATTTGCGACAAAACATTCTCGACGTAAAATTGATCGCTCTATCAGATTCTTCTATAAAAATTTGTCTACAATAAAAGTGTAAAAATTTCATTCACAAACATCTTTTAATCAATATTTTCATGTCAAACAAGAAAAGTCATTGGGTCAAAACCTCAAAATATCGGTAGCACGTCTTTATTTCACGGACAAATAATCACACGAGAAAATATCACGGACATTTGATCACATGTCAAATTATCACAATGATAAAATATCTCGCATAAAAATATCACAATGACAAAATATCACATTGATAAAATATCACATCAACAAAATATCACACATTTAAAAATTTCCCCGTGCAGCCATTCATTTATGCATTATTAGGTGTAAGCGGAGTTCTGAGTGGTTAGGTTAGGTTAGTTTTAGAGAACGCATATGCTTTTAGGCATTATTAGTGGTGGGCAGAATTCTGAGTAGTTAGATTAGGTTAGTTTCATGACATTGCCATTTCTCTGTTTCCCCCATTTTAGTAAACAAAATTTTATCTAAAATAATTCTCGTCACAATAACGAGGGCCAAGTAGCCTGATGCCAAAACATCCGGCGCCAAACCAGAGGGACCAAAATGTCCTAAAGCCAAAATGGCGGCGGGAAAAGACTGACATGGATTTCCGTGTGCAATGTTCAATGTTTTAGGGCTGGTTTTTTACCTCAGTGATATTTTTGTTTATGATTATTTGTCCATGTGATATTTTGTCGTGCGATCAATTGTCGTGTTCTATTTTGTCGTGTGAAATAAAGACGTGGAGCCAAAATATCGTGTCTTTAATGTCTCATCTATAAATATTCATAATAATATTATATGGGAAAGTGGAAGATAGCGGCTTCAAAATAGCGACTAAAGCTTTCTTTTTTTTTAAATATTAGTTTAGTCTATAAGTTCTCATATAGAGAACAGTAGGAAATTCTTTCGCCGTTCGCTTTCAATACATAAACCAATAAAATTTCGTGGTATCAACGGCATATGTACAACATGTAAACAAAGGAATAAAGGAAAACAATAATGCGTCGTTCTAATATGAACGCAACGCGAATTATTACATTTCAACGGGATCATATATTGCCAGAAAAGTTTATTATGCTATTGAGTAAGAGAAAAAAACAAACCCCACCTGTTATTCATATGACAAATTATTGTGTTAAAAAAGAAGAAGCGTTTCGCACTTGGCTGCTGGTTGTGCTCTTCAGCAGATCCAGCAGCCGTATCCTGGACGCGATCATTTAAATTTATTTGTAATTTTATAAATGTATTAATTGTTTCGAGTTTTTGGGGAGAAAACTCGAACAATTAATACATTTAGATAGAGATTTTGAAAAAAACCTTTCAAAATCTTAAGAACCATTTTAATATATAAGTTCTCATATAGAGAACAGTAGGAAATTCTTTCGTCGTTCGTTTTCAATACATAAACAAATAAAATTTCGTTGTATCAACGATATTAGTTTAGTCTACCGAATCTTAAAAAATTATCCGATTTTGATAGAACTTGGTACCCATTAACTGTTGGGGTTTCCGAGTATTAATTTCGCGTTATTTTTCCAAAATCCAAAATAGCGCATCTAATATGGGGCCGAAAATTAAAAATTTAATTTTATATTTATGAAACTTGGTATATAGGGGTGTTGGGGTCTCTGATTACGAATTAGGAGTAATTTTTAGAAAATTGAAAATAGCGGATCCAATGTTCTGGTCAAAAATTCATAACTACGCTGAGATACTGTTAATCAATGCGTAATATATAACTTTGACTATATAAGTTTTTGATTGAACGTCCGGCGATCAAAAGTGCTTACGCGTGGATTCAAAAATGTTTTAATTTTCAATTTTCAAAAACAATCTATATGCAGGATAAATAGGTCACTTATTTAATAGGTTGAATTTTCTGTAAATTTTGTCCCTATTATATTCCTATCTCAATTTCTGGATAAACAAATACAAATGTATAATTAAAGTTTTCGAAAAATATACGCAGAAATTTGAAGTCTACAAAATAATCGAAACTCGCAAATATTGTTTTCAGGGAACTTTATATCGCAATTTGTTATTTACTTGTAGCTTGAAATATTAACATTAAATTAGAGAGAAATACTCTGAAAGTATTATTGTACATATCACAGGTAATGGTAGGTCGTATGTTTGTTAATTCTTGCAGTTCTTCATGTCCATACATCATTTCCGTTTTAGTGCATTGTTTCAATGCTCGATTCACTCCAAGTTTTAATTCTATATGCCAGGTTGTATTTTATTTTAGTAACCCATATCACAATCGCCACATACGCTTGAGTTCACTCATTCAAAAGGTGATAGAGGAAGAGCACCACCAAATTTTAGAAATTGTACACAATCATAATTATAGTATCCGCTTTCGATGTTCATAAAAATCGTCTATATAACAGCTATCCGAGCCAGTTAGGATTAAGGAAAAAACTGTCTTTCAACATTTTAAATACTTTATTATTCACGGCTTACCCATACTTTTCATTATTTTAGAACTTTAAGGAGGTACGATACCGTAAGCAGTTTGGACCAAGACGAATTAGATGGAATTGAAGAAGATACTCACGAATTTGAGTCCCTTCCGTCCGGACATCGGAGTGGATGCACGAGGACGAGCACATACGTCGTGGGTAAAATGGCCATTTTGGAGCAGTACGGTGATGGAGGATGTTGTCTCCATACAGCACAAATCGAACGCTCCGACTCGTTTCTGGATCCGAATGACGAGGAAGGTACGACTTCCGGTGGAACATCGGGTGATGACATTTGGGGCACTCCTACTTCAGGTGGCCTAGACGATGATAGTTTTACCAATAGTCCGGTAAGCACTACTGTATATCACAACGGCTTTGAACAGAGTATTTGTCAATACACAGCCTGGAATTCATATGATCATTTTATTTTAACAGACGTAATTATATTTTTTACCTTGCCTGGGGACTTTACATGTCGATAAAGCGATCGGAGAAGTGGCCATTAAAAGTGCAAGTTTCTCCCTGGGTACACAATGCTCTATAAATACATTAAACGGTGTATTTGTAATTTAAAAAAATGATAATGTGAATTCCAGGCGCTAAACATATTACTCAAATAAGTTCATCGTATTGTACAATTTTCTGTGACAATTGAATTATGTATTAAGAGAAAGAAAAAAATGTTAAAATGAGAGTTCCCCCATTAGAAAAGTACCATTTTCTAAATTAAGCAAGGAAATATCTTTTTGGCCCGTGAAAGATCAAAAACAGATCTCTAACTTTAATATTCTGGTGTCTATGCCTTAATTTAGAGCTTGGTTTGCACATTCTATTTCGACAAAATTCAATGGCAATCGAACATGGAATATTACATGCAAAAGATGCATAAATCGCGCTAAAAATACGAGTAAAATTTACAAGCAACACTTCAATTTTATGGGAACAACTATCTTGACATTCGCTTAACTATAAACGATAAGGTACTTCCTTGTTTATTAGGTTTGCACTAAGAACCTCAAAACATACTACAGTATTGTCACTGTACTGATTATTAATCCTTTTTCGAAATTGCTACAGGGAGATAAATTGTGTAGGAAATTCAACTACATAGAATATGACTTCGAGGTCCGAAATTATATTAATACCGTCTATTATTTAAATAAATTTTCCGATTCCTGATGGAACAGTACCACAAAGGATTGGAAAGTTTACTAAAATAAAAATACATGGTAACATAACTCAAAGCGGCCTTCGCAATCTTAACTAGAATAGTAGAAGAACGTCCTATGCAAGTTCTCCCAGTAGCTCACTTGCTTTGAGGCTTGGCTTTAAATGGTTCTATTTTATTTTAGTAACCCGTATCAAGAATACACATTATAAATATATTAATACTTTCGTTTCTTTTTTTCATGATATCGTTGTTGGTCAGAATTTAATGTATTTATTATTGTGCACTGTAATAATTTGTATAATTGTAAAAGATACATTGGTATTAACAATTACCCCATTTTATGAGAACAATGGTTGAATGCTTGCAGCAACGTGACGTCCGCTTTTTGCTATTTCAATTGACGAAGGTTAGAATATTATTGCGTGAGACAGTGGACAATCAATATAGGAGAAAACTTAACATAGTAATAATTTTAATATAGAACAAGTTCGCATAAGCCCTTCTAATTTTAACTTACCTTTTATGTCCTTATTGAAACCCAAGTTTGTTTGCAGGTATACTGGCTACCCAAAAGCCGAAACAATGTAATTTTTATTTGATTTATACCTGAAAAATTAGAAACAATATGCAGTAGAGTCCCGTTATATTTACCCACTCGATTTCTCGCCATCCCCACCCGTTTCGTAAATTTACCAAAAAAAGGGGAGCACCGCTTCTCCCGCTCCCCTTAGTCGCGTTATGTTCGTGACGTCACATCAGGACCTTCGTGAGGGCCCAGTTCGCAAGGTGGGCAAAAAGAGAACGGCGACAGATAAATACAACGAGACGGAACCGGGAAAATATCCTGGGACTTAAATATAACGAGACACAATTATACCGGGACTCTGCGGTATCTTTGAACGATTCTATTTTTTTTAGACCGTGGCTACTTCTAACCTCTAGCGTTAATACTGTGAACTATATAGTTGGCAAAAGCAGAACATTTCATTCTTTATCATCACCTGTCCCATAAGTATTTCCATAAAAAAATATTTGTCGTTTAGATCTGTCTAGAATAAAGAAATCTCACAAACTATTAATTTTTCGTTGAATTTTCAAGTTTATGTCGTTAACCATTATAATCAGAACTCACTTAATGCTCAGTTAATCACTAGTTTTCAGAATCACTCCAGTCCACTTGATCCATTTTAAAATATCAAACATATGATGGCTTCAATTAAAATATGTATCATGATAATTTCACCTCCGTCTTTATGAAATGATCACACAATGCAGTATGTACCTTTTAGGAAACAAACTGCATAATCAAATGATAATTTAGCATTTAAGCTTCGCACGCCTCTGCATGACAAATTGCTTGCCCTCTCTGTTCGCCAAGAATCACTAGCCAGAGCTGTGTACCTGCCTTCCCTAGCCGCCGTCCAATGGAGTCGGTTCCGAAGAGTACGGGTTAGGTCCGGATGACGATGCAGATGGTGAGGACGATGGCCCCGATGTCAACATAGACCAGTTACTGGGTGCTGGTAATCTGGGTTCCCTCAGGAACTTCTTGAATCGAAGAAAACTGGAACCTCTACCCGAAGAGGAGGATTCAACCAGTGGAAAACAAGAATCTGGATGGTGGTGACATCAGTTTAACACCGCAACCACGAAAGTCGTCGGCGCCCAAGAAGAAACGGATCAGATTTACGCTCAATTAAGTCGAGAAACTGCAGAATTTCGCCGGAAAATTCTCGACGTACACATGAAAGTGCGCGCCGACCAGGCTGCGGTGTTCGGTACTCCAGATCCAAGGCGACGATTCGATGAACATCGAACAATAGAACCCTACACCAGAAACGAACTGGATTATGAAAAATATTCCCCAATCGACAAGATGGGAACGTCGGAAGAAAAACCGGCTCGTAAGAAGCGTGTCGAATTCGAGGACCTGAAAAACTCTAGCTCGGAATCAAATTTCTTAAACCGTCTTAGAATTCGTAAACGTAGTCTTAAATTGCTTAACTTCCTGGGAGGTAAATCTGCCGACAAAACGCAGGAAGAACGCGCAGCGCGCTTGTTGAAAGTCTACATGCCGGATAGGGGTACTCGTCCAGGGCAAAATACTATTGCAATTCACACGTCGAGGGATCGACGACTTTGGAAACTTCGCAGTCGTCGAAGATCGAATTCCTCGTGAATGCCTAGTCCCCTTAAATCCGCGATAGCCTAAAATTTCCCCCAAGGCTCTGTCTGTAGAGTGTAGTGTGCCAATAGCAAAGAATAAAGCAAGAAAGAAATCTAGGCCTACGAGACCTCTGTCAAAAGACGTTTTCTTTAGTCATTCAAAGCGTCTCGAAATAAAATCGCTACATTGTTAATTCGTCGTGGATGATTAGTTATTAATAACGAAGTTCCCGACCAGTGCTCTTCTTCTATTTCGCGCGCTTGCACAATTCTTCGATAATTCTTGTAGCGGCCGATCAATGTGGTCGATACGAACGAACGGCCTAGCAGAGACCGTCCGATTCTTCAGGTTCGAAAAGGACCTGTTAGGAGTATAATGTAATTATGTAAGTCTATCGGTAAGGCACTGTACTCTACTAGGTCCGCACGACTGACCCAATGCGGCACACTCATCTTCCACTCGTGACGAATATTGTTCGATCACGCGAGATTTTCGGATGTTTCATCGATTATTATTCTAAGAATATTGTTGGTAGGTTGTAACGTGGATGGGTGACAAAAAGTAAGAATAAATGATATTATTTGTTCAATTCGTATTTATTTTATACCTGTAAATCTTAAAGGTAACATATATTTTATATCTTAGAAATAGGTCTGGGACTCCATTGAATTCATCCATCTGTTCCTCAACAATTTTGCCAACGTATCGTTATCTAGCCTCTTAGGATTTTCTGCATGCTTTATCGTTGCTTCCATGCGCTTTTCATCGATTTTCGGAAATACAAGGAGTTTGCCATTTTCGTGCAGGTACGTAGATACAGAATCATCATCCTTCGGTAGTTTTTCTGGTAAGTGGATGGGCGTAACTTTGATTAAATGTTTTATGGTCCACAGCATTGCACATATTTCCGGGGTGTTCTTAACTATTGCCTCGGGACGCCCATTCTGTAAATTTTAAGATTTTTTCAAATGTATTATTATATTGATAAGGGAGCACAAAATTTAACGGTGTTATATTTCAAACAATTATTTACTTATTATTTATCAGTAACTATGGCATATAGTAAAAATGAGTTGTTTTATATTACTCCAAAAAGTAACAGCAAATTCAAGAATTTGATTATCACGTTATGATTTCTCTAAACAAATATTACAGTAGAACTTCAATTTAATAAGTTTTAACATAGAATTATATGTAACTATGTTGGTTAGTATAAATGAGTAAGATTTCAATTTGCGCTTACTACAATATCTAAAAGTGATATTATTTATATTCGCCATGTTACATGTGACAGTGCAAACTATATTGTGTAAATGTAAAAGGTGCTGAGAAGAGTGAATTTTGAATACAGTGTCATGGACCAAATGGACGAAGAAAGAAGTTTAAATTGTTTTATTTCTATTAATAATTATAAAACAAATTATCCAACTGTGTTTTTATGTGAAGGAAAACCAGACATTTCCCGAGTAATTTTGAGTAATTTAATCTGTTTAATTAACTCATTAAGGACCAAACAGACACTTTTTCATGAAAGTTTTCAACGCCTGTTCGTCATATATTTCCAGAATTGAAAAAATTCTAGACAATTTCCGAATTGAAATTTATCACACTTTATGACTCTGTGATCAAAATTTAGGAAAGATGCAAATACAAATCGCTGCTTGATTATTTTTAAAAAAGTCGGGATTTTTTCAGTAAAATTTTATTTTCAGCAAGATTTTCGAATTGAAATCAGACAAAGAGATCGCGGTAAAATGAATAAAAAACGTCCATGGATCTTAAACTTCAAAATTAAAAATTTCACGATATCTGTATCTAATATGGCGACTTGCGAAATGTTGGTATTATTTCGTGATTTTTATAAATACAGGTTCCAAAACAAGATTTTCTTGCATAACCTGAACCCTTGAGGTAAAATTACATCCTGAATAACATTTATTAATCAACGTTATACATTCAAAATGGCGGGAAACATTTTCATTTCTTTTCAATTTTGATAATAATTTCTATATAAGGGCTTTTGAGCAGTCGATATCAAATTTTAGGTTCGCTTCTTTGCATTTGTAAAGTTGAATAATAAATTTGCTATCCAGGACATTGCATGTCTTAAGATATCAGATTATGCAAGAAAATCTTGTTTTGGCATCGCCATTTTCGAAAAAAAATGAAGTACATAGTGTCAACACTTTTACATCGAGCCGCCATATTGGATATACATATCGCGAAATTAACAATTCTATCACATACATTTTCAAGTTTAAAGCCCATTGACGCTTTTTCTTTACTTCACCGAGATCTTTTTGTGCTATTTTATTGCAAAAATCATGCTGGAAAACAAATTTTAATAAAATGAACACGACTTTTTTTTATATAATCGAACGCCGCGACTTGGATTTGTATTTTTCTTAAATTTTAATCACAGATTCATAAAGTTTGATCAATTTCACGTCAGAAATGAGCAATCTAGAATTTTTTCAGTCCCGGAAATATACGACAGACGTTGAAAACTTCCATGAAAAAGTGTCTGTCTGGTCCTTGATGGGTTAATGAAATCGTACATTGAGAAGTGTTTGTCGCATATTTGCATATAGAAACTGACACATTCCCCGTTTCTGTAAGTAGTTTATTTATTTAAGCCCCTTATTTTTGTGCTTTATTTTTTTAAAAATAGTATAAGGAAATATTTTTCCTCTCCACCCACTTGGCACACAACACCATTTTTCTAAATTTAATCATTTTTCTTCTTTTTAGTCCATTTTGAACATGTACTATTATGTATAGAGTTTTTCACCTATTTCAATAGGTTTGTATTTTCGCAGCAGTTGGCGCTGCCGCATACTTAAGGGGCAGTTCCCTTTCAATTATTTTCTTGATGGTAAATTATTAAAATTGTTGTTTATTATAAGTAACACAATTTCGCACAGATAATTGTTAATAACACAGTGATCGATATCAGTAACTTAGATTCTTTATTAACTAATAGAAGAACGAGGTTTGTACAAGTTGTCGCGTTGGCGCGCGCGAGAGAAGAAGAAGAGGATGCCTTTTCATGAACAAGAACATAGAGTATACCTAGATATGTAAATATAAACAATACAGAGAACCATCGATCATAAGTTAACAAATATAGATAGAAGCACCCATTTATATACATACTGTGGCCCTCCCCTTATTTTAACTGCGTCCTTTATTTTAACTTTTTTTTGTCCCTTATGTTAACTTCTTCCCCTCGTGAGTTCCCCCACCATTCGCCATTTGAAAGTGTTCAAAAGAGTGCGGACTGCTATTTGCGCTTGCGCATACAGGTGAAGGAGGACGCCACTATATCTCCCCTCTCTGTTTTTATTCTCTCATACTGCCAGTGGTGAGGATGAGGGGAAGAAGCCGCCATCTTCCTTGACTCGAAAAGTTAAAATAAGGGGAGGGCCACTGTAGTTATATTTGTGATAAATTGCACATTACAACAGTAATGCACTAAAGTCGATACTTTTTACTATTTTGTTAGAAACTGTATTCAATGTACAAATAAAAAATGTGAGTTTTGTTCAAATAGTTTTTTACTTTTCTAAATTATAATTGTAATAGTTACAATTGATGCCGCACTTTTATTTCTATTTTCGCACGAGTTTTACTTGTTCAAAAATCACCTACTTCCTGCACTTACATTGTAATGTACAATTTTAATTATGCACTATCAAAACAAATACACCTACGATGAATATAATAGTATTGTAAATTAGAATTGGTAGTGGCGGATTCAATACAGAAGTCAAAATTTTTCATAACGAAAAAAATTCCTATTTTGAAGAGAATATTGATGCGCCATTTTGAATTTTTTTAATATAGCATAATATTTATAATCATAATTCTTCGAAATCCTTGAATATGTGATTTAACAAATTATCGTGTGTCATGAGAATAAAATAATGTAAACCATTCTGACAATATGAGTCGAGCATGAAAATTACTGATTTTATCGACTTTGAAAGGCTAAACCCTCGAGTAAACATTTTCGGCTGAAAACGGTAAAAGATGTACAAAAATTCCGGCATATTGAATGCGCCATTTTGAACTGTCGGCTCGTATTGTCTGGAAAAATTTTTTGAAAGCAAACTACCCTCATATTTTTCAAGTACAAGTACTAATAACTCATTTTGTAGCCTTTTAATGCCCTTTTATTACCCTGTAAAAATTGCGTTTTTTTACAAAAATTTGCAAAAAAAAAAAAAAAATAGACATTTGTCGCATTTTTAATTGATTGCATCGTGTCGAGCATACCGAAAACACCAAGAAAATGTAGTGGCGTAAAAAACTAACAGCGATTGGATTAAAATTTGAGAGCCCAAAGTCACCGTTCAATTTTGTGTTATTCAGGCGTTAATTGGTTAAATAGTCGCTCTATATAGGCCCTGTTTTGCCTGTATACTGTAGCCTACTCCAAAAAAATGCAGGGTTGTTCAGAAATTAGTTACCTTTCAAATGAGCGTCGGTTTGAATTTTTTCGTAGAGTACTTTCAGAGATAATAAATAAAACCCGAAAAATAAATTTTTCGCCATGTTAATCAAATGCATAACTTCGAGCGCTTTGAGCGACCTCCAAACGTCCTCTAGTCGATTTTTGCCAAGAGAGAAAATATTTTTCTTTTTTTTTCCTATCGATTACCACTGTACAGGAGTCCATTTTTAGAAATGTTCATTTTTTGAAACACCCTAATGTATACAGAACTGGAATGTTTATGAAAGAATGTATTTAAATAATGTACAAACGACGCTAATTAATAATCAAAATATTTATGTTGATTAATATGGAAGTACGAAAGTCCAATGGAAACTCGAACAGGTTTTGATAATATATTGGGACAACTTATTGTAAAATTGCTATTATTTCTAAAAATTCATCAATTAAATGAAATTTCATTGGGTAAATTAATATTATTTTTTTTTTAACAAATAAATATAACAAAATCAAATATTTTATTAAATTACTTGAGTTCTAATATTTCAATTTTTTATTGTTTTGTACGATGTTTGTATCACGACCCAATACAAAGATAGTTAGAACTGTAAGAAGTACCAAGTTAAAATCATAACAAATACATTACAAAAGAATAAAAATATAAAAACTAAACGCAAATATAATGAAAATTTATGTGTGGAAAGCCGGTATGTAACTCTCATTTGATACAATAAACAACAGTTACGATCACGATTCTGACATTAATCGATTCAGAAGTCAAGCATGAAACACAGTTTTTACACTACTGGTCGATTTCAACGCATCGGGAAAAGAATCTCAAAACTGTGCAGCTCTTATCCAAAACGAATTTTGATAGCGAGTCGTGCAGCAAGTCAAACGGAATGGAATCAATATAAAATACTAAATGTTATTTGTATTGATTTACTTACTTCCTGATCAAGTCCAAAAGTTTTCAATGTGTTCTTATGCCAATGAGGATTTCCCTTGAATTTCTTTACTCGTTCAATCAAAAACAGTTTTGTAGGGGTAATTGGAGGATCTTTTTCACCAGGATACCTTAAAAATTAAAAGATAAGTAGTTTATAATAATGATTGATAATATATTTACATAAATTTTAAAAACTACAAATATTGTTATTCATACTTTGGATAATATGTCACAAGTCCGTATTTTACTCCTTCCGCATCCCAAAATTTTGGCTTAGAAATATGTTTGTAGTGACGAATTTGAATCCTTAAAAAACTTTTTGGTATAAGCATTTCGATGCTGAAATATTTATAAATTTTCATTGAATTTTTGTAAACTAGCTATTAATATTGTAAAGTCTATGTAATTTCAGGAGCAAAATAAATCAAATTCTTTAAGAACATTACCTTTATGTATACGTGTTTAATCTATTGTACTGCTATTTATTAATAATAATTAATTTTATTTACAAAATCGAGTTTATAAAGTCGTGTAGAAATTACGTATTGACACACAATTATAGGTTAAGTTTGTCGGATTCGTAAATCCACCGGCCTAACGTGATCTTTGATTGGACACAATTTGTCAAAATGTTTTGTGATTGGTTGAGTCTATTTAAAATTTGCGAAGGCGAACCAATCAAAATTTAGCAGATTTTTGTGATCGTGGACAAAACATGGCTGCATATTGTTTTCGCGCCTGTTTACAACTGTTACAACCGGATCATAAGTTGTTTAGTTTACTCATAAGAATTTCGGTGTTTAGTAATTATTCATAATTATTATACCGTTTCAACATGAGTGGTGTACATAATGTTGGAAAAATGTTAGAACTCTTCTTAAAAACCTCTGAGAATATGGTTTTGCATTTAGGTAAGTTTCTGTTGTTTCTAGGTTAACTGCAACTTGTTATGAAATATCTTTGCAGTATTTTTTATTAACAAATAACTTTGTATTAGTCACAATTGTTCTTGGGAATATATTTTGTCTCATTAAACTCTAGTTTTTAATGTTAGTTAATGCAGGTCTTGTTTACAATTGACTCTTGAATCTGTTATATTAACGAATACAATTATTTGTATATATTTTTAATGTGACAATGTTATTATCTATATAAGACAGTAATCAATGAGGTATTTTATTTGGTACTATTAATTTGATGTATATTATCGAATGGATGTGCATTCATCAAGTATTAGCATACTGCCATACTTTAGAAGAAAAGTCGCATCTTCATTTTTGTCAAAATTGAGATAAAAATATGTTTGTATTCATCAAAATGAAATACATCATATTCTGAGCATAAATATTATGATTGTTTATTATAAATAATTTAAAAAAATTATTTGTTTCTTACAAAAGTTAATTTTAGATAGGTATACTTTTTACAAAAGCCGTAACCGCCACACACGGGAATTGTCGCTATATTATTCCGATTTGTGAATTTATTATTCTCATTAAGAAAGTGGTATCTCCAAATACTAACTATAAAAATGGTATATCCACTTTCTGATGGACATACTACACTTTCCGGTTGTATAAACGCAATTTCATTCAACAAAATCTAAAAGTAAATGTTTTATTACTAAATAATTTTACGCAATATATGGTTTTTCAAACAAAGAAGAAAATAAGCACTCACTCATAAAATGTTAAACTTATATTAAATTAAAAATATTAAGAAATGAGTGCCGCTGATACCAAGCAGACGACAAAAATTTTGGTTCAATTTACTTGAATCCAACGTTAAAGATTTGTGTCAGGAATATGACTGTTAATTACATTTAGTAATTCTTTAATTAGCTTTTTTTTAAAATAGCATGTAAAAAATCTCAATAAAAGATTAAATAAACTCTAATTATTATTTAACGTTGAGATATGCATCTGTAATTTTTTAATTTAGTGTAGATTCTAATAATTTGCGGTACCATTTTTGGAGCTTCTCTGCTATTTCTCAACCGATTCAAGTTTATTTTTATATTAAATAAGTAATATATCTTACAGTTTTAAAAAGTGTTTGGATATTTATAGATTCGGATTAACAGTATGATTTTAATGTTTCATTGAATGTGATTGTTGCATTTCCCTTCTGTTCGTTTTCGCAAACCTCGAATTTTTATGAAAAATACTTACATATTAGTATTAAAATGAATATAGCTGATTCTTTGCTGTTACTTTCGATGTAGAATTTTATCGAATGATTAAAATAGTAAAACTTGTCTATTGTAGAGATTTTCCTATTCCTTATGCTAATTAAAAAATATACTTAATGTGGCTTACTGCAAATTAAATATTCAGAAAGTTATGTCAATAAAATGAAAAAAAATCGAAATCCTAACCCGACATGGAAATTTAAACAAGCACAGTCACACCGTAGGAAGGAAACCTTCACCGATGTGCACTAGATGTGATGAAAACAAGGAGGAATCATCCATTCAGATACCTGGACTCTACATTTGTGAGCAAGGAGGAAGTCAGGGAGCGGAATCTCGGACAACTTTTGAGATTCTGCAAAGCAGTTGGCTATCCAACGGAACCCTGAATAGCATCAGGAATAGCATACAAAGGCAAACAGCTAAGTGTGCTGATTTCTGGGGTTCACCCCGAACCTGATGAAGATAATACCAATACCAATACCAAATGTCAATAAAATGAAAAAAAATTACATGCCATGATACTAACATATTGTTGATAAATATGCTATTACTATTATACTTTATAAACATTGTTTTTCTTCATCCATGTTCATAAAGTACGCACTTTACAAGGCACTTTACAATGGGTTGTTTATAGTCTCTAAAGTAAATTGACCTAATTATTATGATTTAATTAGGAAACTGTACCTTCAAGTGATCAAAATAGGTTAACCCTTTACCAG
This sequence comes from Trichopria drosophilae, assembly GCA_030407085.1. NCBI lineage: Eukaryota > Metazoa > Arthropoda > Insecta > Hymenoptera > Diapriidae > Trichopria > Trichopria drosophilae. The sequence continues at coordinate 84,698,212 of CM059585.1, read as the reverse complement.
GAAAATTGCAGTTTCCGATTACTCTAACTTTAGGAAAGTGCCAATTAATAAGAACAGTGGAGTATACTCTCCAATATCTATATCCAACTATTTTTGGGTATGCTCTTTCGATTGGTAATGTTTAAAATTTATTTATTTATTTATTATGTATATAAAATGAAAAAAAAAATGTTTTACCCATTATTTTTGGAATTTAAGTGAAAAAAATGCAAAATTTTCGTTGATTTTTTTGTAACTCAATATTTTCACCTTGAAATACATTCCCGAATCAGCTAAAATCTTTTCAAATCGTGCAATTTTTGTCTAAACTTCAAAATTACACCCACAGAAAAAATTATATTCATCGAGATGGGTTCAAACTGGCGGCCGAATGTTGGAAAATACGTAGTAAAAAATCATCATTTCGCCATTTTTTCAAGGTTTATGGTTGTTAATACATAGATCGGGAATGCACACTTACCATTTCAGATCCATGTAATATTATTTAACATTGGTAACAATGGTAAAACAAACTGTTGGAACTTCAAATAGCGGCTAAAAATACGAACATATCGTGGAAATATACCACTTTTTTGTATTTTTTCATATTTTTCAAGCGAAAATAATATATATAAATCAGTGACATTTTTAGAGAAACAAAATATCGTTAAATTCAAAATGGCGGCGAAATATTCGAAAATATTTCTTTAGACAGAACATCACTCTAAACTTTTTCTCCATGTACCGGTTTATATTGATGATCATTTTCTATTTTTTTTTTTAGTTTCCGTATATTTTTCTGAAATTTGTTTGTTCGATTCTGTTGGAAAAGATATCTTCAAAATCTGAATTATCAGGATTATCCTCATTATATTCAGAATTGTCTAAATCAGACCTACCAGAATCATCTGAATTTGGAATAAATACACATTCAATGAAATTATCAGTTTCTGTTGTTACAACCGTATCGAAATTATACTTTGTAACTTTTTTACTTGTTGATTAGCCGGATGCCGGTGATACAGATTTCTTTGGCATAATGCAAAGAAAAATAGAAATGCAATAACTCTTTACATAATTATCGTATCAAAAATTAAATAGAACATCTCAATCCCATTCCTTACATACTAAACGGAAGGTCATTGCAGATAGCGAAAACAAAACAAGAGTAGAGTACCGCGAATACTCTGCTGCATACATGAATGCTAGTATTTCGTTAATTCGTTATATAAATGATAATCTTAAAAATACATAAAGTCGAAGAAAAAATTGTTAAATCTATACAAATTTCAAAATACCCAAAAGGTTAATAAATAAGAAATTTTTTTAAGAGTTATTTGCAATAAATATAATGGAATCGATATTGAAAGTTTGTATAGACGTATATTACATATTGAATTCTGCCATTTGGATGGAAAAAACTAAACAAAAATGCGCAAAATACAATATTTAGCGATATTCTTCATAGATTTCGCCGCAATTTTGAATTTAACAATATTTTGTTCCTCTAATAATGTCAGTCACTGATTTATATACTATTTTCTCTTGAAAAATATGAACAAATACAAAAACAGTAGTATATTTCCACGATATATTCGTATTTTTAGCCGCCATTTTAAGTTCCAACAGTCTGTTTTACCATTGCTGTCTACGTTAAATAATATTACATCGATCTGAAATGATAAGTGCGCATTCCTGAACTATCTATTAACAACGATAAATCTGGAAAAAATGGCGAAATGATGATTTTTTACTATTTTCCAACATCTGGCCACCATTTTGAACCCATCTCGATGAATATCATTTTTTCTGTGGGTGTAATTTTGAAGTTTGGACAAAATTTGAACGATTTGAACAGATTTTAGCTGATTCGAGAACGTATTTCAAGGTAAAAATATTGAATTACAAAAAAAATCAACGAAAAAATCTGCATTTTTTTCACTTAAATCCAAAAATATCAGGTAAAACATTTTTTTTTCCTTTTAAACATTACCAATCGAAAGAGCATACCCAAAAATAGTCGGATATGGATATTGGGGAGCATACTCCACTGTTCTTATTAATTGGCACTTCATTAAAGTTAGAGTAATCGGAAACTGCAATTTTCCTGTTAAAGGGTAATACTTAACATGAATTATAGAAATTTATATATTTACTTCCTTGGAAACTTGAAATTAAACAGGAAGAATACAATAATGTCACGTCAAAATGTTAAATTCGGATTGTCACACTTTAGTAATTAAATAAGTTATTTGCAGTTTATATGTACACAAAATGTTAATCTAATATTATAATAAAAACTGATATTTTATTTTATTCTTCTCAAAATATAATCAGAATAACAATGGTTTACCTTAATCGTAGCTATATGAATCAAACAAATTGGTCCACGAAGCTTACGTTTTAAACAAACTAAATACATATGAGTATTATTATTGCTATTATGGAAAATGTAAACTAAATTTATAATTTCATATTACATATCAATACTTTTATGCCCTTTACTATTACATTATATAAAACCCTGAATTATGTTACTAAAAAGATGACTAAAGTTACAGTTAGATATATAGTACATAAAGCATTTGAAAAATAAAAAATGTAACTCTACATTTAACATAGATACAGAGCTCGGTAAAGTAAATAACACAGTGGAAAAAGGTGTCCATAAATTGGGAGTTACCACTTTTTTTCATAGTATCATAGCTGCTTAATTAGTCTGTATATTCATTTTGAACTACTGTTTATTAACTAATTTGCATCAAATTTATATCAAATGATTTATTAAGTCATCAATTAAAATATGCGTGTATCAAAAATAATGTTTAAAAATAAACAAATTCATATTTACTCAAAAACAGTTTTTCATCAATATCTCAAAATCATTAAAATGGAGATATCACTTTTCTTCTGAAGTACGGCAGCATATTTATTGGATTCCTATTGTTTATGTTTTATATTTTCATTAATTTCCAATATAAAATAAACGTATATATACATTGGTCAGATGTACTTGCCAACTTTATACCATTTATGGCTAATCGCCATATAATTGTCACCGTCAATAGTTAATCACTAGTTTACACTGCAGCAGGCGCATTGCAAATATTGTCCTATTTTCATTCAAGATAACATTTTTGAAAATACAAAATATGCACATTCCAAGAAAATAATTACAAGCTTACTTTTGTTAAGAATAAGTCAATATCCTAACGTTAAGTTTTTTTAGTAATTCTTTTTACAAAACATAGCCAATTTACATAACTTAGCGGATTTCAATTAATGAGACTTTAAATTCTAAGAAAAATTATTTTCTTAAAAAGAAATTCTCTAAATTTAATTGGTAACTTTTAATTACAACTAGTAGTATGAGAAAGCATTTAAATTTATTGACCACTATCTGGATAATCAATTTTTCAGAAATTATGGTTGAATGGTCGGTATTCATTGATAAAGAACTTTAATGTGACGTTTCGGCCATGATGTTGTGCATCTTCAAACAATTTTTATTATCTATATAAAAATAAAAACAGAACAAATATATCGCTTTAATAAATAATGGGTTCATCATATGCTAAGAGTAAGTTTGATTGTTCAAATCGAACATTAACAGTATATTTAAGTCTTTAGTAACAGTCTTTACAATATTCACGGATCACGTTGCATTTTCATTCAGAAATGGCATTTCTTCTTTATTATAAATTTAATTTAGTCGTGAACCGTTTTTCTCAATCAACATATATTTATTGTTTTTTATGGCCATTACAGTTCTGAATATTAAAAAATCAAGCCTCACATTTCGACCTTTTGTTGGTCCTCTTCAGGGGCATCATGTATGAGTCAAGTAAATAGAAACCGAAGAGAGTCTATAATTTTTAAATAAAAAATTCTTGTTTCCCTATGTTTTGAAAAGTTCAGAAATTTTTAGTTTGGAAACGATAGATTTTCGCAAAATATATTGCGGAACAAAAAGTTCTTAGAACTTGTTTTTTTATAATTTCTGTATGACTTTTCTTATCTTTTCAAAATTTTGCGATTTTGAAAATGAAGGAAAGTGTTCAAAACATTCTGAAAAAATTTAAGCATATTCTTTGATTAATGCTAAGAACTCTTTGTTCAATAACATTTCTTATGAAAGTCTATCATTTTCGAATAAAAAATTCTGGAGCTTTTCGCTGATATTTTCGTCTTTTAACCGCCATTTTGGAAGTTTCCAACTTTATTTCGAAAATGCTAAATTAAAGGTTCGTCGACGCGATATTTTCGCTGATCAATAATCTCCTTAACCGTTTCCGATAATAGAATGCTGATTAAATATTTGTCAGTGAAAAAATCTGATTTTTTGTGATCTGATTCTTGGTTTGAAAACCAAGCATAACTTTTTTGGAATAGGCTCGATTGATTTTTTAACGGCAGATTCGGAAAGCTTGACCAATTTTACGTAAGGTGTAATTGGTTCTGATTTTTTAAAAATCCGGTTTCATATCAAATACCACCCTTGAAGTCGACCACGAAAAATTGTCCATTTGGTCCTTAATGGGTTAAAGCTCGTCAAAAAATCTACAAAAAACATCTAAGACAATATTTTTTAATATTATCATTTTGTTTACAAAAATAAAAACACTATAACTTCCTGAATCATTGGTATTTTTTGATTATATATGGTCTAAATGACTACATTTTCATTACTTTTTAATACAAAAACGGTAAACACAAAATTAAAAAATGGTGGCATACTTGGGAATACCCCATATATTTTGTATCATGGGCTAACAGATATCTACTATCTAACCAAAATAAATCGAAAGTACAGCTAAATGCTGCATAAAAAGAAGTTATCTAAAACTTTATAGTATTTGCCATATTAAAGATCTGTTTTAAAGAGGAAAGTTGTTCTACAAAGCAAAAACTACAATAAATAAAATATGTTAAATTATATTGTCGCTGGAATTAATAAATATGTATTTATGGTCATCAAACAAATTTATAGATTCAATATTTATTTCATTTAGAGAACAAAATATATTTACAAATAATTCTACTGCTTTGTCGACTTTTGCCCTAAAAATGTTTGATAACAATGTCCTGTCCATCTCGGAGTTCTCTTCAGATCTGAACGTAGAATTTCTGTAACACATGCTGGGCAAGAGACGAAAGAATATGTAGAATTATTTATCAAATATTAATCTACGTTTTCAAAACTTCTCCATCTATCTAGACCTAGGTATATGTTTTAATATATTTTATGATAAACAGATAAAGAAGATAGAGACAAAAAATTAAGCGAGTTGAAGGAAACCTTTGAAAAATCTTGCCAACTTGCTGTGAATCTAAAAAAAATTGATGATCTAGTTGTTCAGCTAAGTTCTTCTAATAATATGGCCGACAATGCAGTCACAAATATCACCAAAGTATTTGGGGTACATATACAGAACAAATATCTTAATTTTTATGTATTGGGTTTAAATAAAAAAATTATGGTCACATACCTTTTCAGGAACGCAAAGATGATATCTGTAAAGGTAGACCTGATGTGTCTAAATATTCAAACTTTGTCCAGTTTGAACAACAAGTTGATGCTTTAGTACAAGGTAAGCATAAATACTAGTTTTAGTTACAGTATGTATAATTATTTTAATTAATTGATATTGGTAAGTCTTTATTTTGCTAGCGTATTAGTTTAAATATTTCTATGAATGTTCACAGAGGCAGATGGCGTTTCCAATAGACAAATTGACGAGGACTTGGAAATTCAAGGAACTCAAATGAATGTCATTGATCCATTCACTAAGAAACGAATGACTGATCCGGTTAAGAATAAAGAATGTGGGCATATATATGACAGGAATAGTGTTATTTCTGTTCTTAAAATGAATAAAAGAACAAGGTAATTATGGGCTTACTGAAAATAACACCTGTAATTGAATGGTGCACATGATGTTGTAATATATACTGTTTATTTCTTAGATGTCCTGTTGTGGGCTGTGCTAGTAAAAAATACATTGAGCCAAATGAACTATGCACTGACATCGTAACAAAAACATACCTGCAGCGGCATCCAGAATGAGATTTGTACTTTGCACTATATCTTGTATTGTATAGTCTACGTTAATTATTTGTTAGTTATCGAAGTACACAATGATAAATACATACAACATACATACACATTACATGTTTTTTATAATATTTTATAAATTATTTAAGCTCTCTGTTTATTTATTTAATTATTTGTAAAGTAAATTAATACAAACGTCTTAAAAGTAATTATAATAAAATAGAAAATAAACTTTCAAAATACTTTTATAAATATTTTATATAAGTTTTTGATAAAAAGGATATTGGATTTTTAATTATTCCTTTTTAATCGTTGAATATGAAAATTATTCGTCTTTGTTATGACGCATTTCATTGAGGTGCGATAAGTACTCCAAAGTGTATGTAAAAACATTTTCTCTATCGTGTACAGGTATATTTCACGAATTGTATGTATATAACATATTTTTCTGTACCATTAAAACTGTATTTCAAAACTGAAACGATTTTACAAACTCTATTTTTACACAGTTCCAAATATAATGTTTATAATATTAGTTTGTGCAATTTTAGTTACGACTTTACCACCTTTATTTTTACACAGTTCTAAAATTAATGTTTATAATATCAGTTTGTGCAGTTTTAGTTAACATTTAACTCACAATGTTGGTGGTAAATCCTATTATTCAGATTCTAATTTAAGGTTTCAGAGTGTTTGATTTATTCCTTTACTTATTTTGGTTTGAGGAAGTAACCTCTCTGACCAACAACACAAATACAGAATATTGCAAATACATTATACTTATAACTAATTTTCAACTACACACAGAGAGAACTATGTGCAAGTATGACTCCATACGGTGCTGCTGACCCTTAAAATATGTGGTAAAACATTAAAGTAAAAGTAAAGCATATTATCTTCGCCAAGGACACAGGCGTGATAGCAGCTGAATTTCCTGCTGCGAATTTCTATGGGCTACTATCGGCTGAATTTCTTGCTACGAATTTTCTGCCAGTTTCAGTTTCAAAAATCTGCACGAATCACATAATTCCACTTGATTCTCCGGTCGACACGTTATTATATAGATAATGTCCAAATATGCATAAAACGGGCAATTTTACGCACTATAACCTCAAAATAAAAAAAAATCTCAGACGTGATGGGCAAATTCTGTTCCGGATTTGGATTCAACCGCCAAAAAACTACAAGAATTACACAATTCCACTTCATTCACCGGTCGAAACATTTTATGTAGTGAATATGCAAATACGCATAAAAAGACCAATTTTACGCACTATAACCTCACATAAAAAAATCTCAGACGTGATGAGCAAATTTTGTGTCCAGATTCGGATTCAGCGGCTAAAAATCTATAAGAATCACCTAGTCGGTTTCAGTTTCCAAAAATTTTGTTTATTTTGTGGCCCTGTGTTATCTGTTGTAGATCGTTAATGAACATTTTTTTGTAATGATCTAACTGAAAATGTTATTGGAAAGTACAATTCCTAGTTGTGAATGCATATTTTCTTGGTTCAAGCATAAGTTCATTCTAAATCAAAACCAGATATTCATACTTTTGAAGTAATTTGTCATTTCCTTGCCGTTATTCTGCTAAACGTTTTTAACGAATTTTTCACGAAATATTTATAGGACTTTTATGTAATTATTTATAGACTTAATACTTTTAATATCAATTGCCTTTTCTATAAATCTTCAGGACTCTTCAAAAACATAAATAAAGAAAAGTTGGTGTAATTTATGATTAATAATTAATGAATTTTTAAATTAGAAAAAGTATTTTTTTCATTGACATTCGTTCAATGTTAGTTCCGCAAATTCCTCAATAGGCTTTGATCGTGCCATCGCGGTCTTTGTAGATATTCATTTATCGGACGAAAGATAAACTCAGTGCATAGTAATAAAAAACAGTTTATATAGACTGAAAAATCCACAGAACTTTTAACTTTGGTGATCCTTGAGAAGAACACGTAAAACCTAGTATTATTACTTCGACCCAGACCTTAGGTCTGGACGAAGTATTAAATTTGGTCACATCCGGCATAAAAATTACCCTATAGTTTTTCATGAAATGTCGACATTTCAGACCCTAAGGAACCCAATTCAACAATAACAAAATTTGTCTCCGTGATCTTGTACGTACGTACGTCCGTACGTTCGTATGTCCCTTTTTTTTTTGTCGCGCGATAACTCGCGTACGGATAAACGTAATGACATAATTTTTTTGTTTAAATACGTGTCTTGGCATAACTTAGATCTGATTAGATTTTGGCGCAGATACATCCGTCCATTACTAAAAAACATTAGCCCCAATTAAGATTCTTCGTAGTTTTTTGCATTTATTTTGTAAAAATACAAGTTTTATTAAAAAATGTTTCCAACAAAAAAGATAGAGCATGAAATTCTCTACAAAAAAGGTTGTATGCATTTTCTTCCTAAAGTCAACGGTAATGCCATAAAAACTGGTTTAAAATGCTTGTGACTATTGTCTGAAAAAGTATTGAATTTGGTCACCTCAGCAAAAAATGACCCTATAGTTTTTCATCAAATTTCGACGTTTCGACCCCCTACCCCCAGGGTGCGATGATCACCTACGGGCGCATAAGTTCTTTTACGTCCTTGATACGAAAATGACTATTTCGTTATATCTAAGAGATGTCTTATAGATATCGAAAAGATATCCGTCAGAGATCTTTTCGAAACTTTCAAGATATCTTTGCGGAATTATATGTATATATATTGTATATACAAGATCATAATGATACAGACAGTAATTAGTAAAACACTGTAAACATGTAATATGCATCGAATAGTCTATTACAATACAAGTGCATGAAGTAAGTGTTTTGCAACTTTTATTTATTAATACTTCGGCTGGCCTGTCGTCGGGGTCGAAGTTTTGAAAATGCTCATTTTCAATTTTACGTCGACTCAGGCCATACATAGGTCATAGATGTAAATCATTTTCAATTTTCATACATTTAAGAAACACTATATTGTTGTAATATATCTATCGAAGCCACTTGGACCGAAATATTATTGGACCCACAAATATCGATATAATTTTATAATATAATTGAAAGCTGTTACTAAACGAATGAGTATTAAGGAATAGCCGACTCTCCACAGGGACAAAGCTTCTGAGCGAGCGAAGCGAGCGAGGGACCACGTCAACAATAGTTTTATATTAAAACTTAAGTTATCATTATAATTTGCTAGACACTACCCAAATTAAGAGTTTTGTGCAATATTAGAATCGAATATTGATGTGTCGAGTAGTTCTGTAAGTTTAACAGTGCGAAAATTCTTAAATCTTACATAATCGTTTTAGAAAATGATGTATTCTTAACGATTTTAATTCCGCGGCGTGTAGAATATCACTTAGATTTTACATACGATTGCTAACCAACGTATTTTTGAAAAAATTATAGCAAGTCCCATTAATGTGCCGTGAATATAAACAAAGATATGAAGGGTTAAATGAGCGAAGTAACTTTTTAAAAAAATATAATTTATCATTTTTTATGAACTTTCCTCGTGCGGCACGGGATGGAAGCAGAAGATTAATGAATCTATATATAGGTGGTAAAATAACAAAAATTTCAAGATCAATCTCGTTAATGTGCTTCGAATCATAGTCCGACAGGAACAATTTAAAGATGTTAATGAAAACCGTAACTCCATTTAAAATTACACATTTTTGTAATGCACATTCGCAATTTTGCTTCAAACTAGTCAATCTATGCTGTAATCGGAACATTAAATGAACATCAAATCACTTACGTTTATTTTACAACTTTAAGTATAAAAGTGAGGTAGTATTGAGACCTCATCTTAAGGGCGTTCAGTAAAAATGAGTTACGATAGTGAATTATTGCTTGTAAAGGACATATGAATAATACATATGCCAAAGACGAAAATTGCCCAGAAAAAAATGAAGCGTTAAGCTGCCTTCACATATAGTCGCTCAGTCGCTCGCCGCTCCAGCGACAGATTTTCTAGCCCTTGTTAAGCATAGGCATTGCCTAGCGATTTTTCTGGGCGACATTATACTAGCTGAGTTGGCGACGTGCCGCTTGCAGTTAGAAAAATCCAACTTTTTGGCGACAGTCGCTAGAAATTGAGCGACGTATCTGAAGTCGGCTTTACGCGAGCGTAAAAATGTCCAAATTCACTATGGCTGGAATTTAACTTTTAAGCACACCCTGGCAAAAATGGGACGTTACAAAAGAGTTAACAAAGAGTGAATTTGGACAAAAAACGCTTAACGTACGCTTAACGACTCTTCGATTTTTGTCAGAGAGCTAAGGAGTGTGTTAAGCGTATCATAGGCTGGAATTTTTGGACGCGACTCAGTTCCAAACTCAGACTCGAGTCTCCGAATCGCATTCGATATCTCGCAACTTGTCAGCTCTTGGGTATCCGGCAAAATGCCGTAATGTCGCACAGGTTACTGGATCGAAAAAGGTTAGTGTTTCATATTTTTAAGTAATAAATAATAAATAACGTTTAAAATGAAGGGAATTTACTTAATAATAATTGATTTCTTAAAATTGTGCAAAATATTTGAAGCAAATAATTATCGTTATTTTGTAAAAAATTATTTGTTTACCTTTTAATATTTTTGTATTTATGTGTGGTCTTGTATTTATATAATAGATTATGGGTATTGAACCTAATAATAGACATAAAAAAAATTGTCAATACGTATCAGAGTAATATGTAGGTTATAAGATTGATATAAGAGGTTAACTAATAAATTTATCGATAAGTGTGGGTTTACTGTTTCAGCAATGTTAACGAATTAGTCTTTCGTGAAATGAATAATAATGAACTGAACATAATTTAGTAACTGCGCAATAAGAAAGCTTCCAACATGAATTACATACTATTTTAATATATAACTAGTATAAAATACTGTAATATATCTTCAACTAATATAATGAATACAAAAATACTTCTTTCCATCAGCGAAATGCACCACCTTAATATTTTATTAATGTTTCAATATATTATGAAAACTACATAATTATTAAGTTCAACTAAATATATTTCGAACATAGTGCAATCTTACCTTCAAACAGAAGCAAATCGGACACTGAAGACGTAGTTTCGTACTGGTAGGTATTTAGTCGAGAGGCTTCGGATGCACTGAGCGTTTTCTGGAGCGAGTACCAACACTTTCGAAGTCCAGGAGCAAACTAATTTAGATAAATATTTTAAAGTTCAACAACGTACCTGGTTCAGATAGTTTAGAGGAGGGGGTATTGGTATATTGCTTAAATACGGTTGGATGGGTCGACAGAAAAGTATATATGCCCAGTTTGGAAAACCGATTAAGGTTGTATAAATGCGTTTGGGTCAGAATTGTTTTCCAACTTAGCCGGATGCAGGAACCCGGGCAGCTCGACAGACAGATTAACTAAGGAAATATTTCATCATACATCGTTCTAGTAAAAGCATGTTTACAACTTGTCTATAGACAGTCGCAAACCGCTTCTTAGGAAAGTTGCACTCCCAATCTAAGAATCCATGGGTTAGTTTGAATTACATTATCATCTTCTGGATGATATGGTAGTCTACATCAGGGAACAAATGAAATTGAATAGTTTTAATATTTTACTTCTGCAGCACTTACGATTCACAGTACCCATAACGTTTTTCGTATCCCAGAAAGTGAGTTTTTTACCACGTGTTTATTAACTCGTATTCCTGTCTGTCTGTCTGTTTATCCGGTGCAAATCTTGTAATCGATTTTAAACTAACTTACTGACGAGTAGAGACTTGAAACTTTTAGGATAGCCCAAAATTGGATGACAATGCATTCCTTTACCGTTTATTACAAGTTTCAATCAGTTTTAAGAACATTTTCAGCAAATTTAAATCTTATATTAAAAAAAAATAAGTTTCAAAACAAAAAATGTGCTTATTTTCCGTTCTTGATTGAATCTATACATTACTCGTTTTTCCCCGGCGCAGCGTTTTCCCCCCTTCCTCCGTCACGCTTGTCCTTTGTTTTCTATTCGCAATCGGGAAAAGTCCTCCACTGACGTGATTAATTCCCATGCCTATATAGACTCATCCACGACAGCAAGTGGAGCAGTAGTGAATTAGTGTCATATATAAGTGCTGCAACAGCTCACGGATTCTGGCGTGAGAAAACCTCATCAGGGTTCTCGAGGAGTCATTTCTGCGACGGAGGAAGGGGGGAAAACGCCGGGCCCTCCGCTAAATGTTAAAGAACAAAACAACGAAAGAAAAACGAGTAATGTATAGATTCAATCAAGAACGGAAAATAAGCACATTTTTTGTTTTGAAACTTATTTTTTTTTAATATAAAATTTAAATTTGCTGAAAATGTTCTTAAAACTGATTGAAACTTGTAATAAACGGTAAAGGAATTGCATTGTCATCCAATTTTGGGCTATCCTAAAAGTTTCAAGTCTCTACTCGTAGGTAAGTTAGTTTAAAATCGATTACAAGATTTGCACCGGATAAACAGACAGACAGACAGGAATACGAGTTAATAAACACGTGGTAAAAAACTCACTTTCTGGGATACGAAAAACGTTATGGGTACTGTGAATCGTAAGTGCTGCAGAAGTAAAATATTAAAACTATTCACTTTCATTTGTTCCCTGATGTAGACTACCATATCATCCAGAAGATGATAATGTAATTCAAACTAACCCATGGATTCTTAGATTGGGAGTGCAACTTTCCTAAGAAACGGTTTGCGACTGTCTATAGACAAGTTGTAAACATGCTTTTACTAGAACGATGTATGATGAAATATTTCCTTAGTTAATCTGTCCGTCGAGCTGCCCGGGTTCCGGCATCCGGCTAAGTTGGAAAACAATTCTGACCCAAACGCATTTATACAACCTTAATCGGTTTTCCAAACTGGGCATATATACTTTTCTGTCGACCCATCCAACCGTATTTAAGCAATATACCAATACTCCCTCCTCTAAACTATCTGAACCAGGTACGTTGTTGAACTTTAAAATATTTATCTAAATTAGTTTGCTCCTGGACTTCGAAAGTGTTGGTACTCGCTCCAGAAAACGACGCCTCTCGACTAAATACCTACCAGTACGAAACTACGTCTTCAGTGTCCGATTTGCTTCTGTTTGAAGGTAAGATTGAACTATGTTCGAAATATATTTAGTTGAACTTAATAATTATATAGTTTTCATAATATATTGAAACATTAATAAAATATTAAGGTGGTACATTTCGCTGATGGAAAGAAGTATTTTTGTATTCATTATATTAGTTGAAAATATATTACACTATTTTATACTAGTTATATATTAAAATAGTATGTAATTCATGTTGGAAGCTTTCTTATTTCGCAGTTACTAACTTATGTTCAGTTCATTATTATTCATTTCAAGAAAGACTAATGCTAGATTAAAATTGTCGCTCTTCATACTTGCAAAGTGATTTTGGTTTATTATCATCAGGCTTTATTCTTATTGGGCCTTAATTCTATTCATCTGAATAGATTGTACATAATTTCTACCTGACTTTCTAGTTCTTTACAATAATAATTTCTGATTATTTCTTATTTCTGATTTCTGAAATTAAAAGATAATGGCATTTTTAATAGAACAGATGTTATTTTCCGGGTTGTCATTACTTTAGGTGAATAGCACTCTACAATATTTTTTTAAGTAAATGTTTAAACTATGAAGGTTACCTGTTTCGATATTAAATTTATTATATAAATTTACCATAATGTGTTTTTAATTAACATAATATTCATTATAAAATCCATGTTTGTTTTCAGAATCAATCTCTTTCTCCAATCAATTTTTGAATTCATCGAAGATGTATGCATATCTCGAAGTAATCCCACTAAAGGACCAACGTTGCAGTAAAGAAATGTTCAAAATGCCGGTAACATACATTTGTAAAACATGTAATAAACGGTTTTATTGTGTAAAAACTTATTTGGACCACATGACAAAGAGACATTGGAAGAGAAACCCGCATAGAAGATTTCTGAAATATTAGTTTTTTAAGTTGTATGCTTGAGGCCAACAAGATGAGGGCGCTTTCTCTTAAGTCATATTTCCCCTAAGCTTGATTGTATTATTTTGTATTATAGTTTTATACAATAAATATAAAAAATCGACGATTTTAAGAAAATCGAAAATGTGTTTTAACAATTTCTTTGCAGACCTTTTCCCTCCTTATCTTTCCCTGCCTACTATTAATTCTGTAATATTCTAGATTAACTATTTGCTTATATACACCCAGCAAAACTCTAAAAATTGTAATTAAACCGAATATATTCAATTTGAAAAGCACGTAATAATGGCTGATGGATCGAAGCAACATAAATTTGAGTGTTGCTTTCATTGAGATTTCAAAGTCCGAGATTTAGTACTATTATATAATTAAATATTTGATGCTGTACGGATACCAATATAATTTATTATTGATACCACAAATTTTGTTGATATGAAAATAAATCACAAGAAATCCGAAAAATCCAAAAAGATGTCACTTCTGTGCATAAAAATCCGAGTTTAGAGGGACGTACTGATTTTCGGAAAGGAATTGGTAATGCCTGCGCCACTGTAAAAATACTGAAGCAGTACTAACAATGAGTACTGACAACCTGTGTAAATCAGTACCGACGAGATACTACCGCTTAGTACTGACATTCGCCGCCGCGCGACATAGCGAATGACGAAATCTCAGAGTTGTGCTCTTAAAAGAATCACAAGTTCAGAACGGAAAAAGACTCCGTCAATTTTTTTTTTAAATGAAGCGTGAAATATTCTCCCACACGATGGTATGTATATTCTTTAAACAAAAATTTTAGGTATAGCTTTATCAAAATTGTAGTTGAAAAATGTATTATATATAAAAAGTTATAACTGATAAAACTTTGCGATTACCTCTGTTCTATAGTGTCGCTCATATGATGTTTATGCATCAGCGACAGGATCAGCCTCAGAGTTCCGGATTGCTGGGAGAGATTTCGACAATCTTTTGTGAAAATCTATTTTCACAATTCGAACGAGAAGGGATTTCGTATCCTTAGTACCTGCAAATAAACATTAAAATTTTACAAAGAACCTTATTATAATTTTGTGGCATAATTGTTATGACAATAAAATAGTACTCATCTGAGTATATCCTCTCGATTTATTCCAGATACATATTTCTCTTACTTTAACATTGCTGAAACAGTAAACCCACACTTATCGATAAATTTATTAGTTAACCTCTTATATCAATCTTATAACCTACATATATACTTTTCTGTCGACCCATCCGACCGTATTTAAGCAATATACCAATACCCCCTCCTCTAAACTATCTGAACCAGGTACGTTGTTGAACTTTAAAATATTTATCTAAATTAGTTTGCTCCTGGACTTCGAAAGTGTTGGTACTCGCTCCAGAAAACGCTCAGTGCATCCGAAGCCTCTCGACTAAATACCTACCAGTACGAAACTACGTCTTCAGTGTCCGATTTGCTTCTGTTTGAAGGTAAGATTGGACTATGTTCGAAATATATTTAGTTGAACTTAATAATTATGTAGTTTTCATAATATATTGAAACATTAATAAAATATTAAGGTGGTACATTTCGCTGATGGAAAGAAGTATTTTTGTATTCATTATATTAGTTGAAGATATATTACACTATTTTATACTAGTTATATATTAAAATAGTATGTAATTCATGTTGGAAGCTTTCTTATTGCGCAGTTACTAAATTATGTTCAGTTCATTATTATTCATTTCACGAAAGACTAATTCGTTAACATTGCTGAAACAGTAAACCCACACTTATCGATAAATTTATTAGTTAACCTCTTATATCAATCTTATAACCTACATATTACTCTGATACGTATTGACAATTTTTTTTATGTCTATTATTAGGTTCAATACCCATAATCTATTATATAAATACAAGACCACACATAAATACAAAAATATTAAAAGGTAAACAAATAATTTTTTACAAAATAACGATAATTATTTGCTTCAAATATTTTGCACAATTTTAAGAAATCAATTATTATTAAGTAAATTCCCTTCATTTTAAACGTTATTTATTATTTATTACTTAAAAATATGAAACACTAACCTTTTTCGATCCAGTAACCTGTGCGACATTACGGCATTTTGCCGGATACCCAAGAGCTGACAAGTTGCGAGATATCGAATGCGATTCGGAGACTCGAGTCTGAGTTTGGAACTGAGTCGCGTCCAAAAATTCCAGCCTATGATACGCTTAACACACTCCTTAGCTCTCTGACAAAAATCGAAGAGTCGTTAAGCGTACGTTAAGCGTTTTTGTCCAAATTCACTCTTTGTTAACTCTTTTGGCACGTTTTTCTAAAACTTTTCACACTCCTTTGACACTCTTACAGTCACTCTTAAGTAACGTCCCATTTTTGCCAGGGTGTGCTTGAAAGTTAAAAAAAAAATTATTTCGATACTGAAAGTTAAAAGTTTCGTGAATTTGCCCATGTAGTCTCGAAGAAAGCATATGACACAGGTTATTAGCATCCATATTTACTAAAGTTGTCTTTAAATTGTTATAGTTTCTACAAATTATTGCTTTCGATGTCGATTGAACCGACATATGGTATTCAATAACAATTACTTCTTGAGCATAGATTATTAACATATCATGAAAATTAGAAAAAAACATTATAACTATTATCGGCGATGCAATGATCAATCCAATGAACAATCCATGGAGAGGGTGCAATAGTTTCAAACGTTTTGCGTTTGCTGCAACAAACTAGCTCTAAGAAATCTAATGATGGTTGATCATTGCACCACAATGGTAGAGATGATAACGAGAATCTGCCCAGAATTATCCTGGATTTTGATGATCTGGCTAGAAACCAGCTCTGTAATATGGGTAGAAATCCTACTAAAAATGACATGAATTCTGGCGTAAATCTACCGAGACGAGAGATATTAAGACAGCTAATATATTTTAACATGAGTGCGACAAACTCGTACAACTTATCGACCTCGGCTCGATTTGAGAATCTCGAATACCTCTCGATCGAACTCCCAAGATGGCGGCTTGCTCTCAGCTGATTCGCCTGCACATGCTGTCGCGATTGTTTACAAAGCTGCTGTAAAGATCAAATCTTCATTTCGAACGAAAAATCGTTTACATTTACATCTGCTCGTTTTGTCGAATCGATTGATTCTTACCTATTATACATATGATATTTTCAGTTTGCAATTATTGCTTTATGTCATTTTAGATTCTACCAAACAGATATTCAGAGCTGTTATAGCATAATGGCTAGTTCAACCAGACAAATTTCTACCAGGAGACTGTAAACTACTACAGAAAAATTAGATTAGTAATCTTTTAGACCTTTCAGTTATTACATACAATAATTTATTTTAACAGCATTGTACAAAAATGTTACATTTAAAATAATTACATTTGAAAGAATATTTACTAATCTTTCGTCATTATGGATACTCTGAATACATTCGCTTCAACCATGCGTTATTAAAGTTTTCCCACATTAATAAAAATAGGTTTTGTGTTTTCAAAACTCATGTATCACGTTCCTGTGTTCCTTCCATTAGAGATCTTGAAACCCCATTCCTCTTTTACCATATCTGATAGCTTCTCTCCGATCATAATAATTGGAATATTAGGATGTCCGGAAACAATCACTGGCATAATAGAAGCATCAGCAACACGTAGACCCTTGATGCCTATTACCTGTAATTGACAACTTTTTAACAGGTAGTCAGTACCTAAGTATATATGACTCATACCGCGATACTTTCAATATTTAGGAAAAAAAGGAAAATTAATTGCAATTGATAAATCATGAACAATTGTATTATTGTAGAAACTAAATGCAGGAAAATAGCAACCGATCATTTTTGTTGACAAAGAATAATTTTATTAATTGGAATAAAATGTTTGTTTTTTTATTTTTTATCAGTATTTCTGTTTTATGATTTGATATTGTACTTTCAACACATGTAATTCTTCTGTAAATCTTCTGAATTATATAGGGTATCCAAGTACTGGGTTACGATATTTCAGGAAGTGATTCTCCATGATGTTTCAAACAAAAAAGTCCTGTGCCAAAGTTGGATCTAACTTGGATCTAAGAATTTGAGTGATGGGTCATTCAAGTTTAGAAAACAAAAATTACTTTTTGACAATAACTCGGTTCGCTTTTAAGTTATTTCAATGAGTGCCGGTTTATTCTCAAGCTTTTTTTAAGCCCTACAATACATTTCTGAGAGCATATGACCTGCGATGAATATTTCGGGCCGAATATTCCGCCATATGAAGTTATGGCCTCAAAACCTGAAAAATAAGGCCCATTTTTGCGGTTTATCTTATATAACTTATTTCGCCATATAGCTAATGAAATAGCACACAGAAAGAAGCTGTAGAGCTTGTTTGCCTTTTTTCTGCGTTTGAGGCCATAACTTCAGAAATATTCAACGCAGGTCAAATGCTCGTTTGGACGAATTGTAGGGCTTAAAAAAAGCTTGAAAATGAGCCGTCAGTCATTGAAGTAACTTAAAAGCTAGTTGAGTTATTGCCATTCTGGGCCTGAGATCCAATTTTGGTACGGGACTTTTTTGTTTGAAACATCATGGAGAATAACTTCTTGAAATATCGTAACCCAGTTCTTGGACACCCTGATATAATGTAAAAAAAATAAAGAAAATTAAATTTTCATAAAAAAGAAGATTTCGTCTCGCTTAGAGAAAAAACGTTCCAAGATTAAAAAAAAAAATAAAAAAAAAAATAATGAGTGTTTGCTTTACACACAAATGATTCTTATTACACTTTCTAAATTACTGTGCCGTTTTAGTGGACAAAATTATAAGGTTTAGAAAAACGATACTAATTGCGCCGCTTCTATAGAAAATTATTTTTTACTGACAAACCTTTTATACAATTAAAACCCCTGAAAACCTATTGCTCTATTTTATTTAGTATATTATTAAGAGTATATCACTATTCTCAAGTTAATATAATTAGCACTTGTTTTAAAAAAAAAGAAAGAAAAAATAATTTGTACTTCGATATTAATACTCAATCATATGATTTTGATTTTTCTGACGGCAATAAATTGTGTTAAAGCAGAATTAAACAAATGAATGGCACCATAAAGTGTTTGTTTAATCGCATCACTTAAAACCAGCTAAAAATAACTTTAATACTCAATAAATTCGATATCCTTCAAATTTATAGAACCAATAACCCAACAAACAGAATCAAAATTATTTGCTTGCATTCAGTGCGTGTTTACATACACAGAAAGGAGAAATTGTTAAGAGATGTTTAAATACGCAGTTTTTAATACTTCGGAATTATTTTTCTTCATCTCGAAGTATGCAAATCGAAATCAGAAGTAGTGACCTATTATAGTCACCAGATGCAGTGTAAATGTGTAAGAGTAGTTGTTTTAATACTTACGAAAGTGTTCCAAAGAATTTAGAATTATATATGGATATTTAATGAATTATTGAAAAACTGCTCTCTTGCATTCAATAAACATGACTTACTATTAAAAATGAAAATATTCAATACTTCAATGAAGTTCTGAAAGTGTTGAAGATAATCTCTAAATTTGCTGGGATGAGAACTTAGCAACTTTTTGATAAAAAGTGGCTTGGAGATGCCTTTTACTTAAAAAGAAAATTCGAAGCTTTCTTTCGAGATGTGAATTCATTATCTTAGAGCTGTTTAGGGTTCAATGTAGAATATTTTGTTATTAGATGATTATTCCTTAAGGACAAATACAATATATAAAGCCACATTACAAAATATCTTTCGATCGTTCGTAACATTTCTCCGTTTAGAGGGCACAAAATCGTTCTAGCAAATAAAGACAAATTAAAAGGAATAACAAATTTATATATTCCTCTAATTCATTTCCTCCGTTACTTACTGAAAATTCTCCACATGATCTTCTTTATTGGGTGTTCATTTCAGTGTAATATTTTTTTTTCGTATTTACAGTTTTTCATCCAAAAGATTGAAAAATATGAAACAGAGAATTTATATACCTTCAATTTTGAATCAACAACGGCTGTTGGATCGTTTATGGGGCCCATTTTGCAAGTACCCGCGGGGTGGTATAAGGTGACACTTATTTTCCTTACAGCGCATTCCCAATACTGGTCAGAATCGTTCTCTAATGTTTCGCATCCAGGAAGTACTGTTGGATATAGTTCAGATTTATATTTCTGCATAGCTTTCGTCTTGCTTACTCGAACAGCCTCTCGGATTCCTTTTATTAATACCTTAAGATCATCTGGATGGTCGAAATAATTTGGATAAATTTTAGGATGACTTTGAGGATTTTTATTTTCTAAAATAATTTTTCCTCGACTTTTGGGCTTTAATATTATTGGTAAAATCATCCAACTTGGATGACGATCGATATTTGGATACATTTTTTTATAAAATTCCTCGTTAATACCAAATCCCGCATGAACAGCTGGAGATGAGAGCATTGTACCTGATAGGAATAATAGTTCCATGTTTGGCCAACTTTCTGAATCTGTATTTGATTTGTCAATATCGATCAAAGCGATCCCTTCACAGGCTGCTGCGGGAAGGGTAAGGGGACCCTTTCGCTCTATAAAAAAATCGGGCAAATCAGGTTCTGATGCTTTAGACATATGCTCTTCATCGGCCGTAAGTGGTTGATCAATCAAAAATGCCAACCCTCCATATGCTACATGGTCCATCAAATTTTCACCAACCTGAGCATCTTTTATAACTGTAATGTCCATGTCCTCTAAATGTTTTTGCGGCCCTATACCAGACAACATTAGAATTTTAGGTGAACCAATTGCTCCAGCAGAAATAATTACTTCTTTTGTTGCATTTACCAAGATTGTTTTTCCTAATTTTGTAAATTCTACTCCATAAGCTTGCTTCGCAATTGGATCGATCAGAACACGACTTACATGACTCTGTGTTGTTAGAAATAAATTTGGTCGTCCTTTTATTGGATGAAGGTAAACTCTATTTGTACTCATGCGAGTTCCATCCTTAGTTGTTGTTTGAATATAGGAGTATCCTTCGGATGTGTTAGCATTATAATCTACTATGTTATAACCTAATTCGACTCCTGCGTCAAGAAATCCTTTTCCTACCTTCGTCCGAAATGGTAAATAGTTGATTGGTAATGGACCGTCACTATTGTGATATGTTTTATCAGATTTTAATTCATCGATTTGCATTGATTCTAATTTCTTGAAATACTTGAGCACATCTTTGTAGGCCCATCCGTCATTACCCATTGCAGCCCAACTATCGTAATCTTTCTTGTTTCCCCTGTGAACAATCATGAAATTAAGAACACTACTGCCCCCCATTACTTTTCCTCTCGGCCAATTACATCGTTGATTTTTCATGGCCTTACAAAATTTGTCACTTTGCTCTGTTCGGTAACCCCAATTAACTTCACGTAAAAGCTGCAAATGGAATGCAAACGACGGGACATCAGCGAAGAATGGCTCATAAGATCCTGCTTCTATTAGCAAAACCTTCACGTTTTTATCTTCGCTGAGCCTAGTGGCAATTGTTGCTCCAGCACTTCCTGCTCCAACGACGATGAAGTCGTAGGTATCTTCTTTCGAATTAGGCGTCATGTCCGGGAGTTCTTCGGATAAATATATTACGTCATCTATGAAAGACTTAAAAAATCCGTAGCCAGTTCTTGCAAATCTGTAAAGGCGAGAACTTTTGTCCTCCGTGGAACCGTATTCGTTAGTGTTAGGTTCATATGTCTCATTCTCCCTGAAATAATATAAGTATAACTTTAGATACTAATATGTATGAACAATAATTTGCGTTTTTTGTCTGAATATTGAAGGTTAATGTGAAAAAAGAACAAAGACGCCAAAGAATACATTATTATAAGTAAATTTGTATTGAACATCAAAAATTCCGCCTCTGTATATTTTTCATAGTTATTATATCACAAAGACCAGTTTCCAGTATTCTAATTGGTATTATTTTCGTAAATAAAAACGTCAACACCAAATATTTACTTGAATTAGATTTATATTTACTATTAGTGATTTTTATTTATTTCCAAAAATTCTCGGTCAGTTATCAGTTAAGTTCTTTGGCTTTTTCTAGGATACCATCTGTAGTAAATATAGAATTACCCTCACAGAGTCCGAATTTTGAAAAATCGATTCAGTAATTTGTTATTTATGGTTTTTATGAAAAATTCCCATCCTATCGGCCGAGCACTTAAGAACCCCTTTGAGTCCTTTCATTAAATTTCAAAATTTATAGCGACTGAGCGACCTACGAAGAGGCAAAGTAGCGTAGTATTTGTTTACTTCATATGTTGCGTCTAAGAAATTGAATACTGACAAATAAATATTTTTACCACCGATTTAATAAATCTATTTAATTGTATTAAAAATATGTTCGTTTCAACCAAGTGAACTATCTCAAATATCCGTTATTATACTTCGACCCAGACCATAGGTCTGGCGAAGTATTGAATTTGGTCAGTTCCCGCCAAAAAATTACCCTATAGTTTTTCATCAAATGTCGACGTTTCAGGCCCTAAGCAACCCAAAGCAACAATAAAAAAATTGGTGTCCGTTAGGTTGTACGTCCGTCCGTCCGTCCGTCCGTCCGTCCATACGGGGCAAAATTTTGTATACGCGATATCTCGCGACTGGCAGGACGAATTTAAAAAGTACAAACGGATTTGGGTTTCTCTTGGCCAAACTTAGATCTGATTAGTTTTTGGAGACAATGCATACTAGATTATGGGGAGGTTTAACAAAAAAAAAAACGCTCAAAAAACACGTTTTTTCCATTTTTTAACAAAAAATACAAATCGTACAAAAAATATTTCAAACAAGAAATATAGAACATCGAATTCTCTACAAAAAAGGTTGTATTCATTTCTTCGTGAAATCAACGATAATGCCGTAAAAAACGAAAACCGAAGTATCCCACATATCAAAAAATTTATTTCCTGCAACCCGACCTGTCAAAAACTCGACTAAACCGCGTTTTTTTAAGCATCGGTGTGAACAAGCCGTGCTCATTTATCAGTGCTTCGGCTGACCTGCGGTCGTGGTCGAAGTTTTGAAAATGCTCATTTTTAATTTTAATATAGGGTGAATATGGCAATGAATGGACGATTTTCTACATATTTCTATTTCTTATGAATGTATGATGCACAAAATGCAACAAAATACATATTTTTATGTTCTTTGAACATTCAAAACAATATTTACAGTACTATAATTGATCTTCCAATGTTTATTATTTTGTAAAATCAAAGCAAAGTTTTAAAGCCATCCAAAACTAGTACTGAAAACGTCCCATTTGATTTAACCCGTCTATTCATTGGGGTTTAGCCGATTTTTTTACAAACGTATGAAGACGAGGTTAATAATTAAATAAAATCAAAGGTTGAACTACACGGTCATAAAGAGGAGAGTCTAACGATTCTAATGGTGGTATCATAATTAAATTTTCATAAAAGAATTCAAAAGTTACAATCGATCAAAGTGTGAAAAGTGCTTAACCGTCCATTCATTGGCATATTCACCCTATTTAAGGAACAAGATATTGTTACAATATATGTATAGAAACTACTCGAACCTAACGATGCTAGAACTACCCTCTGCCGCCTTCTTTCCTGGCAGTGTTAAAATGGGAATATTCCCGGAAGCATCAGCCTTTCGTCAGGGAACTACAATACGAATTTAGCCAAAATTGTAGGCGCCCGGGTCGAAGGCATCGAGTTTTATCAAACAATCGCTCAAAATGTAACAGTTTCGTAGTTAATAACTATATATATAATAAAAATAAATTTCTCAACAGTAACAAACATTTCCTGCGCAAAAAATATACTTATTAACAGTAAAACAATATTTTTATCAGTGGCAGTTGTACATTTGTTATTAACTAAATAGGAGTGTTTAAATAAATGTAAAATATAAAATTATATATACAATTCAAGAAATTCATACTTAAGGAAGTTAACTTATTTACTAGGATAATCAGTTACCACGTAATAAACGATAATGAAAGTACAGTAACTAACGACAAGTATAGACTAACGATGGTAAGTGAAACTCGGGTCATTTTTTCATTTGTCACAAAAATGATATGGGTGATTCTACTGAAAGGGACCCGTTTCCGCTAAATTTTTTAAAAACATTTTTTATGCATCCGTTGTCAGATTCTCGAAATTCAAAATGGCGGATCTAATATGGCGGATGGAATTCTTAAATTTTCCCTGATTAACTCGAAACTTGTTATTCGAGGTTCTCGAGGTGTTTCATAATAAATCTGTTGTCAAATTTTCGAAATTCCAAATGGCGGATGCAATTTGACCACCAAAAATTTAAAAAACGGTGGGATTCCTATAGAACTTTGTGTCAGGAGGTTTGCGGGGTAGATGATTACAAATGTAAGGAGCAATTTTCAAAATTCGAAACGGCTGTTTCAATAAGAAGACTAAAATTTTGCAAATTGGTCGGATTTTTATGTAAAACTTGATATCTGTGTATATCTGTGCCAATGATTATAAATGTGAGAACAAATTGTCAAAATTTAAAATATCGGATCCAATATGCTGAACAGAAATCAGTTTCGTAATCATCCATTCCAAAATCCCCCAAATATAAATTAGCACTTAAATATTTTTGTATACTATGTATAAATATATTTTATAGATCATTTAAAATTCGTTATGTTAAGTTGTTAAATTTTGTCATCAGGTTCGCGAACGGCTAACCCAATAATATTAATTTTTTTCCAATAATAAAGAGGCCATGTAACGAAAAATCTCGAAATGTATCGCATTTCTCGAATAATTGTTGTCGCAATAGACTCATGGCCATTGGTCGATTTGAATTTGCCACGTGCTTTCCCGATCGCAACTTCAGGTGCTGTTGGAGAATTTGACAAGCGGAGGTTATGCCAGTATGAAATTTTGGTTATTTGGATTGTCATCAAAATTAACATCACGATTATAAATAAAGTATTCAAATATTATTTTTTTACTTTTCATTGCATCGTTACCCATTTGGATAACTTACATATCATATTAAAAAAACATCACAGAAAAATGTTGCATTTTGAAATAATTTGCAAGATAGCACTTATTTATGTATTGTAAAATGAAAAAGGTTTGTTTTTATTTTTTGATTCCCAGTGGTTTTGATCGAAACCATTTTCGTATTAGTGGAATCCATTGCAATGTTGTAACTTCCGAAAGATTAGCAATAAAATTTTGAAAAAAATTATCTTAACTATAAATATAGTACAGTCCGCTTGAAACTTACATTAATTTTTCTTAACAGTGATAAGAATTAATATTAAATTTCAAATCAATTTTTAATTTTTAAGTTACCTACGCTTCGAATAAGTCTACAGCTATGAGTATTTGCAAATAAGTGTGTACAGAGGTTAGATAAACATCAAACGTAAAATTTTCAGGTTTGAATCGTCTCATTTGTTAGCAAAAAATTTTTACTATACAGTTTAAAATAATTAAAATTTGAATCAAATTTTTAACAATCTCTTACCCCCCGAGGATCCTGAAGGTGATTGAAGGTTATTAACTCAGTTTATTTCATTATAATTTCAAGGTAACATTGATAACATTAATTATTAATATAATTAGTTTACAATGATACGTTTATAGTTTATGATTTTAAAACACATAAAATTTGTTTAAACCATGTTGGATGGTAACACGTTTTTCAATCATTTGAAGATTTAGCATTGAAATTTTAGAACTGTACAAATTAACATTAAAAATTTAAATTAGAAACTTTACATCTGAAAATTTAGCATTAAGAACTGTGAAATAAAATTTGAACTGAGAATTATGAATTAAAAATTGAATTCTTATTAAAATCTAAATTGTGTTTGTATTTACATAATAATAGTATACTCCATAAATGATAAAAATAAATAAGATTATGCCAAAATGAAAGTTTAACGCACTGTTGAAGAAGAGCAAATATTTCAAGAAGAACGTCGAAAAAGAAACGCTGCCAATCAACAACGCCATAATGAAAGAAACAAAGCTCATTCTCAGAGCGCAAATATAGTCAATATTGAACGTGAGTTAAACATAAACGAAAATCAAACTGTAAGTTACATTCCGGTTGTTAGTACACATACGGTTGTAGACGAAAATGTAGTTTTAAATATAAGACCCTCATTCAAGTATGAAAAGACAGATTCGTTTTAGAAAGCCAAATATATTTGGCACTATTAGAAATGTTGAGAATACAGAAATTATTAATGAACATTATATTGGTACTATTGATGTACGCTGCACTCATTGCAATGCCAAACATTTCGCAGCTGAGAAAGTGTCAAATAAAAATAATTCTTTTCATGATTGCTGTGCTCATGGTGAAGTTGTACTTCAAAATTTACCGCTTCCCCCTCAAAAATTGTGTGCATTATTTAATGGTACTAATGAGCACACTGATAGTTTTTATGGAAATATTAGAAGTTACAATAGTGCGTTTTCTTTTGCTTCGTTTAATGCACATCTGATAAATTTCAGAAATCGTCGACCAGGACCATATTGCTTTAAAATTCAAGGTCAAATATATTATCAAATTAATACTGCCTTATATCCTATTCGAACAGCATGCAATTGTTCGAACAGCATTTGTCCGAAATGGTATATATAGTAGGGTGCATCGAAATAATCGAAATAATCGATTTTTCGAAATTCGAAATGCCTTAGTGACAAAGAAGTAGGTTTTGGCAACACGAATACGTGAGCGACAGCCCTAGGCCGAGAGATATCTTTTGTTCCGGTAAACGCCTTGAAATTTAACATGGAATTTTAAATGGAAAATCATTTTTTTTGGTTATTGCACGATAACTGTATAGATAAAAATGGCATGCGAGATGTTTTTTATTTATCGAATTCCTCACCCTTTTTCGCAGAATTTGACCCATTTGGATATTGAAACAAAATTTTCCAACTGTTTTATTAGATTTTGAATTTTGCCTATTTTTCAACAAAAAATTGAAAGACTTCAAAGTTGGCAATTTTGACTTATTTCAGAAAATTCTCGGTCAGTTCTCAATTAATTTCTTTGTTATTTTTCTAGAGTACCGCCTATAGTAGTTAGAATTATCCTTACAGAGTCCGAATTTTGAAAAATCGATTTAGTCACGGTTTATTTGCGGTTTTTAGTGAAAATACCTACCTTATCAGTGGAGCACTTTAGAACTACATGAAATCCGTGCTTAAAGAGAGTACGCGTGAGATGACGTCACACGTCTCTCCATCAATAAGGTTGTTTCGTAGACTATAAATGTATATTTGAAATCTGAACATAAGAATAATGGTTTGCACAGAAAACTTTTAATGTTAATAATACAACAGCTATATAAAACAAGTTCATGTATTTTGAAAAGATGGAACCAAATATTTAATTCATTACATATAGAAAATAATATAAATTAAGAGTTTCTTTAAAATTAATAAATTGAAAAATCATTACATTTGATTAAAAATATACTTTTTGTGACAGTGTGCGTAAAATTTGTCGTTATGTATTTTCGGAGTTTTTCATCTTCACTTCACGCACGCTGTTACAAAAACATTGTTCGGCAACACCATGGGTGTAAATACGGAAAATCTTTTATGTCCTTGCATCGAAAACTACTATTATTGTCTTTGTTTCCACCTATATATCTCTATATATAGGAAGAACCAAGTAACAGAGGATAGAATACACAGAAATTGATGGCCTTAGGTGTATCGAAAGGGCAGACGATAAAACGCGCGCGAAGCGCGCGTGCACAGCTCTAGTATTTTAAATTTCCACTTTAGATTCGTAATCAGTGCACCCTCATAAATTCCCCGATTTCGAAATTTTGTAAATAAGAAGAATTTTATTCTGCCAAGTTGATTCCGTTATTTTGAATTTACGAAATTTGATTGCATATTCATAAATGGTGATCCCAAAAAACCTAAAGTAACACATTTCAAACAAAATCACGTATTTTTAGAAAAAAATCATCTACAATATTTGATTCACTATTTTAAATTTAAAATAAAACATTTCGTAATCAGCGATTTAAAAAACGCCGGAGAAACACGATTCAATGAAAAACAATTAAATTGCGGAAAACTCATCGACCTTGTTGGATCCGCTATTTTGAATTTAAAAAATGGATTTCGTATTCGTAGAGCTCAAACTCGAAATCCCTCGAGTAACACGATTTAAGTTATGAAAAATTATTCGCCATTTTTAATTTTTAAAATCTGATACCAAATTCGTAATCAGCGACCTTAGAAACCTCAAAGTACACAGTTTTTTTATAGTCAAATCATGCAGTTGATGCTGTGAAAGTTTTTATTTATATTGTTTGTTACTTTTTAACCGTAATAATATATTATAGTGCTATTTTTTGTAAAAATTGATATCAACTTTCGAGTGACGGTTTGAGAACGAAAAATATAAAATATACTATCTTTAAATCCGTAAAAAGATAGTTAATATGTGCTAGTTTATGAAATAATTTGCACAATACTGCAAAAACATAAATATTATACGTTATTAATTATTTAATATTAAAATTCGATTGCGAAACTACAACATGTACAACGACGGTGGCGACATGTATCTGGGTCCCTTTCAGTAGAATCACCCTAATTTATACAATACTAATTGCCTTGTTATGTTTACAGATTATTGTTTCGTGGATGTTCAGAGATTTAAAATTTAATTTTTTTATTATTACGTTAAAAAAAATACAAAATAATCCACGGAATGAAAATTGATTGAACAGTATTTTTAATAATTCAGTGATCGATCTTTCAATTTCATTTCAGAACGTTCTCCAATCTTTTTGTAGATATTTCTAATTATCTTGGATAAAATAAACGATACGTTCAAAATGTGAAGCCTGCGATCAATCGTATGCGATATATTGAAGACAAATTATCAACTAGTGGCTTCGACCCTCCGGCCTTTGGCTCATGCACTCATCGATTATGCAGGGTTTGGTTGACCCATTTATTTAATTCACAATAGAGAAAAACTGAAAATCATCATTTTTAAAACTTTGACCCCAGCACATGCCAGCGGGAGGGTTGAAGCTACTAGTTTCTATTTAATTACGTTTATTTGTTCATTATTTAATTACATTTTTTGTATTAAGGTACGTTCGTGCCGTTAATGTTATTAAATAAATAAATAATAATAAACTAAGAACTAAAAAGCTCTACTCCGCACATGCAATCCCATTCCTTGATCACTGTACTCTTTTTAAACTCATGCTAGAACATACTGAACACGTCGACTTCATTATTTTTATGTTCATTCGTTTTCTACGATAGTACACCAAATTTTTAACGAGTTTTGACTTCTTCATGATGTAATTGATGAATCACGTGATAGTGAAATGTAAAATAGAATTTTTTACAGTCTCGAAAAGAACACGACATGTAAACGATCGTTTGATAAAAAGCATGCCATTGTTAACAAGGAATAGTAATTGAAAATAATAATTACGCATATGGGCAAATCGCTAGAACTTTTAAACTGTGGAGTCCTGTGACACTACTTGAACGTCATTGCTTTCACACAAATGCTATATTTTTTTTATACTTCAAGATATCATAAATAAAAAGCTTGATGAATTTCGAAGTCGCCCGACGTTACAGAGACGCTCTATAATTATGTATAGATAAAAAAATAATGAAATTTCATGCGTCCCTTGCATGTTTTTTTTTTACTCTTATGAGTATTGTATTTGCGCCGCGTGAGTTAACCTTGTGTTTTTAGCGCGAAATGGAGGCAAACATCTCATAAAGCAATATATTCATATGAATTATATGTGCCACACATTCAATTGTATAGAGTGAGCCTACAGTACCCGTCCCTTGAATTTCGTAAATTCTAAACTTATTTAAACTTGTTTATTTATTATCCGCGCCGTCTTAGAAATCGAATATTTATTATTTTTGGTTATTAAAGGACACAATAATAAAATGTTTGACATTTTACTCACTTGTGTGCGCCTTAAACTGTTGATGTTATACAAGTGTAAACATACGTTCCAAAAACATGCCAATTTCAGAAAATTGACTATTTTTCGTGGCACATTCAAAATATCGCCAATATCAAGTTGTTGTTCAGTGTGCTGGTAAGTAAATACCTTATATAAGTATGTAAAGTGCGCGGCATTCTTATATTTTACATATTTTCAAAGTTATTGAAAGAACTATTTATAAAGTCGTAATTTAACGATGAATTAAACACTGTAAGCTTAGTAACATTGTGGTCAGAAACTAAAAGTATGTTTATTCAGATAAAATTTCGTGTTCTTTATGTGTTTAAAGAAAAACAATTCTTTATTATACTTGTTTAAGCACTGTGTTTCAAATTAGAGCTATTGTAAAACAAAATATGCATTTCGAGTCTAAGTATAAGTGATAACCCGGGAAAAAATGAATCATATATGGATCATATATGAACCATATATGGACATATATGAACCATATATGATCATACAGGGTGATCCAAAAGTCCCGGAACAGCAAAATATCTCAGCGGGAGTGCATTTTCGAGGAAAATGTTTCAGACAAAAGTTTCAGGATTTTTCCCTGGCTATTTAATGGCGATATTGAATTTGACCTTGAACATGACCTTGAAGGTTATTTCAAGGTCAAGTTAATTTTTTTAAATGGGAACCCCTATTTTTTTTCATGGATTCTGAAAGAGCGGGAAATTCTACGTCCGAGTATGATATGATCGATTTTTCCGGCAAGGTCATTTCAAGGTGAAACTTAAAACTCCCGTAACGGCGAAATATCTCAGAGGGTGTGCATTTCTTTGGAAATTGTTTCAGACACTTGAGTGTAGGTTATTTAAGGTGTCTTGCCTCCCTCTCGGGTTTAAGGCACCCCCCCCCCCCATGGGGGAATGGGGCCAAATTTTAGTGATGCGCCAGCACCGCTGGTTGTGCACACTTAAAAAAGATATACACAAGTCAGCTACCACATTTATTAGCAACAAGCTGCCTGCCTTGATGCTTCTGTTGGTTCAGAGAACCTTTCTAACGTTGCCACGGCCCGCTAGAGGCCAACCCTTTCTGCGGTTACTGCCTGCACGGACACGGCACGCCGCGCCGTAGCGCTCCCCCGTGTGGAACCCGCCGGCAGGGGCTTGACACCGCACCCTAGCTCCCCAGTACGGTGGGTCTCTCGAGTCGTTTCACGATCAGGCATTCGTCGGCACAGACCAGCCGAACGATCGGGTCCGTGAGGTCGTCAATTCTCAAAACTTGCTAAGAGAAGCGGATCTTTCAAAAGCATTGCTCCTCTTCGAGCTCGGGCACTTCGACCCCTCACTCTTCCACAATTAAATTGTGGACGGAGATAACCCGCTCCGCTCTCTTCCACAAGTCCCCTGCGGGGATTGTTTCAGACAAAAGTTTAAGGATTTTTCCTGGTCAAATTCTGTGCTACCATTAAATAGCCCGGGAAAAATCCTTAAACTTTTGTCTGAAACAATTTCCAAAGAAATGCACACCCTCTGAGATATTTCGCCGTCACGGGAGTTTTAAGTTTCACCTTGAAATGACCTTGCCGAAAAAAACGGCCATAGCATATTCGGACGTAAAATTTTGTGCTCTTTCCGAATCCGTGAAAAAAAATAGGGGTTCCCATTTAAAAAAATTAACTTGATCTTGAAATAACCTTCAAGGTCATGTTCAAGGTCAAATTCAATATCGCCATTAAATAGCCAGGGAAAAATCCTTAAACTTTTGTCTAAAACATTTTCCCCGAAAATGCACTCCCGCTGAGATATTTTGCTGTTCCGGAACTTTTGGATCACCCTGTATATCATCATATATGATTCATATATAATCCATATATAATTATATATAATCCATGTATAATTATATATGCTCATATATGAATTTTGACCTGATATAACTGCATATACTCGTATATGAGCATATGTGCTATTATATAAATTTGCTATACAGGAGTTTTCGGGCTGATGATTACGAATCTGAGCTCAGATTTTGAAATTTCAATGTGGCAGATCCATTTTAACGAAATCTACTAATAACTTCATTTTTCACCGCCATCTTGGATCCGTCATTTTGAATTTCCAAAATCTGAACTCAGATTCATAATAGGCGACCTCGGAAACCCTATTATACACAATCTTAGGGCGATCCAATTAAGCATTTACCAGTAATCCTATTTTTTTTATAAAAATGATAATTTTGATTGGTTTATTTAATTATAAAACAAAATATTAAATAAATATTGCTTAAAATGCAATGTTATATACATCTTCAATTCTCACATAAGTGATATTTTTTAAAAATTGGGCGGAAATGCGTTATTTAATTATTGCGTTATTGACCTGTCAAAAAATCAAAATTTCAAGCTCATCCCGGTGGTCAATATTTTGGACATTGTACCGCAAAGTTTTAATGCCGTTGAGTAAAAAGGATGCACGAGCGTACATTTTTACTTCTTATGTAGATATGAATACATATACCCAACGCCAATGTTGTGCTTGAAGTTTAAAAAAAAATTTATTGAGAGGCTGAAATTTAAAAGTTCCAGAGATTTGCCCATATATAATAAACGACAATCTCAAAATACTTAGTGGATAACCATGTCGTTACTTTACGATAAAAATTTGTATTACAAAAAAAAGCAGCAATAGTAAATAATAATTAAAAATGTTGTATAGTGACTTAATTTTTTAATTTAATATATAATTTATCTTACCGTGATTTACTATACCCATCACTGACTAATAACAGTAATATCAATAAAATTCTTGACATTTGAAATAAGCGTTATTCTACATTTCAAACTATTTGGTTAGTACACGAGCCTTTAAAGAAACAAAATAACATTATGATATATATACATATTAACTAGAGTCATTATAACCGACATCGATATGGACTGGGCAATACAAGCAAAAATTGCATGTTGAATAGTATGCAGAGATAATATAAAACCAAGCAATCAATATATCTTGTCATTTAAAATAATGGCGATGACGTCCTACTTATTGAATATATACGACTATCCATTTGTTTAATAAATATTAGATATTGTGAACGTTTTAACAAACTGTTTCGTGAAATGTTTTCATACATTGAATCTACTGACATAACAAATAAAATAAACTGGAATATGTACGTTAAAGACCTTGTTGGGGAAAATGAGTTTTAGTGACCTTTAACAACTTATTTATGAAAAACTTCTGATTCAAGGGATTATTTTTATATTCAGATTATAAGGTAATTTATGCAAATGTATATAATCATCACATGATGAAAATATTAAGAAAAATTAACAAAATATTGCTTAAAGCTTGTTTACTGTTCAATAATTAGTACAGTTTACTATACGCATTTAAGGTAAAAGTCCCAGTTATGAAACACTGTCCTAGTCTTTGAAACACGACAAAAATATTAGTATTACACCTTAATTAAAGCATATAATTATCTGTACAAAAATTGTAGGCATAAAATCATTGTTTAATTGCATTTCAACGTAAATGACTACATTGTACAATTTCTTTTAATACACGAAAAAAAATAGTTATACGCAAATATCGGTTCATCAGAACAAAGCGATCTGCCATTAGCATCAAACTGACGTTAATGATTTTACGAATCTTCATCTAATAACTTTATTTAAAAATATTATAAATTCATTACTAAAAAGTTAAGTTTCTATACAATGTAATGATGTGATGGAAATTCTTGGAGTTTGTCGGTCATGTGTAAATAATAATTTGAGTATACGGTAAACAAATAAATAAACAGACGTAACTGGGATCTCAGTTTAAATTGAGCGCGTTACTTATTGATCGTCATTTTGTGCTCTTCTTCAGGACAAATGACATACTTGCCCTGGACTCGATAGTTGATTTTAATTTTGAGAAAGACCAAAAACTTAAATGCTGGGATGAAGCTTTTATGAAAAACGAAAACCTTGATAAATATAGTTTTTCTCCTGTTTTCGAATACGACTATTTTTTTACTTTACTAAAAATTTCCTTTGTGACACGCCGAAGCAACAATTTTGAAAAAATCGCGTTTCATTACGGTTTTATGCATTTATTGGGAAATAATTAATGAATAAAAAATTCTTTTTAAAAACCACGTTTTTATAAATGGACTAAAAAAGGATAAAATAATTTTTGCCATCCACACAGGTAAATACGCAATAATTTTTCATTTTATTAGGAAATAAAATATTTGTAAGACTTAAAATGGAAAACGTGTGGCGCAATATAGGTAACAGAAATGACTATCATGTCTAAACTGGCATGTCATATTGTTCATTTAAGCATAAGTTTCTCATTTGTTATTGTTCGTCGAGGTTGAGGAGGAAGGAGTCATTTCTGTTACCTCTATTGCGTCCCACGTTTTCCATTTTAAGTCTTACGAATATTTTATTTCCTAATAAAATGAAAAATTATTGCGTATTTATTTCGGCATGGTATTAGTGACCTGTGTGGATGGGAAAAATTATTTTATCCTTTTTAGTCCATTTATAAAAACGTGGTTTTTAAAAAGAATTTTTTATTCATTAATTATTTTCTGCTTTTTAATTTTAATAGGTAAAATTTTACAATCGATTTTAAACTATTACATTTATAAACAATCTGAAAAGAGCAGTTTCAAAAAGGAAAAGAATTTGCAAGTGGTTCTAGAATTATATTTATTTTATCAGAAAACACATCAACATTTAAAGAACGTAGAAAATTTGGCTTTATGGCGGCGGAGGTTCAAGTTGTCGTAATCGCTCCATTTCACTCATTGCTTCCTCATTACATGGAGTTTTGCCAGTTAATTTTGTACAATCTAATTCTTCAATGCGCAAGCCATCGAGAGATCTGACACGGCTTAGTGCCACATAAGCCTGTCCATTGGCAAATAGTGCAGGTCCTAGGTATACAACAGCATGATCAACTGTGCATCCTTGCATTTTATGTACTTTGCAAGCCCAACACAATATCAAGGGAAGTTGAGTCCGCTCCATTGTGCCAAAATTTCTTAATGCCGGAAATTTAATTGACTTCGGCTGAATCAAATGTATTCCATCACGATTAAAGTCTATGCGAACAGATGGAATGTCTTCGTTGTACATTTGATCTCGACGGAATAATGGCCAAACGATTTCTGTTACTGTGCCCATGGCGCCATGCACAAGTCCTTGTTCAATATTTAAATTTGAGCGCAACATCACTCTTGCTCCAACAAAAATTTCCAACTTTGGCAATCCTCCAGTCTTATTTATATCGCCTGATACAATGTTTGCCATATTCACATTGTCGGCATTTCTTGTTGCATTTACAAGGACATATTGCGCAACGATTCGGTAAATACGTTCTCCATTGGCTCGATAGTGCTCTAGAACAGCTTTATTGTGTGAATCGACTTGTGCACGAGTGGGATATATGCGAATTGCTCTCTCCAATGCAAAATCGCCTGATGCTTCTTTCAAAACTTTTGACATTAAAAGAGCGAAGTGTTGAGCTCGTAGTTCGCCAATACTTAGAGCATTCAAAAGGTCGGCAAATGTCGTATCGCCTTGTTGACGCATATTCTCTGCCAACTCGACAAGGCTAAGAAGACGCCACAGATGTGTTGCTGGCAAAAATCTAGCATCCTGATGGAAAACCTGTGCTCCACGAATGGGTGGTAATTGCATCAAATCACCAAAGACAAGGATATTCATTCCACCAAATGGATCATTT
This sequence comes from Trichopria drosophilae, assembly GCA_030407085.1. Lineage (NCBI taxonomy): Eukaryota > Metazoa > Arthropoda > Insecta > Hymenoptera > Diapriidae > Trichopria > Trichopria drosophilae. Next base: position 84,662,388 of record CM059585.1, on the reverse strand, counting down.
TCTTTTTTCTTGAGTTGTCGCAGTCTTGAATCAATCGTGCACAACATTTCATAAGCCACCATAGAAATTTCATCAATGAAGAGAAACTCGATATCTTTCCATTGGTTTCTCAAGACTTTCAATAATTACCAGTTAATGGTTGTAAGCCTCCAACCATTCTTCCATCTTTCTCAACTGGTAATTTAAATAATGTGTGCAGCGTTGTTCCTCCTACTAATCTGGCTGCAACACCAGCCAATGCACCAACTTTAACGGCCTTTTTAGCATAACAGCGATTTACCTGCTCCTTCATCGCATTGAATGTGAATGTTTTTCCAACTCCTGCGCCTCCCGTGACAAACATTCTTAATCTGTTGGTCATATTCAAGTCTAGATAAATTTTGATCAGGCGTCTCGATCGCTCTTACAGTAGCGTGTCGTTCGGCATCACTAGCAAGGCGAAAGAAATTTTGTTCGGGCGTCTCGTTCGCTCTCAGGTTAGCTTGACGAATTTGCTGACTATGGCGGCGAGAGGAGTATTTTTAGCATTTCGCCGTTTGGCCAATTTAATAGTTTTACTTACCTCCGATTCCTGTAGCTGCTTCTCCAATCTTTTTTTCTTTTCCTTCTCTAGCCGTCGCTTGCGCTGTGTTGATGTCTCTTGTGCCATCTTAACTGCTTCACTTGCCGTCGTGGATGAGTATATATAATGACGTCAGTGGAGGACTTTTCCCGATTGCGAAAGTAAAACAAAGGACAAGCGCGACGGTGGACTGGGGGAAAACGCCGGGCCCCCCCTTTGAAACTTTTTTTTTCATATAAAATTTAAATTTGCTGAAAATGTTCTTAAAACTGATTGAAACTTGTAATAAACGGTAAAGAAATGCATTGGCATCCAATTTAGGGCTATCCTAAACGTTTCAAGTATCTAGCTCATCGGTAAGTTAATTTAAAATCGATTACAAGATTTGCACCGGACAAACAGACAGACGACAAGAATACGAGTTGATAAAAACGTGGTAATAAAATACAAATCAGACAAAATAATATTTCAAACAAAAAAGATGGAGAATCAAATTCTGTACAGGAAAAGTTATATTCAGTTTCATTCTAATGTCAATACTAATTCCAAGACGGCTGTACCTGAGAATAATCGGTTTGTCGTGTCACATAACCTCATTTATGGTCCAGTTTCGTGTTCTGGGATATTTATACACATTACCTTCGATATTACAAAAAAATGCATTATCTAACCAGGAGCGTCGAGAGGTCATATCGGGCCCCAGGGTAAGTTTTATCAATCATCTATAAGATGACTACATCCCGCCGGGGCGCCGGGCCCCCAGAACCCCGGGGGCAATATATGCTCGACTAATAATTTTTATTATCATATCCGGAATCGGAAAACGGACAGATAATACGACAAAAACTATGACACTATGAAACTACGACAATAAAATAACAGAAAATACGTTCAAAAAGTGTGAAATTATTTTCTTTCCGAGTGAGAAAGTGCATTTTATGTACATATGTGTGTTTCATAGTGTAGTTTATCCACATCTATCCTACTAAAATAATTTTACAACTGAAAATTAACTTAATAAAAGTAATTGATATTTAAAAAATCATAACTACATAATATACAATAAAAATATTCAATGTTTAACGTTTTTTAAGTTCTTTTTAAGTGACAATATGCAACTCTAATGTCTGTTTCATGATTGGGATATTTACCTTAAATGAAACTGGAATTTTAATTTTTTTGTCATGAGTAGGAATTGTATTGATAATGAAAACCTCCATTTTGTTAATTTCTACATTCATCTAGTAAATCTTCAATCAATCGGTCTATTATGGTTAGAGACTTTTTCCAGTGATTGGGCTTAAAGAAAGTATAAACGCAAAACCCCATGGGAAAGTCGAGAATTTTATGACAGAATTAATAATAGGTAATAATAGAAATCCGGGCGGAAGGAATTTTATTGATTATATATAAAATCTATATATGTGCCAGTTTATGTATTATTAGGGAGAGGATTTAGGTTATAGAGGGTAGCCCGAATTTACGAATGACGAAACCTGGGCTTTTGGATTCATATTAATCATCCGCAATCGACATTAAAGCAATAAAATTTTAATATACATTTCAATTCTTGGAAAATTATTCATATTTTTAAAATAATTTATCCCATTGTCCCCAATCTGTTGTCTAAATCCACGCGAAATGCATCTATTTGTATACAAAAGTCCTTTTTTTATAATCTCTAAGTCTGAAACAGGGAAAGTCACTAACAAACAGAGAAAATGAAGCCACTGCTTTAAAACAGTGACTTTTTCACTGAAAATCAGGGATTATTCACTCTTTCACATGAGGTTTCATTGTTTCAAAGTCAGAAAGTCAGAAAGTAAGTTGAGGAAAAAGTGAAAATATAAGAAAACAGATGACAAAATAAATGGAACTTATAATTTTGTAAAGATTATGAAGCGATGATTTTCTGATGGGAAATTTTATTTTTGGACGAAATTATTTGAATTACTTCATATTGGTAAAAATATGTTGCTTCATTAGGATACTTTTCTCTCTTCGTCCAATAATTATATTAAATTAATTTCATTAAGTTTTATTTCAATATAAATTAAGTACAATCACAACAATAAGAATTTAATCTTAAAGAAAATATTTTGTTTTATAAAAATCATTTATCTTCTAGTTGTAAACTGAATTTTTAATTTCTAATGATTACGTTTTAACTAATCTTCATTATTTTCATAATTGTATGCAGATTTTGCTGATTTTTAATAACTGAAGAGTTACATACAAATTATTGCATAAGTTCGGTAAATTTAGTTATTGATGTTTTCGTCCTTACATTCTTTATTTGTAATATATTTCTGTCTAACAAAGTAAATAAACAGTTCTTCTACAGAAGTTTACCATAAATCGTAACTAAAATTCTCTTAACATAGGGCAGTAGGTGCACTGAAAGCTCAACCATAATTTGAAAATTATTTCACAAATTTTTGTAGAAAGACTTGGTAAACAAGTAATTACATATATTTTATAGTTGAAAAATAATTTCACCAATACCTTGAGGAATTGCGTCATCGGAGAAAATATATAAAAGCCCAACGATTACACATTTATCTTATCATTTCAAATTATTTTGCATATCGTTACTTTCAGTTTAAAAATTTTTTTATTTTAATTTAATTTTTTTAAATTTAAAAACTAGTAGTAATGATATGCAAAATAATTTGAAATTTAGATGAATATTAAATAATAAATAAAAAAAAATATTAAATCAATTATCCAGAATGACCAGAATATGTCAAGCTACCTCTTCTTATATTCACATTTATGATATCGGAAAAGAGTACCGAAAATTGGGGTAAAGTCAGCTATTTTTCATGTTTTTTTTTGCTTAAATCAGCATGAGAAAAATTAAAATAATTATTGGTATTTTTAATATGCAATCTATAACTCCTCTGTTTTAAGATCTATGCGAGCAGGGGTGTCAAACATGAAGTGCAACGAATTATGTTTTGCGCCGTAATCATTCATTTTTCTGACACTCTTCCAAAATTTCTTTCGAGAAAGACTTTTCTCCTCACAAGGATAACCGGGTAAAGTAATATAGTAGGCATTTATTGCTTATAAAAAAAGGAAAAATTAAGCCTGAAAGTTTCTCGTCAAAATTTGCAGTATAGTTTTTCCTCGTCAAGTTGTCGGGTTCGATGCCAGACATGAAACTTTGACGTTTGATATTTTTCCTATTTTCAAGTACCAAATCGTATCTATATTACGCCACCCGGTAGTCATTTAAAGTTGAATCTATTTCTATAAACAAATTCTGAAAAATATTCCTAAAAAATGAATATTTACGATTCAGATATTTTTTTCGAAATACTCTTTTCCGATATCATAAATGTAAATATAAGAAGAGGTAGCCTGAAATATTCTGGCCATTCTGGATAATTGATTTAATAAGTCTTTGTCACGCATTTATCTTATCATTTCAAATTATTTTGCATATTTATTGCATTACTAGTAGTTTTTAAATTTAAAATAAATTAATTTAAAATGAAATAATTACTTTTATATTTTCTTCGATGACGCAATTCCTCAAGGCATTTGTGCAATTATTTTTCAACTACAAACTATATGTAATTACTTGTTTTCCAAGTCTTTCTAACAAAATTTGCGAAATAATTTTCAAATTATGGTTGAGCTTTCAGTGCTCTGCCCTATGTTAACAGAATTTTAGTTACGATTTATGGCAAGCTTCTGTAGAAGAACTGTTTATTAATATCGATTGTTGTTAATTTAAAATGTTTTATATATTAGGGCTACTACTTAGGAACGCGTTTCGTTATATATCTTGAATTTACTCTGAATGCAAGTACCGACTTTCTTCATCAACTGATGATCATTCTGATGTACTAGGACAGCAGAAAATGCAACATGGGTATTTTATACAGTGTGTGTTTTTACCCACAGTATATTATAAAGAATTTTCATAAAATTGAATTTAACGTACGCCGTTTTTTTCATCGATTTCTGTACCTAAAGTGATTCTTTTTTTCATACTATGCGCAAGAGTAACTTTTTTTCATAGTATGCGCAAAAGTAATGTGCAAAAGTAACTTTTTTTCATACTATATGTAAACTGTATGTGATGCGTAACTGTGCGTGATAACAGCGAAGGCGATTCGATGCCATCATTCCGATCGATTACACATCCAACCACAGGCAGTTAAAATCCAGTCGAAAGAAGACAATAAACCGACCAGTACCCGTATTCTGTAAGTCGGTATTACGAATAACGTCGACGTTACTGTCGATAACGACAATATCCTGGACCGTGGTTGGTTGGAATTGTCATAACGTCGACGTTATTCGTAATAACGAGTTACAGAATACGGGCACTGGCGTAAATAGCCCCTCCCACATTTAATACTCACATTGCAGATTCCATAAACAATAAAAGCGTAATTTGTAAACAAATAACCAATTCCATTGAAAACGCATCCACTTCAAAACAAAGTGATGACGGGAATTAATGCGAGGAACTACCCACCAAAAAACCAAAAACTATTTCGACTTCAACTTCTCTTACACTTAATAATATTTGCACTATCCAATACTATTTAAAACTTATTCATGAAATATTTTCAATCAAATTTGCAAATTATTAATCAAGTATGTTCAATGAATAGCAAACTTTCCCAAAATGCAGGATTCTGTTCTTTTTTATATATTCATTGAATGTTTTTCATTTTTAATTAATTCCTTTGATATAAACATAAAATTAAGTTGCATAAAATATGTCTATTATTAACATTTGTATTAACACATTATTGAATGTGTAATATTCAGACTGTAAAACGAAAAAAAAAACATATCTATATTTACACGGCACTGTAATATTACAATTGGACTGTAAAATTCCTCGAGTTTTGTCGGAATTTTACATTTCCACTGTAAAATTACATTGGCTCCGTGAAATGTCCTAAGTTTTGGTATAATTTTTAGATATGATCGGAATGATATACCAAAATATCAACTAAATTTTTTGTAATCCAGCTATCTATAATTTATATTATCTTCAATTCCCTTTTCGTTAATAGTATATTGTGTATCTAGGGCGGAAAGGCATGTATTACGGCGCGGACGATACTGCAGCTCGAGTCGTGGAAAGACGAGGCGAGCCGAGACATGCCGTAGACGAGGGATTCAGCATCGCCCGAGCGTGTAATGCATTTCCGCCCGAGGTACACACGATACTTTTTGTCGCACCTGTCTACAAAAATGCCACCTTAGCGCCCGGCGGTAACGAGCAGCGGGCGGTATTGAGAACAGCGGGCTGTAAAAATTTAAAAACGTCCGTGCGCATGCGCAGTTGCGTTGTCGTTGGAATGGCTCACTTTCCGTCCGCTTAACCTACACGGAAAAGTGACAGTTTTGTGCAGGTGTGACAAAAAAATATAAAGTCAGAGATTTCGGATAAAGTCACTCAATAAACGAAATAGCACATCTGTGCAGTCGTATACAATGCGTATATATATATATATGTCAACAGCCCCACTGCGGTCGACAAGAACGACGAGAACCACTTTACAGTGCGCGTGTATTTTTACATTTTCCGTGCTTTTTTACATGGAAAATAATTGAAAGTTACAAAGACGATGTAAAATTACATTTTTTTAAATTACACAATCGATGTAAAATTACAACGATTCCTACTAGTATTTTTATTTCCACCTTTTACGCTGTAAATTTACGTTTTCATTGTAAATTTTATGTTTCCATTGTAAATTTTACACGTTTACGGTAAATTTCTGCGGACATTCGTGATTGTACTTCTTATGGTACATTCAAGAGATTGTCATCGGCTTATTTGCTATCTTATTTGCTTCTATTCATGATAGTAGATATGTTTTATGAGGTATTATAGTCGGTTTTTACTCATAATGTTGTTTATATGTGTGTATGATTTTAAATATAGCTGTTAATCTTAAGTACAGATTTATGTTTTTATGCTTACAATAGATGTATGTTATTCTTATAGTATTAATTATTGTATGTAATGTTATACATGATATTATTAAGGACAGAGATGTCCGTTTATAAATAAATAAATAAATTTCCTGCTGTTTTCGTTGGATATTTACCGAAAACATGCAATTTTACAACGACAGTAATATAGGAAATTTCAACAAAATTGTAAAATCTCAGAAATGTAATTTTACATTTCTTTTCTACAGTGTACAGTAGTCCTTCCCTTATTCTAATTTGTCCAGTCAGACAAGATGGCGGTCTTCTTCCTTTATTCTAATTTGCCCCTCTCCCCCACTTCTTCGATGCGATGTAGTCCTACTTTTGTCTCTTTTTCTTTTGTTGCGCATGTGCCGTTATTTGTATTTAGAAAATCCACACGTCAGTAGGGAGGGGAAATATTAGAATAGGAGAAGAGACAAAATTAGAATAAGGGAAGACATTAGAATAAGGGAAGGAGTACTGTATATACAAAACACGTGATATATCAGCTGATGTAGCACGTGATTTACTCATATCGTTTTTGAAATGTCGAACGGTTTTTAATTTTCAGGTGCTTCGCAATTAAAAATTGCAATTGTTTATCTGTATATCACTCATAACACTGAATTTCTCTTCGAAGTTTAAGAAGTTTCCTCAAATTGGTGCGAGAACAGTTGAAGTTAGTTTACTTCATTCCACACGAGGAGGGCCGAGGGAAGTGGATGATTTCTTATGTATATTTCTTTTGTTTTCACAGTACAGTAGGACCTCTCTTATTCGAACCTCTCATATTCTAATTGCTTTTCTTATTCTAATCATTCCCCCACAAGTCATCTCCCACTATCACACGAAAAGTCAACGAAAAATATTGTCCACGAATCACAAGCTCGCAAGCAAAGTAATGTGGGGGTAAGGGGGAAATTAGAATAAGAGAGGTCGGCGCCATCTTGAAAAACTTTACTAATTAGAATAAGAGAGGTCCTACTGTACTAGGTTACTAATCTTTAATACATTTGCATCGGGTCAATGTCGTGATAGAAAAATTGACGCTTGCGCATCAAATTTTTGTCTGATTAAATTTTCGCGCCAGTTTCCTTCTGCGGATTGCGAATCGATTTTGATCGTCTTCGTTCGTAATTCTCAGAATCGCCCCATCAGACGTTCCGCTCCCTCCATCTTCTACAAGATTGACTGCGCGGGCCGAATGCCCCGAATTCCCGATACGCAAAGCGCATGCGTGCATTTTAGAAATATATGTAGTAAATCTAGGGGACGCAGAGAGTTACGACACAATTTCTTATAATCAATCGAAAAGTAAAGAGGAGGTAAACGAAAAACAGGTGGTGAAGTCAAGTCAGTCGTAAACGTTGCTAAACTTTACATCTACTCAAGTTTCTTGTCTACATGTTTTCTCCCGGGAGGTGCAGCGGTGGGTCAGAGGTAAAGACAGGCGAATAAATTGCAAAATGTCATCCTTTACATTCGGTCAAAAAAGATTTGTCCCGGTACCGCCCGAGAAGGGTAGCTTCCCGTTAGATCACGAAGGCCTCTGCAAGGGATTCATGATCAAATATATGCGTTGCCTCTGGGAAAACAAAAACGTCCAAACCCCCTGTCGGGACATATCTAGAGAATATCTTGGCTGCCGGATGGAAAATGGACTCATGGCTCGCGAGGAATGGGCTAAACTTGGATTTCACGAAGAGACATTGAAGGAGACGTAATGACAACAACTTTACGACAAGTAGAAGTCATATCGTAGAGACCCTTGAGAAATAGCTGCCAATCAGAGAGTACAATTGTCGCAAGCGATAACTTGTCTCACGCCTAAGAATTCTGACAGCAGCTCCTGTTTTATATGAATATATGATATATGTTTACACGATACTATATACAGAGAAATATCAGATATATATATATATATACACAAGGAAATGTTAAATGGTGATGTCAAGTAAAGTTTTATCATAATCACCAGATATCATTATTGATAACGAGCATTTTAAAGAATTGGTTGCATACTGTGGACAAAGTTTTAAAGACCAAAGAATCGTAACTTCAAGAAACTTAGGTCTTAGTTACATACGATTTATCAACGACGATCGAAATGAATCGAGCATAATCAATATAGTGGCTTTCTGTCGTAGAAAAGCTTGAAATTTAACGACTGCTGAATTGTTACTTTTTAATTAGTTTTAAAGAATCTCTGGTTGTTTGAAAGTCGAACAAATTTCAGAATGTCGAGTTCAGGGAAAAGGATTCTGGTGGGTTGTACCGGCAGTGTAGCGACTATTAAACTGCCTGAACTTGTCGAGCGCATATGGGAAAGTAACTTCGAAGTGAGAATTGTTGTGACCGAAAGAGCCAAGCATTTCATGAAGGATGCCGAATTTCCGCCTGGAACACAAATTTTATCGGATACTGTTGAATGGGCTGCGTGGCAAGGTAGAGGTGATCCTGTTCTGCACATTGATCTCGCCAAATGGGCTGACTTGTTCTTGATTGCTCCGTTGGATGCCAATACTCTTGGAAAACTTGCCAATGGAATTTGTGACAATATTCTGACATGTGTAGCTAGAGCTTGGGATCCTAAGAAACCACTGCTATTCTGCCCTGCTATGAACACCAAGATGTGGGAACATCCTGTAACTGCCCCACAGGTAAACTTTATATTTTTTATTTATTTATTTATTTATTTATTATTAATATACTCACCAAATGGTCCTCAACACAATAGGAAAGCAATTATGCTATACATACAGTAGTCTTTCCCTTATTTTAACTGCGTCTCTTATTTTAACGTTTTTCCCTTCCCCCAATTTAACTTTTTATCGTGCTCTCTCGCTCTCGCTGCTGGTCGTAAGAAAGAGGGGAGAGGTTAAAATAAGGGAAAGGTCTGCCATCTTCCTTGTCCCGAACAGTTAAAATAAGGGGAGGACTACTGTACGTAGAAAATATGACATGTAGAAATTACAAGAATTACAATACCGACATTATGGGTTGGGATGGTAAAAACGTAGATTCTCTTACAAGTCGATTCTTTTAAGACTCTTAAATCTCGGATTGGGTATTGTGTGGATCTTATTGGCAATAATTGAGATAAATCTGAATCTAAATTCAAATTCATGATCCGGTATACTAATAAGGAGTCATGATAGCGGTAAAGTGAACTGACAGTGGAAAATTTGTACTTTAACCCTTTGAGGTGCACAGAAAACAGCTGAAAATTGTTACACAGAGGTTTTCGGGGTCGCTGATTGCGAATCTGAAGTCAGATTTTGTAAATTCAAAATGGCGGCTCGAAGCTGGCCGACGGAATTGAACAAGTTTACTTGATTTTGATGAAAGTTGGTACTCGGGGGTTTTTGGGATCGCTGACTGCGAATATGAAGTCAGATTTTGTAAATTCAAAATGATGGATCCAAGATGGCCTACATAAATGTAAAAATTTACTTGAAAGAGATAAAACTTGATACTCTATGTACTCGGAATTTTAAATATAAAAGTCAGAGATCAGATTCGTAATAAGTAACCCCAAAAACCCCTGAGTACACAGCTTCATCAATATCGGGTATATTTTCATATTTCAATCAGACATCTTGGATCCCCCATTTTGAATATTCAAAATCCGAGGCCAGATAGTTTCAAGTAAATTTATTTATTTATTTATTGATGGATCAGCGGCCCAAAGGCCTTTACATACAGAAAATTTGAACATTGTATATATAGCGCTATAACAATAAAAAAATAAAGTATAACTAAAATAATATGAAACTAAAACAGCGTGTAACGATTTTTAACAGCCACAACAAATGCACTCCTTCTAGTCAGACTAGATACATCACGAGGTATGCAATTCCATTCCCTCCGAAGACGAGCTATGGCAGAATGAAAGCCATAGTTCGACTTATTATTCTCTTCAATAATATTACTTTGGTTTCGTAATGCATATTCCACCTCACGTGGTTGAAATAGCGAACGTAAATCTAAACAAACTAATTCACTGTGCAGAATCTTATAACATAACTAATATAACTAATATAACTAATATAACTAACTAATATAAGTCACAGACGGTATGCATGGACTTTATGGTCGGGATGTTGAAGAGTGCTGAAATACCCGAATAATCATGGTCGATATAAGACATTGGGGATCCCGATTTGAAGGCTATAAATCTTAAAAATTTGTGCTGAACTGACTCAATTTCCTTAATGTACAGTTTATAATGTGGGGTCCACACCGGAGAGCAGTACATAAGATGAGGGTGAACTATGGACTTATACAAAGATATCACTGTGTGCCCTTTTCATGAAGGCTGAAAAGAGTACCTTTAAAATGTGTCCCTCGTTTTTTTCAAAAAAACGATTTTAGTTTATTTTCAACCGACTGCACGTGCAGCATATCTTTAATCGTTATGAGCAAAAAGTATTAATTTTGAACACGGAAAAAGGAGGAAATCCAGATGTCGTTTAAGAATGTGCTCAGAAGAGTAGTCAAAGAAATATATGCTTAAAGTGAAAAAGCAATTGCGTAACTGGTTAAAATAATGGTCATTTTTCAATGGCACACCGTCAATGTGCGATCATTTCAAAAGCACGAAACAGAGGTGACATCAAAACGCCAACATCTAATAGTTGTTTTAACCCTTTGTATCACCATGGTAAATAACGTTTTCTTTGATTTTTCATTATTAAAATTGTAGTTAACGCATTCATGTCAAGTTTTTTACGATTTTCTGTAAGTTTAGTGATAAACTAACATATATATATATATATATATATAGCTAAGAAGACAGTACTGTTTATAGTTTAGGTAATATAAATAAACAAATATGAAAAAATTCCGTTTTTTTTTAAAGAAATTTATTATTGACAATGTTTTTCGTGATAATTACTTAAAATTTTTAACTCAGGGTTTTCGGGGTCCCTGATTACCACATTTTGAAAAAAAAATTCATAATCGAATAGCCAATTTCTCAGCCTGATTATGTTACAAAGCCTAATCAGGCATCAGTGCGGCGTCTTGTTTAGAAATGACTACTTATTAGAAACTGATCTGGCTCTCATAAGGATACCCGTGAATATAACCGGATAAAGCAATACTATCGGGTACTCTCGAATTTTACATTCAAATTGATAATCGCATGAATCAATTTCTCAAATGAAAGCACTTTCTTGATGTGCAGCTGAGTTAGTGTTCAGAATTTAGAAATTCAGTAAAATGCTTTTTTCTGTCTACATAAATTAAAATAATAGTTACGAGTGTTGTGTGAACTTACATCACAGTTACGCAATTATTTACAATGTTTTTGTTTACAATATTTATTACTGTCTATTTAATTATAATGATGGGAAAATACCAAGATTTATTAATTTTAAAAAGGTTGAAACGTTTTTTGAAAACCTCTATGTTAATATAAAAAATAGATGAATTCTTAAATTATACCCATTATGTTATTTCTGTAAATTTATTTACATTTCCAAATTACTTCAATTAAACTCATTTACTTATGAATTTACTGCATTTAAATTATTAAACAACTGCAAAACCATCCCTTTTTACAAATTTTTTGGAAATTTTTACAAAAATTGTTGTCATAGTGAGCCTAAAATTTGAGTTTATATCTCAAATTTACAACTTGAAATGTTAGCATACTTTTGTCATGGTATATTCTCGTAAATTTAGATGTAAAATAAAATTCTACTACAGCCATAAATATGGAAATTAATATAGAAACTTACAGATTATTAATATACTTGATAGATGCAAGAGAACAGTAGATGCAGGATCTATATTTTTGAAAGAAAACTATGCAGTGAAAATGAAACTTGTTAACAGATTATATCCCGTAGAAATTTCCTTTTTTCGGTAAATGTTTTAAATATTATAAAAAACCTTCATTATAAGAAAGCTTAGAATTGAACAAAATACTCCATGGATGCCTGAAATCATCTAAATTTATACTTTCCATACGCTCAATGTTCCCTTAATTGGTACATGAATTATGAATTTAAACCTGTTAGATGAATTTTATAAAGAAAATGTTTGTAGGTTAAAGATAATTTTCTTAAATACCATTCTCTTACATCCACATTAAGTCTTATTTATCACATTATGTCTCATTTTGGAGTTTCGTGGAAATAAAATTTCAATTTCTTGTATTTCTAAAGTTGTGTTTGTTACTTTTTTTTATGAAACTTTAAAAATATCAATAAATTTGTCCTGTTTCTGGATACTGCAGGTAATGGTAAGTGTTAAATAGACAAATTTCAAGAAAACTAAACAAATTATATGTTTAAATGACCAATATTGTGTATTCTTACGACATTAATGAAGTGTATTACTTTTACAATGTTTTTTAACTTTATAGTTGATTCAATCTTCCTTATGAATATAAAATTTTATTTAAAATTTTAAATAAAGACAGCAAATATTTTCTTTTTAAAAGTTCTAAAACTGTAACTTTTTTTGTAATCATTATTGTTAATCATGATTAATCACATATTATAACTTGTAAATATTTCATGATGTCTTTATATTAATAGTATCATATTTTTTTAAATACGTCACAATGATGTCTTCTGAAAATAAACATTGTAACCAAAAATAATATCTTATGTAAGTTATGTTATGCGTAAGGGGACAGAATGAAATAAATAAGTGATACTTATTACATAAATTTTGTTACTTTTATGAATAACAACATGACTAATATATTATCTGCACTTTAATAACTCCGAAAAAAATGTCCATTACTTGAATGAAGTTGTCAATAATGGCAAGTTTTTCATATTACCATACTGATAATATTGTTTTAAGTCACAATTTAATAAAGTAAAAGTTATTTATTGTAGAAAGTAATATTTTAATTTCTTTTCTTTTCATAACATAAAAATCATTACATAATCATAAAATTAGAGCGACCATTAGTGTGGCCATTAATTTTAAATTTTAAATAAAGAATATAAGTTTTAATATTGAAATAATAAGAAAGCATTAAACAATGTTTAAAAGTAGTAAATATGGATTTTCAGTTCAAGTGGAAAATTTTGGAGGAAAATAATCTAATGATCTGACTAATTATATTTACAATTAACACCCATGTAAAAAATTATCACATTAAAGATGAGAATAATACAAATTGGCTCTAAACTGTTTTATAAAAACAAATCTGGCAATCGTTGAGAGATAACTCGACTTGCAGAGTTAGTCAATTGATTTCCAAATGTATTTTTCCTCAACACTTGATATAGAATATTTACTAAATTTTGTATTTACGTGTATTATACTATTATGGATATTCGTTATCAAGTTATTTGAATGTAAATGCTTATTGTTATTTTTATTCTTGTAGAAAATAAACTAAAGAAGGCACGCATTCTGTGCCGAAACGTTTTAATTAAATCTTGATTTCTCCAAAAAAAATGTTGGACCCTCTCACCGAGAAAATAACTTATAGAAATTCTCGTTTTTGAGAATTTCCTCAATATATTTACATGTATTATTTTGAAATGATCATTGTTGGGGATGATATGAAGGTATATTAAAAGTTAGCAATTAAATGAACTGCTCAATATTACAATTATCTTTTAATACCGTTATAAAGTGTTTTTCAATCATTTTATGTAAATATTTTTATTATCCATATAATGGATAGCGTTTAGAGTCATTTAATAAGTTTATGGAAACAAGACATTTCAAATGAATTTCATTAATCATCCTGCATCCTGCACAGAGAGAAATTAGATTGTGATAATTTTACATCGTCTTTGTAATTTTCAGACACCAATCACCGACTGACGTCTGATTTACAGTGCACATGTAAAATTACATGAACGCTGTAAATTTACCATGATTTTTTCTGCTATTATAATTTCCACCATTTCATTGTAAAATTACTTCGACAATTTACACAATGTAAATAAAGAGTTTCATGTTAATTAAATTATGTAAATTATAATTTATGTAATGTTGTAACATAATTATTAATGATAAATTTTAAAATTAGCAAAATGATAGGTTACTTGAATTTTAGGCAGATATAGGTCTCATAAAAATGGACATATGGATCTGTCATCAGTGCTGTATGTAAATTGTTGAATCATTGTCGTTTTACACTTACTTCTCTCGAAATCTTCTCATTAATAAACTGATGAATCTATATTGTGTTCTTTTTTAATAGAAGGTTTGAAATACATGCCATTAAATTTTTAAGCAAAATTATTGGATAATTTATGAGAAATTGATGAAGATATGAAAAGCATAGACTAGTATCCCTGGACTCCTTTACATTTTCACACAGTTGTTTTCTCTCTATCTCTCTTTGAACCGTCAATCACATAAGCGTCAATTTCAAAAACTTAGGCATGTGCATTGATTTCGTTTGGACAGGTATACTTTATGTATAGGAGGATTAATTACATATCTGAGTAGAAATTTATTAAGGCAGTGTTACCCAGCAATCGAAATTGTATTGAAATGTATTGAGTTGGATTAATTTTTCGCTTTTGAATACGCTATTTGAAATTTTCGAATACATTCGAATCCAAAAATACTTCACTATTATTTTAATACAAAAATATGAATCCAAATGAATACATAAATAATATCGTTGCCGAAACTACTAAAAATACTCGAAAAAGGCAAAAGTCGTGAATCCATCTGAATACAAAAGAAGATTGAAATGATAATTTTTTAATACAATCGAATCCATAAATAATAACAGTTAATTACCGGAATTAATGAATCCATTTCAATACATGACTGATCAAAATAATGCCTGCTTTAATCCAAATGAATTTAAAATAAATCGATACAAAAAATAAAGTGTGGTGAATTCATTTGAATACAAATTCTTAATGATTCTTCATTTTAATACAAATGAATCTATAAAAAAAAAATAACTTCCGCTTTGAAGTGAAAGAATATTAAAATTGTGTTCATTTCGTAATTATTCATTTCAATTACAAAAAAGTTATTTTCTAAAATAAAAGCCACAAATGACTTTTCATTCAAAATTTGGAATGTGAAATGTTTATTTTAAACCAATTTCCAATTAGATTTAGCAGTGCTCTGTAGGAAATGGTACACTTTATTTAAGCGTTCAATACACAAGGTTCCAAAAAGTGTTGTACACTTAAATGAAATGTATTTGTACACTTATTGGACACCTAACTGACACTTATTTTCAAATTTACGCAATATGTCGTAAACCAAGGTACCCCTGATTTATGTCAATTTCGTCAAATTTCACGTATCTCGTACCGTTTTTAAGATATTGCGTAATTTAGAAAAAAAATTACAATTTTACCAACAAAAATATCTACTATCTACATGCATTCGTTCTTTTCAAAATTCGATAAGCAAATTATTACAAAAATGTAAAATATGGTAATAAATTTAGCAGATTATTTTTATGTATACAATTCATTAATGCTCCACGTTTCAACTATTTGTTAGTTTCGCATCATCTTTTACAGCAAGGAGGAGGTCGAGTGATTACGACTCGAAGTTGTTGTGCGGGAGACCAGGGTTCGATTCTCGGTCGATGCAAATTTTTTTTTTTCATTAAATGTATGAACTAGGATTATTTTTGGATTTAAATATATTGTCATGCATTAAAATTTTTAATACATTTCAGTCCTTTTCAATACTTTTAAGGTCAAATAGCGCATTGAAATGTATTGTAATGCATTCAAAATTTTCAATACATTTCAATGCATTTCCGATTGCTGGGTACCTATGAGATCAGGGTCTTAATCAATTTTTACTCCGGTAATAGATAAATACAGAATTTTACAGGTTCTATTACCTTTAACAACTTATAGTTCATAAGCCACGTTAAATTTTTCACCTGAATTATATGTATTTGGGTCAAATGACTGTTCTCGTACACATTATTTAGTAATTTAAATTTTATCTGCATTTAATTTTTAAATGTATGTATTATTAAATTTATTTTTGCAGGTTGCTTTGCTTAAATCCTGGGGATACAAGGAGGTTCCATGCATTACCAAGACTTTGATGTGTGGAGACACAGGCGTTGGTGCTATGGCCGAAGTGGATACTATTGTACAGATGACGTTGCGATCTCTCAAAGCTTGGGACCCTTACTAGTCGCTGGAATACTGTCATAAGTGATTCAAATGAGTTGTGCGCTATATTGAAATGTTAAGATTATCAAAAATAAAACAAATTTTTTTTTTCAAACCTGTTTTCATTTCTGAATGTTAACCATATCCCCAGTTTGTGTGTTTGTAAATATTTTATTTCTATATATACACATAAAGCGTAATGTTACAAAATATAGTTTACAAGCTAAATCCACCACATCAAATGTTTTATCTGCTTCAAGACTGTGAAGAAGACATGGAAATAACTATTTTGACATTCTTTCTTTATAATCGAACTATATTCTTTATAAATATCACAGTTTAAAAAACTGACTTTATGCCTCTTTGAATTCATGTAAATATAAAATGCTAATATTTTTTCTAATTCGATATTTTATCATAATTGCATTAAACCACATTTAATGCTTAAAGTTTGACTTTCAAATAAGATCGAAATACATTACACTGTATTATATTACGTTCCAAAGAGTATCACATCCCTCCTGAACGAATTCAAGCTTCATCAAAATGTCGCTTCAAAATTGACGTCGTATAATTTAAAGGATCAATATATCGACAAAAACGTTAATTGTCAATATTACAATTCTGAAGTTTTTATTATATTCGCATATTTATATGTGTATTAATAATTTTTATCTTTGTTATATATTTACTGCCTATACGCATGCATATGTACCTTAGTAGAAAATGAAAAAAAAAAAAAAACTACGAAGTTAAGGTCATCGAGAAGTGCATTGTACCGGAATTGCATTTGTTAGAAAGTTTTAACAAAAGTTTTCAGTCACGCATTTCTCTTTTCACTGAATTTGGTTGTGAACTCGTTACTCACGGGTTTTCGGGGTCGCTGAATACGAATCTGATGTCAGATTTTATAAATTGAAAATGGCAGATCCAATATGGAAGACAAAAAATTGAAAATCGACTGAATTCGCATGAAAAAAGTTACTCAGGGGTTTTCCAGGTCACTGAATACGAATCTGATGTCAGATTTTATAAATTCAAAATGGCAAACCCAATATGGCGGACAAAAAATTGGAAGTCTACTGTATTCGCTTGTAAAATGTTACTCGAGGGTTTTCGAATCCTCAAAATCTATTTTCAGTTTCGTATTCAGTGACCTCGTAAACCCCCGATTAGCTTTTTTTCCAAGGGTATTTAGTTGATTTTTAATTTTTTATCCGCTATATTGGATCCGCCATTTTGAATGTTTGAAAACCGACATCAAATTCGTATTCAGCGACCCCAAAAATGTATAAATAATAAGTTTCCCGCAAATGTTTGTACGGAATTATTTGTCACAAACGATTTAAAAAAGAAAAATAGTAATTTTTTGGTATATTTTTGTTTATAATTAATTAAACTATAGTATTTTAATATGTGTAATATCTTACATTCAATCAATAAATGCCTTAGCTATGTAGAACATCAATCACAACGTAAAAAGCATGAGAAGCTGATTTTGAAATATAAAAAAAAATGCTGATATAAGGTGAGTCTCTGAGAGACCTGTGACGCAAAGGTCAATCACCTTTTTTTGGACAGGTCTGATACCACTACTTGGACGGGAAACAGCTCTTTCATGGCCTGAGAAGCTAAAAGTGGTGCGAAAAAATTACCAAGGTGAATTATTTGAGGTTAACGTTTGCAGAAAACTTTTACAACACGCGGATAAGCTCTATGACAAAGAAATCATTCACAGTAGTGCCTCAAAGTTACGACTTGAGCCGTTTGCTGGGTCTTAAAAAATCATGAACATTGTTCAGTTGTTTTTCGATGAAAAGAAACAAAACTATTTTAGATATTGAGAAAAGGATTGGAGAATTGAACAAAGCCTGCAATTGATGTATCAGAATCATTAAAAATGCATATCATTCTCAATCACCTTCTTCAATGTTTTGATGAGAAAGAAGGCTTTGGTTTGTGGTCCGAACAGTCCAGTCAATCCATTTATCACGAGTTTTTAATCGATTGGAATAGATACAAAATTCAATGGAGGACCCTTCATACGTTTTTCAATTGCCAAAGTCTGTAGTGGAATTTTCGACACGCCATCTCTAACTGTAATAATGTTATTGAGTTTGTGTACATAAACTGTAAATATATAATAAAAATAAATATTATAAATAAACATAAGTAAACGCATTTAATAAAAAATTCCGAATTTTATTATAAAAATTAATGTTTTTGATATCTGGAGAAGAGGATCAGTCCGGATTTTAAATGAAATTATATTTTGCTGCTTTCGATGTCCTTTAAAAGATACGACGCCAATTTGAAATTCGTACAAAAATGTACAGAAATATACAGAAATGTAAGATATCGTATAAAATTTTTTTTTGGGCAAATTCGGGCATTTTGTACATTTTTTTACGTTTCTGTACGATTTGGTACGTTTATGTACATTTTTGACGCTGTATACTTGACTTGTCTTTTAACACGAATTATTTTCTGATGGAATTTGAGCTAATCTGCAAGATTAGCCGCGATATGCCAAGACATGTGAAAAAGTACAAAAATTTCGGAAAACGTATATAAACGTATATAAACGTATGAATACGTACAGAAATGTATGAATACGTACAAAACTGTACGAAAACGTACAGAAACGTACGTAAGAGTACGCAAACGTACAAAAATGTGAGAACGTAACGAAAAAAAATGAAATAAAATGCGAGACAGAAAAAGTACGAAAATGTACAGAAACGTAAGAAACCGTACATAAACGTATCAAATCGTACGGAAAGGTACGAAAGTGTACAAAATGTCCGAATTTGCCCAAAAGAACATTTCTGCACGTTTCTGTACGTTTCTGTACATTTTTGTACGTTTTCCTACACTTTCGTACCTTTCTTATTTCCGCTGGGATATTTTGACGACACTTGAATTCGTTGAGGAGTTTTGTGAGTAGCTATTACGTACAAAAATATTAACATGGAGGAATGTAAGGTGTTCCTCTATTGATGAAGGCAGTTGAAGTTCTCGATTTTCTATGTGACAATTATTGTCATGATGTTCTCGGTATAAAAGGCAATAAGTCTCATATCAGACATTACAAAAATCCTTCCCGCTAAAATTACCTTATTAAGAATAATATTGAGTAGAAATAAATTAAAAGAATCACTTGTTGATTTATAAAATGTATTGTGTCTTTTTCAGCTATATAAAAAATTGCATTGATTCTTTTAATTTTAACAATTATTTAATTTCATTTACACCTGTCATTACTTGCGAACAACCATTCACGTAGCCTAAGTATAAAACGCGTAACACTTTTAATCCGGCATTGGTGGTCAATGAAGTTTTGACATTATCTAAGTGTAAAAGACACCTAGCTATACTCTAAGAGTTTAACGGCAGTGCTGCAAATGCACTTACTGGTTTTCGGATAACGAAGACTGGTACTTCAAATATCCTGAGTCAAGTTTTCTTCGCTTTGTCAGCATAGGTATGGATTAAAATTTATTGTCTTTTACCAACAGGCTACGTATTCCAAGCCATTGTTCGCTGGCCAATAAAACACAAGATTGACGCAGCTAAAATAAGAGAAATCGAAGAAGAGTTGATCTTCACAGACGAGTTGTCAGGATTAGATTTATCTGGTATATCGAGGTCCACTTCATTTGTGTCCAAACCTGGTGGACATCCCATCCAAAATGGTGCTGACAATTTTGGTTTCCTATGAGAAACTTTCATTCGTAGGTCATCAAATTCCCAATATCGTTTCCCTTTGAAGAAGTAAGTTGTTTCTAAAAATTAAGATTTTGGGTAATTTGTTATAAATTTTTAAAATATTTTAACCTATTAAGGACCAAATGTACATAAATTTATGATTTTTTTGTTCAAAATCATACTCAATTGACTAACTAGAATGAAATCACTTTAAACTTTGTACCCATGGGTTTTTAGAGTCGCTGATTCCAAATTTGAAGTCAGTTTTCAAAATTCAAAATGGCGGATCCAATATGACGGCCAAATTTATTTAAATTAAATGAAAATGTTTGAAACTTGTTACTCGAGGGTTTATTGGGTTACTGATTACGAATCTGAAATCATTTTTTCAAAATTCAAAATGGCGGATCCAATATGGCAGACGAATTTTTGGGAATCGATCGACATCACTTCAAACTTGGACTTATTTTTTTGTTTAGTCACAGGTTACAAATTTCGTGTTAAATTTATGTACATTTGGTCCTTAATGGGTTAAACAGTATAGTAACGTTACTATATTGGAAAAAATTTAAATAAATTAATGGATAACTTACTGTTCCATTGAAAGACAGCATCGATGTTGGGTTCGACACCGCTAAATAAAGCAGCGATGCTTCTTGGATAATCCAGTTCAACTCTGTCAGTATTATCATCCAACCTGAAAATAAGGTCGTTAAAGCTTAATGTAATTGAAAACGAATTTCATTTAATGGAAATTTTTTATATTTTATGCAGGGAAATTTTGTGTACTTTGGACTGAATTTCTTTTATAGATCTAGTAATTCTTGAACCCATGTTTCAAAATTTAATTTTCATATGTCAAAAATGCATATAAATACCTCCAATATTCTGGACCACTAAAGAAGAAAGTTTTTCCATTATGTCCCCAGACCGTAGCTCCATCAATCTTATCCAAAGTTCTGGGTAGACCGAGGTCAGTTAAAGGTCGTGGGTATCCTGGTTCCAGGATGTTAGCATCAAAAACGTAGAATTTTCGACCAATGAAGAAGACGATTTTTTTGTCGTGAGGTCGTTCATAGACCGCATCCACGTGATCGATCTCGTGTGGAAATTGAAACAGGCGATTGATTTCGGCCGGATAACCGTTGTATACACCATGATTGCCGATTCGCCACAGAAACTGAAAGAAATGTAATTGTTGAGTTATTTGATTAGTTTTAAATGTTTCTGTTTTTGTAGGTCAAATTTTGTTTAAATAATACTTTAGAATGAATATTAGTAAAATTAGACTAAAGTATTTTAAAATGTTATTAAACTTGTTTTATAAAAAGAATTGCGAATAATTCTATTTAATGGTTACTATTCTCTCTTATTAACGAAATTATCGACTTTTCAAAAATAAGTTACATTCTTTAAATAACGGATTAATTTATCGTTTCCTTTCATTACTCGACTTTTAATTATAGTAAACAATGTCAGCAAGTGGTTGAAATTAACCTCCCAATAAAAGGAAATCAATTGGAACGTATATTATTATTAATCGAATGTTCGATGCCTAAAATTAAATTCTGAAACTTCTCCAATCTTTCTGCACTCCGAATTATTTGAAATTTATAATTTATAATTAAACTTTTTTAACTTGCGACGTACATTTTTTAAACACGGAAATCCTACGAAAATGGCAACTCCGGAGATTTTGGAGTCAGATTTTGAAAATTCAAAATAGCGGGACCAAGATGGCTGACTGAATTGTTTAACCCATTAAGGACCAAACGGACACTTTTTCATGGAAATTTGAAATGTGCGTTTGTCATATAATTCCCGAATTGAAAAAATTCGATATTACTCATTGCTGGCGTAAAATTTATCGAACTTCACGAATCTGCCATTCAAATTGAAGAAAAATGCAAATTCAAATTGCTTCGATTAGTTAAATGAAAAAGTTTTTTTTTACTAACATTTTATTTTTAGCAAGATTTTTGCATTGAAATCGGACATAGAAATCTCGGTAAAGTCCATGGATCTTAAACTCCATGGATCAAAATTCTATATGGCGGCTTGAAGTAGAAAAATGTTACTATTTCGTTATTTCCGAAAATAATGATTCCAAAACAAGATTTTCTTGCATAATCTGAAACCTTAAGGTAAAAGTATACTTCTGATAACAAATTTTATTCAACAAATATTAATCAACCTTATACATTGAAAATGGTGAATCCAAAATGATGGAAAAATTATTAATTTCTTCTCAATTTTGATAATAATTTTTGCATAAGGTCGTTAATCACGAATTTTAGGTTTGCTTTGAATTTATAAAGTTGAATATTAAAATTGTTAGCAAAGACATTGCATGTCTTACGACATCCGATTATGCAAGAAAATCTTGTTTTGGAATCATCATTTTTGAAAAAACGAAGTGGTGTCAATAGGACATACATTTTGAAGTTTAAGGTCCAAGGACGCTTTTTCTTCACTTTATTAAGATCTCCTTACGCGATTTCAATGCAAAAATACTACTGGAAACAGAATTTGAGTAAAAAAACTTTTTGTTTAAATAATAGAATGCAGCGATTTGGATTTGCATTTTTCTTAAATTTGAATCGCAGATTCGTAAAGTTCGAAAAATCTGACGTCAGAAATGAGTGGTACAGAATTTTTCAGTACCGGAAATATATGACAAACAGACGCTGAAATCTTCCATGAAAAAGTGTCCTTAATAGACTAAAGCTAAGCTGTGAAGATGAAACAGTTATTTTTTTAGATATTTTAGTTCCTCATTCAGAAATTAAAAAAAATCATTTTTTATGAGACAATCTCCGTTTTTGACATATTCAACCAAATTTAGTCTAGTTGACATGGAATGCACGAAGGACTTTTTTGTAACTAAACCTCGGCAAACTTCCAAGAATTATCAGGGATTCAAAAACAATGAAACGGAATTTAGTCGTATCAGTTTTTATAGTGTTGTGTGACGTGCCAAATTCGGAATTGTCTCAATTTTTATTTCCACGAATTTCGAAATTTCGTTTTTTCGCAACTACTTTTGATTTCTATTGCTTTAAATGAGAAAAAAATTAATTCTGAAAATATAATTGGTAACATTGCAATTCCTAACAATTTTGATTTCAAGAATCGACAAATTTTGATTGATTTATTCAATTATGAAATTTTACTTTTTATATATTTCAAAATAATGAATTATAAATATCTTAATATTTAGAACCAGAAAATCCCATTACTTAATATAGTAGAACTTCACTTTATTGTCCTACTCAGGGTTTTGCCTTTCACTTTGTTGTTCGACAAATGCGCATCGTTTCTTAGGCACCTTCCAGCCGTATCGCCAATCACAATAGGCACGACACTGAAATTATGGAAAAGGGAAGAGAACTAACATTACCTGCGCTAAATACGTGAACGGAATCTCGCTAATAATGTGAAGGTGCTAACAAAGTGAAGAACAATAAAGTGAAGTTTTACTGTAGAAAATATATTAGTTCACTTTAATATCGTTGATAAGAAGTATGATTCCAACAATGTGAGACTACATCTCTTTTCACGTATACATTTTCCCAATTTTAGTGAACTTATTTCATTGAAATTTTCAAAATCCTGGGTACAAAATCAAATGGAGGAGCTTAACATATCAATCATTTATATGAATGTTCAACGACGTTGCATTATTTGTCTGGAACCTGAGGTGTTTTATCATATTTTACATCTACCGTCTAAAAATACGACCCTCTCCGGTTCGGACACATTCGTAAGAAAAATTGCGCAATTACGTCGGAAACTACTACATTATATTACCTTATTCAAATGGTAGAACCGATTTTTATATTTTCGATTATTTTCACTATAAAGTGTACATAATGTACAAAAAAAATAAAATGGCAAGACTTACCCGTCCTTTGAATACAAAGACTTCCGTGCGAATCATGCTGATGGCATCGTAATCCGTGTCGCACTTGTCCGGAATGACCTTTTTGGGTGATGTCCAATGATGTCTGGTTCGATGTGTAGACCTGAAAGTCGGCTTGGTCCTAGCTGTGGTCGTCGTTCGCCGCGTGTAAGGTGTCGTATACGACCACGGTCTCATCGTCGTTGTGGTAGTGGTTGTGGTTGTGGAGGTTGTCGAAGGGTTTGTGGGTGCACTTGGGTAATGTTTGTGAGGATTGTCGTAATCCGGCCTCGTGGGGTAGTAATCCGGTCGTCTTGGCCTATGCTCCGGGTGGTGAGGTCGTGGAGGCCGAGTCCTCCATGGTCTCTCCGTCGTTGACGTCCTTGTTCTCGGCGTGGTTGTTGTCGTGGTCGTCGTAGTAGTCGACGGTCGAAAAGACGGTCCCTTTGGTACATTTCCCCAGAGGCGACCTTCCGGAGAACCTGGAAAGAACGATTCAACGCCTTTGTGAAATTTGAAGCACTTGAATCTTTTCTATAATACATTTATCAAGGGAACTTACAGTTGATTATAAAGGAAAAGGTTCACAATTTCATTAAGATATTTATTATAAATGTTATCATTATTATTTTGTTTAAAAGGGACTATAACATTTAGCATTTTCGAGTTATGTTTTCAAGAATATAACATAGTAACATTCAAAATACCGATTTTGGTCGTCTTTCAATTTTGTTAAATGACAGTGATGTGCAGGACTAAATTTAACAAATCATGGATTTATGACGCCATAACATTAAATGTCTAACTTTCCGCCCTTCTGATTACACACGTAAATTGCATGTAAAAGTAGCGAAACCCAGGACCATAGCAGAAATCGACTAGAATGTGTGAATACATCGTGTTTCACCGCAGCTTTAGCATATCCTCGCAAGTGTCGAGTATCCTGTTACAATTGGTAATCCGATTAGCATGAGCGTAGCACATACTCGTAGATTCTACCCTGTTGAATTTGTAACATGTCGCTCCAGGTATCTCTTTACGATTTTCTAACGAAATGCGGTTTGTCGAATCTCTCTGGAGTTGCATTAACATCAGCTCGCATATTTTTGAAAAGAATTCGCAATATTTTCTTTATGTGATTCGATTCATATTGATGTAAATGATAATAATGATTTTTTGTGGTCACAAACGCGAATGGTGTAAAGTCAGGTATATTTATTAGTTACATGAAATAACTCTAAGTTGAACTTTCATATTTCGACAAAAATGTTCCGAGGAAAGCAAGTACCCGAAGTGGTAAAATCGAATCACCATTTTTTAAACTTCTGCCTGTGTAAAGTAAAATTAATTTCAGCGAAATCCGTTCAGAAATGGTGGAGAAATATCGAAATTATATCTCACGAAAAAATCACGGTACGAGATATGGTTTAGAACCCCCTTAGGATATGTACTTGCGGGTTTAAGTGAAAAAGTCCGCATTGGTAAGCCACGTAAAATCTATTACGTTTTTTCGAGATTCTGTCTCTGTAAAGATAAACTTAATTTCAGCGAAATCGGTTCAGAAATGGTGGAGAAATACCTGAAGTACTAGGAGATGTACTATCGGCATTAAGTGAAAAGAATCAAAATTGGTAGGCCAGAACATGTTGCACTTTATTCGTAATAATGTCTTTATTCTCTCCAATAAAGGAGCATGTCCATAAATCCACAAGTTAACAAAATCGTTGTTAATTTTATACATTCGAAAATGCATACCTAATATTAGTAGTAAAAGTTATTTATTTGCAGCATGTTGCTAACTTAATATTGGTCGTACAGTACATTTTTTCACTTTAAATAGAATTTCTTGCTCTACGCAACTCTTTTATCAAAATATTTGTATTTTTGTTAGTTATTAGTAAACCTTCAAACTATACTATAGTATAACCTTCAATAACTATTGGACAGAATTTCATATGAACTTACAATATTTATTGTCAACGTTAATAAGTCAGTTACTATCGGCCTGATTATTTTTCCAGATCATTTATCGATTTTATTATTTGCAAACAGTAGAATGATTTAATTATTTTTCCACATCACACGAGAATCTGTGGCATATATTCATTCTCCGAAGAAATTAAAACACCAAAAATGTGCATTACGTGACATATAGTTACTTCTTCCACCGTTAGGTGTGATCGCTCTTATGGGAGTCCCACATTTCGCACCAAATAGACAAATGGATTTCCATTTTGTGCATAAGATGTCATATAATCACGTATCGGTTAACCCATTAACGCTCAGACGGACGAATTGTCAGCATTAGTTTGAACATCGATAATTTGTATATAAATGCCTTTAGAAAAATATGAGCTCTACTGTTTCTAACGTAAAATTATATGCTCTTTCAGAATCTTTCAATAGAATTTCGAGAAAATGAATTGCAAAAAAGTTATACACGTTTTTCTGTTAAAAAACATGGTTTTTTACGTTTTGTTTTTCACAAAAACATCACTTTCACCTCGAAATGACGTTGGGAACATATCTAAGTTCAAAATATCGCGTCCATGGACCCCCAGGATTAAAATGTACCATATCTGAATTCATAACTCAAGATGGCAGTTTTCAAAATGGCTCCTAGAAGCTCAAAATTCTTTTTAAAACTTAACCATTTTTTTCTTAAAAACTATGGACTTTAGAGAAAATTTTCTAAGAACAACAATGCTTTGGAATGAGTCAAAGAATACTCTCAAATTTTATCAGCATGCAATAATGCACTACTTGATTTTTCAAAAATTTGAAAAATCGAAATTTTTAAAAAAGTTATTTTAAAAATTTGAGTAGGTTCTTTAAATAGTTCTAAAATATTTCTATTCTAAGAAAATTTTCTCTAATGCCTATAGTTTCCAAGAAAATAAATTATTGGTCTTGAAATATAGAAAAGTTTAATAATTTATTTTCATGAAAACTATAGACTTTACAGAAAATTTCCTTAGAACAAAAATATCTTAGAATTATTTAAAGAAGCTACTCAAATTTTTTCAGATATTTTAAATGATTTTTTTCAAAATTTCGATTTTTCGAATTTTTGAAAAATCAAGCAGTGTATTACTGCATGTTGATAGAATTTGAGAGAATTCTTGGACTTATTCCAAAGCATTGTTGTTCTTAGAAAATTTTCTCTAAAGTGTATAGTTTTTAAGAAAAAAAATGGTTAAGGTTTAAAAAGAATTTTGAGCTTCTAGGCGCCATTTCGAAATCTTCTATGTTAAATTATGAATTCTGTTATGGTACATTTTAATCCTGGAGGTCCATGGACGCGATATATTTAACTTAGATATGTTTCCCAACACAATTTCGAGGTGAAAGTGATGTTATACTGAAAAACAAAATGTAAAAAACAATGTTTTTTAACAGAAAAACGTGCATAGCTTTTTTACGGTTCATTTTATCGAGATTTTATTGAAAGATTCCGAAAGGGCATACAATTTTACGTTGGAAAAAGTGGAGCTCAAATGTTTCTAAAGGCATTTATATACAAATTATCGATGTTCAAACTGATACTGAAAATCCGTCCGTCTGAGCGTTAATGGGTTAAAATACATCTGACTTGACGGTGGTAACCGATTTATTAACGTTTTTTATAAACATCCATTGGCCTTAATATTCATTATTATGTCAACATATTATTGGGAAAATTCAGGTATTCAAGACCTGATCAACAGCTGCCATTGATGCTTTTTCAATGATTAGTGATAAAAAAATATCTCACCCACGTCGAATAATTGAAAATGAATATTTTAGTGTCTCCGAATATTTTGGAGCATTATTAATTGAAACAAACAAAAATACAAATAATTTAATAAAAAAGTGGCGTATAGTAAGAAATTTTCTTTAAAATGAAACTAAACAAACTTTTCTTTATAACTAAAATTAACCGAGATAATGGAGGTTTATATTTAGAAAAATAAGACCCCTGGATTATAGGGGCCTTCTTTATTCACGATTCATTTTGACTCTACATTTGCTATATAAAATCGCAGAAACCCGAGTTTATTGAACTACTGTTAGAAACATAAAGTATAGACGAATTTTTGGTAATTTTTTCAACATTTAAAAAACTGACCATCTGTACAAAAAATGGTTTTAAAATTTTGAAAAGAATTTTTGTAGTCTTGCTCTTAAAAATTCGTGGAAATAAATATTTTTATCAGAAAGGTAATTTAAAAAATTTTTAAAAATATGTACTGCAAGATTTTATGGTCTGATTATTTTCGTGTTTAAATAAATTAACTGAATGGAAGGATTAAAAACCTGGATAGCTCCTCAGGGCGCCCTGGGACGGGCTTGTACTGTTTGGAACAAAGGTTCATAGCGGTTCATAATAGTTCATTTGCACATTTTAATAATAACATAGTAGAAAAATTAAAATTAAAAAATATGTCCGAAAAAAGGTCCAATTTGATGGACACCCATCAATGCCGGAAATTACACAATTGTCCTTTCAATTTCAATCAAGTATTTTGAATCAAAATCGAAGTTTAAAAAAATTGAAAAGTACACATCATATTATTTTCGAGATCGCTCTTGAAGATTCTGAAATCGAAATTGAGTTTTAGCCGCCAGGAATTCCAATATTACGATAAACATGAAAAAAGTCCAAAATTTAGAAAATGTTTATTCTTATCAATTTTTTTCAAACTCCCAGAATATTCGGATTGCATCCAAACTGTAAAGAAAATTAAAGAAAATATCTAGATTTTCGGAAAAAATGTTACTTCTATACCTGACTTCATTTTAACGTCCTCAAAATGGAGTCTCTAATGAAGGCGAGGATGCCCAAGAGCATAGATGTTTTCCGCCCCGGAGATGGAACCTCCAAAACTAATAAATTCGGTTAAAGTATAATAAGAGCTAATACCTAATACCAAATTTGAGTGTTTTATCATGTGAGAAAGTTTGAAAAATCGTTGATGATGTCGCGGATAATATGTATAGAAAAATGCAGTAATCTAAGTAGTAACAGTCTGTTTGTACTGCCAACAAAAACTGCGGTCTATTACTACTTGAATCCACGGCCGGGGGGTCACGATTTTTAATGGCAATTTTTGTACGTATTCTATGGAGAAAATAAAAATATACGTGTTTCAGCATTTTATCCAATGGGCTTTGGTTTGTATACAATAAATTATTGCAATTCACGTTCTTATTGCCATGTATATATCAACTTTGGAACGTCAGATACATTCCCCTTGAAACATTCGAATGCCTGACATCCGCATCATAACAGCGAATTCCTGTAAACATTTCAAAAGTCGAATGGCATTTTTATATTAATTAATTGATGATTTTTGCGTCCTTCTCTCCATTTAAATGTAATTGCTAATTTGAAATTCTTTAAACTAGTTTAACCAGCGGCGGCAAGAAAAGATTTTCTTTTAAGTACTGTAATATACTATTCTTTTGCCATTTTGAAGTACACTCGATCTTTTTCCCTTTTGAGAAAATTTAAAAAAGAATTCTATAAAGTTTTATAACTTAAATATTGCAAAGAAATATGGTCGTATACTTTTAAAAATATTCCTATCGTATGTAATTTACTGCATTATTGCATTTTGGGGGTAATATAATATAAATATAAATATTTCTCTTAATAACAGATTCATTCGTTGGAAAAATATGTCACGCAATATAAAATACGAAATAGGAATGCTATAAAATAGAACACTAGAATTATCGCTGCTGCAGATTAATCGAAGTTATCATGAAAGTCGTTAGAAACATTTATTTTTTTGACGTATCATACCAAATTCTAGTCATATATGTATACGACTTATTCTGCGATACTTTTAATATTTAGGAAACTGAACAAAAACTTTGGTATTATAGATGAACAAAAAAATTCGTTTATGTAAAGTGGATGTAGGAAGATATCGCATAATAGCTTTGTTTGAGGGAGAATTATAATTTCCGAATGAATGATGCAAAATACCTTATTCAAAATATATAGGACAGTTTTTTACAAGAATCTTTAGAAATAACGTATTATGATTTTCTTTCTTTAGAAATAACGTATTATGAGTTTTAAGGTATTAATTTCAATGTATTGTGAGTACTTAATTACTCACATTTTCATATTCCTCATTACCCCCCAAAATGTAATTTTATTTTGTGAAATATTATTTCTAAAGGGTCTTGTAAGAAACTACCCTATATTTTTCGTCTTTGGGAGGGAAAAAATGAGCTTTTTAAATAGGACCGAAAAAATTGTAATTGACCGAAAAAACTATTGTGCGATATCTTCCTATATATAGGAAGTATATAAACTGTATATAAACAAATTTTTTTGTTCGTCCAGAATACCAAACTTATCAAGTTCAGTTTCCTAAATATTGAAAATATCGCAGAATTACTCGTATACTTACTTATATGACTAGAATATGGTATGATAAGGCCAAAAAATAAGTGGCTCTATAATATTAAATTCATGATAACTTCAATTATTCTCCAAAAGCGATAATTCTAGTCATTTATTTTACACCATTCCTATTTTGTATTTTATATTGAGTGAAATATTTTTCCCATTATAAAATTTTAAATACTTCTTTTTTAGATTTTCTGAAAAGTGGAAAAGATCGAGCGTACTTCAAAATGGTAAAAGAATAGTATATTACAGTACTTAAAAGAAAATCTTTTCTTGCCGCCGCTGGTTAAACTAGTTTAAAGAATTTCAAATTAGCAATTACATTTAAATGGAGAGAAGGACGCAAAAATCATCAATTAATTAATATAAAAATGCTTCGCATTCGACTTTTGAAATGTTTACAGGAATTCGCTGTTATGATGCGGATGTCAGGCATTCGAATGTTTCAAGGGGAATGTATCTGACGTTCCAAAGTTGATATATACATGGCAATAAGAACGTGAATTGCAATAATTTATTGTATAAAAACCAAAGCCCATTGAATAAAACGCTGAAACACGTATATTTTTATTTTCGCCCTAGAATACGTACAAAAAATTGCCGTGAAAAATCGTGATCCCCGACAGTGGCTTCCCCTTGTTAGATTACTGCTTTTTTCTTTGTAAAATCCGCGACTTCAACAACGATTTTTTAAACTTTATCACATGATAAAATACTCAATTTGGATTTAGGTGTTGTCTCTCATTATTCTCTAACCGAATTGATCAGTTTCGATGGTTCCATCTCGATGGCGGAAATGACGTAAGCTGGTGGGCATCCCTTGTTAGAAAAATTTCTGGATGTTCCAATAAAACGCAATTGTGAGTTTTTCATCGAAGAATATACTGGATTTTTTCAGATTTAATTTTTATCGCCTAATTGGAAATCTTGATGATTGAAACAGAATTTTGACCTCGGGATCTTGAAGAGCTCAAGAATAGTCGGATATGTTCAAAATTTTCCAACTTCAATTTTGATTCGAAGTTGATTGAAATTGTAGTGAAAAAAATGTTTCAGGCGTTAATGGTCAAGCACATTGCAGGATTGATGCCATTCAAGTTTTTGTTTGCTCATACTGAAACGTTTCATTAAATCCAATAGTAGGTTGTGCGATTGTAAAGGAAAAAAAAAACGATATTACTTGGCAGATTGTGTGACAATTTCGATCTCCACCTAACAATTAGCGTTGGGTTCGGAGAAGTAACCTCATCTGCCGATTGCAGACGAACGAGGGAGGATGGTGTGCACGGATGAACCGTAGAATAATTAATATTCCCTAACACGGGGAGACAACTGCGGCTAACCGAGCGCGATTCGAGGGACATAGAACTATACGCGTTCAAACCCAGTACGGGGATTGCCGTATTACGCAGGACGTCAATGACACTAACATCCCGACTACCCTGACAGATCTGCATTTTTATCGGCTCTCATCTGGGTTTACGTGTATCTATCGCGCCTAGATTTGCATAAACCCAGAACGATATATATCGTCGGTTAATATGCCGCCGGCGCGAAACGTCCCGGAAAAGGTGTCACGTTTTTGATTGTTCGTACGTAAATATTTTCCGATGCTTTAACATCCGTTTTATGCAAATATCGCTTCACACAAGTTACGATATCGCGTACGGTTAAAATTTTAATTTACATTTCTGGACATATTATGTCATCCTATCACAATTTTCTAACAATGGGTTTAAATTATTATCATTTCACTTTATTTCGATACTGGCGTTGGCATTCGACACCTGACATTCATAGAATAAAAAAAGAACTATGTAAAATAACACTTTTTCTCGATGTCATTAAAATTCTCTCAAAGAACCCGTTCGGTTGCTACACCCAGAATGCTGACTATTGAAGTTAGTTCTAAACTACAACCAAGTTTGTTTAAGCACCTTCGCGACGTAGGTTGGGTCAAGAGTAAATAATAATCAATATTCTGGAGTTAGCAATTGAACCCATTTTTGGAGGGTTCAAACCATTCTGACAATGAAAAAATTAGAGTTGTGCAATCGAACCAAAACGATGGTTTGGTTACTATAACTAAGATTCTGATTGCTCGAACTAAGAATTCTTCTTTTTCTTGATTCAACTACTCTCGCTGATTGTAGTAGCGTCTATTTGAGTTAGAGCTGAACAAACGAACCAGTTTGGTTGCAGAGTTTCGGAACCAAACAAGTTTCATTACCCTAGTAGAAAATGCGACCAGTTTCTGGCCATTTTTTCTGGTCTACATGCTATAACTAATGGAGCCCAGAAAAACTGGCCAGAAAATGGTCTAATTTTCTACCAGGGTATTGGTTATTGTAATCACACCATTTCATTTTGATAACCAATCGTTTGGGTGCGTCAACCAAATTAGAAGCCACGGATTCGGTTTGATTAGAAGATGTAATTTGCTTTTTCTCTTGTTTCGTACTTACAAACCGCAACCAACCAAACTCATGAAAACAAATAGCATTTACGAATTGACGATTAAATTAATATACCTAAATCGCTTAATTTGACTTCTAATGTCGATAAATTCTTAACACAGAAAATCAGGTCGCGGTCGCAGCTGCATCACCATCTGCGTCAGAGCTGACAAATATACAGGAGAATAATGGATGATATGTTTGGTTGTACATGCATGGATAGATCGACGATCAAATTCGTTTTATAATTCCAAGTATTTTGATTTTGCCCAAACGTATTTGGGTAAATGTAATTTCTCTTTCGCTTTCAATAATACGGAAACTATTGGCATACATTCGAACCAAACTTTTAATTCCAATAAAGCGAGATATGCAAGGATCTTCAAACGATCAATAAATTTCGCGGATGCACCAGTTGCGGGTGATCAGCTGTAAAACGCAACCGCGAATCGGTGTTCCTGATTGAATAATGCCTCGTTATTTCCCCGGCCTAACAAAGAGAAATCATTGGGGACGATTTGAAAAGGGTCGGTCGAGGTCCAAAATCAATGACTTTGGAGCGACCGCGGCTCGATCGAAAGAATCGCGACTGCTCGATTAAACGAGGGTAATTGACAAAGCGGGAGAATGCGGCTATTGTAATTATTAGGGCCGTCTCGGGATTACGATTATGGTTATGCATGGGTCGCGGGTGACTAGTTATCGAGCCAGATGATGGTCCTTCGGGACATCCGTCGCAGCTGCAGTCCAACGGTTGGAGTGGGTCGGCACGGTGGCGGCGGGAACCATCAGTAACAATTAACAGTCCGCTCGTTGGGATTCTCTGCGAATTTTGTTGACGTCATTGAAACAGAAGCCAATTTCTCCTACATGTGCTTTTCCATTCTCCAAAATGGTCCACGATACTTTGGTGGCAATTAATTTTTTCATTTATGAGGAATTGTTCGAAGGCGCCATTACTTCCACAATTAGCATAGGGGGTCCAGTTTTTTATTGCAAATCTCATCAGTTGCGCACGTCCCAATATATTTTGCACCATCGTTTATCAAATTATACATTTATATACGTCAAACTATATACGTTTCATAAAAAAGTATACAAAACGAATTCTCATTCCAAAATGAAAAAAAGCAGGTACGTCAACTTCAGCTGAGTTTCTCCCTTATCCTTCGCCAGTCACTGGGGGTCCCGCAGACCTCACGATGAATTTAAAGGTAAATAATTCTTTTTATTAGTTTTAATTTGGAAATATTGGAACACCTCTCGGTAATATAAAGTACTACCAATAAATTTCTGGTAATGCCGCTGTCTGACAAACGTCAGTATATTCGTAGTCCGTTATAAAAGTTAGTCAATTTCGTGGTGGGGTCCAGGGTCATTAGAGAAAATAAAAAAGCTTTTTTGTAATTGTGTGCGTAAATCTCGTGCGTAAAGTAATTTTGATGCCTGTTTTTCATACGTAAAGTTCACTTTTACGCACTCTCTTTACGCACCCAATTACAAAAACTAGGATATCTAACATGGGTGTAAAGTATAACGTTACGCATCGGTCGGGAATTTCACACATCACTCGGTGCCTCGCATGTACATATAGTTCCCGCCCGGTGCGTAAAAGTACAATTTACACCCTTGTTAGGTAATATACTATTATTTCATGATTCATGTAGTATAAATAGTCGAAATAACACGGTAAAAAATACGTATTGTACATCTATTATTGACTGTCAATAATATTATGAGACATATATTATTTATAGTTTTAGAGATGGCTTACAATTTAAGAGTTCGTAATATTCGCAAGCAATTAGAAAAGACTGAGGAAGATGAAACTATTGGCAGAGATGCTTCAGAAATTTTCGATTATCAGGATGTAAATTACTTTATTTGTTAAGTTATATATCTTATATTAAAAAATTATGTATAAATAAACAAAGTGTGTAGTTAAAAATTATGTATTTTATTTTTTAAAGATTATGCACTTCATTCATTTAAATCAATACCTTTTTTAAATTGTACATCAATAGACTATTTTTTTTCTACAAGACCGCAATCTGCAAAGTACGCCCAGAAAATTTTAATAAAAAAATATTGAAAATATAATAAGTTATGATTTTTCAAGTAAATAAAGTCATTTTCTGCACTTTTTTTTGTTTGTAATTTTCTTTACTATGTTAGATACAAATTCATAATTTGGGATGATTGAACAACGTCTCAGAATTTTTACGGTACAAACTTGCTACAGGTTACTCTTCTGATGCAGGCACGATTTTAAGCATTGGGGTCCGGTAGACCCCGTGTGTCGTTCTTAGCATTTTTAGCAGGTGTGATAGTCGTAGGTTAAAAATAATTTTTTTAAATTTGTTAAAAATACCTTTCCTACCATTTTCGAGATTGCTCCATCGATTTCCGCCGAAAAAAATGATAATTTACGCTAATATTTTATAAATTAAAATAAAAATGATTTATAAATAAAAATAAAAATGAATTTTTAGTTTTTTTAAATTTTTTCCTGTGAAACGGTTTATAATTAATGAAATTCATACATAAAAAAGTGATCCCGATTGTTGGAGAACCCGTTTTATTAGAGAAAATGTATAAATTAAAAAAGACCTGAAAAATATGGAATGCAAACTTTTTTCCGAAATAATCATTTTTTTGCCATTTTCTCGACGGAAATCGATGGAGCACATTTAAAAATAGTAGCGAAGGTATCTTTCAACAAATTTTTTTAATTCTTTTCAGTGGAGAAACAGAGCTGAAGATGACATACTTGTTTTTCAAGTTTCGGGATGAGAAGGATTAAAGAAACGGACGGAAATTAAGGTTTTAACGATAAGTTTCAGTCATATTCCCACCCCGTAAAAAAAGTCTTATCTCTACTTGAATGTGTATTTAAGGTCATCAACATCTTTGCAACATTTTTGAATTGTGTAGATGAGTTTTGGAAGGAACAATACATATGGAAGAATGAATAAATCGTTGCAAAAACTTCTATTTGCTTGTTCACACAGAGCAATTAAAATGGTCAATTATGTAATATTGTATTTATACTAAAAAAATGCAACACAAAATGAATGAAAAGGTATAAAAGTGTCGTCTTCAGAAGTGTTCATGATAAATAATTTTGACCAAATTAAGATTTAAAAATATCTCGTGAATAATGTTTTTCTTAATCTTGAAGATTTATTAAATAAATAAAAATTACGATATGTAATTACACTTCCTTTTTTCTTTTTAGTTTCCTTGTTTCTGAAGATTTCTAAAATGTTCATGAAAATAATAAATAAAAAAAACAATGGCGGTTAGAAAAATGTGTTGGATAGCGGTTATGATGAGTCCCCCTTTAATGTAGAATGCTTTCAATAATAGAAAAATGTCATCTTTCACCGCAAAGTGGAAATCCACTTTTGAAATCCCTTTATATTTCTGGTACATACTCAGGATAACGATAAAGATATTATATTTTGTATTTTTCATGACATTGAGAAAATATGCAGTATTTTCTTTAACAGTTCTTGAACGGCATATTTTAAGCTAGAGTGCAATAGATCAATTTTTATTTTGTATCATTATTGACAATGTTCAATAATATATATAATGAACACTCAAGCATAATTTTCTTTTTCACTTATTACGAATACATCGATGAATTTCAAAAGCTTGTTTTCGTATTTATTAACTTCTGCATGGAAACGTTCATAACAAAACGTAAATAAAGAGTTGGTTAATCTCAACTTAAAAAGTACGGGGAGTTAATTAAAACTTTTGCAGGATTTATATCCGATATCCGTTAAACGAAATTCGGGAGAGTAAAAAACTGGAAGCATATAGTAGCCTTTCAAATCGAAACTAGTGTAATTCGCGTGCACATGGGGTAGAAGTTTGCAAACAACTTTATAAAAGTTAAAGAAGTGTTCGAATAAAAGCTCGATAAGATTTAATGTATACGGATTGATTAAATACTTTATTATATGTGGTTTTATCGTGTTCTTCGAAGTAGTTCTTCCTGTAAATTTCTGAATATAATTTATATCTTAGTAATATTTATGGTGGAATTAAAAATTTACATTTCTTACATACTGTTACTAAAATTTTCTGAAACTTTAAATTATTACAATGCGATAGTTTTCTTCGAAATTCAGTAGTTAGAACTTTTTAAATTTGGCGTTAAATTATGTGATTTAAGTTTTCAGTTTTTTGTCCAGAAATAAAAGATAGTGTGGTGGACAATAATTAACCCATTTAGAGGTATGTTTTTGTACTGAAGAACTTATTTGTATTTTAAGCGGTGTATGAGTGTTTGTGCTTCATTTTATAAAGTCAGAATAACAAAATTCAATATGCAGGCTCTGATATATCGGACAAATTGAAACAAATAATCGGATTCATCCAGAGTTTCATAATGTCAGGGTTTTGATGATGCTGAATGCGAAATTTATATGAATTTATTAAATTAAAAATAGCAAATCTAATATGGTTTTCAACATTTAAATCAGCGGAATTAATATGTCATAGGCTTTAGTTAAAAGTTGCGCTTGTTTAACGCTGATGATAACATTTTTTTGTACCTATACATTGCTAGTGATACCGCCACTGTAGCTCCAATTTACGTTATTTTTTAAACGTACCATTGTAAAACTACAGTTGCCAACCAAATTTATTTGTATTCTCAAAAAATAAAAATTGTATACATTTTTAAAAGTATCTAAAATAGACCTTTTGAAATTTCGACTGGCAGATTGCCACGTCCTTAAAAAATTGCTGAAACCAGAAAAATGGATGTAAAAAATTATTATTCTAAGTTATTATTTTGAAATCGCTAATCATGAATCTGATGTAATACTTATAAAATTCAAATTGGCAGATAAACTATGGCCGGCGAAATTAAAAATTTCTTATTCGGTTTTTGGGATGTTTTCTTAGGAATCTAAAGTCGTATTTCAAGATTTCATGATGATTTTCGATATGTCGATCGAACATTTGTAAAGTATTGGAATTGCAGGTTGCTACCCTCTGATTTTGGACATTGGTAACGTTAATGACATACTTTGAGGTGGTCCTTAGAAATCTAATTATACAAAAAAAAATATAAACACCAGAACATAATACCGGACGACGTTGATGATGATGACGGTGACAATGATTCCGATGATGCCGGCGATGATGACACCGATGCTGATGATAAGGATGATGATTATAATTATATATTAGAGGGATGCCCAAAAACGCACAACAGTTTTCTCGAAACCAAATATAACACTCTAAAAATAAAGAAAATTTATGACAAAAGGTTTGTCACAAAGATGATTAACGTTAAAGCAACGAAATACTATAAGTAAGGTTTATTAGTAGCAAATTTTGCGCCGCCTGTCTCGAAGTTCTTTCATTGTAGTATATAAAACAACAAAATGGGAGAAGAGGAATACCGAAAACAAATTATTGCGGTGCGGAGTTATCTGCTATATGAGAAAACTCGGAGGCATTGAAATTTCTTTCCCGTTATACAGTTGTGCGGTAAAAGCGTTGAAGAAGCGCGAACTGGAAAGACAAAAGGGGCAAGATGAAAGGCGGCAAAACGTCGGAAAATAAACAAAGTGGCTGTAATTCATTCGGAATGAATAAAACGAAAACACTACTGAAATACTCTTAAAAAATTCTTTCCGTGTGTAGATTTTTTATCCAGATAATTTATTCGTTTCCTGCGAAATGTCCCAAAGTCACTTGAATGTGCGAAGATGAGCAAACATAGTTTAGAAATGATACAAGCGATTGCACTTCTAATTTACGAGTTTAAGACGTTTCATTTATCAAGAGAAATTATACTGCCATAATCTTAATTGGTAAAACCGCATTCGAAACCACAATTTGGAAAGTTAGCGCTTATGACATCTGAATTGGTTCAACTAAAGTGATTCCTGCAACTGAATAATTTAGCTTTAGTGTATTTTGAGTTGATATAACCAAACACCTTTTAATAAAGTTTAACTCGCAATCTACAATTAAATATTGTGTGTTTTTGTTTAATCCTTTAACTACCAAACGTATGAATTCTCAAAATGTACATTGTCCTACTGTTAAACGAGTAAGTAGGATTACATCCAAGAATAAAACATTTCCTTTTTAACCATACGTAAGAGAAACTACAGGGTACTTCGCAATAGTTACGTATATGTCACTTTCAATAATAACACTGGGTAACAAAAAAAAAGTCGATTCTTGTTTATCTTAAAATTCTTATGTTTATCGAATCTTTAGGTCTCCGTGAAAAAAAAAAGAGGTCACAAACATTTTTTCCTTTGGTCAGTTCCATGCAAATCGAGATAAAAGTGCCGAAAATTGCTTTTTTAGCATTTTTTTAATCCTTATGTGTACAAAATGCGACGTGATACAAATTTCTAGTAGAGCTTAAATGAAACCTTAAAACATGAACTTTTCGACGAAAAATTAAAAACTCACTCTTAATAGTGGAGGAACTATATCGTCATATTTGTAAATTTTAATAACTGCGGGCGTTAAAATTGTATCTATAGCAAATTTCAGAGGTAAATTTCGTGTTGTATTTTATATAAATGTTTCTCAAAAAAGCCTTAATGTAATAATACAATTAACCCATTAACGCCTGAAATGGCATGTTTTATTCTTCATTATCAATCAAGTATTTCATATCAAAATCGAAGTTGAAAACAATTGAAAGGTACATATTCTATTGTTTTCGAGGTCGCTCTTCAAGATTCCGCGGTCGAAATTGAGTTTCAGCCATCAGGAATTCCAATATGGCGCCGAACTTTTAAAAAAATTCCAAAAAATTGGGAATTATTTATTCCTATCAATTTTTTTCGAGCTATTAGAATATTGGGATTCTGTTGAAACTGTGAACAAAGGTGACCAAAACACTTCAATTTTAAGGAAAAATTTTACTTTTATACCCCACATCATTGTAACGACCTCAAAATGGCGTCAACAATGAAAATTTCTTTGAAAAATTTCTGAACGTTCTAACTCAAAAACTACAAGCTGTTGTAAAAAATGCTAAGAATGAAAAGTTCTTAGAATTAATCGAGAAATATAGTGGAATTTTTTCAGATGTTTGTGATGACATTTTGAGAAATTTTTTTTCAAATCATAATTTATTTATGAAAAATTCTGAAAAAGTTTGGTGTATTCACTTATAAATTCTACGAGTTTTTTGTTCTTTGCAATTTTTTCCAAAAGTTAATAGTTTTTAGGG
This sequence comes from Trichopria drosophilae, assembly GCA_030407085.1. Taxonomy (NCBI): domain Eukaryota; kingdom Metazoa; phylum Arthropoda; class Insecta; order Hymenoptera; family Diapriidae; genus Trichopria; species Trichopria drosophilae. The sequence goes on along the minus strand of CM059585.1, from coordinate 84,622,075 downwards.
GGAAAAAATCCTATAATATTTGAAATTCATTTCCTCGAAAACTATCTACTTTTCGAAAAAATTGCAAAGAACAAATAACTCATAGAATTCATCAGAGACTACACTAAATTTTTTTTCAGAATTTTTTGTAAATAAATTACAATTTTGAAAAAAATATTGAAAAAAAATGTCTCTAAATGTCATCAAAAAATTTAAAAAAAATTCCACTATATCGCTTGATAAATTTTATGAACTTTTCATTCTGGGCATTTTTTTAAAAGTTCGTAGTTTTTGAGTTAGAGCGTCCAGAAATTTCTCAAAGACATTTTCATTGTTGAGGTCGTTAGAATGATGTAGGGTATAAAAGACAATTTTTCCTTAAAATTGAAGTATTTTGTTCACATTTGTTCAGAGTTTCAATAGAATCCCAATATTCTAATAGCTCGAAAAAAATTGATAAGTATAAAAAATTCCCAATTTTTTTGAAATTTTTTTCATATTCGGCGCCATATTGGAATTTCTGATGGCTGAAACTAAATTTTGACATCGTAATCTTGAATAGCGACCTCGAAAACAGTAGGATACGCACCTATCAATTGTTTTCAACTTTGAATTTGATACGAAATACTTGATTGAAAGTGAAGTATAAAAATTGTCATTTCAGGCGTTAATGGGTTAATTTTAAAATATCCTTGTTAATTTTCACCTCTATCGAAAAATAAATTTTAGATTTGTAATCAGAGACTTCGAAATCCCTTGGGTAACAAAATCATAAAGAAATTCGAGTAAATTACAAATATTTCGGTCGCCATATTGGATTTGCCATTTTGAATTTTAAATAGTGAATAGCAACCTCAAAAATATCCGAGTAACAAGTTTCAAGCGAGTTCGCGTAATATTTTTAATTTAGTCCGCCATATTGTGTCCGCCATTTTGACTTTCTTGAGTCTAACTTTCCATTCATCATCAACAACTACAAAAACCATAATGGGATCAGTTAAAACAAAAATCTAATCATGGTAAATCGTTTTATATCAGTTTTTGTCACCACAGGTATTTTTTTTTGAGGTACTTCATAAATTAAGTTCCCCCACTATTAATAGAGATTCTTAAAATTGTTCGTTTAAAAGTTCATGTTTTAAGCTTTCATTTAAGACCTACTAGAAATTTGTATCACGTCGCATTTTTTACTCACAGGGATTCAAAAAATGCTAAAAAAGCAAAATAATAACATTTTTTATGTAACTCCGTACGATTTCTGCGTTTTATCGTACATGATTTGCGTACACTAAGTAGCGCTTTATCGTACACGATGAAAAGAGTACAATAAAGTGCCTTAAAACGTACTAGTACAATAAAGTGCCCGTATACGTACTCTATTCAAGCTGCAGCGCCCAATAAACGTATGCTAACGATGCGTCTATATTACGTGTACGTTGCGTATGCGTATACGACCATTCGTCGTCAAACGTCGTACACGATAGTCGGATACGATGACCATTCCTACGTATACCAGACGTAGGGCGTGCATGTTCTAACCTGTTCAAAAATGCCGGAATATATATAAAAAGGGAACGTCACAATATAACTTTACAGGTTATAGTATACATGGGTTTTATTTCAATTTTTAAAAATTGAAACAAAACCCATGACCCTTTTCGGGATTCGCATGTGCCCGTATGGTTGAAAGTGGATGCTCATTTTCATTTCACATCATTTCAAATTGTCCCTCGGGGAGCTGCCCCCCGAACCCCCCGCTGCCCCCCCCCCCCTCGCCCGCTCCTCTAGCCTTACCATCCCTCTCTGCAATCCTTCTATAAAATGAATCTCTGTAAACTTGGAATCGTATCTTCGTTACATAAAGTATCATATGCAACGTGGAGGCAAGGTCTTTGTACGCCTCGCGGATTCGTATACTCGACTTCAGCTTGCAAACCCACCTGCCTTCGGCTCGTGCGTTCGCTCGTCTACGTCTCGTATACGAAACTTCCGCTCGGCGTATAAAGGCCAACTTTTTCCTCCATGTTACATAATGTACTATTAAAATAACGTTTTTCTTTGCCATCGCTGACTGAATTTGACCACGGCATTTGAAAGGGGAGATCGAACACTTTTGATTTGGACTTATTCCAATTTGTTTAGCGCAGTTATATTCCTCCGCAAAAACTTAGCGAAAACGGACAAAAACAATGTTTTTTGCACTTTTAGGTTAGGATATCTCAAAATGCAGACATAACAGAACAATTCTGCGGTCAGATTTGGATTCAATGCATTAAAAACCTTTGGAAAAGTATAGCCCTGTTTCTGGGTATGGAGATCGATCTTATTGGCCTCCATAATCTCTAATCGGCCTTATTTTGGTGGTCTGTGATAATTGTTGGTGATATTTTGGATCAAATTTGGACTTCTAACTTAAAAAACATCGACAGTACACCTTGAAACAAAATTCTGGTTATTTCGGAAAATTTGACGACATGGAGTTAGTTTTCGAAAACCTGCAAGCTCATCGGCCTTATTTTGTTGGCCTGTGATAATTGTTGGTGAAATTTTGGACCAATTTTGGACTTCCAACTTAAAAAACATCGACAGTACATCTTGAAACGAAATTCTGGTTATTTCGGAAAACTTTACGGCACGGAGTTAGTTTTGGAAAACCAGCAAGCCCATCGGCAGTAATAATGAACAAGAACGGAAACGTGGCAAAGTGTTCATTATCCTTCGAAGCGATATCGTTGTCGCGATTTCCACCGAAAGCGGAATTGCCATAATTTCTGGTGCACTTTCGATACCCACCGAAGTGTCGTACCGGAATAATTTTACTCGTCCCCACTGTCGTGCATATATACCAGCGCTATCGCACCTCCGGCTACTCCAATTCGAAATTGCCAACGTGATAGAATCTGGGTATATGAATCGTTGCTCGGTCGGAAGTTCCCAATGACGACGCATGCAGGTTGACTCGCGATGCGGAAACGTCGTCATTATACGCGTACGAACGCACTGCTGCATCGAGGAAACGGTTGGGTAGGATGGTCGGATAGACGTCGGGGGGACGGCATTGCGGTACGACCATTGTTTTCCGATGTAGAAAGCGGACGTGAGAAACTCTTGTTTCGGGTAAAGGGCACAAAGGATCGTTGAAATAGGAGAAAAGGAAGGGAGCGACAAAAAGTCGTCAAAATTTTATTCTACCCATAAACACCTCCATTATTTTTGCCCCGTCTCACTTGACGCCGCAATTTTCTAAAGCGAAGAACCTTTTGTTACTAATTGCGCTGTGTTATCACCTTGATTAATATATTCATGACGGGATGTTCATTTATTTACGTTTACATTAATTTTGTGGATGTTTGTTTACTACCCGCTACCCGCTTTAAGTGCATAAACTTGTTGACGTACCTACTGCATATATGAATATATCGACCAAATTTCTGCGGGTATTGGTCTTGCGTTTTACAGCAGTTTAAGCACGTATATTGGTGTAAAATTTACGTTTTGTGTACGTGTGCGTAATTGGCTGTTTAATGAGGCAGGCGAGATATGTGGGTATCTAAGGCAAAGATAAGTGGACAGCCATTGGTCGTAAATTAACGCCTAGGGTGCAATACAGAACTCCAATGAATGCGCATGGAGACCTCAACATTCATAAACAGGAAAGTAATTATTGATAAACATGTTTTTTGAATAAATAACAACACACTCGTCCACAGATTAACCCATTAAGCCCTGAATGAACATTTTTTCACTATATAGATTTTCACCTGTTGTATTTTGTGTAAAAAAGGATCTAAACAATGACCAAGCCGATATATCGGACGTAAAATTAACTAAACTTTCAGAATCTTTCGTTAGATTTTGCAAAAACATGCATTTTTCAAATTGTTTTTTTTTTACATCGTTTTTTTCACGTTGAAATAATTTCAGAATTCTTGTTCGAAGTAAAGAAATAGTACGCTCCAGGCTGGATCTTTAAAATGTGCATATTAACATTTTGAAAATAAACAAAATGGTCAAAGTATACAAAATGTCGGATAAAACACGAAAAATTTAGAAATTTTTTATTTGAAAATTATACATTTTCGGAAACAATATCGGCAAACAAAAAGTTCTTAGAATAGTTTTTGGAATTATTTGTTCATTTTTTGTTTTTGGAAACTTTGTTCACTTTTTAAAATAAAAAAAATTTGAATGTCAGGGTATTTTTTGAACAATACCAAGCACCTTTTGTTTTGTCATTTTTATCCGAAAGTCTTAGTCTCAATCATTTTCAAATAAAAACTGCCGTTTTGGCGCTATTTTGGATACTTTCACCTTTATCACCAAAATGTTAATATGCACCGTTTAAAGTTCCAGTCTCGAAGACACGATTTGTTTATCTCATACAGGAATTCTAAAATTATTTCAATGTGTAAAACCAAAATAAAGAAAAACACAATTTGAAAAATTCATACTTTCTTTGGAAATAATCTAATACAAGGTTCGGGAAGTTCGGTTAATTTTATCCCTGGTATGCTTGCTTGGACATTTCTTAGAACCCTTTTTTACACAAAATAAAACCGTTTAAATCTACAGTGAAAAAATGTCCATTCAGTACTTTATGGGTTAAAGACCAGCTATGAATTTCATGTTTTTTATTGATAAAAATCGTTTTAAAAACAGTTTAAAAACGTATTTATATATTCAGAGGCAATGGCAGCAATATTCTATGAAAAAAAGTTTTGTAAATATTAATTTTGTTGTTTTAAAAATAACTGATTACTAACGAGATTACGCTCGTTATTAAAGTTTACTCTCTACATCTGAAGTAGCTAAAAACTTCTAATCTAAAATAAAAAGTGTATATCAATTAACCATTTTTTACATGAAAATAATATAATATAATAGCAAATAATAATATAATAATAGTAAACTATTCATTTGTGAATAAAATTATACTGATCTAAAAATAGAAATGGAATATTTTACTTTAGTAGCTATTAGGATTAGTAATAAAATAGTTATATTACATTATTTATTAGTAAACATCATTATTAATTTAATTAGTGATCCACTCCTCATTTTTTAATTAGTAGTTTTTAACTAATCTATATACTAATAGATTATCACAACTTAACTACGTAACTATTCTAAATATGACGGATAGTTATATTAATTTAAAAAAAATGTATTACAGACTTAAAAAATTCTTTATGTTTTAATGACCAATAAACAAAATATTTATTGTAGTTAATTACAAGTAACAATATTCTATAGTGTGGTGATAATTATGTCGATTTTTCATAAAAATAATCAATTTTTTTTGTAATTAATAAATGGAAATATTACAAGCATATCCCTCTTAAACCTATTTGAATTGAAGTTTTTGAAACAACAATAATTTTGCATTGTAATAATTTCCGAGTTCATCATAAACATTAAAATATGTGGTTAAATTAACTTCATTCATCAATATTTTATCCTTCTATAAACTCTACATAGATTGGTTAATACAAAGCGAAATGTAGATTTACATTTCCGGACTGGCATTTGATAACGTTTTGTTTGGTTCGCAACTTATCATCAAGAGAAACAGAGGCAGCGCTATATATACAATGTTTGAACTGCTGAAGCAATCTAAACTTGCCACCGAAATATGATTGTACCTACTCTTTTTGACACAAAAAATACAATTGAAAAAATAGCAATAATCTCATTTTCGTTTACAAACAAGATTTAAAATTGAGTTTCGGAAGTAATTAACTCTATTGATAGTGAAAAGCAAATTAAAGGAAGGAAAAAGTCGATATTTGCCCTTGTTTTTACAGTGGTTGGAAACGATAAAGTTTTACAATTGATTGGATTTTTTAAAAGGCATGATTTCGTATTCATTTCCGTTGAAGGGCGATTAAAGATATTGCCATTTTAACGGTTCGTTGAAACTAATTTTGATGAATATGAATTGGTTGGACACAAATCTAATCAATAATGATTATAACGTTCATAATACAAAACTGCTAGGGGTGCAGACTGTTCACTGGCTTCGTGGTTGTTCTGTTACGTTTAAAAAACATAATATAACTAAGCCAGAAATTTTAAATTAAATTACATTATTATTATTATTCTTATTACATATACAATATTATGTATTTTGTTGAATTTCAACCCTTTCATTCATATAAGTTTTTCATTGTTTATAGAATACTCAAAATAGAAGTAAATCTGGTCGTGTCGCATTTGGAAAAAGCTACAATGGAAGTAGAACAGTTCCTTATAGGTCAGACGGATCTTTACATATTTTATTAAGGTTTTAAAAGGAAATCCTTCAAGATACAAGATTTAGAATGTAGGTGGTACTAATATACCTTGCTTAATAGTTATAATAGTAATACTAAGATTCTAGAAAATAAAAAGTAAGCAAACTATTTTGATTTCCTAAATGTCTAAAGCTTGTTTGGTTTAAAGATGTACATACATGCTGTATTATAGTGTAGAGTACGAAGATTACATTCTTATACTCATAAGTAATGAAAAATATAATGAAATTTTGAATTAAATTACTTTTATTAAGTCATAAAATGTCATAATAAAATATAAGATTGATATAGCAATAAGACTGAATAAAAGTAGGAACATTGGATAAAATTAAACTGAAAAGTTATTAAAGCTTTAGTAATATGAAATGTTAATAACTAAACGTCGTTTCGTTTTTAAAATTAAAATATTGACACAAACAGAACATGATTAAGAATAATAAATATTTTTTTTCATTCATAAGAAATGCCCAGATCGAAGGTTAAAAATGTAAAGGGAAAAATCGAAGTATGACTTTTCTTAAAAGTTATATCTAAAAATATGTATTTCTTTAAATTGCTTGGCTTGATTATAATTAAATTATTAATAAAAAATATTAACGCAAATTTAGAGTATAATATGCTATAGGGTCTAATGAAATAACTGTAAATTGTAAAAGTATCGGAACGAAATATGAAATCTGATTTGGAACGTGAACCTGTAATGTTTGTTCGGTATAATCTGTTACTATTTACGACAGCTGTAAACTTCAAAGTAGCTAGAAAACAAGAGAAATATTGCTGTAGTTTGTTTTACTTCCTGACGCGAATACCAAACAGCATTTGTAAATTTTTGCTTATTGGCATCTTGGAAATCATTTTAAGAACGTAACGTATGATTTGAGATAACAATAAGTGTATATATAGCAATTTTCTATTAATTTCTATTATAACATAATGACAAATAAAAGATAATAGTTTTTAAACCAATAGAAAATTACTCGAGTATTTGTGAAAATAATAAATGTAATTTTTAATTTACATTTTTTATTGTAAATTCCTAATTAAGGGTGATTGTGCTCAAAGTTTGTATAATTGAACTCTTACGGTTACAGCGCATTTTAGGTGATCCCCAATCGTTAGAAGTAATAGTCTTGTCTTTTGAGATAAAAAAACTTCACGTTTTTTGAAAGTTTTTTCAGGATGGCTTTCGAAATATTGGTGAATGCCAATTTCTGTCATCATATTTGTAGTCAGGAAATCGAAATACATCGAAATCATATTGTCAAATATTTTTTTTTAATAATATACATATATATATATATATATATATATATATATATATATATATATATGTATATATATATATATATATATATATATATATATATGTATATATATATATATATATATATGCATATATAAATGCAATAATCTTAAAATAATCAAGTTTCCTTGGTGTTTTTTTCAAAATAGCGCCACAAATATTGCCGAGCGCTAATTTCTGGTATCGTGTTCGTAATCATGGGTTCAACACATACCAAAATATATTAGCAACTGTTCTTTTTCAAATAGACAATTTTTTCGAAAGATTTACTGTAGCGGATTATTGTTATGGGACACAAATAGTCATTTTTTAGCGATTTTTCAAAGGGGCAGAAAATTCAACATTTTTTTTTCGATATGCATTTGAAAGGTACAATCTCTGTCATAATTTAAATAAATAAATTAAAAAAAAAAGTTAAAAATCACTACGTTACAAAACAATGAAAAAAAAAACAGGAAAAAATGTGGTTTTCGACGCGAATGTGCGAGTGCTAGGTTTTTTGTTTCAGTTTCTTAAAATTTTGTTCGGCGGTACTATTTAATTTCTTCATTAAAAAGTTTACGAAATATATGCAGCCTATACAATTGTTTGCAGGATTTTGGAAAAGTTTACATGGTTGTTCAAAGCTTTTAAAATTGTGATCTAAATATGCCATTTAAACTGCTTATTTAATTTTAAAATCTAAAAATTTTGCAGAGACCGTCTGCAGGATAAAACGAAGCAAAATCAGCGGAAAATAATTTTTAATAACATTTTTAAATTCTTTTAACTAATTTTCATATATTTTGCTCCCCCATTTCGGTGAGTAGTGCTCCTAAAAAATGTTATACTCATCAGATATATCGTGATCCCAAGTAGTAACTGATTGCAGTAGTCAGGCGCATAATTCGGACCGCTTTAAATTTTTCGTACGATAGAAATGAACAAATTTGACATAAAATAATATTTGTAGGATCGCTCCAGCACAATTTTGACTAAAGTAAAAAGTTGCTTGCTAATCAGCAAGTAACGTAGAGAAATAATAAAAAACAGAAATTAAACATGAAACTTTCAGCTTCAGAATCACGTGCGTTTCACTTCTGCACCTTTATTTGTCTTTGAACGATGCTCCAATTACTAAAGCAATTTTTTTACATTTTGATTAAATTTTCAATCGGCTACCTATTAGCTGAAATTTGTCCCCTATTTTATTGACTCTGCTTTTTTGCAGAAGTACATTCTGAATTCGCTGAAAAAATTATATTATTTTTTAAAAACTGTATAAATATTTTTAATGAAATGTTAAGTAAAATCACGAAAAGATAAATCAAAGCTAACATGAGTAGATTTGGATTGCACTTTGTAAATTTGTCTTAATGGCAGCCTATTGAAAATTTAAAAAAAATTGTTTAAACGACTTTAGTAATTAGAGCGTAGTTCAAAGACAAATACAGCAATCAGCCTTTTACTTTAAACCAAAATTCTACAGTGGTGATCCGACACTTTTGAGCGATAGGTAAACAAATTTACCTTCACATTTATTTAAAATTTTACCATAAATTTGTTATTACATCCCGTATAGTACATTCTCTTGAGGTCGTCCTTATGTCTACGTTTATGGTCATATACAAGATTCTTAAGGTGTTCTACGTGCTCAGAATGCCTCGAGGATATTAACAGGCCTAGGATGTGCTATGTGGGATGACGTTTCTTCAAAAACTGCCGTTTATTAAATACACTGTTAAATGGTGCCTTAAATGGTTAATTGTTTATATGAAACATTGCGAAAAATTGCGTTTTTTCGAGCTTTGACCCCAGATTAGCTGATTTAATCTTCGAAGTAAAAACTTGATTCAGTTTTGTAGACCAGTGTAATCTAAATTCAAATAGATCTCAATGTTTGATCATCACCTGGTCATTTATATTCATAAAAATAATAAATGTGACTGTTTGTCTCATAAAAATTGCCACATCAAGCTGTTTATTCAGAGTTTGAAAGATTGTTTTACCCAGCTGAAAGAAACGATTAAAACGTTGAAAGAGCCGAAGGGAGACGACAGAATGGAAGGGCATGTGGAAGGTCACCGATAGAAAGGACGACGAAGGGAGAGATGAGAGGTCCAGAAAGAGAAGGATGCAATTGTACAGAATGCATTTGCGATCTCGCGGGAACCACCAAAGCTCTGCAGTATACTAAATCACTCCAGCACTCGACCGTCTCTGGAGGGCTGCTCCGGTCATTCTTTATATTTTATTCACGTTTCATTTCATCCTGAACCCTTCACCCCGCTTCATTTCTCGAACTCCTGTGGCGGTTTTGAAAAGTAATAAGAGGCTCTCGAGTATACCGCGTAAAGGGGATAAAAAAATAAGGGCAGATAGGCAAAAGCGGGGGAGTGAAAAGGAGACAACGACACCGAGTTAAGAAAGATAAAGCTTTGTCTCTGCCTTACAAGATATTGCTACGATATCGCTGGACCAGGAGCAAAGTTCAGGCAGGAAACGAGAACTGGTTCAATTTCTTTCGGACCAGAGATAACGAGTTGGCCAGATGGCTTTTTTACCAAGTCTCAGTGCAACCGTGTACTACCATGTACCGCATGATATTTTACTCACAAGAAAGTTTCAATCCAGATCCGAAACACGCTTTAGTCGATTTTTAATATGGATTGAAAACGCTGATGAAGCTGGAATTTATATTTTATCGTGTGCTTTTACGCGACCTATATCATAAAATATGACAATTCAATAAATCCAACTTGAAAGTTGAAAACGGAACGAGGAAGGTATTTCATTATATACGAGCCAATACCCCCTGGTTTTGTATCCTGCGAAAATCCCGCAATGAATAACAGTTTAAGGGCCTTCATTCAGTACCGCAATTATGCTTGTATTACATTGTTTTGGAAATGTTTATCCATGCTTTCAAATTTATCGTGGAATTATTTACGGGTGTGAAACTCGGGTGCCGGTTGAAGTGGATTATCTTTTATTGGTTTATGGAAAATACATCGCGTTTGATGGCTCGTCGCTTTCCCAACGGCTATTAATTAATGATTTTATGTATATTTACGTTAACTTTTATCGCAAGCTCAATTTTTATTTTTTGTTTGTTCAAGAACAATACATACGACTCGTTTTACAAGTCGGAAAATTGTGAATTTTTATTTAAACTATATTACGGATTGTAAATATAATGGTATATACAGTTAAATATACTAGGTGATTACTGTAGTTTTTATTAAATGAGCTTTTATTATATGCTTAAAGGTCGTTATAAAATTTATGCTTTCGGTGCATGGAGCATTTGAGGTTCAAAGCTCTCATTTTTCTTGTGAAACTTTAAAGATACTATCAAAGTTTCTTAGTCGATGCCAACCTTGCACTCTTATGTTTTCAGGGTCGCTCTTTAAAATCCTGTAGTCAGAATTGCGGTATGGTCACTTGGAAATCAATTATACCGGATTTTTGCTAACAAAACGTAAGAAAAAGAGGGATTTGGTTTCTTTTTCATGTATTTTCAAATTGAAGAGAATATGTTAGATTTTCCCTAAATCATCGAAAGGGATTTTATTTATTGAACTTTTTGAATATAATATTGCTTCAAAATATTGATTGGTAATTAATTTAAAATCGCAAAGTCTTCCTTTGTTTGCATTTTATAAACATGAAAACTTTTATAACCCTTGTTATTTACTGCCAAACTACCTTTTGGAACGAAAAACTGATAAGCAGGGTTTGCACTTAACATTTTTGGTGGTGTATGTTATTTTTTCCTTAGTATTTTGTAGTTATTACATGATCTTATCCGCCACACATGATAACGAAATTTCAATGTGAAAAAAAAATAATGAAGTAACTTCTACTTTTATTTAATCATTCAGTTTTTTTTTCAGAGCAAAATGTGTACGAATCTTCTAACCGTGACTTGGGTTTAGTCTTACGATTAATCGTGCGAAGGAATGTTGTATTAGGTCTTTATTTCATTAGTAGGTTTTAATGTCACTCTTTTTAGAAATCTGGCTTCTTTGTTTGGTTCTCGTAAAAAATACAAGACCAAGACTACAAGGCCGAGAGTTGTTTTCACCATTGGTATTACTACGAAAACAGGGATTCAATTTTACTTAGTGCGAGTGTAAATTATTATTTATCGATGTAGCATTGGATTCGTATTTTTATGTAATATTTAAGATCGGAAATTAAAATATTACTGAATTTTTTTCAATCATTGTGATGTACTTACCATAAATCTGTTGGATTCCATGACGATCGTCTTCGGGTAACTCGTAATTATCAGTTAGTCCCTGATACCAAGGATACATAAGTGCTCCTCGAACCGAACTGTGTGCAAGGCCCAAGGAATGACCAAATTCATGGGCTGCGACAGCAAATAGACTCGTGCCTGAAAATGAAAAAGATTAAACTATAAACATAAAATTTGTTTCCAAATAATTTGTTTGATATCATATAAGGTTTAAATAATGGAGAGAGACTTGAATATAGCGTTGTAAATAAATAAAAATCATAGTTCGACACTAAAAAAGAGTGAAAGTTCAATTTCGCAAATAGTAGTTATTAATAAAGATACCGAAAGTTTAACTATCGATGTTTCGAAAGGAACACCAAACAAATGGAAAATGGGATTCAACGGATATGGCTGAAATTCGAATATGACGTTAGACTGGTCCTGATCAAAACTTCCAGGGGTCCAAAGCACAATAATGGACAGTTTTAATTTTTTTAGTTATTCTATTTTAAAGTTGAATACATCTGTATTTTTAGCTCACATTTTTAAAATTACACATAAAATTAAGAAAGAGGGATGTACCAAAAACTTGACTTGATCAATGTTTTCTTCGGTATTTTGACGAGCTTGGAATTATCCACTGACAACTTCTAACCTGTAATTTGGATATAGAACTAAAAAATACGTATAAGCTCAATATTGTAATAATTTTCGGTCGATTTCCATACTTATTCCTGATGCTGAATGTATTTAAAATGGCATTTCCTATTTTCACAGGTGTTTTTTTCACGGTTTAAAAAAATTGACATAGTGGGGCTCTATTTTGACGCCAGAATTAGATTCAGGTTTAAAAATACTTAAGAAAATATGCATCTAATCTTTGGCACATACCACTTTCTTAATTCTATGTGATTATAAAATTAAAAGAAAGTGAGCTAAAAAACAGATTTATTTTAGTCTACAGTTGGATAACTTGGAACTGCCCTTATTTAACGACATCATCATATTCAGATTTCAGCCAATTTCACTGAAACCCATTTTTTATTTGTTTCATAGAGGTGCTTTGTCATCAATGTTTAATAACTTTTTTTTAATTAATCAAGACTATAATAATGGAGATGCTATAATAACATTCTAAAATTGACTTTTCTACACGCCAAGTAATTAATCTTATTTAACAAAATTAAATTGGTTTTAAACCGGGTTTATGATCTACCACGATGTTTATAAAAATTGCATTAGAGGTTAAAATGCTACAGTTTGAAGATCTCTAAACATTTCAAACACCTTGCGCGTAATCACTTGGATTCCCGAACGCTAGGCTTTGTTTTAAAACATTTATAATCTCAACTAGTAATAATATTAACATCAAAAAGGAAAAAGGAAAAAGGTAAAAGATGAAAAATAAAAAATAATAAAAAAAATTTTTTTTAAAATAACGACATTCATAATTATAAGACTAATAAATTTATATTATATTACAATTTCGATTTAACAGTAAATTGGAATAAACTGATATATGAATGATTGGTTAGCATGCGATTATAATAAATCTAAAGAAAGAAAATTCACATTAGTACACACATATGGAGATTTTTCTATATGAACATGCAAAAAATAAATAAATATTCAAAAGAAAAAAAACTTGTATAGACATATAAAATATACTAATAATTAAAATTAAAAAGATGCATGCGTGGCGTTTCGTTCAATCCCCTCCGCTCTGGAACTCTTCAGTGAGGCTTGACGGAAGGAATCAGCCTAAGACGCCCTAACTACAAACTAATACTGAATTCTGATACCCACGTGCATGATATTTAACATCTAATGCAATTTTTATAAACATCGTGGTAGGTCATAAGCCCGGTTTAAAACCGATTTAATTTTGTTAATTTCCAAAAGAAACCTATCGTAATAATTCAATTTTATTATTAATCTTATTTAGTTGTATGCTAAAGAACACGTAAAAAACATTATTGTCCAAGTACTAAAATGTCGTTACAAGAACTCCATTGGTTTGGTTTAATTTCCAACCAATTCATGATTTTCCATTCTATTCGCCCCAAAGAAAATTTACAAAAACTTGGTTCCGTTAGGCATATAAAGGAACCAGATTTTATTGATATTCGATTCTTAATAGTAATATTTAACATCGCATGAACCTAAAAAATTATAATTTTTTTTTTTATGAAACTGAAAGAAGAAAAATTTACACAGAGAGAAAATAATGATTAATGGAATGAAATAAATAAAAATAATACATATTATTATACATATAATAATAGTAAAATAAACAACATAAAAAATTGTTGACCGTATGTTACTTGTACAATTCAGAATATTGTAAAATATGCCATCAAAAAATTAATTCAACTATGACAAGAGTTTATTTTGGTTTAATCAGTTTTATTACTGATAATTACTGAGGATTATTTAGATAAAAAATATTAAGAAAAATAGTAAACGGAACAATTTCTTGTTTACTACTAATATAGTTTATTTAATTTCTATTTATAATTCCGTGTTTTACATTTGTAAAATGGTTCCATGAACTATATTTTTTCTCGTCGTGTACTTTATTAGTAAGTAACATATGAAAGTGGTTTGCTAATTCCATTATTAAACTACCCGGAAATTAAAACATTCCATTTTGTATTAGATATAGAGAAAATGAAATATTTCGCTTTTAAATCATCTTTTATTTTATTGAAACTCATGAACTACACTGCGATCAGTATGAGTCATAAAACTGTAATTTGAAATGAGAATGTTATTCAATAAACAACTAAAAATGAAATAAAAATACTAAATCTATATTTTTCAACAATCATTGATACTTTTAGTAACTATTTTGGAACATTTAAAATTGATCTTGTTACAAAGACATAGTGAATATTTATTTCTATGATATTTAAAACAAGATTATTGATTTTGCACAAAAAAGATATTTAAGACAAATTGTTACTTGAATATTAATTAGAGACCGACTTAATTATAATCTCCTCAAGGGTATCCGTTGCCCACATTGATCTTAATGTTGACTCTAAATGCAAATGTAACTATCTGCTTGAAGATATCAATCATATAATTTGGAAGTGCTCTGAATATCATAGCAACCTGAATGATATGATTAATTTTCTCATTTTGCGTATTAATTATTGAAGTTCTCTATATTTTTTGTTATAAACACAGTGACCTAATAATATAAATCAGTGAAATAATACGTTTAATATTAAGCATTTTTATGTTAAATCATCTTTTTCAAGCATTAATATACAACTATTCAAATTATACTGTACTGCGGTACATTTTATTACTTTGCTTAATATATGCAAAAAGTTTTGTGGTAAATATTCTATACTCGTGTTGTACTGACATTACCATTCAAATGCAAAAACTTTCATACAATCATTAAAATTCCTCCTTGATCTTTGAAATTGTAAGTTGTAACCCTTGAAGTATTCTTACTTGAAATACTTTTAACTAAGTTATGACAAGAATTACTTCAAACTCGTAACTGGAATAAGAAGTTAATATTCAATTTAGAAGCGTAAGAAATTTGAAGTTTGCAACGCAGTAATTAATTTGACATTGTTTATTTTAAAGGGACGATGTTCGCCTATTAAAGACGATTGATTGGTAATTAGTATTGTTGTAAAATCGTGTGGTATAAGTAAATGAGAGTATTTATAACGTATTTTTTATAATATCTTAACAGTTATTAGTATGAAAGTTTAAGTCCGTTTCTTTACCGCTTCCTGAAATAATTAAATAAATAACAAAGTTTTATGGTCCGTTGACAAAAACGACAATTTAATTTGATGTTTCGACAATTATGGTCCAAGGCACATGAACTTGAATACCACTTCACAATACTATTGCACAATATGTTTTAATATAATAGCAACATTTTTTATAGTAACATCTAACATAAGTTCTGTGATTGAATTAATATTTCTTAGTGAATGATCTTATAAAATACATTTGACGATTATTTTGTGTTAACTATTATTTTACTTTTCTATGACATTTTTCTAAGTTACCATCACGGCAAAGATTAAATATGCAACGAAGATTATAATTACACAAATTCACAGGACAAATCGCCTGTTATTGGCAATTCTATCCTTTTCCAAAAATATGCTCCATAAAAACACCTTTAATGATCTACACTTAAATAAACTCTCTCAAGATGGCCAACGTTATGACCGAAACGTCAAATTTACTTGTATTTTTTGACAACGGACAGAAATTGCACTAGCTTTTCCACTATTTTTTATTTAATTATAATATTTATCTAATTATCACACCCAACAAAAACTCGTTGGTGACCGCAACTATTTTTGTGTACAGTAAAATATTAATGTAACCTTAACGATATTATTATTATAACGCTGACATTCCTATTATTGTAACCGGAGGCATTTTATAACAAATGTACTTTAACTTTACTGAGGTATTAACAAATTATGTTTATGGTTATTTTATGCCAAAATCGCTGCTCATAATATATTTTCCGATTGCATTATGAAAGTTCTAAGTAATTTACATATTTACACGACAGGAACTTTACTCAAACAGATTTGCACTTGAGCACTATTTACAAATGGTACTGACCACAATTTTCCGCGTAACCGATGCCTAAAATTTGTTAACCGTTTGTGTGTTGAAAACATACAACTGCTTCGATCAATGCTTATTTGTATACCGCAATTAACTTCGCCGAATTGTGAAATAGTCAAACAAATATAATGTAAATATTGAAAAAATTCACAGATTCACCTAAGTATGCTTAAAATTGTAGACACATCCATGTCGTTGTAATTAAAGGATGAGAATAAGACTGTCTTCAATAATCACTTGCCTTTATATAAACTGTTATTTTCTGAACAATATTGTTTCCTTGGAAACTACATTCTATACTTAATAACTAAAGGATTTTAAATAATCAAAAAAGACTGATGATACCTATTGGCATTATGGTTATATTATGTAACGAATAACATTATTATTAATAACACTTTCCATGAGAATACATTTATTTCAAGCACATATTATTCCATTTTTTATACAAGATTCCAAGTATCATTTTTTGAAAATCAACCAGATGAAAAAATATACAGCAGAGTCCCGGTATATTTTCCCGCTCGGTTCCTCGCCTTCCCGTCCCGTCTCCTTATATTTATCAAAAGAAGGGGAGTGCCGTTTCTCCCACTCTCCTCAATCGCGTTACGTTCATGACGCCACAGCAGGCCCTTTCCTGAGGCCCCAGCGCGCAAGGTGGGGGAAAAAGAGAGCGGCGACAGACAAATATAATGGAACTGGGCAAATATGCTGGGACGTAAATATAGCGAGACCCAAATATACCGAGAGTCTACTGTAAATCAATTCTTCATGACTTTCTCTGATATTTTATCAGATACCTTATATAATGATTAGAATTGCAGTTACAGAGTCCAAATTTTGAAAAACTAATTCTATATAAAATTAACAGGTCTAAAAATAAAAGTTTTTTCTGTACTGGGGTCGAGATTCATTTATTACAATGTATTTTGACCTCCTGAACACTAGATCTGCAATCAAAAATAGGGATTGCTGGAAGAATTTCCGAGATTACCTCAAAAAATCGCGAAAAAGTAGGTATTTACGACGATAAAAGCTTGAAAAAGATAGAACATGACTTGTTTCAGATTGAGACCATATTAATCCCATGAATTTTAATCACCTGAACAAGCTGAACAACCTGCATTCAAAAATAGAAGTTACAACATATATCAAAATTAACTAATTTAACGGAAACCCAATTTTACTTTAGAATATTGCATATTCTTGTTCTGCGGAACAAAGTACTTAAGACTAATTTGATCTTAACCTGTGACAAGTCATTTTCTTTCTTTTTTAAGCATTTATCGTCATAAATACATACATATTTGTGCATGACAAATGACGGAAAACTTATTGACGAACTCCACCGAAGACTGAAAAGGAAAAAAAGTATGAATAGAATAATAACAAAGTAAATAAAAATATACTAATATTGCAGATGGCCAGACGCCAAAATACATTGGAATAATGTAATCTCGACTCCAGCACACGAATAGTACATTTCGTAACAAGTGCGGAAAATGCGATTTCCCGCACGCGTAATGATCACACTGACGCGAGTGCCTGGCGAAGCCATGCACGAGTGCTGTGTGAATTATACGAGTGGGGGAAACGTCCGCACGTGTAACGAACGATTTTTTTTGTAATAAGTGTGCGGAAAATGTGGCCACTACACGTAACACTTAAAATTTGTTATAGCATGCGTAAAGTACGTTCTTATGATTGATGGGAAGATAAAGGGGGAGGGTGAGTCGCGGCACGAAAGTGGGACCCCCCCGATATAAACATATTTATGACTTTACAGATACAAAAACTTTCTTCTATTTTTTAAAATATCATATCGTTTTCCTACATCAGTGTACAGTGTGATTTCCAAAACCGGGATGTGGAAAATATAAAAATTAAATTTTCCACATCCCGGTTTGGGAAATCGCATTTTCCACACTAAAATCTGTTCGGAAAACACACATTTTCCGAACCCGTATTACAAAAAAGAATTTTGTTGTTGTTGACTTGTGTAATTTTTAATTTTGATTTTTCAATATAAATTACTATTTCGATTAGCAACATAAAATTGTGAGTAAAGAACGTTAACAAAATGTCAGTCATCTCTTTACATGATCTCTTTAAAACTTCTAATTTTTTCGAAATTTTACGTGTAATGTTTTTCGTAACTTTACGATCATTGGAATTAGTTTTCATCAATATTTATGACATTTACGTAGGAATCAGTTTCAGATTATATCAGGGACAATACTTGGACACCATTTAAAAGGTTGAGATATAATTACTTTTTCATATTCCGCTCGAATTATAAAATAACAGTCGGATTCATTCTTGCTGAAGAAGCAGTAAGTGCACTCATTAAAGTGTCCCCATTAAGAGCGAAGCATCTTCACGGACGCTCGCACGAATTCTGCGCTTGAAAATTATTCGAAGAATACAACCGCACGAAACGCGAAATGACCCTTTTCTTACAATCCTGCTCTTCTGCCAACCCTTCCTTTTTCAACATTGTTTTATGTAGTAATCGCTTAAGACCACAATTACCGCGCCAGACGTCGGATTCAATGTACTGTACAGTAATAAATTTTGCAAAAAGTTTTATAATTCATAAATTAAAGGTCGAAGTTGGATTAAAAAAGAATTGATGAACTTGTTGTATTATGATCTACAACAAATTATGCAAATACGATTAAATTACTTAAGAGTTTTTGGAGGAATCAAGGATAATAATGGTCTATGTATTGTGCATACTTAACGAAAGTTTGAAGATCAAGAAACATTATTTGGACAATTATATATCATTAAATTTATATTAAATGAAGCGCAGAAATAACACTGAAACACTATTTTTGAGTTATGCCAAATGCGAAGGCGTAAGCAAAAAAGTTAGACCCGAGACTAAAACCCTGTGAAACGCCAGATGTAGTAAGTATAAAGTCCCGTTACTGATCACTGTTGATTCTGAATGATGAATAAAAAAAGGTCGCTTTGTCATCAAAATCAATCTCCTATAGTGAGCAGAAAATTATGCCATGATGGAGCGAATCAAAAGCATTGGTAAAGTCAAATAAGATAAAGATAGACCATTTTTTTTCTAAATAGCAGTTTTGAGGATGGTGAATACGATTCGATTCTAGAAAAGATATTATGAGTGAATAAAGCATTAAGGATTTTTGCAAGAAATGAAGGATTTGAGATGAGGATTTACAACAATAGTATCCTGATTTGAACTTTAGACATTTTGGAGTTCTAAGAAAACACCGTTAATATTTTCAATGCATTCTATGCATAATAATACCTTATCAATATTTTGATTATTGACAGATTTGAATTTCTTTTAGGATTTATGACGAGGATGTTTTGTTGATCCTATAAATAAAATAGTAGATTATGATACACAAGTTCGATAATTTATTGATAACTGAACTAGTGACAGATTCAAACCACGTTCCGAAAGAGAGTGATTTAATCGCACACGACTGTCAGTAATCAGGGTCGTATACTATTTTTCAAATACTTGCGGAAAGTTTTCTTTATAAAACATGTGTTCATATTTATTACCGTATAGATTATCGGACGGTAATGGATATTTTTTACGTCTTTATCGATTAGGAAGTCAATATTACCACAGATTTTCGAATTAAAAAGTAATCAATCATTTTTCGTACATGTTTCCGTGCGGAAAGCTGGAACTTTTCGGAAAGTATTGAAAAATGAAATTCTCTTGAAAGAATGTACATTTCCACTTCATTGGCACTGATTATATTCACGAAATAATTAAACCCCGGATTCCATAAATTCTACTTTGAAAAGCTCATACGAAATATGTAACTTAATAATGTGGAAATAGAAAACGAATTTTCTCTAATTTTGTTCTGGACGCTTTTAATCCAATAACTTTTATGAGATGACTGTTTATTTACTTCAATTTCAATTATGTGTTTCATATCAAAATTAAAGTTGAAAAAATTTAAAGGTAGAATTTATATAGAATAGAAAATTTAAAAGTAGAAGTGTTCTAGATTGCGGGATCAACATTGAGTTTCACCCATGAGGAATTCCAATATGGCGTCAAATTTAAAAAAAAAATTGCCACAAAAATGCACGAAAATTAGAAGTACTTATTCTTGTGAGTTTTGTACTTTAGATCGAAATTATGCACAAAGGTGGATAAAATATTTGAATTTTGAGATAAAAATGTTACTGTTATACTCTACTTCATTCGAATGAACTCAAAATGGTGTGGCAGTGAAAATTTCTTTACAAAATTTCTGGACGCTGTAACTAAGCAACTAGTTTGTTTTAAAAGATTCCAGGAATAAAAAGTTATTAGAATTCATCCAAGAATGTATTAGAATTTTTGTCGAATTTTTCAAATGTTATTTTCAAAAGTTTTTAAAAATTAACGAAAAATGGGGGAAAATGTATACATTCTTTTATGAATTCTAATCTTCTTTTGTTGATTGGACTTTTTTATAAAAGTTTATAGTTCACGAGGGAAAAAATCCTGAATCATAATATTTGAAATTCCTCATGTAATATTGAATTTGCTTAAAGCAAGTTTTAGAAAAAATTTCAAACGCCATATTGGAATTCCTGATGGCTGACTTTTTTTTTAAATGTAATTTTTATACAGAATATTGAAATAAAAAAATGTCATTTCAGCATTGTTAAAAATGTTCTTTTTCAGTAAATTTTCAGATGCATAATGAAATTTAATAACATTTACAGTGGGTTTAAAACAACATTAAATACAAAATTTTTCTAAATGGGATTTTTTTGTTGATTCTTGTACTGTTGACCTTCCTGAGCATTTTCATCACAAAAGTAAAAAAATTGGTCGGGCCATTGTTTTCTTTAAATTGACTTTTTATAGTGAAA
This sequence comes from Trichopria drosophilae, assembly GCA_030407085.1. Lineage (NCBI taxonomy): Eukaryota > Metazoa > Arthropoda > Insecta > Hymenoptera > Diapriidae > Trichopria > Trichopria drosophilae. The sequence continues at coordinate 84,600,783 of CM059585.1, read as the reverse complement.
TGAGAAAATTACTTAGGTAGTGAATGTTTATTTAGTCAGAAGTCGAAAGAAGTTACATATGGTAGCGCAACAATATTATTTTCTTCATAATCTATAATTAAAAAATGTTTAAAATATTTAACCGTACGCTGTACTTCGTAATTTTATAATTTTATAATTTTACTATAAAAAGCCAATTTAAAAAAAAACGACTCGACCTTTTACTTTCAATTTTAATGAAAATACTCACGAATGTCAGCAGCACCAGAATCAACGAAAAAATCCTATTTCGGATGACTTTTTATTTAAAATTGTTTCAAGCCGACTGTCTATTAAAATTCTGTTAATAAACATGATCGTGGAATTTAAATTGCCAGTAATTAAAGTAGTGATTAATATGCACATTAATTAATTTTAAGTGTTTATATATTTAATGTATATTATTAGTGATCAAAACACGGATAGAAGTTATTAGTATATTGCATTATCAATATTTAAAATTGACATAGCTACATTGGCAATATGCCACGGTGCGTAAGTATGGTATATTGACTTTAAAATATAGGTTAGTTAACTTTCAACAGATGTTCATTAAATTCCATTTGAAAATTTCTTACAGTGCGGCAATAAGAGGGTTCTAAAGTGCTCGTCCGATAAAGTAGTAATTTTCACTAAAAACCGTAAATAAAAAATGACTGAATCGATTTTTCAAAATTCGGGCTCTGTAAATGCAATTTTAAATACTAGAGACGGTATCCTAGAAAATGTCAAGGAAATTAATTGAGAATTGACCAAGAATGTTCGGAAATAAATAAAGAAATAAAATCACTTAATTCCGAAAACTCTCGGTAGGTTCTCTGTTAATATCTTTGGTATTTTCTAGAAAACTGTTTATTGTGCTTAGAATTCACCTTACATTACTTTTCTTTCCTTTCTTTAGTGAAATACTTTCCTTAGTGAAATGTCCTACCTTACCAGCGGACCAGAGCCCCTTTAAGGGGTTCTAAGATCCTCCGGTAAGGTAGGAAATTTCAGTAAAAAACATAAATTAACCCTTTCGTTGGCATTGACGCAATAGTGCGCGTAATTGGAAGGTGCCCTGTGTGGCATTGACGCAATAGTGCGCACATCGTTTTTTTTCTATTTAACTTGCTCCGATTTGGAATCCAAGTCTAACTTGGGGGTTTTTGGGGTCGCTGAATCTGAATCTGAAGTCAAAATTTAAAAATTCAGAATGACGGATGCAATATGGCGGCCGAGAATGAAAAAAAATGAAAAAAGTTACTCGATAGTAACGAAATTTGTTACTCAGGGGTTTTCGGGGATGCTAATTACGAATTCAAGCTTGAAATTTCAAAATTCAAGATGGCGGATTCACATTTGCAATCAGCAACCTCGAAAACCCCTGAGTAACAAATTTCATCACAATCAAGTAATTTTTTTAATTTTCGGCCACCATATTGGATTCGCCATTTTGAATTTGCAAATTTTTAGTTCAAATTCGTAATCAGTTACCTCGAAAACCCTTCAGTACGGATTGGAGTCGAAATGGCGGTAAAAAAGATTCCTGCCATTCTGGACACTTTCTGTAGAATTTTCTGTGCCAACGAAGGGGTTAATGATGACTGAATAAAATTTTCAAAATTCTGGCTATCTAAGGGTATTTCTAATTACTATACACGACCAATTAACGAATACCAAAGAAATTAATTGGGAATTGAATCAGAGCTATTGGAAATACGTTATTTTTCTTTATTTCCAATAACTCTCGGTTAATACTTAATTAACTTCTTTGGTATTCTATTAGAGTCCGTATATATAAAGCCGAATTACCCATGCAGAGTCCAAATTTTGACAAATTAATTCAGACATTTTTAATTTAAGTTTTTTAGCGTAAATTTCTACCTTAACTGCGGATTACTTAAGAACCCCCTTTACGGTGTTCTAAAGTGGTCCGCCGGTAAGGTAGGGAATTTCACTAGAAAACGTAAATAAAAGAGGACTGAATAATATTTTTAACATTTGGGCTTTGTAAGGACAATTCGAAGCACTATAAACCGTTTCCTAGAACATACAATAAATAAAATAAAATATCACTTATTTAAGAAAATTCTCGGTCAATTCTCAATTAATTTCCTTGGCATTTTCTAGGATACCGTCTATAGTCAATAAAATTGCCCTTACAGAGCCCGAATTTTGAAAATTCGATTCAGTCGTTTTTTATTTTCGGCTTTTAGTGAAAATTCTTACCTTATCTAACGAGCACTTTAGAACCTCTTTAATGGGTAAATTTCCTTTTTACTTTTCCGCCCATGTCATTCTCACGTATACTTGACTTTAGAAAATGTACCTTATCTCTTTGTTTTAGAATTGACGATTTTCTCCGAATTTCGTTTCTGTCGACATTGCATCGGATTCGTTGTGCTTCTAAGTTCCACATTCTTCGGCAGTAACTCTTTTCTTGCCGAGATTGCCGCGGCAGTGATAGGGGGCGAGCAATCGCGTCCTATTTTGCAGGTTCGAGTTTTCCAAGTGATTGCCGACAGAATTGCCACGACGAAGAATCCCGTCGAATCAACCGGAAATCCCCAGCAGGAAAACCATCAGAATGCGCAGAGAATGCGACGAACCGCGTCTTCGGAACTGACAGGCATTTCTCGTATTCTGACGACATACCCCTTTGCTTATTGTACCGCTTTTCCGCTGGATATGTATTCAGTATACGAGTGTGAATATCGCAAAGTTCGCAACAATAGAAAAGCTTTGCTCTTGAATGCTGTGATATTGCAATGGTATTGTTCAATGGAGTACAAATTAAAAAATCATAAAGGTTTAGCTATAAACGAATGTTTTCATAGACAAAGTATATTAAAACAAAAGAAGATTGCATTAGTTTATTGCAAACAAAAGTTTATTTTTATTCATAATATCCTAACCATATATAATTAATCGTAAATTCTAATCATATGTTAAAAATCGGAAACTTCAATGGTTTTTATGATACTGACATTAAATGATTTAGTTGAATTGATTTTGAGGTTTCTGATCGCGAATCTGAATCAGGTTCTAATACTCAAAAGAGTGGAGCAAGGGTAGTCATCAGTGACTCTAAACATTTTTATATGATAAGTTTCAAGTGAATCCGATAAACATTTTTGTTCGCCATATTCGAACGGCCATGTATTATTTTCACTAGCTGACTTCAGATTCGTAATCAGGGATTTAAAGAACGCTGGGCAACAATGGTTGATAAAATAGTACATTACGTTCCAAGGGGGCAATTAGCGATCTTCGACGATTGCGAAGTTTGTCGCCCGAGCGAAGTGAAGGCGACAACCACACTCGTCAGAGATCGATATTTCGCCCGTGACCTATAATGTATTTTTTGATCCGATTGTCGTAGGACTCGATAACTCGCGGCCGAAGGTTTCGTGAGTTTTACGGCCGGAGGATCAAAAAATCATTTAGTTTTGAGATTTTGAACATATGGCTACACAGAAAAAAATAAGTCTTAAAATTGTTACATTTTAAATTCATCATCAGGTGAGGCTTAATTTAAGCCCCAAATTGCGTTCATTTTCTCAAATTCAGTCAGTCTTTTGGCTTAAAGTCTTACTTTCAGTGAGCAAAACTGACGTTTAGACTATATTTTGGCTTAAAATAAGATTTATCGAGCTTATGGCGTCTAAGTTAGACGAAACTTATTTCAAACCAAAATATCGGCTGAAAGTCAGTTTTGTTGTCTGAAAGTAAGACTTTAAGCCTAAATATTGACTGAATTTAAGAAAATGAACGCAGTTTTGGGCTGAAATTTAGCCTTACCTAATGATGAATTTAAGATGTAACAATTTTAAGACTTATTTTTTTCTGTGCAGGAAATTACAAAGAAAAATTCTGTTTTAACTCCATTTTGTATTCGCCATTTTTAATGTATGATTTCCAAATACGCCTTTCAGATTCATCAGAAAATTAATTTTTGAGAGGATATTTATTACTTTTAGAGGTATGCTAATGCCATTGAATATGAAAATGAAACAATTTCGTGTTTATCTTTAAAAATCGCGTATACCCATTTTTTTTTCAGAATTTGAAAATCTTCGACATTAGAAAGGACTGATCTTGGTCAATAAGAAATTAAATACTAAAATATAGTGTCATACTTTAATGAAGAAATATTGTACATTTGGAAGTTAAAGAGTTAAAACCCTTTAAACGATCGGTACAAGGATAGGTTGGTGTGCCATCAAAAGGAAAAATTATTTTTTTTTATGTAAAATATTAAAAGTTTGAGAGAATTCCTCATATAAACACAAAAGCAATTGCATTAACATTTTACAATGGTGGACACATTTTCAAGCGCCATTTGCTGAAATCATTCCGATTCCCGAAGAGTGGCCTTTTTAAAATAAAACATTTTTCAAAACATTTATTTTTGTGACAATTGAAAAGTTTTGTGAATTTTCCCGCATATTTTTAAAAAATGTTTAAGATATTTCTTATCCTCCGCTTGAAAATCGCAAATTACTTAACCTACATGTAATTTTGAACCTTGTTCTTCAACCATTGATCATTCTCAGGAAGCCTTCATAAAAATGAACAATGTTTTTAACCCCGATAAATCAGCTTGTCCAATTCCTCTCAGGAGATCGCGGAATTGCCGAAGGCACTCTTGAGCAAGGGACGCGTAGGAAACTCTTATTATTATGGGTCCGTAAGAATGAGATTTCGTATGATATTATGCGAAATAGCGAGCGGCGAGGAATACGAAAGAGAAAAGCTGAAAAATATGAATGTCGCGATTTCCGTCCCCTCCGTATGGATGGAACGGCTTTACTGCAATTTTTGTTTGTGTTCGAATGCCTGTTTATTTTCCTGACGAATCGAGAGATCGGAGAATAGGTTCGCAGATAGTTCCAATTTTACGGTATTTTTGAAATTTCCAATTTCTACAAATCTCAAACTATGTGAAACTTTTTTCATTTCTATATTTCATCTGTTCAAACTTATTTTACTAATTTAATATGTAAATAGTCTATTGTGTATAAAATTGCACTAGATTTTATGGAATACCGACGGAAATATGTAATAATACTCTGTAATATTAAATTTAAAGTTCATGAAATTGATGAAGTGCTCGCAATACTTCGTGAATTAACTTTGCGATCTTATAAAATTAATTTCAAAGTTCACTTCATAGTTTGTGAAAGTAACATCGGATATATTATATCTGAAACAAGAGTTGATACGTGCCTGTACACGAAACAAGAATTATTACGCTAATTGAAATTCAAAATTTACTTATCAAACCAAATGGTTCAAAAAAACGTTGGAATATAGGTTTCTTGCCTTATTTTATTGATTTTTATTGTTATATTATCACTTTCTAAATGGTTGTACTATATACTAATTCATTCAAAAATGTATGCATAAAACATACAACTTTTTACTCCCTAAAAATCACTATGCGAATCTTTTGCATTCTCTCTTTACAGGATACTAATTTATTGGAAATTATAAGATTCGGTAAAATTGCGTCTCGCTACATTTAGTTCCCTGCATATTTCCTCGAGTCCGTCTCGTTATATTTACCTGTCGTCGCTCTCCCCCCCCCCCCCCCCTTGCATTCTGGATCGTCAGGAAGGGCTTGTTGTGACGTAACGAACAACGGGACTGAGGGGAGTGGGAGAAGCGGCGATCCTCTTCTTTGGTGAATATAAGAAGACGAGAGGGGAAGGATAGAAAGGGTAGATATACCGGGACTCTACTGTAAATAAAAAATGTGTGTTTGCATTAATTTATACGTTTGATATTAAATAGACAAGTATCTCCGAAAATAAAGAATCAATTCCATAATCCCTTGATAAATAAAAGTTTTAGCTTTTCATTTTTTTTTAGAATAGTCATTCTCCCCATAACGAGGGCAGGTGATACAATAATTTTCTAGTTACCACATTTTCTTTAATTTTAGAATACGGCGCCAAAAACAAGGTACTAAATTTAATTAGATTGATATATAATTATATTTTAATTTTTGTACTGGAATCATATAATAATTCTCTATGCAATATAGTTTTAGAAAATTAGGTCTTACGGATTTCACCAACATCTTGGCATCCTATTAATATCATTTTAGTTAGTCGACCAACTTTGAATTTCCTGAAAGATTGGTACACAATATTCAAGATGTTTATGCAATCAACTTGATTCGCCGATTTTCACGTATTTACTGGTGGGGAGTAAGCAAAGAAATCGTCGAGTACCGCCGACCCAGAGACAGTATTTTCCCGAAAATAAACGTCCAATAAATGCAAAACGAAACGGGAGTAAGGTACATTTCCCGCAGAAAGTTCTCTACTAAATACATATTTTCCGGGTACCACGCCTTAAATGTACACCGGAGCTCGACTTTCAATTTTCCTCTCTCCGACAATCGTAAATGCGCGCGAGGGGTCTGGGATTTGCCCTTGCGATGTCCTATAGTCGGCTTTTCTCATAAATTCGAAAATCCTTTTCGCGACGGCGCGTAATCGTCGAGTCGTTCGTATTGCATTGCTCCGCGGCCAGATAATTGCCGCTTAGAATGGCCGCCAGCCAAAACCAAAGGCGCGCATCGCAAATTCTCTTTGTACAAGGTATATATGCGCGATTACAAACGCGACCCTTCGTGCAGAATGCTCAACTCCATAGCTTGGGATATAAGCTCTCCTTGTTCCCGTTGTTGCATATCATGATATCGCTGTCGACCGTTCTCGCAATACATCCGTATTGTTTCAGACAGGAGCTGTCTTTGTTGCTTGTTCGTTATTATAAGGAACACTACTGTACTCCAATTCATATTATTGCGAAACGCATTTCGAGTTTACATGTAAAATTTGGAATTATGATCAAAATTCAAACAAAATATTATACTGAATTTCCAAGACCAAAATACCCAACGACCATAATTCCCTAGATCAGAAATACCATAATAATAATAAATAACCTCTTTGCAAGGATACTGGTCAACTATTAAAGAACATGCCTAATATAAATTATAAATTTGACGAAAACTGATCTTAGATGCTATGCTCCAGAACGTTACATTCTAATGAAAGGTTATTTTGTTTGATTCGGAATTTATTACTGATCATACTGAAAGCTGTTCTAGCAATAAATATGTTAAATCTCATCATTAGCAGTAAAGAATAAGAAAATAAATACTCAGTTATCGTTATTAATTACCAGGAATAGATATAGCAAACTGCCATGAAAAAATGTTGTGATGTTGAAATGTTGATTATTGGTCCGAAAAATATGTAGGTCATGAACTTCACTTTGATGACGATGTCAAAACAATTTGCTGTATCTATTCCTGGTGATTAATAACGATAACTGAACAATTGTCCTCTTATTCTGTTTAGCTAATGATGACATTTTACATATTTATTGCTAGAACAAATTTTGGTAGGATTAATAATAAATTCCGAATCTGGAAAAATAATCTTTCACCCTCTGAAAGACTGTAATGTTCTGGAGAATAGATTATATTGTATAATACAAGGTTGGAATCCAAGATCAATCCAGCATCCGTTACTCGTATGACATTCATCACAAACTATGAAAGATTTTAAATAAATGCATCCTAACAGTATAAACAGCAATACAGAAAAAGGGTTACATATAATTTAGGAGCCATTTTTCTATTGCATACCAAAGTCCTATTCCTTTATGCAATTTTTTTTTTTAATATTATTTTACGTCGACTTTTGTGAACCCAAATGGGGCTAAATCGCGACGGGACCTACAGCTTATGAAGGTGGAATCCGAACCACCTGATCTTTGGCGTTATCAGTCACTTATAAACAAATATAGAGGTGTCCCGATGACAGATTGCAGAGGCCGGGATCGAACCAGGGTTTTTTTATTACGAAGCCGATACTCTACCAACTGAGCCACCGCCGCTCCCTTTATGCAATTATAGGAGTCATTGTATTGATAAACTAATCATATGGAATTATGATTGTTTAATCGATTTAAAGGGAAGCTGAACCAAAGATGAGAAGGGAACAATGCTTGTTGATTCGCTGTTGTATCTAAGAACATACACATCAATGGCAAAATTAATTAGTATCGAACCTCACGCTGTCATTGAAACAAACTTCAATGTTCAGTTCTGCTCAGTAATTCAAAGTGAGCTACGAAGGTCACAGAAATAACCGGGTCATGGAAAATCTGAAATCTTATAATATTGTATTGAAAAATTGTCAAATTCTAAAAATGCTTCATTTTAATAATCGAAAATGGCGATTTCAGATCTTGATCTCCCACATACATAATAATAATAATAATAATAATAATAATAATAATAAACGACTTTATTGGCATAATAAAATGGTTGCAAAAAGAAATATACAGATGTGCCTAAAAGCGAACCACAGCTGATGCTGTTTTACAAACTGACCTCATGTTTTACAGACTGTCCTCAGTTTGAAACAGTCCATCTTTTCGAAATTGTCAAAAACCACATCAAATAGGCCCCCCCTCTTATTTTTACTCTGAAAGTCAAGATTGATGAGATTCATCTTCAATACGAGCAGTTTTGAAAAGGGAAACGAAACTCTGCCGTCACATGTGCCTAATGACCAAGATCAGATGAGAAGTGGGTAAAGAAGTGAAATGAAATATTAAAATAAAAAAAGTAGACAAAATGAATGTACAGAAGTTGAGGGACTTTAAGATGAGGGACAGTAGAGGGTAATCATTGTAGTTTAATTTCACGAATTATTTAAAAAAGTAATCACGCATGTGCTATATATTTAAATGATGTTATTTTCCAAATATTGAAGGAAAATACATTGCCACATCTCAAACGCAACTGATGTTAAATTCGCTTTGTAGCTCCCCTACCCCATATAATGTGAAAAAATTCATGACATAGGTACCTATCAACGTGTCAGGAGAGCGATTTGGCGAAACAGTTTCTATTATTCTTTCAATTTGAGTTTTACACTCTGATAAACCGAAAGTGTGGGTTTATTCGTCATGTCAGAAATTCGTCCGTATTTTGATGTTCGTTTACGACAGTCGTATATGGCCGGTACATTCCATTATTGTTCTCGTTATGGTTTATTGTCATACCGTCGCCGGCCGTTTCCGTAATACGAATGAACGGTTTCGTCGACGGCGCCTTTATGGGGATCTTGAAACGTCTCCGTCGGCGATATCCCCTACTCTCTTTTTCACTCGTCGTCGCTAAGATTTTCGAGGGCCCTAATGGGATTTCGGCGTAATTTTAAGGCTACGGAACTCAAGAACTTATCGGTCCTTAGAGAATTAGATCGCGGTCGAGTGAATATGCGATAAGTCGCTCGAACCGTTGAATCGCATTCATTTTTAAGAAGGAACTTTAACGGTCTTTGCTATGCGTACTTCGGGAAGACCCTGGGGAAACGAAACGAGGTTATATGTCGTCTGGGTGGAGTTTTAGCCGCGACTACGCTATTGTGAAAAATTGAGTAAAAGTATCTGCACTAATGAAAATCGTAATGATATTTGAGGTCGTTCTTTATGAATTATTCCAAATAAATTTGCCGAAGTAGACATTTTGGGGAGCAGTTAGTTCCAATAGGTTTTCTCGGTTTAAGCATATCTTAATAATCTATAAACAACTTAGAGCAGTGTAAAATACATCAAATTATGTTAGGGGAGAGGATATTTAATCTCACTGTTGACAATGTTCAAATATCGTTTTAAGAAACGAATTTGACATATTATTCACTGGACTAAGTAGGGTTAAATCGAAATGGAATTTTTGAGGGATTAAAGTCTAAAATAATTTGAATCATAGGGAGTTCTTTATCTATTTTATTATCCTAACCCTAACCTCCTTATGAATTGAGAAAAACGACATTTATAAAATAGAGCATCAACCTCTCTTCCCAGATTAAAGGAATTTTTTATGAGAGGGGGTCCAATAGAATAGGAACATGTTCCAAAATCCCCTCAAACTAAGAACTCTGTTATCGTATTAATTGATAATTCTGGAATACAATGATCTTTATTAAAGAATCGTGTCGACGAAATCGATCTATAACACGGCGATGGGAGTTGGACCAATCGTTATAAATGGTCTCATTAAGTAAAATAACAGTAAAATTGGAACACGACATCTGGCATGTTAAAGGTCATTGTCAAACAATCGTGAACATCATCTCGGATGTTATTGTAGACCAGAGACGCCTACCTCGTAACCCGTTATAGACGTTCTCGAAAGTGACGTTATGCATGGGCATTTAGACGGTTTATGTAGCGCATTGTAGAAACTTTTGAAGTGGGTGGAAATGCACTTGTTGGATCGTGCTCTTATTATTCGAGCATTCCATTTGCACATGCAGACGAGGTGGCGGGCGGAACTGCGTCAGGAGTCGAGTTCGAATGGAGGAAGTTAAGGCGCTTTCGCGTCAGGAGTCGATGCAGACTCCTAAAGAGCACTTCGCTATCTCCACTTTATATATCTATTTGGAGATAAACTTAAATTTGCAATTATTTGCCTGGAATGAGATGCAAAAACAAAACGATCTGCTAATTAAACGGTGTGACCGTATTTAAGTGTTCAATAGTGTCCTGGAATGCTGGTAGTAATGTTTTGTAATTAACGTTACATGTAATGAATGCAATGATACTTGGTAATTAAAAGTTTGGTTTAAAATATAAAGTTACTATTTCTCGACTTGAAATTTATCAAAATATTTCTGTGAAAAATAATAGATCAACGATAACGATAAGCGAGGACGTCAAAAAGGTCTCTTAATGAATCCCGGTTTCCTATCAGGTCAGACTTCGGAGTCTCGTTAGGTTGTCACTCACAAACTCCTCGGAGAAAAGAGCAATGCTTTTCGATCTATCAAGCTCATGTTCCAGGCAGCTGATGAGAGAATATATACTTCTCGCTGAAAAACCTTTTGAACATCGACGTGAAGCGTATTTCTACTTTAGAAATTCGTTTCCAGAATGACAATGTTATCACGTTTTGCTCAGCGCGATGAAAATTTAAGTAAACCACATTGGCCGATTAAAACGCATCTTACCAGTAATAACATTTTTTATTAAAAAGTTATTTTCTATTTTTCGTTTGATACCACTTTCGTCAATGTTAGTTTGTTCTCAATCACACTTTATTGTTCCAATTCAACCATCCGTGTAACTCGTGTCCAACTTTTACTCCCAACACCTGCGCGTAGACAAACATCAATCTAATTCCAGAGAAAGACTCAATCAATAATCGGCGTCGTCTCGAGTGTCTTGACTTGGGGTTGAACTGTAGTTTTTGCTCGCGATGAAGACGAGCTCTGGGGCACGTTTCCTCAACATCTCCCTCCGGAAATTGGAAAGGAACAAGATAAGGGGAACACGAGGGTAGCTGAAAAAGAACGAATCTGGAAGGACAAACAGACGGAAAGGAGAGGATACCCAGATAGATACGCGGATGTCGTTAAGGAATGGGAAAATGAACAACGACCTAAAGGGGTGTCAGGGCTGGGATGCTGTTCGCAGGGAAATCGAGCATTAATGAAGCTTTAAGTTAAAGCCGCAAGTTTATTCGGACCGGTTAATCGGTTTTCTTCTGCTGCCAATCTGACGAGGCGACGACGAGAAATGAGGACGAACTAACTCGTAGTGTCCCATCGCGAACGAGCGAAGCTAATTACGCGGTTTATTGCATCCGGACTAAATGCCAGTAAAATTTCTGAATTTTCTACGAGGAATCTACTCTTGGGAAATTGTCTATTAGCGGAAACACAATAACGACTTCTCGTTGATTCCCTTTCCACTGGAATCGCCATAATGGACATTTTAATTACGAGCCGTTGTTGGAAAATTAATACGACGAGTTGACTCTCTCCCTGTGGTTTTTAGTCAGCTTTACGATAAATGATATTAACGCAAAAGTGGTAACTTCGTTCCGGTTATATCAAGATGGGAGATTTATAGGTGGACCGACATCGTGTCCTTAGTTATTTTAGCGAAATGAATTTTTGGACACCACACGACTACGAGACTCTCGGATAATTTTATATACGAGAAAACAAATTCCGTTTTAATAAAGAAGTCATATTTCATTTTGTAATCGCAAAAACAATTTTCGAATAAAAGGAATAAATCTGGAAATTCGCTTGTATGTAGTAGGAATGTTTTGATTCTTATACAAATTGATCTTTGATTACGGACTTCATTATAGGAATAACTCTCAGAAGTTTCATGGCGTCCAGTATGTCTGATGTTAAGATTCAGAATTTAGATCATAGCATAATCCAAAATTGTGAATGCCTTTAGGTTGGGAAAGGGTTCTTACATACTTCAAAAATAATAAATTTTGATCTTTAAAATTGTCGAAGGCATCCGTAATTGCTTTCTTCACTCGACGAAATTCGGGTCACCCATTCGATTTATCGTATCTGGGGAACGAAATCCTACCGTACGATACTTGGAAATCAAGCTTCAATTTCCATCGAACGCTCGGTCGGTCTTTTCCGTGTCGTAAATTTATGGCGCTTCTTACATGTCGCCGTTTCAATTAGATGTCGCGCCGTCAGTCTCCGTCGCGAAAAGAGATTCAGGGACGCCCAACTATTGGAGAATTCGATTACTAGAAAATTCACCAGTTACTCCGCTTCCCCTCCCATCCACAAAACGTTGGTTGGTTCCTAATTTTCTTCGGATTTCCCTATTTCCGCTCTGAGACTTCGCTCCCGCCGTTTCCTGTCGAGTATACACCCTTTCACCCTTCCGTATTGGCATTCGAAATTTAGAGACGTTAGGACGCGAATTCGGCTTTCTGGTTACGTATTACCGATCTCATCTTTTCCTTGGGCGAAGTGAATTTCTGATGCGAACCAATATCGAGAGTATTCGTTGGTTCTATACTGTTCTTTAATTATAAATTTAGATTATACGAACTGGCGATTATGCTGGGTTAAATAAAAGTATCATTTCACTTGTCCACTATTGATTAGGTAATGGAATCCCGCAAGCTTATCAACAAAGGCTCATTTGGTAAATTTATGTATTAAACGTTTTCTTCGCCTATATAATTTTCTAACCATCGAATTACAAATGACCATTTAGATGTTTTTAATCATTTCTAGCGTGAAAAACAGTCTATTTAAAAAATTGAATCCGCAACTACGAAAGAGCAAATAAATCAGTGATACCCTACCCAAACAGCACAAGCCCGTTCCAGGACGTCCTCTGGAGCCTCTGAGGAGCTCCCAAGGATCAAAAGCGGACATATGGACATCCCCAGGAGCTCCCCAGGACATCCCGGGAGGGATTGTGCTGTTTGGGTACTGGTACTGTGGCGGTAGAATTCCAGTTCAAAGTAGTAAAAACAATTTTAGATGCACATATTGTAAGTCTGCACTAGTAGGATGAACATCAATTTTCAAATAGGATCCGTCGAATGTCTTATAGTAAAAGAGTTATTGTTTGGTTTGAAAACAAATATCATTTACTGTCCTAATTTTTAAGATCTTTTTTATTTTAGTTTAGGTTTATTATTATTACTATTAATTAGAAACTCATTGCTTTCCAACTATTGATTGTATGAGTAATTTTTTCAACGAGGGGGAGTAAACTTTATATAAAATAGCAGGTGTCCGCAACATTGCAGTTTCCAAAGATTTCGAGGTACATGATAGGTGACGATGTATTGAAATATACATAGAAGGCGTCACAGGAAAATAAGTATTGAGTAGTTATTGTTTTCTATTAAAACCTAGAATTTCCGAATTCGTGTATGAAATGATAAATCTTTGGAAACCCGCTTTCGAATAGAGTCTACTCCTCCTGTCGTTGGCTAAGCACTTGTTTAACTTGTATTTTGTCAAGCAAATTAAAATGAGATATTTTTAGGTACATACCTTCATCGCTCTGGCTTTGTAACAACCAATCCTCCTCCTCATCAAAATGAGCATCTCCTCCCCGTTCACTTCCTGGGAAAAATGCATGGGCCAGGATTTGACCAGGACCATCGAAAGGATATCCGTCCCCATGATAGCCTCTGAAAAAAATAATGTTTCCAATAGAAAATATTCCTCTGCGATGTGCTAATTCCGACAATAAAAAGTTGGTGCAACCACTGAGCAAGATATGTTAATATTGACGCAGGGATTTTTACGTCCAACAACCCGAGTAGTGCAAATAAAGCACGGGAAAATGTCACTATATAACTTTTCGCGCTGCGTCAAATAGATTGCTTTACAACTTTCGTAATAGCTTTTAAACGCTTTAAAATCTCGGCAGCGAGCTCGGGTAATTCTGTTACGGCCGACTTCTCCGAGATGGAAGTTAAGGAAAACAAAACGGCGCGGATATTACTTTTTGGGGGATTTTAAACTTTCGAACCTTCCGTGCAATCAGATTATATAGCGATGCAAAAAAAGTGTTGTAACCGCATTTAATTAAAACTTGTAATGGAATTAATGACTCGTCTGCGAATGTGGAGTGCTCCATTTGTGTATGCTAATAAACGAAGCGAAATGTGCATCTATGTAATGTAAAGTTCCGAATGTTGTAATTGAAAATTAAGTACTTCGTACACCGAGGAGAGAACATGGTAGTAGGGGTTAGAAATATTGGAGGAGCGGCAGTAATTAACGTGCCGGTAGTAACTTAAAAGAAAAACATATGTGGAATTGGCAAAGGTTACAAAATGTGCTATTTGGATACAAATTTTTGTTGTATCGAAGAAAATTGAAAGGTTACAATGGTGGAGGGTTCAATCAACAACTATATAAACAATTCATAAAGTCTTTGAAATATTAGGTCCTAAGGGCAAGTCTTCGTTTTTTGAATGTATTCTTGAAATTTGAAGCTAATTAGTACATTATTACTAACTAGATCACGGTGCGACAGTTTTTAAAATAATACTTTAAAAGTAAATGTTCGAGAATATTATTAGAGTCCAATAATTGGTTCAATTAATTAGGGACATATTTTTCTACTGGTCAAATTAGTTTTAGGTTTAAGATTGACGTTCTTAGAATTTTCGGTTGCTGGTTTCTGAATCTGAATTCAGATCTGGATGGTAAACATTCTTCCATTTCAGTGAAAATCATTTATGAGTTTAAATCTGAACTCAGAATTCAAGAACTCATGAGGTGAATAAAAACGCAAAAAGACATCGACAGATTTTTTATTTTTATTTGATGTCTGAAGTTATTGTATTACTATTGTTGCCACTGGTCAGTTTCTATGAGTTTGAGAAATCATTTGTCGAACAAAATTTATGTCACCTTTATTTTGCAATCTGAAGTAAATGTATATAATCTTATTATTCAATAAAATCATTTCGTTTCAAATCAGTCATTATATATGAACGTTTTTAGAGGTAGAGTTATCAATAAATCATCGGTTATATAAAGTTGAAGTCATCATTTATAAAATAGATCGTGTTAAAAGAAATCATGCAATAGTTTGAAATAATTACAGATTCTAGTACCATAAATAGAAAAGTGGAAAAGGAGATCGATCCAATTTCGAAAACAATGGTTGAGCAACAAAGAATAAGTATGTCAGGTAATTAAGCGAACCAGTTCATTGGAAAGCCTACCAAACTGAACTGTAATTGCTTAACCAGTCGAAGACTTAACCTTTTGAGGAGCAATGCTTGCTGATTGGTTTCTCTGTTGACAGGAAAAGATCATTAAGATGTATTGCAGCTCCTGCTAATCCTCATGAAGCAACTGCAATATTTACGAAACATTGGTAACGGATCTAAGTTCGCCTTTTCGACTATTTCAGTAAATCTTGGAACTAGGTTCATTGACCATGTTAATCACTGAAATAATTGGGTTTCAATATTCTGAGAGAATCCTTGACACTTAAAAAAACAAAATAGAAAAAACACATTATATCGCTTCCGAAATGGGAATGAAAGTTATATGTCATCAAATTAGATTCGTATACAAAACAGTTACTCTAATAGGCGTATATTCTTTTTCAAATCTGAAACAGTTCATTTATGACAAAAAAAAGGGTGTTGAAAGTTTGTTTAAAAACAGAAAACATAACGCTCGTTTCTAAGCTTATTAATACAATCCAGGTAACATTTCGTGTTTTAGTCGACATTTTAAAGTTCCAGTCTCGAGGACACGATTTCTTTACTTCCAACAGGAATTGTGAAATTATTTTAATGTAAAAAATCGATATAAAGAAAAAGCAATTTGAAAAAAATGCATGAATTTTTGGAAATAATCGTATATAGTTTTTCACTGTTGAATTTTTTGAAAAATCTAACAAAAATTTTGGATGTTCAGTTAATTTTATATCAGATATGCCTACTTGAACATTTTTAGAGTCCATTCAGGACTTAATGGGTTAACATAAAATTGTTTATTTTTTTGTTCTTTTTAAAAATCGTGTCAGTTATTTTTCCGCAACTGCTTTGGAGTTTCTGCGTTGAAGTGAATTGTCGGTTTTATTAAATATAATACGTAAATCACATTTGGTATCGAAATCAAATTTGTATTGTTTATTTTTAATCCTGACTACGGAAGTCGTACAGATTTACTTTAGGCTTATCTATTGTTTATATTTAACATTTCAACGATTAATGATTACAAAATTGTTCACCGTAATTAACGCGCCATCACTTTAGATTTTAAAGCAAAAATGTTTATTTTTAGTGTTGTAGTAAAACATTTAAAATATTTTTAATTTTGAAATTACTTACTTGTGAAAGTAAACCAGGATGTCAGCTCTATCGCTGTTAACCTCCTGGAAGGTTAATTTGGAATTTTTTGACCAAAGTTCCAGAGCTCGTTTTAGTTCTCGTCGAACTCCGCCAGTTTCGAGCCCGCTTGGTTTTTCGGTCCTCAAACTGAAAGAAACATGATCTCATTAATTTCACGATAATTAAAACTACACGGGAAGAATTTAATTCTTCCATTCTATAATTAAATAAAGAGTGTTGTTTTTTAATACATGTATATATTATGAATTATTGGGGAATTATTAAATAAATGTTTTTAATCGTTTGCATTAAATTATTTACTATATTAAATGGTATTTATGTAGATGGTAAGTTCGCACCTACGGTCTAATATTATTTACGAAAAATAATATATACGTATATTAGAATGTACTAACTGTGCATATCAATTTTATTCAATTGATCAGACGTTGCTACTTCAGTAGTCAATAGTAATGGCGAGATCGTTTCAAGTATTGAGAAGGACTATTAATATTCTAAGTTATAAGAAAACTTGGTAACGTTTGTTATGCCACGGACGTAATATCTCTAAGTAATGCAAATAATATGACACAAATACATTTCGTTATAAAACTAAGTTTAAATCACCTAAGTTTAACAGTAAGAAGTAGACTCTGTTGCTGGGTATAACAAGATAACGCTGAACATTACAAACTAATTACACAAATCGATAAGAATCTGTTCAACACTGTCTTATAAACTAACGCTAAACGTACTATAAAAAAATACTTAAAACAGCAATATAACCTATTCGAATGATGCTGAATGAATACATAATAAAAGACCGAAATATGTAAAAAAAAAGTTATTGTAAACTTTATGAATGTAGAGAATTCCAATGGTGGTTGGCTTTAATGCAAATTAATAAAAATATAAATTTGGATAATAAATTTATTCTACAAAATGGCAGATTTTGAAAAATGTTAATATTTTGCGATGATCTTTGAAATTATACATGTTCGAGTAAATACAATGGCTATGATGCCGTAAGAATTGGGTAAGTGCGATACCACAAGATTTTGCGATTTTAACAAAAAAATATATATTATTTTGTTAAATAAATACAAGAAGATGGTTCACATAAAAAATTTGAAAAAACCGAATTCGATATACTTAAATGTAAAATACAAATAGCCATTTTGAAACTCGGACAAATTAGAAATTCTATCCTCGGAAAATGGCACGATTAAATGTATTCCTTCCAAAAACATACAAATTTGAAACCTATTAAATTTAAAAGAAATTGCAATTTTTAATATTGCATAAATATGTAAAAAAATAAGATTATCAGACAACATTTTTTTTGTTTTTCGCAGATTTTTTTATCTACACGCATTTCTATTAACTTAAAAAGTATCATAAACTTGCACCTGATGAGTCTGCTGAAGGAATCTGTCGTACTGTATTTTAAATGTTATTGTCCTTACACAAAAAAGACGATGGACGTAATGAGAATATTCGTGCATAGTCCAAAATTATAATAAATCGAAAACGAAAGTAATTCTATTTGACCAAAATGACTTAGCGAGGACTTCTGGGAGTCGCTGTGAAGAATCTGACGTTATTTTGCTTAGCTCAAAATGGAGGGTCCAATATGGCGGATATAAATTCATCGATTTTAGTGATTTTTATTACGTGCGTGTTTTTCAGGTTGATAATAACCAAGTTTTTATTCAATTCAAAACTTAAAATAACAGTTTGAAAATGACGGCACGATTTTGAACAGCTTACAATAAATTAGTTATTAACGAACCAGAAAACATGTGAATATTGAAAATGAAAAAATCAATGAATATTTGATATTTTTCGCCCTCTGGTTCGTCATCTTGAATTTAACAAAATAACATCAGATACGGTATCAGCGACCCCTAACACCGCCGGTAGTGACTTTGTCAAAACAAACAATTAATTTCGTGACCGATTTAGTATAATATTATCATTTAGTGTAAATATTTCTCATCTGTAGGAATTTGTTTATGAAGACAATAAAATAAAAAATAGAGTCTTAACTGAACTTATCTATTATTAATTCTTTGAGTTTTAAATTTGTTGTTTAAAATTACAATAAAATACTTATAACAAATTCCTCGTCATACTCAGAAAGTAAGAAAATACTGATCTTTAATCTTTAAAAACTAATTTTAAACTTCGAAATCCTCGTGAAAAATACGTTTAGAGGCGATTAAGGATAACTAAGGGTTATGTTCACGGGTGTGCAACGATTATTGACGCCTAGTCGGCGATAATAGCCGCAGGGTAGTTATAAGACAACGGCTTTGCCGGAAGTCACGCTTGGAGTTGGGAACCACATCGATGGTAATATTCAAACTTTCGCGTCACTGGCCTAGGATCAAGTTTCGCGCGCTTCCATGAACTCCAAAGTCGGAATCACTCAAGGCCGATTGGATGCAGACCAATTTTTATTCTTTCACCGTGAGGATAGTCCAATTACCCTTTGCAGAGATGCAGCACTGACGATGTTCGGAGGCTTTATACGAAGATTTTTCTTCTTTGCGGAATGTAAAAATATATGAGTCTTTGATCAATCGAATGTAAATTGGAATAATGAAAGGGGCGAGCTTTGATAAAAATATGGTACGAAAGAAAATTTCCTATTCTTACCTAGATGCGAATTTTCAAATCAATGAAAAACTATATTTTATATCTAGAAATGTAAGTACAATGACCTTTATTACAATTTGACATCGTTTTAGGTGAGTAAAATATCATTTAATAAGGTAACTCATATGAGGACCATGGAAGTTTATGAACGGTATAATAGTTTCCAAGAAAGAAATTAAGATTATAAAGATGCATCGTGCATCTTAACGGAACAAGTATCATTCCAAACACGGAGTAATAATTATGAATCAGGCTTAAATAAGTTGCTGATAATGTTGACACATCACTTGGTGCTTTCCGCGTAATTTTTGCTCATATTTCCGATATAAAACGTGCTATATCACAAGTTGTTCCAAAATCGACATAGCCTACCTACTATACATATACGTTTCATTTTACCGTTAATGATCCAGCCTTTGGATTTGCTCAACATAACTCAACTCCAATTTCCTTATCCCAAATATAGAGAACCGCAACTGATAGTTGTACAATTTTACGCAAAATTAAAAGCCCACAAAAAGGTGATTTCGGAAACGGAAAGAGGTCAACTATATTTGGGTCATATTCAAAGAGTATTTGGATAATTTCACCTGGTAATTACCCAAACCGCATTCTAATGATGACAACTCCATTTGGTGCACGAAATTCAGTTAATTCGTCCAAAAAGTAGGTACCAGTATTTCAAATCCTCAAATATTAAATTTGTTTGTTTACGTTTCTGACGTTTGTAAATTATAACTTTTTCTATTCGAGAAAGTATTTCTTTACAAGGTGGACTCTATCATTCATAAGAATTTTCTTTTCACTTTTCATTCTGTAATTTGATATATATTTTAATTAGAAAAATGAAGGTTGGGGCAATAAAAAAATGCCTACAATGAAATTATTGGTTTTGAAAAGGCAAACCATACATAGTTGCCGGATAAATGTTGAAAAGAATTTCGAAGAACGTTTTATGAAAATTGAAACTTTTCATTATTTCTGCACTTGGTTGACAGAAAGCGAGACAAATTGGAAAGTTTTCGAGGAATTCGAAAACACGCTGTTGCCCAGTGTTTCTCGTCGAAATCGAAAAAGAAATCACATTAATAATTCCAACGACAAGTTTCAAGCACGGGAACTTTCCTCTCGCGGCACGTACAAGCGCAGTTCGTTAAAAAATGTACGGAAACCCCAATTTAACCCTCGGTTGACCTCGCGTCGAATTTCCGCCTCACCGGTCACGTCTTTAGGATCTTCTCCCATCGATGCTTTTCTTATATCCCTTGCGGTGCGAGTTCCGCATTCGGAGGAGGCTTTATCAGATCATCAGGGGCGTTCTCCAGTCAAAATGCTTCGTTATTCAGTGGAAATTTGGCAACACTGCAGGAAGTCAGCTTCCGGTAATGTATTAGGATTATGCTCCCCTCGACGGGGATGAATTCAGCGCGTGATATTCAAGTATACTGTTGAATAATATTCCATTTTACAACGGGATAATGCTGCTGGAGCTACATTACGCAAGAATTATATCCGGTCGTACTTGAACAGCATGCCGGGTTGTTCAAGGTATTGCCCGTACTTCATTTCACCCGAAAACGCGGATTGCCATTTTACCACATTTCGCAGTACGCGATACGTTTCGAGATGGATTTACAGCTTGTTAGCAAAATGTATACAGTGCATGGAGTATCGGTGGAACTATCAACAACCTCGGCTAATGATGACGTAATAGTAATTCCAGAGATTTTGTGCTTTGGGTACATTTTCCATAAAATTCTATTATATGCGCGAAGCACGCAGATTACGTAACATTCAACTATACTTCTTACTATAGGTTGGAATTACTAACAGTTTACTGATATTAATAGAATGAAGTTACTTAACAAGTAAATAATTATATGCAATTGAAACCTTATTTAAATGAAGATTAAGATAAATAAAAGACAATTTATGTGATATAAGTGATGATAATTCTAATGTTCATTATTTATGTTAATATATATCTGCCTTAAAAAGAAAATACTTATTTCAATTCGCTGTTCTTCGAATACTTCTTCACATTTATAAAAAGTATTCCATTTTTCAGAAAGCAAATAAGAGATTTAATACTTTAACCCTTTGAAGCACACATTTTTCTTTACATGAAAAACAGTATACATTAGTTACGCGGAGATTTTTAGGGTCACTGATTATGACGTCAGCTTTCAAGAATTCAAAACGGCGGATTCAAGACAGCTATCGTAAATAGGAAAAAGTTCCTTAATAGTGATGCAATTGGGTGCTCAGTAGTTCTTCGAATCACTAAATACAAATCTCAGATTTTCAAAACTCAAAATGATGGATCTAAAATGGCGGATCAAAATATAAAAATTGCTTGATCCGGATGAAAGTCGGTATTCGGTGGTTTCCGCTTTATTGTTTTCGCATGTGACCTGATAATTTCAAAATCCAAAATAGCGAGTCCAAGATGGTGGAATGAACGTTTGTAGGAGGCTTTTTGAAAGCCTCTAAGCAATGAGAGCATGAAAAACTGTCCAGGTAGCTTGGTTGAATTCGAAACCCTGTCACACATAATAGAATATTTATATTGTCACACTAAAATGTGCAAGACATATTGCATTATATTAAACTTTGTATTTCCCTATAGTAACTCATATTTTTATCAAAATGTACTTTTAGGTTTTCTCCGTATTTTGGCTAGTAGTTTGGAGAGTAAAATTGGTGTAAAAGATGAAAATTCAATGTAATATGCAATGAAAATGTTTTTACTTGACTTCAAAAAATGTAGGTGAAAACTAATAAAAATTTATCATATATATTGTACTTTTGGACCGATGTAAACCTTCCAAATTTCGAAAAATTGTTTATTGATGTAAGAAAGGATGGTGCTCACGAGTAAAGAAGACTTCCGCCCTCGAGATAGAATCTCCGAATCTGATAAATTTGTTTGGAGTATATTGACGCAACATCTGATATCAAATTCGAGTTTTTCACTTAGACAATGTAAAAAAATCGTTGTTGAAGTTGCGTATTATACGTAGAAAAACGTAGTAATTAACGCAAATTTTATTTGAGAGATTATTTTAGTTATGAAAACTGTACTGAATGTCACTGAATGATTTCGATGTCAACTTTTCAACTTTCGAGATCAAAATTGAATTTCAGCTAATGGCGCCAATATTGAAATAAAATGCCAAAAAATTTGGAAATTTGTATGTCTATCGATTGTTTTCGAACCATTAGGACATTGATATTTGATTGAAACTATTTTACTCTATGCATCACTTGATTTTAACGTCCTCAAAATAGCGTCCACAATAAAAATTTCTGTGATAATTTTACGGGCACTGTAACTCGAAAGTTATGAGCTTTTTAAAAAAAAATAGTAAGAATAAAAAGTTCTTAGAATTCGTCTAGAAATATAATGGTATTTTTTCAGATTTTTGTGCTGGTGATTTAAGAAATTATGACAATAAATTGTTCTTAAAATTTAAGCAAAATTAAACCAAAATTAAAGCATTTTTTCCTTGTTAGCAATCTTTTTCAGTTTATAGTTTTCGAGAAAAAAACATCCAAAACTATAACATTTGAGATTTCTTTTATGATAACATTTTTTCCCCAGGAAGTAGGAGAACGACTTCGAAAACATTAGGATATTGAGTTACATTGAAATTGTCCGAAACTCTTTTTACTCAAGTAATCTTGCAAATAAAAGAAATATTTATGGACTCTTGGGATGTTAATGGGTTAAGTAGTAACAGCTTGAACTGTGTTTTGTTTCGAATTGGTGGGGACTATTACTACTTAAATTACAGCATTTTCCTGAAAAGGTTCCTTTCTCGTTGCTTTTTAGAAAGAGTATATTTAATTTTTATGATATTTATAATTTGATAATGTAAGCTTATGTATAATGTAATTTAATTTTAATTGTATGTAATATTTGTCAGGAATCGTCATCGCTCATCTGAATTTTTATTTCTTAAAACTAGAAATTTTCCGTTAAAATACGATGTAGCGTATCCATTGTAAACTAAACGAAGACAAATTTTCTTTGAAATTTTACTATTTCAAAAAGTAATTTAGGGACAGACTTGCAGAATGAGAAAAATTTTCATTTTTTTTATAAAATTGTTCTTGGACTTTTTAATGTTCGGATAGTAAAAATTACAATGAAATGTAGTAACATTACTAGAAAAATGTCAATTTTCTCAGGCCACTCTATCCTAAACTTACCATTTGGAATCCCGAGTAAAAAAAAGAAGACCAAAATTTGATCAATATTAGATCAAAATTAGATCACAATCGATCGTATCAGAAAATGATCTAAATGAAGTCCCAGTTTTGAGACATTCCAGTACCAAAATTGGACGAGTTTTCGACCAAAATTAAATCATTTTTTTATCACATTAAATTTAAATAAATAATAAAAAAAAAAAATTTGTCCCGAGAGGGATTCGAACTGCTGTATTCTGGATAACAGTCCTCGATCTTAACCACTCACCTACACTTTTAGTTATGATATGATTGACAAATAACAAATATTACATACCGCGATACGACATAAAAATCTTCTGTGCTGTAATGTGTTTTAACGAATTACACATAAATTGAATAAAAAATAGAAGCAATATAAAAAATAAGAAAATTTTATTATCAATTTTCGACGTCAAAGGTTAGAAATGTGACGGAAATATTCGGCACCTTTTAAATAACGCGTTTTTTCAAATAAATATATTTTAGGGTACTTAATGTTTAATAAATAATTAAATGAATTGAAGTGTCAAATGACTGTGTACCCACTCATGAGTTTGCATCATTAAATTCGCTGTGAAAAAGATGATCAAATTTTGATTAAGTTTAGATCAAAATCGGATTAAAGTAGGAGCACTTTTAAACGTTTTCCGTTAAGAAAATGTTATTATCAATTGTTGACGTCAGAGGTTAGAAAGTGGCCGAAATAGTCACAACATTTTAAAAAATGCCTCTCTTAATGTAAATATAAGTTTGATGGTAATTAATCTTAAATAAACAATATTGTGTGAGTCGAAATGTTGGATTACTATACGTACTTTTACAGGAGATCGATCAAAAACGGATCTCAATCGAAAACGTCTGAAAGTGCTCCTACTTTAATCCGATTTTGATCTAAACTTAATCAAAATTTGATCATCTTTTTCACAGCGAATTTAATGATGCAAACTCATGAGTGGGTACACCCCTATTGAAAATCCTGCATCTAAACCTGACTAGAACCTGGGCAGGCTTGACAGGGAATTCCCTTCCTCGGGTGAACCCATTCAACCCTGACCAGGACCTGACCAGGGCCAGGGCATGCCTGATTTCAATTTCTACCAGGGTTATATAAATCACATTGTAGCCGAGTGGTTAGACGTTCGACTTCTACACGGAGGTTTCGGGTTCGCATACTGATTCTCGCAGAATTTTTTTATATTTTAAAAATGTCTTGACCACATGGTTGAGACCAACTGATGACCTGGTTAAATGTTCCAAAACGTCCAGATCGCGACCTGGTCATTCCACGTGGTTTGAGCATGTGGAAAATACCACCTGGATATTTTCAATAGGGGTGTACCCACTCATGAGTTTGCATCATTAAATTCGCTGTGAAAAAGATGATCAAATTTTGATTAAGTTTAGATCAAAATCGGATTAAAGTAGGAGCACTTTCAGACGTTTTCGATTGAGATCCGTTTTTGATCGATCTCCTGTAAAAGTACGTATAGTAATCCAACATTTCGACTCACACAATATTGTTTATTTAAGATTAATTACCATCAAACTTATATTTACATTAAGAGAGGCATTTTAGTTTCTTAGTTCGAATCCCTCTCGGGACAAATTTTTTTTTTTTTTAATATTTATTTGAATTTAATGTGATAAAAAAATGATTTAATTTTGGTCGAAAACTCGTCCAATTTTGGTCCTGGAATGTCTCAAAACTGGGACCTCATTTAGATCATTTTCTGATACGACCGATTTTTATCTAATTTTGATCTAATATTGATCAAATTTTGGTCATCTCTTTTTGACTCGGGATGGTAAAATTTCCAAGAAAATGTTTTTTTCGTGTAATTAATTACTGGTGTAAAGATATAAAACAATTTCTGAATCGTTTCCCATTATAACTCCAACACTAATTTAGAAAAATTTTTGTTAATGTCACTTTTTTGATTTGACACTTTTTATACGTATTTTACGTATATTATCTCTAAATTACGGATATAGCAGTAAAAATTATTATTCAAATATATCGATGCTGGCATTTATAAAAATACACGTTAAAAACATGATGTTCAGGGGTATCGCGTTTTTTTTTAAATAGAATCTGGTAAAGATTGTACAGTTCATCATAAAGATGATATATTCGTAATAAGTGGAAAAAGAGTATGTAGGTTAGGATATGTTCGTAATCAGGCCGAAAAAAATTGCGTAAAAAATTACATCAATTTTTTTTGTTTGATGTGTTTTCTGAGAATTCATGAATTCTTTATATCTGTGTAAAATAAAATATCACAGGCAAAAAGTTCATGTGTCTTTTCATTTGTCCGATTAATACCAAAAAAGTAACACTTTGTTTTACAGAAATTATTATTACTTTACTGAATTATAATATTGATCCACAACTTGAAATTATCATACAATCAGGTGTGAAATGGAAATTCACTTAAAATGTAGATATTTTCTAGTTTTTTTCCGGAAATGATTAGTGTTATTACAGGAAAGTGTGTGTAGAACATCTGCAGAGTCTCGGTTCGTAATCGATTTCTCATTCGACACGTCTCATAGACTATCGATTTTAAGGCACCTTTTGTTAGTGTTGACACATATTTTCAGTAATTGTTCTACCTGGTAAATATGACACTTTGCCCAATACCCTTAGTTTGTACAGAATCGACAGCAAATGGAAGGTCAAGAGAAGCAAACGGACTGAAATACTAATTCAGACTAGTTCAAAGTTAGCTATCGGAGGTTGGTGTAAATCAAATAAAACGTTTAATGGGGCTTTAATTTTTTTTATCACTTATAATAGCAGATATAAATTGAGTTTGCTTTCTTGAAAATAAAAACAAACCAATTAATTAAAATGTTTAAATTGAGATAAAAAAATAATCTCCGTCAATTCGCACCTACATTTTCTACTATGGAACGCACAAAAGTTTTCTGAAATCTTCATCATTCACCTTCATTTACTACATTGAACTGCAGCTAACACTTGCATGCAGTAATGGTTCATAAAAATTCATTTTAACAAAAAATACAATCTTTAGAAAATATCATTGCATCCAAAGTTAAAAATATTAAAATTGAATATATAAATATATATTAAAATACCTACCATTATTCTTGATTTATCATTTGGTAGCAAAGCATCCTGATAAAGCTGTGTTTCATTATTATACTGAAATATTTCGTATGTTTGTTGTTGAATTTGTCCAATTTGTATAGTTTTGGGAAACGCGAAGAGCACTCTGTTCTCATTTGGAATGTAGCCAAATAGGAATTGAGAGACTTCATGGAAATCTTTGTTAGTGTTTTTGGGTCGACTACATCATAGAATATATTCTGCTATATTAATGATTTGACTAACGTTTGAATATTTAGGTCTGTTAATTGAGAGTTGCGCTTTGATCGACGGAATTCAAAATGAGTCCGGTTAAAATTTGATTAACTTTCGGTGCGCATAACATATTCTTGACAGATCGACATGAATGAAATATTTGGGTATAATTAGTGTTATGTAAGATTAAATACACTGTCTACATACGTTTGAATTAATAAGAACTGAATCTATGAGTTAAACTGGCAATTTACTCTACTTAATTCGTAGACTTCAAGTAGTTTAATAAATAAGTAACTAAATCTCTCATTTTACTAGTTCGTTTATTTATTTATTGATAAACTGATTTCGAGTTAAGCAAATATTATTAAGAATATTAAACAGCATTACTTTTTCCATTCAATTCTAAATTCTTAATATAATAAACGAGGTAACAACGGTCAACTCCGAAATCTTTCAGGATTATTTATATTTTTGTTAGTACAATTATTCTAATTTGGACTGAATTTACTTTTAAATCAATAATTGTACTTTAGGTCGTAAATTAACATACACTACCCATCAAGTAAAAGTTTTACGTCTTTGATTACAACGATCTATCAATTATCAAGGATTAACCAAAATAAAAATTGTTCATTTCAAGATTGTGTATGCATGTTCACATAAAACCCACACAAATATACCGGACGGAAAAGATCAAATATTCATTGCAGTTTAAATTGCCAGGCATGACGAAGATTAAAGGCCGTTAAAACCACACTATATATTCACTGTACATATATATTTAAAAAATAAAAAATTGTCTATAATCAAGTCAATGTGTTTGAGAATATTAAAGTGGAAAATACAAGATTAACTAGGCTTAAGATTATAATTGTTTCTCAAATAATCCACTTTTCTTATTTTTAGTAAATCTCTTTTAATTTAAGAAAACTTTTGGACTTGTACAAATTTTTATAGTATTTAAAAGGTCCCGAAAGTGTGTTGGGAAAAAAGTTTTTTGCTGATGTTTTGCAAGCATGCAGGATTTTATAAAAGGATTTCAAGACCAACCGATACTATTCTAAAGATTGAACCTCCGCAGAAATGTCCACATCTTTGAAACTTGGTAAAGTAAACAAGTAAATCGCAGATTCTTAAATCTAAATACAAACACTTGGTGTATTCTAAGCTCTATCGATAAACTTTGTATTTATTAGTAAATAACGAAATAATGTTAACCG
The DNA here is from genome assembly GCA_030407085.1 of Trichopria drosophilae. Classification (NCBI taxonomy): domain Eukaryota; kingdom Metazoa; phylum Arthropoda; class Insecta; order Hymenoptera; family Diapriidae; genus Trichopria; species Trichopria drosophilae. Next base: position 84,572,648 of record CM059585.1, on the reverse strand, counting down.
ATTACAAATTATTGTTTAATTTGACCACAATATCGACATTCAACATAATTAGTCAACAAATAGTAGCAAACAAAAATGTAAGTAGATTCCTTATTCAGTTTGGAACGATTTTTATTAATAAAATGATAACTTTCTTAGTCAATGAGAATCCGTGGTAACATTCAATACATTCTGTAATAATATATATTTATATAAAGCTAATTAAGGCTTTTAAATTAGTATTTCTGACTAAATCGGTGCTTTTAAACTTTTAAAGTTTTATTTACTTTTCAGATTTAGTATTCGAAGCTATTAGTTTAAACTCTCTTAGAGAGTGCACTTTAATCAACAGTTTAGTAAAATCAAATGAATAATTAATAGAACTAATAGAGCTATTTCAGACCCTTTACATTTTGAAATAGGGCATTTTCTCTTGATTATAACAAATATATAAAGTAGTGATTAAACGCTCGAGTAATAATATTAAATATAACGTTTTGTAGATTGTTGACTAATTACTTAAAAATTGAAATAAATTCATTAATACTGATGAGTATACTTTTCCATTTCCTCATAAAAGCACACCAAGAGTAGGTTGTGATATTTTTAAAAGTTAAATTTATGTAATTTGAAAACATTTCACTCATATAAATTGATTAGAATATTTTAAGTTGAAGGTCTCACCTTAATAAATGATGTAACAGCATGACTTTTTAAAACTTAGTCAAGAGATAAATCACCATTCATAAAGTAAATGAAGTAAATTGAAAAGGATTAGTTGAACAATTTTGATACTGATATTTTTCATTAACCTATAGACAAAATAAATTAAATATAAACTACGCTGTATATAGAATTGTTAATTACTTTTAATGTTTATTCCATTTTTCACCCAAAGTGTTTATCGACTTCTATTAAATTAAATATACAATTAAAAGCTCTATCCTTTAATATACATTTATTATGCCATACAATTTAGGTATATGATATAAACGTTTGTAACACGTTTATTAAACTATCGTTTAATGTGAGTTTATCATATATGTTTATATACATATATATATATATATTGTACGAAATATTTTTTAAACGTTAAACAATCGTTTATGAAGTACCATAAATAATAGTTTTAATTGCGTTCAATAAAGGTATAATATTGCATGTAAATATATGTTTATGAAAGAAGTTTAAGTTTACTTAAAGATACTCCAGTCATAAAGCGTGCATTATTTAGTTTCATATTTGTTTACGAAATACGTTAATAAATCGTTGAACTTCTACCGATTTTAAGTCAAACACATTTTGAACGAACATTATCCGTTTAATAAACGAACCAGTAATATAAACTGTTCAATTAATCTCACTAAAGGCACTATAATTTAATATACGTTTTTAAACGCGAATTTGTTTTAAAAATAGTACAAGTGTACGTCTGAATGTTTTACGATAACACATTCATTAAATAATCGCATAAAGTGTATATATTTATCTAAATTAATACACTGTGTTAATCCCATTGGTTTATATCAAATTTCAATATTTATTAAACCTTCAAGTTTGATTGGGATAAATTGTAAATGGAGCTTCAGTATCCATTGTCAAATTTCACTCATTATATGCATCCTAATTGTCGAACTAATCTCCAAAGAAGTTATGCTTTGAAGAAAGAGGAAGAACAAATTTGAGTTATTAATTTTTGGTAAATAACAATTTTCATTACATTTTAAGTGGTTTATGTACAAATCAGACCTAACAAAATTCCAACTAAGATATCAGGTACAGTAATATAAATTCTAACTTGCACGTGCTATGTTTTTTCAAATGTTTAATACCACTTCTATAGAAATTACTTATGGCGGCTCAAAAAATCAATAAAATTTGGTAGAAATAGTCATTATTCCCCGTACCTTTTTTAAATTAGTAATACAATCCCTAATAGGACACTTTATTCCATCCATATTCCTGGAGTATTCCTTTGGAACATTGGGAATATTCCAAAGCAATATTCCTTCCATATTTCAAGAACATTTCTTTGGAATATTCCAGGAACATTGAAATATTCTGCATTAGAAATAATATTATAAACAATATAAATTTTGTTAGAATATTCCAAAAACTGTCAAATATTTATGACGAAATAATAATGCGAAATGATTTTCTAAAAATCTAGTAGGTAATTGTTAAAAATACAAATATATGTTAATTGTTTATAATCCCTCTACATCAATTGAGAGTTTTCCATCATCCATGTATAGATTATGTATACAATCGTGTAATATTGTGTATATAAAATCACAATCGACGTGTGTAAAAGTCCACGAAACGATTTTGCGAAGCGACAACGAATCATCGACAAAAATGAGGTATATTTTATTAAACAGCAAATGAAACCATCGAAATTTGACTTCATCACTGATGCCATTTAATCCTTGTCCGCAATTCTTGGATTATCATGAATTTTCACGTGACTCTAAGAAAATCATCAGCAGATATAATTCTAAAAATAACTTGTAAATTGGGAAAAAAATGGAAAATTACATTTTACTATTATTTATTTAATGATTTTACTTAATAATGTAGTTAGTCGTTTCATTATGACGTACTTTTATGGAGGTTTGACGAAAACTTCTCATAAAAATTGCCAATTTTAAAAATCAACATACCTTAGCAACCGTGTTACTAATGATCCAATGAAAAGAAAAACGTGATATATTTTTGACAGTTTCTGCCCAACCTCTTCGTTCCGTTCTTTGTCACTTGAAATTTCAACCCAAGTCGCAGAATCATTAGATCAAATATATTTATTTTTCAGACATAGAAATTAGTCAAATAAAACTTATTATTATTAGTCAATTAAATTTTTATAATTATTATTTTTAATATACATTTTATTTACATTATGTATAGATTATGCATAAATTATGCATGCTCAATTCCATACATAATCTATACATGGATGATTATGTATAATTATTCACAATTTTTTTTATGATGCAGACTATTTCAATATTCCTGGAATATTCTAAACGTTGGATATTTCACTTTTCCTGGAATATTCTAAAGAAATATTCCGGGAATATGGATGGAATAAAGTGTGCTATTGGGGATGTCAGTTCTAGCGTTTCCCAAATTATTTCTAAGTCGCTACTTTATTTCATATACTAAAATATTTACTATGGGAACGATGTTGACATATTCCAATGTGATGTAATGTCATCAGAATTTCTTGAGTCACTTGAGTTAATATGTCTGAACATGTTTAAGATCATCATGTCAATAGTAAAGAGGAAGAAGAGACATAGACCGCCCACTATATTTTTTGTCGACAGTGACATTAAAACAAATTATAAGAGTCCCGGGTTATTAATCAGCGATCAGTAACAACCATTAAACAGAACACATAATCCGTAAATCGCGTTCGCTATTCAGAAAATTCAACATTTCCAACATGAAAACGTCACATTCCAGAACCATCGACTCTCCTCTCGGAAATATAAACCTCCGAACATTCCCGTTATTCAGCATTCGAAAAAAACTGAACGCGTGAAGTCCGTACAAAATGGGAAAGAGCCAAATGTCACGGGAAAATCGTTGATTTCCAGTTCCTTTCTCCAGGTTTTCCACGTTCGGGGCGAGTTGGCAAAAGCTCTCGGGAAATTCGCGTGGTGCTGACAGGAAATGCTGCGGATTGACGGGCCGAAATTTCGAGTGGATCGCGATTGGAATTTGAAACAAGAGAGAGAAGCGTGGATTACGGTACTCGACGCACATATTTGTACGTATAAACGCCATGACGAAAGAGTCGTTTGTAATGCGACGCCGTTCGACAAGAGTAACGTGATCGAGGGCCTCTCATTTCCCTTTTATCGGACAACGGGTAATTTATAAAATTGATCGAGCACCTCACTTCGTTACCCAGGACATTGATAAACGCCCGAATACGAACCTGTCCTCGCCTCCTGGGTTCGCCTCACGTGAAATCTGCTAATCTTAGAATATAGCCAGCGGTTAATGGCTAACATGCAGCAAATGTTGCCTCTCTTGGAGAATTCATCGACAGTAGTCGATAGGCGACATCCATGTGAAACACGGCCTTGTTTTCCGATACGTTTATTAGCTTTGTTCCCAGCACGAAAATTGCCAGTGTGACCGGTGACGTGAGGACAATAAAAAACACTTTTCAACGTTGATTTTCACATTGTAGAAATAAAGCTCCGAGTTCGTCAGGACAATACTTTGTTTTGACGTTTGAGGAAAAACGAGTATATTATATTGGAAATCTAAAATATAATTTTATATGCGAGTTTCATTCGGCATTTTGAATCGGTTTTTTTGAAAATGAAAATTTCTAACGAATTATTTGTGCTCAGTGATCTTCAAATGAATAAAGTACAGATGGTCACTACAAATGATTTCTGCAATCAAGAGGGTTCCTTCAAAACTGATAAATTCGTTTATGATATCATAATAGATAACATTCAAAAGGTCAATGTCTACGGTGGTCAAAAAGACTCAAAAATATAATGTTTATAACATGAATGGAATATAAAAAATCATAGAATTCTGAAGATTTAAACAAGAATTTCGATGTTTCCAGGCATGGAAAGTTTGAATTAGCTGTACATAAAAGAAACATTGCCAATAAATACACTAGAAATAGTAAGTGAAAACAAACAGAACTAATCAGACAATGCAAATTTAAGGAGTCATTTTTTTCTCAATTTAGTTTTATATGCATGGGCATTGCTTTTGCTAAACAACGTTTTGTTCATTTAAAAAGATCAAGTAGGAATATGCATGCCTTAAAGGATTAATGTGAATTGTTGCCGGGACAAATATCACCTCAAGCAAGAGATATTTACAATCGAATCATGGTCAGTGGAGACAAAAATGGAAGTAATTTGATCAAAATTTTGTTATACCAGGTGCTTTTCTCATTAGATTGTAGTCCAATTTGGTAATACGAACTTGTAGATGGAACCTCCGAAACTGATAAATTAGAGAAAGTTTGAAAAATCGTTGTTGAAGTCGCGGATAATACGTAGAAAAATGCCGTAATCAAGTAGTAACAGTCTGTTTATACGGCCAACAAAAGCCTGCCGAATATTACTACTTAGATTTTTGCTTTTTTCTATGTAAAATCCACGACTTCAACAACGATTTTTTAAACTTTCTCAGTTGATAAAGCACTCAAATTTGGTATTACGTGTTAGATCTTATTATACTCTAATCGAATTTATCAGATTCGGAGGTTTTATCTCTAGGGCGGAAATCACGTATGTGCGTGGGCATCCTTCTTAAGATAATTTTACTCTTTTCAATTTCTAATTCTTACCAAATCATTTATAACCTTTTTCTCAAATTAAACAACTTTATTCGATTTTGAAGAATCTTGGTGTAGATTGGTAATTTTAACTAATGTCCGACTTTGAAGTTGTAGGTCTTTAAAGGTTTTTTTTTGTCGAAAGGTGGTAAATTTTACTTAACCCTTTAAGGCCAGGAGAAACACACTTAAGGCGGTTCTAAACTAGTTCACCTATAAGGTAGGCTAAGAATCGCAAATTAAAAATGTCTGAATCAATGTACCCATATTGGGGCTCTATAAAGACAATTCTAAATACTATATTTAAACCAATCAACGAATGCCATAGAAATTAATTAGGAATTGAATGAGAACTATTGGAAACAGGTGATTTTTATTTATTTTCAGTAAATCTTGGTTACTTATTAATTCTCTTCTTTGGCATCCGGTAAGAGTTCATATATAGAAAGTAGAGTTACCCTTACAGACCACGAATATTGAAAAATTGATTCAGACATTTTTAATTTACATTTTTTAGCGTAAATTAGAAAACCTTCTGAACGATACATCTTCGATACCAGAGTTAATAAAAAAATATTCATTACCCAATTTAGATTCTGCGATCCTAATTTAATAAAGGTTAGCGGTTCTTCTCACCTTTAAACCACATTCACTATTAGCCAGTTGAGTGTTTTTGATGCATATTTAGGCATATAAAAAATTACTAATTAAAATATTTAAACATATACGAATTAAACATTTTATAAAAGATATTTCTAAAAATGTTCGTTTTCAATCATTTTTCAGTACCAAGTACGAAGTTCAAATGATTCTAAAAAAAACTCACAACCAGTCGCTACTTACATTACGTTTCCTTATTTATGATGATAGGAACTTCATTTTCTCGTAAAATATTTCAAAACTGCAATAAACCATGTTATGCTACAACACATAGAAAACCATGCATTCAGGAACTGTCTATAAAATATTCAACATTTTTACGATTTGTCCAAACCCTAGCAATAAAAGTAGTAAAACGAACGTCAGTTTCCTGCACTATACTTTATTGCCGATTACTTAGTTTATGCAGATGTCGATAAAACAGGGGAAGAAAGTATCTTCCAATTTAAAAAACGATTAAATTTCATCTTCTTCGGGTAAGTAATAACTTTTAAAATAAATTGCCATGTCTTAGATATTAATAAAATTAGAGGCAGCAGGAGTCTCCAGTTCCCCTAACAACCCTGCCAGGGTATTAGAATAATTCACATTGGCTTTTACGCACTTCGCGAGTGCAGCCTTCGGACAGCAATTTAATTGCTTTCACTTTTATGTGGAATAAATGGGTTTTTGGTCGGAATGGAATTTCTTATTCGGGAAAGGTTTGCAAGTGCAAAAGCAAAACATAGAGAACCCTATTGAGGAAAATTAAAAATCCAGAATGGCAAAGAAAATTTTCCGGTTTATTCGTACATTTTCTTATAATATATCACAATTTTTTGAAATTACAATAAGTATTTAACGTTATTTTTATACTGGGTTCTTTTATAGATACTTTCAGTAACCTTCATTAAACATTTGTTAAGATCATTCTCTAGTTATTGAATCTGGTCTGCTTCAAAATCCTGAAACAAGATTAAGCTCTACTACACTCTTCTTGAAACTCTATACGAAATTTCGTAGACATCTGCTATTTCGTTAAAGAGTGCTTGGAAAGGAACTATTCATTTTTTTCATCACAGTTAACAAAGAACGATTAGCAGCAAAGTTCTACATTCATCATCAGCATCACAGAACAAATAGTTTGTATAGAAATATAGATCGGAATTCATCAACTTGTGTTTATAACTCAGTGAACATTTTTAAACAATCTCAATGTTAGGGGAGTTATTTAATTCAAAATAATGATGAAATATTTGCTCCATTTAATGAAACTGTACAGCATCATCACGTACAAAACCAGAATCAGCGTAAATTCGTCACACTGGAAACATCTGTAGAAGTTCATAGCAAGATGACACGCATCGTCTGGGTCGTCCAGTCATCAAGAGTGAAAGAACGGCTTTGGAGGTCTTGGGTATTTCAAGTGGCTTGGCAATTGAACAACGCGGTCACCGGGCATTGTCGTCGCAGAAAAGCAGACTAGCTAGCATGGCAACGGACGGGTTGTCGGGCCTGAATGAATTATAGTGGAAAGCTCGCCGGCATGCCGACCTGGTCCTCTCTTGGCGGTGTATTACGTGTATTTTATCACTTTTCGTGATAAAGGGCGACGCGACCCGAAAATACCATTTTTTTCACCCGTGACAAAAATTACATGTATCACGCCAACCCACGATATTGCAAATGCATAACATTTTAGTATAAACAATTGTTTACCAATAAACCTATTTTCAGAAATTCTGAGGTTTGTTTGGTTTAGAATATTGGTTTTGCCACTTTTTCGTTTTGTTACATAATGTACATTTTAATAACATTCATATCATATTTTCAATAGTAATATAGTTCTTAATTGGATTTAGAAAATTGAAATGAACTTTAAAATTTCCCAGGTTTACAATGATAGTAACACAAACCGGAAATGGTTTTATCAAGTTGTGTTGACATGTCATATTTTGATGCTGTGTATATAAAGTAACGAATATCATAGTAAGCAATAAAATTATATTTTAATTGCGCTTTTGCTTCTTGATCCAATTAAATTATAATAAGGTAATCGATAATGATTTCTTGGTTTATAGGATCCATTTGAAAATTTATTCGAAAACAATTATTACGTTTCAACCCTGATTTTGGGTCCTCGTCAGAATTTATTCTATAAAATTAGTGCAATAATAATGAATAATTTACATTAAACTTTTACATTGTTTTAAATTTTAATATTCGAATATAATTTGTTTGCTTCTGGTTTTTTTAAATATTATTCTTTTTATTGCAATATGGTTTTGAGTGGTCCTTCAAAATATATTTAAAAGGAGAAAGTTTATTATAAATATTATAAAATGCAAGCATTTCCAAATACTTTTGAAATTTTTATAATTTTACTGATACATTAGATTTAGCATTTCGGATCATAATACGCAATCAGTCATTTTAATCTTCTGTTATTAACTCTGAGATTACATTGAATATATTAAACAAAAATTTTAAAATCACAACCTTGGGAATTTTACATTGATCCTTATAAAATTTGCATTCAAATTTTACTTCGGATCCTTCTTTTTCCGTAATTTACAATTTAAAAATGCAAAACTAATGATAAATGTGTTTTTATCAATTTATTTTAGATTGACTTGCAAATAATATTAATTAAATATAAATAAATAATTACTTTATATTTGCATCTAATGGAGTAACAAACCATAAAAAATGCCCCAAATGTTATTTCAAAACACATTCATTTATTTAGGCATTGAGTAGACCCGTAATTTAGAATTTGCGACTACCTCGTTTCGAAATTACGCCTTGACAAGGAACTACAATTTATATACGTAGTGCATGAAGTTTATACCAACTAAGAGATTTATAGAACAATTTAAATAGATGAGTGCATACAATTTTCGCATTTCTTAAAACCCTTTTTACTTTAAAAATTTCCGGACACTTTAGCTCAAAAACTATATTTTTTAAGAAAAAAATGCTAAAAATTACAAGTTGTTTGGAATCATTGAAAATATAGTGGAATTTTTAAAGATTTTTTGGTTATATATTCAGACATTTTTCATCTACATATCTTAAAAATTTTAAATTATTTAAGAAAAGTACTGAAAAATGTTTACTCCCTTCCATTATGAATTCTAAGCATTTTTTCTTTTTCAATTTTTTTCTGAAAGTTGACAGCTTTTGAAAAAACAAAAATCCTAAGCATAATATTGGAAATTGAAATATTAAAAAACTATCTAATTTTTGAGAAAAATTGAAAAAAACGCTTAGAATTTGTCATAAAATACACATTTTTTCAAAATTTTCCGTAAATAATTTAAAGTTTTCTAAAAAATTAAGATTAAAAATTCCTCAAAATATCATAAAAAAAAAATTAGAAAAAATCCTACTATATTTCTTAATTAATTCTAAGAACTTTTCATTGGTAGCATTGTTTTAAAGTGTCTCATAGTTTTTGAGTTAGAGCATTTGGAAATTTGCAAAGAAATTTTCATTGTTGCGGCCATTTTGAGGTCGTTAAAATGATGCAGGGTATAAAACAAAATTTTGTTTCTCAAAATTCAAATATTTTGACCACCTTTGTACATACTTTCAACAGAATCCCAATATTCCGATAACTCAAACAAACATTGAGAAGAATTAATATTTCACAATTTTTTAACAATTTTTTTCGACATACTTGATTTGAAATTGAAGCCAAAATGCGTCTTTTTTTATATTTTTTAGCTCACTCGAAGTAAGATATTGTATCGAAAACTCGATATTTGTAAAAAAAATGTGTCCTAAAAATCATGTTTTTCTACTAGGTATGTCAAAATCGTATATAAATTTCAATTTTTTTAAATTTTCTTACTACCATTCGACAGAGCGTTTTTCTTTTTTTTTTAAATTTATTTCATATTGATAATAAGCGTTGAAGTTGCAGTAAAGTTTCTGTGCATTTCGGCGTTAATAGGTTAATATTTCGACTCGGCACATAGAATATTTTGAAGTCCCTATATTATATGCAATAAACGTAAAGTGTATAATCCATTCAGGATCTTTTAAAAAAATTCACGAAAATTATCTTTTTTGATTTCTACACCTAGATTAGTCCTTCATTGTACATATTTTAATACATTTTGGATTCTCTTGGGGGCCATACCAGATAAGAAATATATATTACTTTAACCAGACACATGTCTACAGTTTTTTTTATTTTACAATAAAATTTTATTTACTATTAGTTTTTCATGAAACAAAATAGTTTCAAAAATTATATGATTGAAAATCGTGTAATTAAAAGTAGCTCTTAATAGACGTGCAATTATTATAGTAAACAAAAGATTGCAAAAGGTGAAAGAGTAATGAATTAGCGGCGAGGATAGAGCACTTGATACGTTTACAAAGCTCTGGCGTAAGTAGATGAGGGCAAAGATAGTCAGACAGGTAGCAGGGTTCGCTCCTTGCTATTCGGCGCCGCTCGTTAGAAGATTGCGAGGAGAATTTCAATTTAGCTCGTGATTACGCGACACTCTGATTAAAATATGATTGGACCTGTAGTGTGGGTCAAATACGAGGAAATACGTACCAGTTTAGCAAGCATACGAGCCTTGGACGGGATATTACCCTAATGAACGCCTGGGCTGTGGGTCGGTTTATTTTGTTCTCCTGCACCAGCTTTACCGAGGTTTAGGAAGAAATGTTACTGGGTACATGAATAAGAAGCTCGTTGCGAGCACACGGCACTCCTGTTATAAATTGCTTAAGGTTTTGGAAGGACTTTTACCCGGATTTTCATGGAATTTCGAATTTTGACTTCTGTAAATGATGACTTTGAAGTTCGAAAGTTTTCCAGGGTATTTATTTGCTGTCGACAACTATAAGTACCATTTGTCTCGATTTACATAATGCGTCTAATTTATTCGAAATTTTGGAAATGCTGAATGTTTATGGGTCAGATTTTGGGAACGGATTTTTGTCATTCAAAATGACGGTTGTAACTTCATCTTTCAAGTTTTAAATAAACTGAGATTCATCGAAAGAATTTTCCGCGATTTTGATGTAAATAACATTATTTCCTACAAACATTTCTAAAACATATAATGCAATAATGAAACGGAAAGCTTTGTTCAATTTTGATGAAGATTTCAAGTGACGTTTTCTTGACAATTTTGCTTGAATTTAGTGATGACGTTTTCATTTTGGACCTGCCATATTGAATTTAGTAAATATGACCACATGTTCAGCCATAACCAATGACTAAAAAAATGTTCAGATACCAGAAATGACAAAAATCGATGAATGTTTTAAAGTTTGTGTTCGCCATATTGGCTCCGCCATATTAAAATGTAATGAGCTCAGACAAAACCTAAAAATTACTATACACTTACATTGCGACATAACCTGACTTTCCCTATCACGTAATATATTAAAGTGAGCCATTTTTTTGTTGAGGAGACCATTTTTGGTCTTTAACCCCTTAACTGGTGATGACGTCTATAGACGTCGTATCAATATCTTTGAAACAAGTCATCCAATCGTCTTGAAATTTGTAACTGAAGGGTTTTTGTAGTCGCTGAATTCAAATTTGAGGTCAAAATTTCAAAATTCAAAATGGTCGATCCAATATGGCGATCGAAAAGGCATAAAAGTTTTTCATTTCCCGCAATATTTACTATTCATAGTTTTTTGGGGTCGCTGAATTCAAAGTTCTAAATGGTGGATCTAAAATGGCGAACCGAAATGCAAAATGTTACTTGATTCTGCTAAAATTTGTTACTAGTGAGATTTTGGGGTCGCTGATTACGAATCTGTCATCGGTAACTCAACATTCAAAATGGCTGACCTAATATAGTGTGAAAAAATCTAAATAATTGAAAGAACTGTATAATGCCCAATTCGACGTCAAATTTCTTAAATTCAATATGGTAGATCCAAAATGGCAGCCGAATGTGGAAAATGAATTTTGACCTTACATTAGCGACCTCAATTTCATGTATTTCATAAAATATTTTTGGTATAGTTTTGCGAGACTGCAGAACTGCACTAGTGATCTAATAGTGCACGAAATTACTATTAGTGAACTCTACTAGTGCTGATCATTTGTGCGCACTAGTAGTTTTTTTTTTCGAGTGGATCGAGTAAGTGCGTATATTTTTGCGCAGCTATGCCATTCTCTCTTTCTTCTGCTCAACGAAAAGAAGAGGACGGAGAGTATTTTAGACCCCAAAAAGTCCCAAGTAACAAATTTTTCTTACATCAAGTAACATTTTGCATTTTGGTCCGCTATCTTGGATATGCCATTTTGAATTTTGAAATTCTGACATCAGATTGGTAATCAGCGACCCTCAAAATTCCACTAATTAACATTGTCATGGAAATTGGATGAAAAGTGGCTCGTACCAGTTGGTGACCACTCGAAATCCCCGACGACAAAATCCCCGACGACAAAATCTCCGCGACAAAATCACCGCGTCAAAATCCCCAAGTACAATAATCCCCGAAGTCAAAATCCTCTACTCTTATAATCCCCGACTTGGAAATCCATTCTCACAAAAAACTCTGAATTTTCAATTAAAGCTATATTAAAAGTTGATATTGTTTATTTTGTATTTAGAATTAAGATATATTATAAGGTTAGGTAAGGTTGGGTTAGGTTAGGTTAGGTTAGGTTAGGTTAGGTTAGGTTAGGGTAGGATAGGTTAGGTTAGCTTTTCTATGATGTGAGATAGTGAAATCTTCCACCACTTCGGTTGATCTTTGGTGGGACGCTTATTGACCGAAATTGTGCTACTCGAGAGCGCTACACCTTTATACTTCCACCATAGACTGAGGTAACTTGTAATAAAAGTAGATGTTTTGAAGGGTGATTTGGATGAAGAAGAATTCGGGGGTTTTGAATTCGGGGGTTTTGTCGCGGTGATTTTGTCGTCGGGGATTTCGAACGGTAACCAATAGAACCTGCAATAATGACAAAAGTAATAATGCCCAGGTCTCATTACTCATTAATTAAATTACTAATGTCTTGATGGATAAATTTTACATGATGTGTCCAACCCAAGTGTTCATCGTCGTAAACATCGACATCGACGGAGGCTTGGATGTGGTAGATTCGGTGTCGGGTCCCATTAACAACCGACGTATAATCCGGATGACGGAGCAGGCGTCCAAATGTCGGAGATGCCAGGAACACGTGCTCCTATTTGCGATATATCGAAGTCGCAACGAGGTCGATTCGCGGTTGGCTCCCCAGCGGCGCGACCTGCTGGAGACGTGAATCAGCTCCTTAGCACGCATCCGTCAACTGCGTCGGCGTATTCGCCCTATTCACCACGGAAGTCGCGAGCACTTGAGCCGCGTGAATATTGATGACACGCGAAACGATGGCCGCCGCCGTCCCAGACCCTCCAGAAGCGCCGCATTGGCGAGATTCAATCGGTCCTACACATAGACGACTTCCGCCCTTTGATGGTTAAAGTCTACCGATGAAGGGAAAACCTCACAAATTTCCAGATGAAATAAACGAAATTTTTATATTTTTACTTTTTATTTAAAAAACACCCAGATGATCAGAAATACTATTTTTTGAGAATTTCTGGAACCCAATATGGGGTTTTCTGGGTACATTCAAATGTACTCAAATTTTCACTTAAATACCGATTTTTAATATATATAATCGGTAAATCGATTTTTAACACGCCGGAACGATAGTGGCCAAAATACTGGAATTTCCAAAATTGTGATTTTCATAATGTTATGATAACACAGGTCAGCATGGTTTTGTTATTGAGAACCTTTCTTATTGGATATTTGAGGTTATGTATTTGGAAAACGCCCTTTTTGTGCTATTTTTGAGGTGGCATACAGGATGCAACAATGTTTTTTGGCCTTCTAGACTATTTGCGACTTTTAGTACTACCTTTACCCCTCAAAATGAGGTTTTATTCGATCACTTATGATTTTTGGAACAAAGGTTTTTAAACATTTTAAATTATGAAATTGTCCATCAACGAAATGTCTGTTATGCATGATATATGACTGTAACTTTTATAGTTCGCGACGATGTATCTTGCAAACAAATGAATATCGAACTAAACGATCAAGATTCTTTTTCTACGACATAGTAAAATGTTAGCCCTTATATGTTTTTTAAGATAATAAACCACTGGAAATAAGAAAATCGAACGTAAAATATGATTTTTACTGAATTTCACAACGTACAATCCAACAATTTCATTTTGATATCACTAAAAAAAAGTAACTCTTATCCAATCACTCCGAGAATTTCAGAGAATCTTCGTATATTCTTGGAGTTTCAACGAACAACATGCCAAGAGTGTGCTTATTTTCTAAAAAATTGGGCAGCTATAATCTAAGTGTCCTCCGATTATTCCAAATTCGGGAATTTATGACTTTTTTCAATATGGAGAAAATAACTTTTCATTTCTTGAATTCTTAGTTTCATAGAATAATTCTACCTTAAAAGCCCCAAAAAATAAGATGCACGACATACGTGTGCCTCATAAATTAACTTTGTAGGAGGTCTCTAAAGATTATCGAATCAGTGCATAACTCGTTCGAATACATAACATTTTCGAGTGGCGCACTTAAAGGATGTTTAGGCACGCTTAAAACGTGTTTAGGCACCCTTAAAACATGTTTAGGCATGCTTAAAACTACGTTGTAATTTCTTCTTTAAAGTACTTATAAATCTCCTATCACGTGTTTAACTTGCCATTGGTTATCCTATTTTTTTTTTATTTTTAGTATTTGACATTGTTAAGTGACAAACATTGTAAAAAATAAATGAGCCTTTTTTTGGTCGAAAATAGCTATTTAAGGGGTTTCTAGAGTCATCAGCCGATAAGGTAATATTCTAAATTAAAAAAAGTATTAAATCAAAGTTACAAAATTCGGGCGTAATTCTAACCACTTTATATGATCTCATAATAATCAGATATTTTTTAGTAGCTCGTATAAAGAGGTTAGAATTTCCTTTATGAAGCCCGAATTAAAAAATAGATTCAATCATTTTTAATTTCCTTTTTTAAACATAGATTACTACCTATTCGACTGATGTCTTACGCTTCCGTAATAAAAATTGGAAAAATTTAATACCAAAATTTTTTTATTAGTGATACTAAATAATGAATAAAAAAATTGTATTTCTTGTAACAAGTACCTTATCTTTAAATATAAAAACTATAAGATATATAATATGACTACACCTGCATCTACCATTAGGCTATTGTTTAGTTTCAACTTTGACTTTATTCAACTTATTCAACTTTATTAAAAAACGAGTTACGCCAACTGTTTCTGACCCATAAAGTGCTGCAAAAACCAAAAAAATATGTCCCATTAGTGTGCAACTAAAACAATTTTTTATGATTTTGAACAGTGAAAAGTTAAAAGTTCTGAAGAATTACTCATATGTATTCATATCACAACAAAAGATACGATTTTCTTCATTATTGTTAGTTTGAAAAGTGGAAGTTTATGAACAACAACGATATCTGACAAAAATAGACAAAAGTAACAAAAATTAAAACAGTGAAAATCACCGTCAAATCTTAGAAAAAGGAATTAAAAAAATCGGTTACGGCCATATTGAATTATTGATATAATTTAAGCATATTACTTAGTTCAACCTATTAACGCCCAAAAGTACATTTTTTAGGACCCACAGCATATATTTGTATATGCTAATATCTGGGGGAAATATTTTCGATTAGGCCGCCATATTGGTTGTGCAACCTCAAATTTAAAAAATCCACCTGCCAAACTTTTAAGTACAACTATCAAGTCCACGATTATAATACTTTTTTTTATGCAGTAGGCGTAAAATGATTATTTGACGCCCTCATTTGCGGGCGTAAAACGCCTATTTCATGCCTCCTGGGGCATAAAATAAATTTTACGCCTACTGTATCAAAAAACAATATTTGCATTTCAGGTGTAGAATTTTTACCCAAATGAACCTCGAGTCGGCTTTGCCGTCTCTCAATGGTCGAGGCGTAAAACTCCATTTTACACCCTTGATACAAAAATAACTATTTAGTCATTTTCAACGCGATATCCGAGAGAAAAGTTGAATGAAAAAAATTCCTCCGAAAAAATCGTATTTTCTATTTATTTATGGTAAAATTACAAATAAATTTAAATAACCGGTAATTTAAAGCTGCATGCGGTTATGTTTTTTTTAAATTTTCTTTTAATTTTGGACAATTCATGACAAATTCTCAACTTTTTTGGACATATTCTTTAATTTTCATTTTGCTACTATGTTACTGTTAGAACGTGCAAATGAACTATTTTGAACCATATCTAACCTTTATATAACAATATTAAGGAATGTTATAAAAAAAGTCTAAAAAATTCATCTATTCTTTATGTTCCGAAACCAGGTTTCGGCGATTTTATATGTCAAATATCGAGTCGAAATTAATCGCAAAAAGAGAAGGCCCCTGAAATACACGTAAATATTTATTCTCCAGGGGCCTTATTTTTTTTAACTTAAACCTCGATTATCTCGGGTAATTTTGGTCGGACGGAAATTTTTTTTTCGTTTTAAAGAGAATTTCTTGGTCTACATGACTCTTTCATCAACATATCTGTATTTTTATTTCTTAATAGTAATAAAGCTAAAAAAAACTTAGTGATGTTAAGAGAAATTTTTGGGAATTTTGAGTTTAAAATTTGTCAAAGAATTTTTGAATCCTTTTTTTAAAAATTCATCGAAATAAATATTTTGATCTGAAAGCTCATTTAAAAAACTACAAAAACCATGATCTGAATATTTTTTTTGTCTCATTCTTTCCGTTTTTAAATAAATCAACTGAATCGAAGGATTAAAAATCGAATGATGCTAAAAGTCCTAGAACAATCCATATTCTCGTTATATAAAGGTATATGGTTCAAAATAGTTCATTTGCACGTTCTAACAATAACACAGTAGCCAAATGAAAATAAAAAATACGTCCAAAAAAGTTGTTAATTTCACATGGAATACTCTAGAAATGAAATAATTTAATAAAGTTGTCAAAGGAAACATTTTTAAAAACTACATACATACAATATAATTCCCAAAAATATGGATATGATACCTAAATGTTGGCTATTTGCAAAGTAAACTGATTGATGATTTGAATAAACGCTTCATAAACCAAATTACTTATTAACTCGTCGGGTATTCTATACACTAAACACGGACACGCGTTATTTTCTATGGAAATATCCCGCAATGTTATGTTTCCATTTACTCAACATCCGTAATCGATGTGCCAGTTTTATCGCGATAATCCTGATTTACCGGTTGCGCAATTCACCAGAAATACGGCAAGCCCGCGATAGTCGCATAATCAAGAGGTATTGTTCCCCATAAAATACGATTTCTCGTCCCACGAGTTTCGAAATGAATCTATCTCCCGTCAACGTCATCACTTTTGGAATTTGGAAATGTATATTTTTTCTGGAATTTCTTTGGGTATATTTGCTCACTCTTCCATTCCATTTATTCGCTCGCTTCTCTTGTCATGAACAGCGTTTTCAAGTTTGATCTATTCCAGTTTACCCATTTTCGTGAATTGACTTGATATTCAAAAGAAACACTGTCAAATTTGATGGACACCATGTTTGAAATTTTAATGGCCCCCTTTGAAAATGCACTCTATAATATTTTGTTTATATGGAGACATGTCTTAATATTCTAGAATTTTTGTGTCCTTGGGCTTCGTTACTCGATTTATTGATACGAATCTCGTTTATTCAAATCTTTCAACCGTCGTGAATTTCGTTGCAATCTTGGTCTTTTCACTGCTGACTCCTTTCTTTGTTGGCCTCTTTCTACCTTTATTTCCGTTTCTTTTTATTTATGAGGCAGTAAATTCAGGCACACGCTTCGTTATTAAACTTCTTGCTTTCATTCAATGGAGTTCATCCAACAAAGCGATGACGACACGACGCACCTCCACTGTTCTACGGAGCGTATACCCACCTAAGGTCCATAAGAATACGCGACCACGAAAAGTACGATATCATAGTATGAAAGCTGCGCAGTAAAGCATTCCATAAATTATTCTCAGGCAACCCAGAAGGATGCTTGAAAAAAGTGACGTTGTCGAAAACGTGATGAAGTTTCATCCGATATTTGCAGGAAATCGCCGATGGCTGCGCTGCCTTCTTAGGGTAGAATAGAGATTTAATGTTTTTGTAGTTTGAGATATTAATGGCATTAGTGATAGTTGCAACCGTAATTATGCGGAATAACTAGGAATGTGTCGATAATACTATTAACAGAATTCTACTGCGCAAGGCTGAGTTTGAAAACAACAGAACGTTTCTTGTTTTGATATCGAAACAAATGACGATACCTATATTTGTATAACAAAATTGTCAAAATTCTCATAAATCAGTTAATAGTCATAAATGATTAAGTGTTTCAAATTAAGATATTACTGTGCACTTACCTGACCACGAAATACGGTCGAAGCAGACAAATAAAGACTGAAATGATTGTGATCTACAATGGGAACCAAAAAATATTGCAATAATAAACACGGGCATAACTGGAAACGCTCGGACAATAATGCAAAGAAGAGAAGTCAATTAGAGTTTATGAAAAGAAAAAAGCAGATGGGATGGAATGAGGCATCGTATGCTTGGCTACGAAGCCAAACGAGGCGCGGAGGTACATTTATATGATATATGTGGAGACGGGATCAGGTTTAATATTGTGAAATCTTAACAATGATCCAGTAGACCGCTAAATTAATTGAAACTATTGTATTTTGTGATTGTAAATATGATTAATTCGAAAATACAATGTTTTTTTTTATTCATTCTCTTATTTCAGGGCTTTAAATTTGTTTACTATTAATTTCGATGAAATTTTATTCCCACAATATTTTGTATACCATAAATCGCAGCCCGTAAACAAATAGTCTAATTTCATTATTCGGCAGAATATTACTCTAAATGAGAAAGATAGGAACTTTAGCTACTTTCAAGTCTATTCGCTGATCGGAACTTGTGGGTATACTGAGAGAAATTTAAGATTGCTGAAATGCTAGTAGAGACGCCTGTGATGCGAAAGATAGGCTGCCGTTCGCTGATTAAGATGACGGCTGCCTCAGTTTTGAACAAATGTTGTCCTAGATACAGACAACCGGTATTTCAGTGAAAGAGGATGGCAGTCATACTATGTACAAATAGGATGTTGACATACCAGCCTTTTTTTATTTTGGAACAGCAGCTGTCTTAAAAGATGCGGTTGTCTTAGGGCATAAGACCTCTGCTGCTCGATACCAATTACGACTGATGTCTTAAACTTTTTTGAGTACAGATAGAGTGAATGAACTGAAATTCAAGGACTCGTAAAATAACTTCATCCCCGCCGTGCAAAATTCTTGCTGAAGTTTGATTGACCCAGTCAAGAAGATTTTTTATCATCTGTTATATTTGGGAAATAAAGCATTTAGTATTTCACCGAGAAGCGAATCATATGGTCACTTCTCGAATTCATAGTCTGATAGGATGAAGTCTATTGGTCCATCGGCATAATATTAATTACAATATTACCAGGAAATATGTAATAAGTATTAAGAAATAAATCAATAAATTTTTCGACCGTAAATATAAATATAAATATTCCAATTGAATTTATTTCTTGGTATAAATAATCGGTCTTTTGAATAAACACAAAAACATAATATTATATGTGCTTTAGATGTAAAAAGAGGAAATAAAAAATTAAGCCTTGATTTTCCCAGTTGAGTATTTATACATTTATATTTTAATAATGGATTCACGTTTCTCGTGGTCATAGGAGGAACAAGTGCCTACTGTAAAAAATATATTTGTTTGAATGTTTTAGGGTAGTGACATTTGATTCGTATTAGAAATTAAATTACAAACTGGCGTCCTCAAAATTGCGCTAATTGATAAGGAACTATTCGGTTATTGACGTTTTATTAAAATATTTTGTTGTATCTTGTAATATATTTTGATTAATGTATTTCTGTCTACGCTTTTAAAATCGAATTGGTTATCAAATTTTGAACATTGACAAAAAATCTACTAATATTTACAGATTTTCGATCAATCTTACAGATTATCAATCACGACATTTTGAAATTTAAATTCTAATATCGATATTCAGTAGAGTCCCGGTATATTTGCCCACTTGGTTCTTCGCCTTCCCCTCCCGTCTCCTTATATTTGTCAAAAGAAGGGGAGCGACGCTTCTTCCACTCTCCTCAGTCACATTACGCATTACACAGCGCGCAAGGTGGGGGAAAAAGAGCCGCGACAGACAAATAGGCGGAACTGGGCAAATGGGACGTAAATCTAGCGAGACGCAAATATACTGGGACTCTACTGTAATAGGTTACACGATTCCAAGATCTGATACGAGCAAGGAACTCCTTTATAATGAAAATGACAGTACACTAAGAAAGTTTTCGCTTTTATTAACGTTTTTCCGTTTAAGTAGCCATATTTCAAAAATGGGAGGTAATGTCAAATACGAACTTCAGATTCGGAAAGAAACAAAAACTATAGAAACTAACCACCCATCAAAATATCTCAAAGATACCCGTAAATTTGCAGAGGAACAAAACCGGCGATAAATTTTGTCGTTTTGAGACGAAACATGTTAATGACTGTTTGTCATACATGTTTTAAAAAATGACTCTAAACCTAATTAAATATTTCTATCGGATAAGTAGTTAATCTGGACATTTGAAGATTGACATTTTTAAGACGAAAATTGTACAATTTTCACTCAACATGTACATAGTAAATCAAGATAAAGTGGTATAAGTCTCCTTAGTCTTATAGTGGGAAGATAAATTTATAAAAGACGCCAAAGGACACCCAACTAAAGATCACTGTAGTATCTCACGTAAATCCTTGATTCGTGTTTCAAGAAACTCCTTACATCGTTGCTAGAGTCGAAACCAACAAGTAAGAGATGTACCCCAACAATTAATTCTGCATATACATATGTGGATGTGTATGTACGAACTTGGTTATGTGAATTACAACAAATGATTGAGAAACGATATGACTTGAGTAAAGAATGTAATAGGGTGTGTTTACCATTTATGGAAGGCGATTACAATAGTGATAAATCGGTAAAATATTTGAAGGTTTGTGTATGTTCCCAATGTCAATTGCCCATTGTTTCGATTAAGGCCAATTCACATCGTAGAATGCAAAAATACATTTCGGTAAATTCCTCTTTACTCGGGGAATGTTCGGGATGCGTATTGCTTACGGATGGACCGCGGAAACTGGGAGGTCTTCCAGGTGCTAGCGTCTCGTACGTTTTAAACGGCCGGAACGATCCAAGCCAACCCGGGGATTGTTATATAAATCGTCGTCTCGGGGCCAGACATGGCCCGACCCCTACATTGGAAATTTAGAGAGCAAATACGAAGAGAAAGACAGTATGGGAGGTGTGAAAGCGAGATAACGCATACAGGAGAGAATAAGAGAGAACTACCAAGAGAGAGAGAAAGAGAGAGACAGGAAGAGACAGACAGACAAACAGACAGAGAGAGAGAGAGAGAGAGACAGAGTAAGGGGATATAGAAGGTAAATTTAGGACGATAACTTACTCGGTGGTTGCAGCATACAGTTCGGTTGACTCGAACCGAGTCACGTATCGATCGCGACATGCTATAATAGTAGTCGCTATACCGTCGATTCCTAAACTGCCTAGGTCATATATTCGTTACGGATATCCCGGTTGCACCTGCAAGCCCTTCGGGGGAATCGAAGATGGATCAGTATCGACTTCTTTGGCAATTTCGGTCGAATTTATTCATGGTCTGTACAGCTGTGAAATATGTTTTCCTATGCGATGTGTCAGCTCCCTCGCGCAGATTCATACGATAGGTGCTTCGATCGAGATTTTGATCGAGCGAGTAAAATAAACCGCTACAACTTTGCTTTTCCGTTTTAAATTCGTTGACTTTGAATAAACACGTCTCGTTTATCTTTGAACTTTTCGACGCATACGATATTCGCTAGATTTGATGAAAATGAAACGACCTTAGACATCGGTAACTGAGAGTGGAATGATTAATATGCTTCAAAAACATGAGTGGGTGGACTTTAATTCATGTGATATTAAAGGTGATCGTGGTTGGACATCAAACAAATATTGTTTTTCTGAGGACCCTGGTTTGACCATCAATTTTAATGGAAATAACGTTCCTTACAACCTTATGCATGTTGCAAAGTAACAAATTAAATCTGACTAACGAGAACGCCGACACCAAATGCATCTCTCCAATTTTTCACACTTTGGAAGACCTACAACCTCTCCTTCTTGAGGAAAGTATATCAGATTTTCTTTTTACACTGATTTTCTTCCAAAGATCCCGTGACAGTCAATGATAAAACATATATATAATGGTCACAAATGCAGATAATATAAAAACTGGTGTATTTGGACCCACCTTATTATCGTGCATTAATTTTGTGTTAATTTATGCTTTTGGGGTCGTTGCACATGATTCTAGGCTAGTGATTTTAGGTCAGTATGTAAAACAGCTGTTACTCACGACTCGCCATTTGTGCGTGATGGAGTTTTTTGTGTATCCTTCCTCTTGGTTTCAATAAAGTCGAATAATAATAATAATAATAAGATCGAAATGGTCCGGTGCACTTTGCAGCGGAGGGGATGGGTATCAAAACCACTTTTCTGCTGCAGACTGAATAATTGGTTAATAGAGAGCCAATGGAGGTTAGGGTATTAGTCGTTAATACTTACCCTTAACATCAAGGGTAAGAGAGTCCGACACACAGGGGGTTAACCAACATCATCAACCCCCTAATGCATCCCCCCCCCCTTTAAAAATAAAAATAAAACAAAAAAAATAATAATTCGCAATGGCAAAATGACTGATCCAATATGGCTATCGAATTGTAGGAAAACTGATGGAGAAATCAGTTAACTTTTGTGAAATTATTCGCCATATGATAAATTAAAATCATCAAGGTTCAATAAACGTAACGGAACAATAGCCCAAAGTATCCAACAACGGCATACGACCTTGGACCAGTCTTTCTGAATTTTGGAATTATAAGCTCTCACTCGTGGTCTCCGTATCAAAATACCCAAAAAAAGAGTATACCTTAATGTTTCCAACTAATTTTTGCTATCATATTGGCCCATAAGTATTTTTATCACTATTATTAAGGAATTGACCCAGTCTCGAATTTTTGGATCAAACTAAAATTCACAAGACGTTGACAGGGCCTCTGGTTAGTTTAAAGTAATAATTGAAATGAAACTGTCGCAGTATGAAAGTCCTCAGTACGACGAGGCTTTTCTGTACTGCAATGATCAAATTTAGAAAAATTGTTGTAAATGTTTAGTTACTAATATAATTTGTACTTATGGCTTCTAATTTGAAACAAATTTAATTTATGTCTAGGACGGTAAAAAAGAACTAGAAAAACTGTTATATCCAATTCTTCAAATTACCATGAATATATTTAATTTTTACATTCGGAAAGTTAATCGCTCGGGACACAAATGGAACTCGAACCGAAAAAACGAACGAACCTCGCATCACCATGCGTGTTGACGGAAACGCTGTTGGAATTTTACTTTCAAATGAATCGTTTTTGCGATTCGTTTAGCAAAAAGCGAAACGGTTCTGCGTCGGAAGCGGCACTCGACCAAAGAACTAATTCAAACACTTGAGCAGGGAAAAGAAACGAGCTTTGAAGAGTTTTTAGATTGAAACAACGAGCGGGTACAACGTTTCTGTAAATTACGTGAAGTTTTTCTGATAATCTATTTTTATTAGAAAATTACTTTTTAAAGTCGATTCTATAACGTACGAGATCAGATCATAAAAAAGTCCGGAGAAAGTAAAGGTTGGATGGAAATATTTTCTTATGGTGTACTAAAAAAAATATATTAATTCATAAAATTTCTGGGAACACTACAATATTAATCGTATAAAACGACAAAACACAGGTGCACGGAGCAAAGTTTGGAAAGTTTCGAAAAGTGTCAGGGTGTCTTTAAAGGATGGAGATGAGCGATAACTTCTCGAACGCTTCTGAGGATATCGTGGTAAGAGGAAATCCTTAAAGTCAGGTTCTGTCTGGTCGATCGAACTTTCAAAGTTACAAAATAAGCTTGGACCGTACACGACGCAAGTTTCGCGATTAGTCTAAACGAAAGGCGACAAGAATACAACCTTGCCTACTCCACACCATCGAGTGGAAAATAAACTTGCCTCGTTTCCAGCTAGGGATTTTGCAGGGTGCTTCTGATGTATACGATGGTTGTGTCTACGCGCACGAAATCCAGTGAAAAGTCGGCATTTTCCGTGACTTATGAGATGTTCCTTCTATACGTATTCTTTTGTTTTCCTTTCTGATAAAGGGGCTGCTCTCTGCGTGACTCGTTAAAGTCGAATGAAAAATAAATAAAGTAGAGGCATTGTAAATCTTGGCTAAGATTAGTAAGGCTTTACAAGATGTACGAACCTGTACTTGATCATTCCCTCAATCGTAATATTGTTGTTTACTTTCCTCGCTCGTATTTTTTTCTAATGTTTACAAACATTTGGATTCAAATGGTACCTACTACAGCAATTTTCATTCTCCACAGAGTTTGATATTTTTGCATTCATTGAAACCTGGCTTGATGACACAATTTCAAACAAAGTTGTGAAGGGCGATATTTTCACGATTTATCTATCAGACAGGTAAGCATTGAGGTGAAACTAAGGTGAAAAAGTATGACCTTGAATAATAAGAAATAAACAATACAATGTTAAATCGTCCTCTTGACACAAGCGGAAATCCTTTTGTTATGTGATCAAGAGGATTATTCTACTTGCACTTAGACTATTTCAAGAGTACAGTCTAAATATGTAGTAGGATCAGACCCAACTACGTTTTTAGATGTTTTTGATTACATAGTTAGTTATCTAATTTGCCGAGGTCACTATTTAGATAAAAAATTAACTAATTAACTGATATTAATTATTACACCAAAAATGAACTGGTTTGATTACATAATTTCAATGTTATTATTATAAAATTTAATAAATGAAACGAGGATTCACTGATTAAGTAAACGAGTAATTCGTAGGTAAAATTAACCTAGATGACACTAGCATCAAAGATTCTGGATAGGACTGTGTTTCCGCTTTCGGATATTTGTCTTCTCTTCCGCTTGAAAGACGGCGCTAACGACGTAATCCTCAGCACAAAGCGCATTCGATACGTTATCGGCAAGTCCGAAATGCAAGAGAACCGTAAAAGAGAAAATAAAATAAAAGATATGCAATACGGGTTATCCCCTTCCTCGTAATTGTCGGTTACGAAGCTGCTCCGGTTTCGCCAAGGGCGGACAGAAAATAAATGTTAGCCATTTTATTCTTGGGTTATTTAAGTTTTTAAATTTCAAGGTAGCTACGGTTAATTAAACACGGCGGCAT
This sequence comes from Trichopria drosophilae, assembly GCA_030407085.1. Taxonomy (NCBI): domain Eukaryota; kingdom Metazoa; phylum Arthropoda; class Insecta; order Hymenoptera; family Diapriidae; genus Trichopria; species Trichopria drosophilae. The sequence continues at coordinate 84,547,247 of CM059585.1, read as the reverse complement.
GTATCAGTTCGCTCCTTTCACAAATTACGCTTGATTTAGCGCGCGTTTAAATTTAAGTACTGATGTACGAGTCTTTTATTCGAATATATGTTAGATTAGAGCGTTTTATATTTTTGATGAGAATTGTAATGAATGTTACTTCGTTTAACTTATGTTAAAGGCATTACAGCAGTTATTTCTAAATTTGTTATTTTCTATTGTAAAAATGAATAATGGTCGTTGTAATCCTTTTTTGACGCTGAAGAAATCGCTAAAAAAGTGTTGAGAGATAACAAGGAAATTTCGGACTGGGAAACCTAAACATTATTATTCATATTTCTTAATTTTTTTAAAGTTTCATTTATTATTCATATCTCAACCGGACAGAGTGCTTTTTATTCAAAAATACAGACAAAAAACCGAATTAAATTATGCAGAAGGGTATTTTTTTTTGTTTTTCAGCGATTTAATACGTTCCCTTTTGAATATCTGAAGCGGTGTTAATATAAATATTAATTACCACAAGTTTTCGAGAAATGGAAGGGAGACGACGAAATGCCTCTCTAGGTACAAAACTAATTCAAGAAACACAAACGAATATCGCTACATTGGTATAATTTCATTGCAACAGGAGAACAATTATACTTTCACCAAGGACAGTAAACAGCTCCCATTTGATACATTACCGATGTTCATCCGCCAACACCATTCGACTCAAAAGCATAATTCAATTCATAATTCTAATTACATTATTTACAAAGCATGAAGTTTCACGACCAATTTACCCCCTCGCGCCAACTCCTTACAAATTGAGCGAAGGTTCCAGTAGTGGCCCAGGAAAATTCAATTTTAAGCATTTTCTTAATTATTCTCCTGGTACTTGATAACTTCGCGATTCGTGTAACTGCTAAACAAGAAGCATCTCGCGGGTAAACTAATATAATAAAAATGGACGAGTTTCGAAAAGTTCCAGTACATCTTCTCAAACTGGCGAGTTGGATGCTGGAGGAAGACGCCGGGCCACCGGAAACTGAAAAAGGGGTAATGCCCTGGGTAATGCTATTATGCAAATTCCTATTAAGGACGTATCCGGCATGTGGTATGCGGACGACAGTCTTTGCTATTTCTGAAACTCCCAGGCCGTAATCGTTTTCTACCCCGGGTCGCAAATATATACCGCGCCCAAAGAATAAAAGTGCCGTTTAACCGGAGCAAAACCGTTTTTGTTCCTGTGTTTTCATGACGTATAATGTTGCGACTTTATATTGGAAAAACGCGTGATGTGGAAATTTATTTGACGTGGACGGTTGTCTAATTTTACTTGTATATATGCCATTATCAAACATCATAATATGTTATTTACTTCATTTCAGTTGTTACATTTTTAGTTTCTTAATTTTGAACATGCATGTTTTTGAAGACACTTAAAATGACATATTATAACTGTTATATTCTTGTTTTGATTAATTTCGAGTCATTTACAGCAGTATTCTATGGAGATATTTCAAGTTGGTAAACCATAAGGGTTTTGGAATAGTAATGAACATCAAGTTCACCTGCTTTGATAATATAGCTCTACGAACACAAAGCACCCTGGCCCTCGACTCGAGAGGCACTCGGTTGTGGTCATTTAGAGGATTGTTAAATACATATAAACATATTAAATTATTTGATTTAAAGTCAAATTGATCATCTTAACTCATTATCTTACAGTGACAGCTTTTTATATGGCTACAAATAAGTGTCAGGAGCATGTGTGACACCTATTCATATCATATAAAAGAAAGGTGTATTACAAAAGTCGTTTTAGGTGAAAGAATCAGGAAACGTAGTAGCCCCGCCCCAGTCGACTTTGGACGAGTGATTCACTATGTGCTAAAGCGTCTAAAAGTGTCGGAAAAAAAGTATTAAAAAAGTCTCAGGTACAGTTACCGTAATCGTAGACGACCTCGGAGCGGCAATTATGGCAATTAACCTTTCGTTCTGAAACCACTCGAAATGCAAAACTGCATTGGGCTGGCTGAAAGAACCATTGGTCGTGGATATGAACAAGTCAGTGGCGTCGTTAATTAGCTTCACTGAGGAGACAAAGAGATGAGAGAAAAGAATTGGATGAAAAAGATAGAAGAGGAAACAAAGAAAATGAGGATATTGATTCCATTTTAATCAATAGAAAGTTTATTCAGTAGCCAAAGAATTTCTAATTTTTGGATGCAAATATAAAATCAGATAAATTTTCATTTAAGGTAATTCTGTTTAAGTAAGACAACGCTTTTGAATAAATGAAATATCCACCGAGAATAAGAACAAGTTGTCTATTCTGACGTGTACATTTGGGTGCGGGTCAAACAGTTAAAAAAACGTAAAAGAACAGTAATAGAACCGACAATAAATGACTTACTTAAAAGATTGCAAAAAGAAAAACCGACAAATAAAAAAGACGGCAGGAAAAAATAGACAGTCAAAAAAACCGACAATCGAAACCGTCGGTCAAAAAACCGACACATAAAAAATTGACTGTTCGCTTGTCGATTTATATAAATCATTATAATTATATAATAAAGTCCTGATAAAAGATAAATTTATTAAATACTTAAACATAAATATTTAATAAATACCTTTATTAGCATGAAAAATCAATTATGTTGACGGGCGAGGGTCCAAAAACGGACAAACGTTTTTTGACTATCGACTTTTTGATTCTCGGCTTTTTGACTGTCTATTTTTTTAGCTGCAGCCTTTTTGATTTGTCGGTTTTTCTTTTTGTAGTCTTTCAAGTAAGTCATTTATTTAGTAATCATAGCATTTATTGTGTAACATATCCTCAACCGGAAATGGTTTATTTCTCAAACCAAACTTAGCTATCTAGTCCATTAGTGTATTCCTAGCTAAATATTCCCTCCACTAGAGTACAATATATGTTGGGAAAAGTGGACGCGAATGACTCCTAGAGGAGTTCTTCCATACACCCAAACTACTTCAAGTACTACAACTATGTAAATGACTAAGTAACGTTACGACAAATTAAAAAAATGAAAATACGTGCTTGGAAAATATGAGATAATATTCACAGTAAAAATCAGTCTCATAAGGCTACCTTTCGGTTGGAACTGTCATTTCTTTATTGTATAGATATTTTGAAGCGAAACATAAGTAGTAAAAAAAAACATTTTTTATTGAGTTAATAGAACTGTATATGCCTAACGAGCCATATTTAAATATGTCAGAAATTGCAAATCATGTGATTTTCTTTTTTTCGCTTTTGTGACTAAACAAATCATCAACAAAAAAAATTGATAAAACATCACAGCTCTTTTTTTCATCACATTGATTGGCACTTTTTACAGAATTTTAGCTCTAACAATGTCACAAAAAAAATTACATTGCCGAATTTGGCAATTAAAAAAATGTGTAATTTTTTGGACATTTTTCATAGTTATTACACGATGCCACGTGTTGTACTTGTAAAATAAGCATGGCGACACTTGTATCCCGAATGTAACTTGATGTTTAGTTGACGACACCGGAAAATCAAGTTACAGAGGGTTTCCTCGCAGTATATCACATCAGATTATAATCGCTTTCCTGTGCACAAAAATGTTTTGTCGGCAAAATACAAAGAGAAAATTCCCTGATAATTAGAAGGTGGTATTAAAAGCATATCGAAACATTCGTATTTCACCGATTATCACGGTGAAAATTGTTTTCCATATTGTCGATAGGTCAAACTTAACAGAAACGTGATAGTTTTATAATCTACAGTAAATACAGGTAATGTATATCTCTGATTATAAAATTGTGCATTGAGGATTTTTTAGCCCCTGTTAAAGTTTCAAAAATAAAGATTACGCCAACAATTCAGCTACAAGTAGCTCTCAAACTGTATTTTAGATTTGACACTCACCTCAAGAATATCCATTTCTTTTCTCACACTCTGTCTGTGCGCCAAATAGAACATTCTCTTGCTAGGTAGCAAAATAAATATATTTTAGGAGCAAAATAAGTTCTCGCACTTTAAACGCAAAATAGCATGCCCTGGTATGAGAAAATAGTATGTGCAACAAGGGTGAATAGGTATTGTGTACTCGTACAAAATATCGTCCTCACTGTGCTCGAGCGTCAAACTAGAACTCGTCGGCAAACACGGATTTTGCTCACTAGATGCACAATCTACTATTATTAAAAAAAAGAGTTTTTCAGAATACGTCATGACGCCTGTACGTATGTATATATACATTAACAGTTGCCGAAAATGCAGATCTGCAGCTCAGGAGAAGGTTTTGCTCAATCCCAAGGCATATAATCCAAAGCACAGAAGACAAAGAAGACCGCACCTACCACAGCTTTCACCTCTATAGACTGAACTTTCACGCCATTTGCATTAACGCCTAAAAAGATTTCCATGAAACACAACGAGAAAATGGGGTTTGCGTTAATTATAAAATCTTTTTGTTCGAATTTGACTGAATCAGACAGGAAATTGAACTGATACGGCTGGATGTCCCTCGCAGAATTCAGCTTGGACCATAGAGCAAATGTGTAATGTCGATCGTAAATGTGGGTGGCAGTAGAGAATGGGAGTGCTTTGACAGTGCGTACACGTGTGCAAGATTCGTTCACGTGCGTAACGAACTGCACTGGAGAGGCAATGATTGTCGACTCGCTTGGTACGCTGCTGCCATTTAGAACGTTTGTAACTTTTTTTTCATCAGGTCGTGCACACAGACTGAGTGATCACAGTTGACGCATTGATGGCTCGACTAAAAATATTTATTTTGACACCAAAAGCCGTGTCGTCGGATAATCCAACGAACTTCGTTAGTCCCAAACGAGTTGACATGGGGGTGAGCACATCCACGAAAATTTCAGTTGCTGCGAGCTACACTGATACTGTAGATTGGCTAAGAATTATTTAATTAAGTTGTAAAAACAGTTAGGAAACAGTTCCAAAACTAGCCTTAATGTACGTTCAGTTATTTCAAATTAATTTTTTGGAAAAGTACAATAGAAATCCGAATAACGTTAACATTAACTGGAGCAGTAACAAGATGCATCAAGTGTTCACTGCGATGTAGACTTACATTTTATATTTGAATTTGAGGTTAGAATCCACGATATTCAGTGATGAAATTGCAAATATTAATATTCAACGTTTTTTTCGTGTTTGAGGCGCAAATTTGGATGCTTTCACCTTTATTTTCAAAATGCCTAAATACCCATTTTAAGGTTGAAGTCTTCAGGACGCGATTTCTTTACTTCAAGTAAGAATGAAAAAACAATTTCAGGGGGAAAAACGAGAGAATAAAATTAAATTTGAAAACTAGTGTTGGCGTGGTGCCTCGCTCGCTCAGAAACTTCGACCCAGTAGAGAGTCGGCTATTCTTTAATACTTGTTTGTTTACTAACAGCTTTCAATTATATTATAAAATTATATTGATATTTGGGGGTCCAATCATATTTAGGTCCAAGTGGCCTCGATAGATATGTTACAACAATACAGTGTTTTTTATATGTATGAAAATTGAAAATGGGCATTTTCAAAACTTCGACCCCGACAACAGGCCAGCCGAAGTATTAATAAATAAAAGTTGCAAAACATTTACTTCAAGCACTTGTATTGTAATAGACTATTCGATGCATATTACATGTTTACAGTGTTTTACTAATTACTGTCTGTATCATTATGATCTTCGTCAAAGATATCTTGAAAGTGTCGAAAAGATCTCTGACGGATATCTTTTAGATACTATAAGACATCTTTTAGATATATCGAAATAGTTATTTTTGTATCAAGGGTGTAAAAGAACTTATGAGCCCGTAGGTGATCACCGCGCCCGAGAGGGGCTGGCGAAGACTACCGCTGGGGGGTAGGGAGTCGAAACGTCGAAATTTGATGAAAAACTATAGGGCAATTTTTGACCGAGATGACCAAATTCAATATTTTTTCAGACAATAGTCATAAACATTTTAAACCAGTTTTTATGGCATTATCGTTGACTTTAGGAAGAAAATGCACAAAACCTTTTTTGTAGAGAATTTCATGCTCTATCTTTTTTGTTTGAAACATTTTTTAATAAAATTTGTATTTTTCAAAATAATTGCAAAAAACTACGAAGTAACTTAATTGGGGCTAATTTTTTTTAGTAATGGACGGATGGATCTGCGCCAAAATCTAATCTGATCTAATTTATTCCAAGACGCGTATTTTAAAAAAAAATTTATGTCAATACGCTTATCCGTTCGCGAGTTATCGCTAGACAAAAAAACGGGACGTACGGACTATGTAAGATCACGGACACAAATTTTTTTATTGTTGATTTGGGTTCCTTAGCGTCTGAAACGTCGACATTTGATGAAAAACTATAGGGTAATTTTCATGCCCGAAGTGACCAAATTCAATACTTCGTCCAGACTTAGTACTGGGTCGAAGTAAATCCATTTTTTTAAGGTTGATGTCTTGAGGACGCGATTTCTTTACTTCAAGTAAGAATGAAAAAACAATTTCAGGGGAAAAAAACGAGAGAATAAAATTAAATTGGAAAAATCCATGTTTTCTTGGAACTTAGCTGTAAGCCAATGATTGTTATTTAGATTTTCACCGTTATAACTTTTTTTAAGTCATTCAAAACTGACAAACAATTTTGTACATTTTTTTTAACAAAAAATCTACTGATGTATTAGAGACCGGGTATATTTTTTCGAAATTCATAACAAAAATTGACAAGTCGATAAATAATTTATTTATCGGTAAAATAGAATGACAGATTTTAAATCAATCTCCTCAATTTTGGTTCCGACATTTTTAATTTATGTCTGACTTAAAATTCACATCTGGGTCTCAGCAACTTTTTAATTCCGAGAATTCACCAGTTATAGTTTTCTTGATTTGATATGTAAGAGATTGCATATTTTTATGTTATTTGGAAAGTTTCTAAATACAAAGATAATATAGAATTATTTTAATACACTAGAATTCCTTATATAATTCTTTTAGAATAATTTAATTGCTAGAATTCATATCTTCTAGTTAGGAAAATTAATGTTTATTAATTTTGTCGATTCTAGAAGTACGGCAAGTTTTAACCAAATATGTCGCTTGGGTTGGTTCCCTTATAAATGAAAAGTACCGTCTGACCTAATACTTTCTTTTACAAATAAGAGTAAGTTTTTCTCTACTACTTTTCTAGAACAGATAACATAATCTTAGTTTGTAATTGCACCAAAATCAACAATACAACTCCCTGTAGATCTTCATTTAAAATATCTAAGAGGACTTATGCTATGAACAATGAATAGTCCTTTTTACTGAAAGAAATTATAAATTTTTCTATAATAAATGAATCTGATCTCATATGATTGCAGAGAAAAATTTATATAAAACATTTATTTCCTGATCTAGTAGTTGTATGGTAGACTCTAACTACACTGTAAAAAATACGAATGAATTTTACAAACTCATTGTAATTTTCATTTTATATAAATTTGGTAATATTCCTACGTATGAAATAGTGTTTTCACTATTTGAGGTTAGGATTTTTACAATATTTTTGTAAATTTACCACACGGCACTGTGGATTTACTACATCAAGCATAGGGAAAGTACAACGCGTTGTAATTTGACAATGCGACACATTGGTAATATTTGAGCCCACGTCAAACGTGGTAATTTTACCGTTCAATGGGAAAAAGCGACAACATTTGTAAAAATATAACGCCCAACAAGAAAATTTACAACGTTAAAAGTGAAATTTACCACGCTGAACGTGGTTAATTTACCATGTTGAACGTGGGTAATATTTCAGTTAGCACATGTCCGGTGAGTTCGTAAGACGTATTATTAATCGCTCTACAAGTATTCCATAATTAACGTATGATCTCTCTTTTTACTGAGGAGTACATTGGTCAAGTGGAGCACGTGAGCTGGCCCACCATTTATCTGCATTCTGATTGTGGTTAAAGTGACTTTTTGGGCCTGTGAAGTGCTTTTTTTTCATTCTGAAAAATCACGGAATTTAACGTCAGCAATATCCAGTGGGACCTTTCAGTGCGCATGATCAGTCCACGTGGCGCTATCCACAATTTAAAATGCTCACAAGTTTATCTGTCATAGCTTGTTCAACATCGTGCTTAAGGTATACAATTCGTCGATTGTCCAGGAACCGTACATGCCAAGAAAAACTTCTCGGAAACCATTGTCACCGAACAAGCATAGCGGTCAAATTCTGGGCTGCAAGAGATGTGGTGGTCCAGTTAGACCAAAATATACATGCGAGGATTGCTGTTTGACTTTTCATCGTTCTTGTGCCATTTCATATTTACGTGCGTCGACTGCAAATTGTTGTTGTGTTAGAGCTTTTTATTATTTGATTAACGGCAGACGTGCAGTATCCCCGTCTCATTGCCCTCCTCCCGCTCCTGCCCTCTCAAATGCAGTGCCCCTCTTCGTTGCTCCTCTTGTTCCTTCTAGTTCGCAGTCCTTAGTCAAGTCTCCCACTTTCGCCACTTGTCCATCGGACCCCACTGCACTCCCGCCTCCTCTCCCCGCACCTTCTGTCAGAATCTCAGTTCCACTCTCAGTGCCCGAAAGTTTATTGTCAACGACACTTATTGACGTTTCGAGCACGATGAACAATAATTCTGTTCCGAGTCTTCAAAATACGATGAATAAAAATCCAATTTCGAATGCAATGCAACCCAATATTCCGCAGGCTCCGATGCCTGAAAATTGGGAGTCTTTGGATATTAACCAACGCATGACTCTTTTTATGCAGCAATCCTTGAACCAATCCTTATCAATAATCTAACTGCAATATCAGCCGCAACCCAAAGTAATACCCGTGATATTAATAGTATCAAGGAATTATGGGCCTATAGTCAACTCAGTAATGATTTTATTATTACGGGCCTGCCCTCATCGTGCGAGTGCACACTCGAAGACATCGTTGGTCGTGTCCTCGCTAAGTTAGAATTGAGTCACTATAATTCACATACTTTCATCACAGGAATTAGAAAAGTCATTGCTAAAAGTACTGCTACGACACAGGGGTCTACATCATCGTCACCGGCTACTTTTTCTATTATTGTGAAGTGTCTATCAGTCGATTTACGTAACCAAGTTATAGAACAAAAACGTAAAATTGGTGTGATTAGACGTCAGGATATATTCTATGATCTTTATCCTGAAGATACTGCGCCTATTTATATCAATGAACTTTTAACTCGCCCCACTTATTCATTATTATTCAAAGCTAAAGAGGCGGCAAAATCAATTCCTGGGTCTCGTGTTTAGGCTAGAAATGGTGCCATTTTTTTTAAACTGGATAGGCATTCAGCCGAGGTACCAATTGTCTCGGAACAAGACATATCTCGTATACAATGACAACTTAAGAAGGTCCCCAGTACACCCACCTCCGCTTATAATAAATCCAATGATATTAGTGCATTAAATGTTTCTCACTGTAATGTCAATTCTCTACGGGCACATTACACCCAAATTGAACTATTTCTAAAAAGTACTAATGCCCATATATTAGCTCTCACTGAAACTTGGCTAACACCCGACATACCATCACAACCAATGGCTATATCGTCATATAATCTTGTGCGCAATGACCGAGGGCTTCTGTCGTCAAATAGAAATAGATATGTATTAGGAGGTTGGGTAGCATGTTACATACATGATTCGCTTGTCTACTCTGTACTCGAAATGTCGAATAACTCGTCAATTAACGACCCAGAGTTTCTTATAATTAGTATTAGTTTACCACAAAACCAGAAATTGCTTTTGGTAATAATTTACCGCAGACCTGATGGTTCGATGCTGACTGAAGTTAAAACGAAATTGTCTTATTATTTACCTACTTTTAAGAATGTCATAATTACTGGCGACCTGAATTGTGATTTATTAGGTTCTGATTACTATGCCAGTTATCTGTCTAGTTTTATACTCGATCATGCATTGTACGCTGTCCCGTTTGGTTCCACTCATCATACATTCCATACTAATTCGCATACCCATATTGATGTATTTTTGGTTGATGCCCGAGATAAAATTATTGGTTTTTCCAAATCTGCTACTCCATTCGCTGCAGGACACGATATGATTAATATTGCTTATAAAGTGAATAGCTTTTCTCACCACCATAAGAAAATCACGTTTCGTGACTTCAGGAACTGCGATTCTGATTTGTTATCACGCGAACTTCACGAGGCCCTGCAACGTAAATTGTCCGAACTTTTCAATGGCAATGAAGTATCTCTTCGATCTACTGCGGACATCCTGGTAGGTTTTTATACATGTGTAAATAGTACCCTGGATAGACATGCTCCGTCAGTCACAAAATGTATAAAACGGAACACAGCCCCTTGGAACACCGATGAAATTAAACAACTAATTAAGCGTCGCGAACGTCTATATTCGCAAGCAAAGCGCACACGTAATCAGCCGCTAATGCTACAATATAGGCAATTACGCAAGACTATCAAATCTTCGCTGAAAAAGGCCAGGAACTCTTTCATGCATAATTCTATTCATGATCAAACAGATCCATTGAAAATTTGGGCAATTCTTCGCAAATTTGGACTCTCAGCACCAGCATCCAAATCTTCATTGCAACATTTCACTCCGGATGTTCTAAATATGCATTGTGCCACTGTCGCATCAACACATTCTGCCTGTACGGAAGTACAACTCTAGGCGATCCTTCAGAAGTCCATTGCACCTACATCGCATAACTTCTCATTTCACCCCGTTTCTCCGGAAGAGGTACTGAGACTAATAACGGCATCATTCGCAAAATCTAAAGGACTCAGCCCTGATGGTCTTCAACTAATACATCTGCAAAAGATCCTACCAGTTATCATTGGCCCACTTACGAAAATATTCAACCTATCACTGCAAACTGGAGACTACCCAACAATTTGGAAACTTTCGTACATCATCCCCCACAATAAGATCACAAACCCTCTTTCCCCTGGCGACACTCGTCTAATAGCAAATCCCCCACATATTGCAAAATTATTGGATACACTTGTGACCCAAAAAATAGTTACGTATCTTGAATCAAATAGTTTCTTGTAACCATGGCAATTTGGATTTCGTAGACTTCATAGCATCCAGGCAGCACTATTAAAACTTACTGATGACATACGTCGTGGCATAGAAAAAGGTTTTGTCACGGTTCTCATTCTATTCGACATATCAAGGGCATTTGATTCACTCCACCACTCGTTAATATTACGCTGCTTACGTGAAATTGGGTTTGATGATACTTCAATAATATGGGTTTTCAATTATCTGACAGGACGATCTCAGATGGAATACCTTGTCAGCAATGTGTCACCACGAGTGGAGTCCCGCAGGGAACTAGCCTGGGTCCCATATTATTTTCGATAGTCAACACGCTTTTTTCTAAATTGCAAGTCTGTCGAAATACGACTTTGGTATTTGCGGATGACACGCAATTCTATTTGACTACACCCATTAGCCAACTAAATTATACCATCGGAATATTAAATAATGAAATTAGTATTTTTTGTGGATGGACTAAGCAATGTGGACTCAAGCTCAGTGACAATAAAACGAAAGCCATTATTTTTGGGTTCAGGCAAGCGCTGGCCGGCATTGACAATATGACCCTGAAACCAATTCTAGTCAACAACCATATCGTACCACTCGTTAAGGAAGTCCGTAATCTTGGTATTTATCTTTCGGCCGATCTCACTTGGAACCGACACATTTCAAATATCAGTTCTAAAGTCCATTACACATTATATAGATTACGTTATCGAGGCTCCAGTCTCCCTTCTTCGGTCAAACTGATGCTAGTAAATGCATTAGTTCTTCCGTACTTGAATTTCGGGTACCTTCTTTTTGCAGATGCATCAGCCTATCTCATTACCAAACTGCATAGGCTACTGAATTGTGCTCTCCGATTCATTTACCAACTGCGTCATGATCAGTCTATGGGTGTGTATTGGCAAAAGGCGGAATGGCTATCAGTATTAGATCGCCAAAAATATTTTCGTGATACTCTTACCTATCAAATATTAACTACTGGTCATCCTATCTATATTAGGGACAGTTTCGTGGTTCCAACAACGCCTCTTAGGCAGTCGCTGCGTCATAACTCAACGTCGTTCTATCTCCCCATATGCCATACTAATTACTATAGTAATTCCTACTGGATCTCTGCTATTAGGTCATGGAACTCATTACCGGCTCATATCCAACAGTCTTCGTCTCTCACAGCATTTAAATCATCACTAATTCAATTATTACAACAGAATATAACGCTTTAAAAAATCGGCATCGTCGTTTATCCTCACTATCATTCTCACACCCATCTACTATGTAACGCGTCATTAACTAATATGAAGCTAATTTTGTTACTCAGAGAATAGTTGACCGAGCGTATAGTTATATAAACCGGATATACTACATAGTTTTGTATTTAATTAGTGCTAACTACAATAGTGTTAAGGATAGTATGTTAAGATTAATGTTATATCATATACTGTATTAAGAATGTTTGGTCCACGGACTTTGATGTCCAGGACCCTAAATAAATGATTTCAAATCAAATCAAATCAAATATTTGAGCCCACGTTCAACGTGGTAAAATTCATTTCTATTTTTTACAGTGTACTCTAAATTTTATAATCATATTTAGAAATGTTTGAAAGATATTTGTAATTATTTACTATTACTATTGAAAATATTTGATAAAATGCACAAAATCTATATAACTAACCTTAGTTATTACCTTAAATGGTAATTACAATAAAGAGGACACGACAATATATTACTCGTTGCTTATTAAATGTTAAAATCACTGATTTTTCTAAAACAATATTTTAATTCATAAATTTTCATTTTATCAAATATCTATTAATAAATAAAATGTTCAGAATTTTCGTTCAGAACTATTTCTTCAGTTATTATTTGCACTGAGTGGCGATATACACTTCCATGTTTACTCTTCAAATGAGAAACATTGGAACCGTTGTCAAGAGAAAAAGATTTTAGAATTGAATTCGAGAACCGACGGAGCCTGGAAAAGTATGGGCTTGAATTGTATTTCGTTTCAAGCCGACGAGAAGGGGTCTTAAAAGAAAACCCAACTGTGACACATTTTCACAAAGTATACGTAGTATATAAAATGTACGGAAACGCAAGTCTTACATTACGTTTTTTTTGTAGAAAAAACAACGAAACGCTTCTTTGCACGCTAAGCTTACGCAGGAATAAACAAGTTCTGCAAAGTAAAGTCAAAATTTAAACAAGTTAATCAAATTTTTTTTTAAAAGTGTTACAAAATTATGAAAAATATAAGGTAATACTTGAGTCCAGTTAGAAAGAGAGTTGGAGAAAATGAATATTGGCTTAAAAAGTGAGAAGCGATATATTCGGATGAACGCTTTCAGTTTTGCGAAAGAAGTACCACGAAGTTGAATAATAAAAACTTTAAAACTTCACCATTTCTTCTAACATTCACTTCATGTACATTTTCTGATTAAATTTTGAAAAAGTTCTCTACTGTGTGTTACGCTACAATTGTCTTCAAAATTTTATCAGATTCGTGAAGTGAAAATTTGCCAGTAGTTTTGAAAAAATTACTACATTTTTATAAATCTTTGTAACAGTGATAGTAACACATTAAAAAAGTACAGTCATTTTTTCGAGAAGATTTTGCTGTACTGCCAAACCCTAAATTATCATCTTAGTTGAGAAAAATTACGAGACAACTTACCTCGGCCAAGTTACAGGTTATATAAAACATTTTTCTTTTTTTTCATTTTCGGAAAATATCTTATACGAATTTATTTATAGTTCTGTCGTTTGTCATAAATGCTAACCTCGATAATGCACAGCCCTTTTTATACCTAACTTAATGACAAGATCCAAGATGTTCAAATGTACATTGTAATATAATAATACCATTAAAAATTTGTATTAATTTTATAGGTACTCGAGTAACCACGCTTAATAATTACTTCGTCTAATTACCGTTCCTTTTCGGCTTCACGAGTAACTTTAATTCCTTAGCTAATTAATAATTAGTCTCTTTTCAGGTGGTTATGTCAGCTCTGTCACCAATTAATACGTAATAGTCTATTAAAGAAAGCTTCGTGATATTAATTGGTTAGATCACAAAATATGTTTATGTTATCAGTTTTACAATAATGGTTTAATAACTTTCACATAAACATAAAAGACTTTACAAATTACGTAAGTAAATTATTCTGAAATTCTGTTCTAGAATATCGGTTAATGAATTTTGAAATACGAGTGAGTATGACCTGAAAATTTATTCAGGAATTTATACTATGTCCTAATTAAACTTTATTTTTGATACTTTATTTTTGATTCTTTATTTTTAAATTCGTGTAAAAAACTGTTGCCTTATTAGCGTGAATAATTAAAACAATGGTATGGTGTTATGTAAGAGGCGTCATTAGTGCACAGACAAATGAAATAGTTGGAACTACTAACTGAATAGAAAAATAAGACACAGCCATCGTTTCTAGTTAATTTTATTATCTAAATAATGTCCTCGACAAGTGCAGTAGCCAAGCCTACTATTTAAATTGTAAAACTAAGAAAACAGAACATAGCTATGCCAGATCTTACTGTGTAAATAGTAAAACCAACTATTTCTTTTGTCCGTGTGTAAAATTGTGAAAAAATTAACAAATAAATATTTTCTGTGCATTTTCCATAGTACATTTTTAATTTTACGATTTCTAATCTTAATCGCGATATTTACGATTTACGCGCCGCATCTACTCCGTAAGAAAAGCCGTTTTGGCTTTTTATTTGTCAGAGCACTAATAGTGCGCTAAATGCTTCCTTAGCATTTTAGCACGATGTTTTGTTAGCGCACTGATTAAAAATAGTACATTTCTCTTACTTGTTTTTGTTGATTTTTGAGCTTTATTCTCAACAAGAAAATGGATTAATATTGACTTGAAAGTAACTTTGTCTAACATTTTCGAGTATGCTCTTTCGATTGGTGGGATGAGCATTGCTTTAAATACTTCCTAAAAAAATAATGGCAGCTTTTATATGGAAAAACATTTATAGAACTTTTATAGTCTCCTACAACATTTGACTAATAAAAAAGAAAGAACTCATGGCAGCACGAATTTTTCTATGAATCAAATTTTTCTACAAAACGATATTCGTGCGTTTTGAAAGTTGTTTATCACTATTACGACATTCGTTTTAGAAAACAAAAGTTTTAAAAATAAACAAATGAACACTCTGAAGAATATACTGCTGGAAATCAGTTTTTATCGTCCATATTGTATCCGCTGGTTTGAATTTTATAAATGTTAGAGCTCAATGTGATTTTAGATGGAAAATAAAAATCTTAGAATTTTAAACAATTTCGGTTGAAGATCAAAATTATATGTGTAATATGAAAAATATTCATAAAACAATTTATTTCAAATTTTCGGCGTTTCTTGTTACTTAAAAATAATAGACTTTCGAAAAAAATGTTATTGAACACTATTGTAAAAAACTCGACGTGTTCTTTCGCCAATTCTAAGAACTTTTTATCGAGTAGCATTTTTTCCGAAAGCCTATCATTTTCAAGTAAAAAATGTCTGAAATATTCAACGTTTTTTTTGTGTTTATGCCGCTTTGTTGGATAATTTCACCTTTGTTTTCAAAATACCTATTTTTGCACATTTTTAAGGATTAAGTCTCGAGGGGACGATTTCTTTACTTCAAGTAAGAATTCCGAAACTATTTCAGCGCGAAAAAAGAGAAAAATAAGAAATACATTTGAAAAATCTATGTTTTTGGAAAAAATCATGTATAGTTTTTCACGGTTGCATTTTTTGAAATATCTAATAACAGATTCTAAAATTTGAGTTAATTTTACGTCAGACGTGGCTGGATGAATATTCTTTGGATACTTTTTTTACCCAAAATACAACCATTGAAAACTGTAGTTAATAAATGTACATAATGGGTTAATACATCACGACTTAATGGGTTAATTAAATGTCGCTATGTTGGTTTTACTATAGTACCTTACAATAGAAATACAATAATAACTTTTTTATTACTAGACTATTAACATCAGTAAGATGTCCTGATGATAATTACCGCACGATAACAGCAAATATTTTTTATATCCTGAGAAACTGTTGAGGACGCCTTGAGGATGATGTACTGCATACGCATCATCATATACGCAAATTCATTGTTGGAATCCTATCTTTGTATTAAAAAATTTATATTGAATTTGAAAATGATTAATTTCTTACAAACTATTTGAAGAAATATATCTTACTTTTTAATTTGTGGAAAAGAAATCCTCATGCCTTACGATTTTCGATAATGAACCCTCATACCAAAAAGCTCTATTTAAACAGTGCTTTAGTGAATTTCTCTCAATATGAATGAACAATTACCTATTTTTTACGAACTCTCGAGAATCGCCATAATAGTGGCAACTTCAGCGAGAACAGAGAAATATAAGGATCTGGGGGATGGGGGTGATAGAATTGCAAGACTTTGGATGAAAGAAGTACCGGTATACTTATCGAGCTGTTGAGAGCCCAACGAGCGGAGGTATATGAATGGATACGAAGTAGAAAACAAAAGCTTATATAGAAAAATGAAAGAAGGCGAAATAGAAAGCAGAGAAAGAATAAAAACAGAGTAAATGCCGTCACGGAAAATAAGGCGAAAGTGGTGAGTGAGGTTTCGTTTTCAGAACAAAATTGATATTGGGAAAACTTTGGGATTTCATGTATAAACAGTTTCTATTTTTTATACAATTTACGACACAAATCAGGAATTTGAATTTTCATGTATTTTAAATACATTTATAATTTGCCATAATGAAGTTTAAAACAGAATATTCTTCCAGGAAGCAGATTGCATGCATTTTTTCATGACATAATAAGAGAACACTGGAAGGTCATTTCAAAGTGAAAAATGTTTGACTAATGGGTTCATTTTATAGGTCACATGAAGGTCAAATCAGTTTGAACCCATGATTATTTTTTAAGCACATTTAGAAGTCAACACCAGAAGTCATCATTAGTTACAATTGCATAAAGATTTATTTTTTATGTAATCAATGTTTTCATGTCCAAGTACGTAAAAATCAATATATCGATAATAGTTACAGTAATTAGAAACATTTATCACTATTATAAAATGATTGAAATAAGAAATTCTTAGTTTAAGAAGACGGTTATTAAAAAACCTCTTGATTTATATTTTCGATTACGTACGTTCTTCTTATTCTTTTTGAATTTCTCAAAAATATGTTATACTATTATTAGTATATTCATGCTGAAAACTACGTATTACGCGTGTCAGGGTAGCAGATGATAAATACGCAGGAATAAAGTATGGGACAAGAAAGTGCAGAAAAAGATAAAAACGTACTTTTTTGCGAGATGAATAAACAAAGAGCATACGATTCGTGAAGGTGGCGAAAAAGCATCCTCCAGAAAAGAAGAAAGTAAACGGAAAGAAAAATGAACGAGGACGTCGTTCGTGAATAATAAATATTTGAGGATTGTATGCGAGAATGACGATGTCGAAGCATACTGGGAACCGAGAAAGTCGACATTGTGTTGAACTATGAGAAAGTAGAATCACTATAAAAGTATCCTTGGATAAAGAACAAGTATTTTTCTAATTTATAGTGCAATCGAGTGAGAATTTTTCTTAAAGTGAAAAATGAAGTAGAAAATTAAAAGGTTACATTTTCAAATATTATAATCATTACATCGAATAACTAAAAGTTAATGAAAATATTCCCACTATTTATAAAAAAGTATTTAAGTTGTTTTTTAACAACATATATTTAGTTACCAGTACGGCAACTAGGGCGAATTATTATTAAGACCCGTTCATTTTAAAAATGTAGCGCAGACCTCTTCACTGAATATATTCACATACGTTAAATTTATATTAGTTTTTATAATATTTTTTGAGTTCACTATGACTATATTTATTATAGTTTCTCTGAAAGCAAGTTTAAATCAAAATCCCTTATAATTAAAAATATTTATTTCTGAGAATTTAAAACCGCTTTTATTCTCAATTTGATGCGGACCACACGTCATATGCATGCGATCATTGTTCGCATGGCAAAATTGAATACAGCATTCACAATAATGCATGTCTCGCCACTACGCCATGTTACTACTTACATTAAAAGTAGTAATACTAATACATTTGAGTCCCGGTATATTTACCAGCTGGATTCCTCGCCTTCCCCTCCCGTCTCATTTACTAGAAGAAGGGGAGCGCCGCTTCTCCCATTATCATTAGTTGCTTTATGTACGTGACGTCATAGCAGGCCCTTCCTGAGGCCCTAACTCGCAAGGTAGGGGAGAAAGAGAGCTGCGTCGGGTAAATATAACAATATGGAACCGGGCAAATATGCTGAGACGTAAATAAAGGGAGAAGCAATTATACCGGGACTCTACTGTACAGGAATAAAGCACATGTGCACATTTTTGTTCACTTTTCCTTCCTAATTTCGAGGACTGGAACAAACTCGTGGTATTTAATAACATTTGTACAATATCGTCAAATACATAACACATTTTTTATTTTTCAAAAATGAAACGACGGTTGAATCTGATTTTAAAATTTATGAAAGCATCAAAATGATTTTTCATAGGAAGAATAATATAAAAGAAATGTTTGTATTTTTAAAATTTTGAGTTGTAATGACCCATTAAGATACAAGCTATTGTTTTATACTCTGAAACCAATACTATTTAAATTTAAAACCATATCAAAATCAACATTTCAAACCATACAAAAGTGCGCATAAAATATGCAAAATATATTTTTTGCATACTTTGATTCAAGTACATAATGACTTAATAGTCTCAGATTTGAAACAAAATTGTCAACATAATTTGAATATTTAAAATTTTAATTCGTAGAAATATTAATATAAAATAAATTAAAGTAGCTTACGGTACATGGATTAAATGTTACTGATGTTGCATTGACATTGAAACTTACCTGAAAAAAAGAAATACAAAATTATTATGTGATATTTCACTTTCCAGAAATTTAATTCTGAGTTGAACTAACATTCTTAAATTATATTTAGTATAATAATTATAAGATCTAGGTAAAATCGATGATTAATATTTATACGTTGTGGAACAGTTTACAACTATGGGAAAATATTATTTGCCTACTAAATAAATCATTTTGAATACGTTTTAATGCTAGAAAATAGCAACGAATTCTGAATAAGATGACAGATTATAAAGCCTGTCAGTATTTCTGTATTTATGTTAATCGCGTATTTTTTCGTAGATTTATCTAATAGTATATTATGAAACTAGTGCGTAAAAGTTCATTCTACGAATGTGAAGTGTTGCGGCTCGAGCCGAAGTCGAGGGTCGTAATCACATTCTCAGAATAAACATTTACGCACATGTTTCATACGATATTTTATGTCACTTGAGTGCGTAAAATGCGACCGAAAAATGTCAAAAGTGTGTAAAATAGCATTTTACGCATCGAATGGCATAAAATACGTTATTCGATGGCTGCAACTAAAATAGTAAATGTACTTAACCCCTTCTTTAGTATATATTTTTCGAAAATGAAATTATCTGAAAAATTAATCATATTAATCATTAGACAAATTTTTTCGCATTTCAACTAAGTAAGTAATAAGCAGTAGAGCTCATGACATACACTATATAAATGGTTTGGAGAGAAAATCAAGAAATGGAAAATGACCACAATCGAATTTTTGTATGCAGTGTTTAGGATAATCATTAAACAAATCACCTTTGGAGGGCTTATGACCTGCAGTAGCAACTGATGGCAATAGCATTATTTAAACATCTCAACATGGTTGAAATATTTTCAAGCGCTCTCTGTCGAAATCATTTCGATTCTCGAACAGCGGTTTTATTTGAAAATACATTTTCAATGAAACTGTTAACTTGACGGCGAAGCAAATTATGTCCCAGGAGGAGTGCTAAAATAGTTATTTTTATATCAAGGGCGTAAAATGGAGTTTTACGCCTACTTCATAAGAAATGTTAATTTGAAATGTTAAATATATGAAAAATATGAAGAAACCGATAGATTTATACTTAGTAGAGCATTCGACAGAAAATCGAAAGGCCCCGGGATCGTACCCTGGTGTCTACCAAATGTTCTTCCAAGTTTCTCGTTATTTGTTAATTTGTTGATAGTAATTTTCACACATTTTGGGTTTTCCCATATTGGTCATATATTGTAATATCTTAAATTAACTCCTAAAACTAATTCCAGTTTAACTCCTAAAACTTTATAATTCGCTATGCTTATATATTAGACTAACTAAGGAGATTTGAAGAGAAATCAATTTTAATGCATTTGAAACCTAAAGTATATAATGTAGTAATGAAGACACAGGTCATATAAAAAACATAAAACTAAAGGTTTGATTTTTCGCTAAAGCGTGAGCAGTTCTGACATTGAATTCAACTGAGTCTGATTAAATACGATAAACAATCGTCCGATTATAGCTATGAAAGAAAATAAGACAAATTAAATTTAGTATGAAAAAATAAAAATGCAATCAGTTTTTCTATTATTTAATTATTTGTGATAAAGTTTAGGTAATGGGTATAAATTCTATCTAATATGTTATTAGTCAGTACTCTTAAAATAGTCATCTTCCGTCCTCTGGTTGTAAGCGGAAACCACTTGATCATATAACAAGAGGATTTCCACTTACGGTAAGAGGATTGCGTGCAACAAGAGAACGTTTTAAGAGTAAGTGTATGGCCCAAATGATTGTTTGAATTACATTGATATAAATTTGGAGCTACTTGAATTCATAATACAAGATTTTCTGATATTTCGGGTAATTTATTATTTCTAATATACATTTTACAAAAAAAAAATATAATAAATAACATTCAACTGAGTTAAACAGTATAATTGCAGCATTATAGGTTTCTTCTTTTTGTATAAGCTTATCAAAATATAATCAATTATAGGTAAACTCAAGGAGTTAATTTTATTTTTTACATTAGTGGATTCGTTGTTTTGTACAATATTTTCAAAGTAATGTAGTCAACGTTGGAGAAGCGATTTTTATTTTTTTATCTTGCTATTCTGTTCTATTTCAAAACATATTTTTATGGTTTATTGGATGTGTTTTATGTTGTTATTTAAAATGCTACCAATAAACTATTATGACCCTTCAGTGCATGTACCAATGTCGTAAAACTCGCACAACAAAGTAACCTCCAAAATTGACATTCTGTCGCATCGTTGCTGCACCTGTTACACTCAATGTTTTTCTTACTTTCTGAGGTTTTTTTGTTATCTATCTAGTAACATTGGCATACATATTTAAAACATGTATAAGATAACACAGGAGCACAAAAAAAATTGTTAGGAGATCACTTTAATTAGAAGTAGTGGATTTTATAGATTTTAGGCCGCAAAAAACGAATCCGACGTCCGATTTTGTCTATCATGTCAGATTTTTAAGATATCCTACCCCAAATTGCCAAAATGTGTATTTTTTTAATATTTCGTGTAGGTTAATCCCGTTACTAATAAACTGTTCACGTATCGCCTCAGGAAAATATATGGGCGAACATTTTTTTGTGGTCCTGTGTTATAGGGAAATTTAATGTTTGTGTTACTAAGTATATTAATAGTGAGCACCTATTTGTATATTGAATTTTGCCATTTATTTGTATATATTACAATTACTGGTTTTAATCGTTTCTTTTTGCGAAATAAATTCTGCGATGCTTCCTAGTGTTTAATAATTCAAGGTCTGTTACTTGAACACCACATAAATACATTCAAACAGTTTCATTTTATTTCTTGCGAAGAATTAAATGTTTCAATAGTTTGTAAAAATAAAATAGTTAGGATAAAAGTTAAATTCCTTACACTTAAAATAGGCAAATCTAGTAATCTCTACTTACTATTTCTCAATAAATATGCCACCTTTGAATTTGTTACATAAAATGAGTCTAATTGAAATTATATAACACTATTCGTATTAACACTATTATATTATTGTCAACTATAATATTACTTTTTGTACCAAGGGCGTGAAATGGTCGTTTTAGTAATAACAAAAACATTACAAATCTTTAAAATGTCGCTTTAACACCAATTTCGATGGCTTTCCTACAGATGTGAAATCAATTTTGAGCAGTTTTCATATAAACCACTGTGAAAAAAGTGGAACTATATTCAAACTCGTGGAGATTTTATTATTGCATTTTAAAAACTGATAATTATCGCATTTTTAAATATTGCATATAATATAAAGCAGACATATGTATTAAATCATTTATCAACGATTTGCTTCACTAGATATTTATTTTTGCTGAAGGGAAAGTTAGAAACACTGAGCGGAGAATGCAGAGAAGTAGATGAAAACAAAGAGATGTCAGTTTCATACTGCGAGTTTGTAGTATATTCACGTCGACATGCAGGAAATATGTTTTCCTGCAAAAATTACTAAACTTATCAGAAGTCAAGGCTATCAGAACATATTCTGAGATATTACAGAAATCTAAAAAAAAAACGATTGAAATATTACCACAATAGATAAATTTGCTTAAATGAATTGTTTATGAATAGTAAAACTTTTTACGGGAGTTTGGTAAATAAAGTGAAAATTTGGTGAAATCTTCATCTCACGCCATAAAATTTTAGTCATTTTTATGATTATTTTTCGCGACTGGATTTCATCCAATCAGAGCGCGATATTCAAAGGGTTCTATGGTCATTTGTTTAAAATTATACTGGAAATTCCACGGCAGCTCCTGGAAACTGCATTCGAAAATTGCACACTCGCTACTCATTTGTTAAAACTTCTAAATTCATATATTCGCATCTCCTCTCTGCTCAGCTGTAACCTCAAATACCGGTCACAAAAAATAATCCGCCGAATACCCCTCGACCTTCAAAATTAATCGCAATATTTCTCTCTAACTTTCCTGCGAACAAATAAATCTGTTAAGTTTTGCAGAAAGATCTTTAACCTGCAAAACTTGACATATTCATTTGTTTGCAACAAAGCTATTGGGAAATATTCCGATAATTTTGAAGGTCTCGGGATATTACAACTGAGAGTCTATTTTTCTATATTGAAATAGTCAAGAATTTGGCTTTTGATTAATAGTGTTTCAATTTACTTACAAAAATTATAAATTTAAATATGAAGTAATGACTAGTTGTTGAAATTCTCAAACCCATTCCGAGTTTAATGATCTGATCATTTTTGAAGAGATTTTACGAATTAATTCAATGGAAATATTATGGAACTTATCAAGAAGAGTTTCTGTAATATTTCACAAATAATTTTGCACATTTCGAACAAATGCTTGAACAAGATTACAGGAGATATTGAGAAAAATAAAAACCAAATTCTTTTTTTTTTATTATTTTAAGTTTGCATGCACGTGAACTTTTCTAGAAGTGTCCGAGAATTTTTATGCATCTTGCAAGTTCTTGCCCACTTTGATGAATTAATTTTTCCGAAATCCTCAATATACGATCAAGTTCAGGATTTCCCATGGATTATTTTTCCGTGTGCTTTCAGTTCAAATGGAAGTTAAATTTATTGTTTTTCTGTTTTCAGAAAAGATTATCCATTTTTACGTCATCAAAATAAGATGATTGCTGTGGTCACATGAAGTGGTTATTATTGACATGAAGAAACTTAGCTGATTATAAAAAACCAATGGAGTTGGTAGTGATTACTTTTACCTTTCGGTCCATACTGAGAATCGTATCCATTTATTATCTACAAATTTAGTCAAGTCAAGAGCAACCGAACATACCATGATTAAGTTATATTTGTTATCCAGTAGAGTCCTGTTCGGGTCCTCGCCTTCCCCTCCGTCTCGTTATGTTTACGAAAAGAAGGGGAGCGCCATTCTCCCACTCCCCCCAGTCGCGTTGTTTTCGTGACGTCACAGCAGGCCCTTCCTGAGGCCCTAGCCTGCAAAATGGGGAACAAAAAAGTGGCGACAGGTAAATATAATGAATCATGGAGCCGGGCAATTATGCTGGGACTCTAGGTCTAAAAATATAGAAAATCTGGTTCACTTTTAAACTTAGCTAACTACTGGTTCTAATTTACAATTTACTTTTGGTATTTTTTGTCGCAAATGACTAAATTTGTTATAAAACAAATATGTACAAATTATGGTTTGCGTTATCGGTATGGTGCCAGGACTTCGGCACTACTGGAAAATCGAGTTGGTGAGCAATAAACCGAAGGAACATCTAAGACACCTTGTGCCCACGATGTAATCGGATTTACCGCAGTTTCGCGTCAGTTGCAGACTCGACCTACACTTAGACACATCTATATGTCGACGCGATTATCGGCTATCAGGGGAATTTTGCCCACGAATAGATACGTAAGCGATATCGCATATTAGCGTGAGGGCGATGCACACAGTGTGCAAGATGAACAACATAACCTCGTCCCTTGCTAGGTGCCATTTCCACGACGAAGTTCTGATTACCGTTCCGCCTCGGGTTCGTTTATCTCCAAGAAGGCAGGAAGTAAAATTAGCGATAACGATGTTGAACGTTGTTAGTAAATATACTTAGTAGTTAGCAAAATTATGTTAGCTCGGGTATAAGAAGGTCAAATGTTGCCTGACGTTATACCAGTAGCACTCCGGAGCGAGATTCAATAGAAATAGTATTCATTTTATATTGGTTTTAGCAAACAATGGGTAAAAAAGAATACCAAATTTTGCTACAAAAGAATACGCGGAAGTAGAATGAACCTCATTTGTAGTCCTCTAAAGATTTTTTTATAAAATGCCAAGCTCGTTTAATTCCATCGTTAGTGATATAGTTAATTAATGAAATATAATAAAAAGAAGATTTATGTATCTTTAACCGATTAGCAATTGACAAAGAGCATATAAAAACACATAAGTCTAAACAACTATAACTGGACAAGGTTCTTGTTAAAAAATATGCCATTTCATTACCTTCTTAGCGTAGAAGGTAAGATTTGTTTAATAGGTGAAATCTAGACATTGTAGCCGTATATTGAGAGAAAAGTGGCCAGTTAATCGGCATTTTAAATTAAACTAAGGTTTACCAAATAGATTTTGATCAGTTTAACAACTTTCGAAATGTTCAAATATTCCTGCAAACCCAGCAAACCAATAATGATTGAGAAGCATTGAAAATTTAAATAAAAGACGCATGCTACTTATATGGACCATGAATAATTATTTTTTACTGGTGCTTGTAATGTCAACGCTGCCAACAGAATTCCTTTTATTCACAAGAAAATCTATTTCTCTTACGGGAGCTGCTAGCGGTGACACGCAGAGCCTCAAATAGCGCGAAGATCGCAATAACGCCTGGTGGCTGGAAACGAAACTACATAACGGACTGGTTTTTATTGTCAATACTCGGTTTGGAATACTAAACTACATATTACGTTTGTAAATGCGATCCTGAGTTTATTAAAGATATTCCAAAACAAGATAGTTAATTCTTGTAAAAAGTCTTAGAATGATTAAGAATTTGGAAGTATTCACGAAATACCTTGAATAGAATTCATAAGTTCAAAAATAAATACTTTTCAATAATTCCGAATCATTTATGTTTACTGGAATAACAAATAATATTCTGGAGGGGCATTGTGGCTTGATATAACTTAATATTAGTATTGTGATTTTTTCTTGTTAATAAAATAACTTCCTGAAGTATATAAGGTACTAACTTCATAAAGTGATTTATGAAGACTAAAGACTTAATTTCTTGTAGAATTGATTATTCTTATAAGAAGGAAGTAACAACAATATTATTACTATAATTTTAGGTACACCAAATAAAATAAAATATTGCACGAACTTGTCACATATTCTATTTAACAATATTCTTAATGTTTATTATTACTGAAATAAACAATTTATCGTGCGTAATCTCATTATGTTGGCCTTACAAAAAATGTATACTTTCTGGTTAACAGAATGTTACGTTGTGGTTGAAAAACTAACGGAAATTTTGGCCAAATATTAGATGGAAACCAATTTCAACTGATACGGACAAGTGATAAAATGCTCAATTTAACTACGAAGAGCAATCAAATTAAATGTTTTTAAGCTAGTTCGCGGAACAGCAAATAAAAACCCTTCCAAGAATTATTTAGGTTTTATTAAAAATGATATTGTTGAAAAAAGAAAGCATTATTTTTCTCTACCGATATTGAAAAGTGCAAAAATAGTTTATTAAACAGCTTGGTTTACTGATCCAAATTTTGTTCTTATTACCTTGTAAAAATATTCTAAAAAGTGTAAATATAATTGGATTTTAAAGCATAAGTTTATTCTTTCGAGAAAAAGGTTTCTGTACAACTTCACCGAATCAATTCTTACGAATTTTTTGTCAAATCATAAACATTATTCATAAAATGTAAACACTAATTGTTTATTTTAAATAAACAGAGATATTTCACATTAACTTTTATAATATAAGTAAAAATAGTTCAGTGAAGTCGTAGAGAATCTTTTTCACTATTCATCAATTCATCGATTTTTAAACATTTTAACGAGGCAACGGGACCAAAATTTGAGTCATTAAAAATTCAGTTTAATACTGATTTTTGATTTCATTTTTATACATTTATAATAAATTTCATAAAGTGAATATTAATGTTAATTCAAATGAAAATTAACTGCAAAGGGTGAAGTATGTTCGTGACATATTTAATCAATCGTCGCGGAATTTATAAGTCATAAGCGAGTTTGTTACAGAACGTCGTCGCCACCTACCGGTCGACTCAAGACCCATGAATCAAGTGCAGCACGAAGTTACATTCAGTAATATTTGACTATGTCAAATATACATTAAGTTAACGTATTAACATTAATTTGTATATATTAAAAGTATATTATGCATGACACAGTACTTAGTACAGTAAAATCCCTAGAATCATAATATTTCCAGTTGTAATGAAAAATTGTTGATAGTTGTCAAGAGTCGTGTGATCTTATTGCAGTTTTCAATAGTTGAAATAATGCTTTTTGTAAATAATAGGCGTCAATTTCGTACAAAAATCAATTCTAAAGCTTCAATGTTTATTGTAAATGAGCAAAATTTTATTTTATGATAATTTATTCCTAATTTTAGGTTATTCTTGACACTTTTCCTCTGGTCAAATTAAAAAAATTATATGCGGTTGATTTTGAAAACTTCGTCTTTTGATTATAGTATTTATTAAAAAATATGTTATGTAATGTCGTCACAGGAGCTTTAAGAGAACTAGATATAATCTCTTCTAATTTAAACACGATACGCTAAATAAACTTTTGAGTTTATTAAAATGAATTCAATCGGTGATAGAGATTTAAAAGGGAATGTCATTGCTGAAAACTTTATTCGATATGTAAACAATCATTATAAGTCACCAAGCCGTATATTATTTGAAAATTAGTCAATTATAATTGGATTTCATATTAGATGCTTTAATTACTTTTATCCAATTATGCCAAATTTGTTTCGAAACCATTTAGCGGAAACTTTGCTATGAGTTTCGATTGTATAAACGAAAACAACATCTGCTGCAAAGGGGAAAATCGGTAGGTGGAATAATATTCATCGTAACATAAAATTTGCATAACTTTCTATTTTATATGGTAAAACATAGCATTTAATTTCTGCAAAGTTGTACTAATTACCATGGATTGAAAAACACTACATAGAAACTTGATGAAATTAACTTCTTTCTGTTTAATTAATCCCAATACACTGCAAATATCAGCAAATATTTAATGAACTGTGGGAATATATACCCTTCATATGTTACAAGTGTCATCATGGAAACATTAATAGTAACATAATAAAGTTAGTAACACACAATTACGTATTTTCCTTGTTCCGTTCATTTTGCTTAGACCATTGTCATAAATTCCTATCAGTTTGTTTGCTAATTAGCAGATTGGTCCTCCTAAAATAAAAAAGATTTTAAAGAATTTTAAAATCACCCATTAAGTTGAGTTTAAGACGTTCTAAAAATTGCTTTCAAAATACTAATAAAGTGGTTTAGTATATTTTAATATTTTTTAAGATCCCTAATACATTATTTTTATCATGTTTTTTAATCACTTTATTTTCACACAAACGTATCACCTTCACTATCCATAATACCATCAAATTGTACGTCGGGTGATAGCACAGTTGATAACGATTAATGATGTTAGTTTATGAGCATTGATGTCAGCTGACCGAGATTATCAAAGAAATACCGTCTAACGAATTTTAATCTTTAACAGGTAGTGGAAAATCATTACTTTTTGACAAGTATTTATCCAATTCTTTATCAAGGGTGCACCTCAAAAACTCGACAAATCTCAAAACAGACATTCAAAAACCAGACATTTCAAAATACAGACATTAAAAACCAAACCTTTTAACAAAAAAAGACATTCAAAAACCACACTACATTAAAAAAAATGATCTCGGGTCGCCATCCTTGAGGTCTCACTACAAGGTCATTTCTAGGTCAGAAATGTTTGACCAAGGGATTCATTTTCAGAATATGTATGTACATTTTGAAATGTCTGGGTTTTTAATGTCTGTTTTATTGAATGTCTGGTTTGTTTGATTCTGTTTTCTGACCTTGAAATAACCTTTTAGTGAGACCTAAAGGATGGCGATCCGAGATCATTTTTTTTTTGTGTAGAGTAGTTTTTGTTGAAAGGTCTGGTTTTTTAATGTCTGTATTTGGAAATGTCTGGTTTTTGAACGTTGGGGTTTTTAAGGGTCTGTTTTGTGATTTGCTGGGTTCTTCAGGTGCATCCTTTATCTATATTAATAAAAGTTAAAATTCAAATCTGTTGTTTTTCTCGTTTTAGGTTCCATCTAGCAGCAAATGTTTCATATTCAGAAAGGTAATAATTTTATTTAAAAATTCGTGCGTTTTCGTGCATTAATTTCCCGACTGTACTTGTTCGTTGCCTACCTTGAAGGGTGCAGTGCCGCTGGCTCGAAAGAGAAGTGCACCCTGCCCTTGCACCAGCAGCACGTTTCACACGCACGAAAACGCACTTTCGTCGATTGCACTCCATCCTTTGCGCCCTTGTTGGGTTGGTGCACGTGACGCTCATTCCGGCACTCGGGGTGTCGAGTGCGTCGTCCGAGTGCCGACAAAATATGCCGCATAAAAAAGTCTCTTGGAAAAGAAATGCCATTTGAATTTCTAATTGAAACTCGTGATAAACTTGCCGAGTTAAATAACACTTTGTCTTTTACAACAAAAGAAATCAGAGAAAATATTACCGAATTATCGAAAAGATCATGTAGAGTGCTTATTGCGCCGTATAAAGTAGAAGGGCATCGAAATTTTATACAATTAATTGTAAATGAGATGCAGAAAAATAAAGAAAAACGAAAAACCAGATGTAAAATATGTGAATACCGTTTTATTATATTTTTGGGTGCGTTCTACAAGATGCCGCGGTCAGATTTTCTTTAAGAAGTGAAAGTGGTTCCTTGCCGGGAACAAAGTTCCGAAAATCAAAACCCCGAAAGGTTAAAATTCGGTATTGTTTGAGTCCAAGGTACATTAATTTGCTTTCTGTTTGCCAAATTTTCAAAGACAAAGTGAAGAAAATCACGCTGGAGTCATGCTATATCGAAATTTTGGCCTTTCGGTATTTTGATTTACGGAACTTTGTTCCCCAGCCTGGTTCCTCCCATGCAATACAAATTCAGAAAATATATAAAGAAGGAAAAGACAAATTGAAAAAAATGGCGCCCAACTATGGATTTTATTGCATTCATTGCATCAAAAACAATTTTAATGGTCCTCACAAAATAAAAGATCATTTATAACACAGAGATTACAACATTCCCATGGATTGAAATCAATATTATAATAATTTATATAAATATAATATAAAAATACTATAATAGACTTATTTCAGGAACAATAAATATAAAATTACAAAACCAGCCTTTAAATTCAATTCAGGAGTTTTTTTTTACCTGATACATTATGATGAATTTATGCTTATTAATGAACTTTTTTCGCTCCCAGCTAGATGAAAATTTGCATATAAATAGAAAAGACTCCCGAAGATGGTTGGAGTCGAACGAAATGTCGAGGCAACCATTTTTGTCAATTTTTAGGGCATAAGCCGTTTTATTCTTTTTAATTATAGTTGTTAAATTGATCTGCAGTACATATTTTAAATATTAATTGTTGTGAATATTTATGATTCGTTAATAGAATTGAAATACAGGTGTACTCTGCAGAATAATAACAGCATTTCAATTTATTTTAATCACGCGTTGTTATAATAGTTAGGTAACGGTTGCTAATGTTGGGCCCTGAAAAGAATAACACATATTGTTTAATTAACCCATTAACTCCGGGAATTATATTTTGTCATTTTAATTTCAATCAAGTATTGCGTTTCAATACCGAAGTTGAAAAATATTGAAAGACAAACATCTGTTACTATTTCGAGGTCGCTTTTCTTGACTTAGAGGTACAAATTTTGAAATATTCATTTTCATTCATTTTTCTTCTCTATCAGAACAGTGAGATTCTATTCAAACTGCAGAGAAAAGTGAAGAATATATTCCAATTTTAAGAATAAATTTTACTTTTACACCTCACTTTATTTTAATGATGAAAATGAAAATTTCTTTGAAAAATGTCAAGACCCTCTAACTAAGAAACCATGAGCTTTTTTAAAAGAGTACTAGGAATCCAATACTGTAAGAATTCATCGAGGAATATTTTGGAATTATTCCATTTTTTTAAGTGATATTTTAAGAAATTTGTTATTTCATTTTCTTACAAATATTTCAAACATTTCTGATTTTTTCCCAAAAGTTCATTATTTGCGAGGAAAAAAACTCCTAAACTATAACATTTGAAATTCTTCGAGAACTATGAACCTTCGGAGGAAATGACAAAAAAAAACTAAAAATAATTAACATTATATCAGAATTTTTCGTAAATATTTGAAATTTCTTTTACAAAAATTGATAATGAAAATTTCTCAAATTAACGTTTACAAAATCTAGACAAATGTATATCCCACGATGAATTCTCAGAATATTTTTTTGTTAGCATTTTTTTTAAACAGCTCATGGATTTTGAGTTAGATCATCCAGAAATTTTTCAAATAAATTTTGAATGGGAACGCCACTTGTCGAAATTGGGCTACAACAGCGAAAAATTGCCTAAAAATTCAAACATTTTCTTCACTTTTCATCTCATTTTGAATAGAATGCCAATATTCTGATAGCTGGAAAAAATTGATAATAATAAAGATACCCTCATTTTTTTGAAATTTTTTAAACTTTCGGCGTTAATAAATGTGAACTATGTGTATTAAAAATAGTTCTTAAATATCTAATAGAAATTTTCCTACAATTCATTATTATTTTTAAATATAAAACACATTTCGCAAAACAAAATCTCGCTTTAGTCGTTTTCGGATGGATGCTTGAAGTACCTGAGCCGTCTCTGTTACAAAATATCCCATATTACCACCGGGTTCCAACCCGTATTCCAGGACTTTTCTCTGCGCCAGTTTTGTGCAGGTTTGCGGCTCTGATTCGCACCACACTGTCTCTGTTGGAAAAGTCCGACAGAACCTGGGCGTAACATATGCAACTCGCAAAAAAGCCACTTTCCTCGTTCGCGAATTCACCGAGACATTTCTGTTTGTGCGTATTTGCATGTCAAGTTTTCGTCTACGACCGTGGCTTTGACGTCGAATTATTCCTTTCCATTATAACATTTTATTTTAATTGCAAGTGTCAATTTCAAATTAAAACTAAGTGAAATGACCTGAAAAAGGGGAGTGTAAAAATTACACTTGAAAATGAAGCTTTTTATTTATCAAGTTTTCTGATATCTTCGTGAGTAAAAGAAATTGTATTTTATCTTTTTTAATCGGTCAAATTAAAAGATTCATGCATGAAGTACATGAAGTAAAATTAAATTAATTTAAAAACATTCCAATTAAAACTTTTGATTAATAAATATAGTAAATGTAAAAGCATCTCGTGATCCTCTTCAAGTTTATATTTTACATTTCTGGAATTATTTTTATTTAATATCTGAGGAATATTCGAATATTTATGGGCAGAAATGTTTATTATCTAAAACATACAATGTTTCAAAATATTTTAATAATACAATAAATATGAAATAAATAAAAACTCAAAAAACACGAAAAAATACATCATCAACAATACATCAGTAACAATATAAAATAAATAACAAAACTGTAATCATTTCATCCATCCAAAAACTTTTAAAAAATTACGAAATTAAATCTAATATTTTCGACATCTTTTTAAACCGTCTGTTATATTTAAGACAAAAATTTTCTTTAAAATCGAATGTTAAAAGTTGAGGCTTCTTCAGATATTTATTGATAAAATGTATATCATTTATTTACAATATAATTTAAAAAATGTCTGAAAAGACTCATTGGAACAACTTTTTGTAAAACTTTTTTTTTTAAAGCAGCTTGAAAAACATCTGAAATATAAGTGGAATCGAGAACAGCTTCATGTCGATGTGAGTTGATGAGGTTTCCACCAAAAAACGTACATAAATATTTGCGATAACAACAATAATGTACTAAATGTAACATACCATATTTTTGTAGGTACAGGTATAATTCTAATCCAATCGCTTATTAATAAATAGAATACTTAATAGATACCATTGTAACGGTCTGTTTTGTTATGATGCACCATGCTTTAGAGGTGGAGGTATTATAGAGGAATATAAAAAAAATAAGAGATAGGGAAGGAATCTTTCAATTGTTTTGTTTATATTTATTATGCTTGTTTACAAACCTGCATGACAATCGTATAAATATCAACTCGGTTGATCAATATCAGTTAGTTTGTGTCGCGAAGAAGATCACTAAGGATCGGTGGCGGTTCCGGTTTTGCGCGTCGCGGTAGGGATGTGTGTGAGTAGTATCCTTTATTTTACTATATATATATTTACGATTTACGATTAGTTTCGTGTCTTCGGCAGGGTCTGCTCACATAGCCCAACTGACGAGTCCGTGAGCAGACCTGGGACGAAACACCGATCCATATAAAATAATAATTATTTACATAAAATTAATTATGCATGCCAAAAAATTATTTTTAATCCCAGAATCATAAAAAAATCGTTACACCATTTTATTAAAGTAGACATATAACATATTATTTCCTGTCTTTACGGGTAAAAATTTCATGTAAAAACCAGAATGGATAACTGGGATTAATGGTCGATTTACGAGGACGACAGTTTCTCTATTATTATCGGCGACAATGGGACTATTACTAAACGACTATCTCTTATAAAGCCGCTATCATAATATCCCCATTAGCGAACTTTTTGCAAACTCGAGATACTTTAATTCCACCAGAGATTACGACAGTAGGCGATCGGAAGTCACGTTAAATAAAGCCGGAACAAACTTTATAAAATTATTATTTTTTTCATGTAGTTCATGTAGCTTTATCGTTTATATTTTTTTTATTTGTAAATCAAATACATAAGTGCAATTATATATAATTAAAGCTGTCGAATAGTAAACGTACTATTAATTTTAGGACGTAATTGTAAATAATGTTAAGTATGTATATGTAATACTTAATAAAATAACAGCAATAATCTTTACTAAAATAATGATAATTAAAAAAACAATAATCTTCATTGAAAGAATAATCATTTATTTATAACATAATCATATATAATAATAATAAAATAAAACAATTAACACAAAAAATCTTGCAAACATACATTCTGTTCTTAAAATGTTTGTATCCTTCATTTTTAATTTGTTATTAGTATTCAACAACGTAAATATGCAGCAAATATTACATCATATTTGGATTAAGATGAATTAAATTTCCTCGTAATAAATAAATTGCTTTACAAAACAATGATACTACGACTGTACAACACAGCACTTTTAAATCATAGAAATTCAACATACGTCAGTTCAACATACGAATTTTCAACGTACAATCATTTCAACACAAACATTTCATCACATGATTATTTCAACATGAACCAAAAACATTGCATTTAAATAAAATAATTTAAAATGTTTAATATATTATGTTGAAATAGTTATTTGTTGAAAAATCGCGTCACCCAAAACAATGCCTTCGAAATTTCTTGGAGTGAGAATTCACTATTTAAGGAGTCAAATTTGAACCCCTTTAATTACAGATTGAATTCTCCCTTTTACGAGTCAAAACTTACTTTGCATCGAGTTCACTATTAACGAATAAGAATTCCTTCTTTCATTATATTTTCTGGATTTTCACTCCATTAGTATGTAATTTACGACCGAGAATTATTTTAATACGAAGCAAATTGTAACATTGTATTTTCATGTTTTTATTTTTAGTAATAACATAATTTTAACTTTCAATATATACAAATGTGTAGATTTAAGAATGCAACATTATGTTTTCATATAACAACCAATAAAATTCATAAACTTATCGTCGCATGTTGCAGTAATTTCCTGACACGATCTTAATTGCAGACGTTCTTGTAGGAATATCAATCGTGGTAGCTGTTGAAACAACAAACGATCAATTTATATACGTTGACTGTATAAGTCTAATTGGTAGGAGGTTTTGAATGGCGAATTAGCAACGGAGGCGCCAGCATGCTGTGTCATGGCCAACGTAACTGGCATGATCTGAATTCAAATACCGCGATTTAATCATTTCTGATGAAACAATTGCAGACAAACCACAATCAAATTAAAAAACTTTGATACTAAATGAGAAAATATACATGCTAACCACTTCATTGGAATCGATCACTTTAGTCATTCATGAATCGATGAAAAGCCCCAATCAGCAATTATATTTTGCTTGATTAAAATTAAAATATTAAATTTTGGGCATCTGGAATGGATAGTAAAGTAATTAAAAAAATAAAAAGATAGATAAGACCATATTTCTTTAAAGAGTTTTTTAAAAAGTCTATCCATATATTTTCCTTCAGTAATCTTTTTACGAAATTTTTTAACGATGCACATTTCCAACATTTTGCAGAGTTGATTAAAACAAAAAATTAAAAAAATGATCATGACATTGACAATACTGCATTTTCTAAAAAATCATATGTTGAAATAATTTGGTCCAAGAAGAAGACGTAATTAGTAACCTAACTGCAGAAGAACAATACCAAATTTGTCTATGAAATTTAGTTTGTTATCTTGGTTATAGGAAAACAAGATAAGTAAATTTTTAGGAATTTTTCGGGTACGGTTCAAAAATTCGACAAAAAAATCGTCCGTACTAAAAAAAAACAACTTTTCTAAAGCCGATATATCAAAAAATTACTGTTTGTTTTTCTATATACTGATTTTTGGACGCTTTTTGCCTCGCACCACAACAAAAATTTTTACTGTTCATGGGAATTTGCAGCATCCGATTACTCTAAATTCAGAAATAAGCAGAGAAAACCGGGACTAATCTATTATTTAGGTAAGACAATCTCTTGTCTTATATAAACAAATTTATAAATTAATTTAAGATCCCCTAAGTCGGAAACGTGCAAACAAACATATTTGCTTCGATTCATTCAAAGCGTAATTTTTTGTAAGTGATGAAATTTTAGAGGAAAAGTGTTGCAAAGCGATACACTTTATGTACGGTAAAAGAAAGGAACCGTACAGGGATGA
The DNA here is from genome assembly GCA_030407085.1 of Trichopria drosophilae. Classification (NCBI taxonomy): domain Eukaryota; kingdom Metazoa; phylum Arthropoda; class Insecta; order Hymenoptera; family Diapriidae; genus Trichopria; species Trichopria drosophilae. The sequence continues at coordinate 84,511,556 of CM059585.1, read as the reverse complement.
GAAGCACAGAGAAATAAAGGCTGGAATGAAGTCGACACGGCCGTAGAAAAAGTGGCGACGAGACTTGCATCGGGGGAGAAATACGCGTCGTGTCAGGGCCTACTCCACTTGACTCCGATTGCTGTTTCTTTCGTTATTTTTCATTCTCTTACTTCCCCAGCTTCAGTTTATTTTCTTTTATTTTCTCCAAATTAAATTTGTCATAACGCTTTATTCTCTTATTCCATTCCGCCATTCAATCGCAAAATAAAAAGTTTCTAAAGTTTTCTACAAAGATTTTAGCAATGTTTAACAATATTAAAATTGGTTTAAATAATTCGACATTAGATAGAAATTACTATTTACTGAACTTTTCTTCCATGAAGTGTAGAAATATATATTTTAAGTGAAAACAGTCATAAATGGTCAGCCACATTGAAATTTACCCTCCAGTAGAAATATAACAAATTCTGGCCAAGTATTGCCCCCCCCCCCCCAAAAATAATATAAGGAATAGCATAAATATTTGTAATACTTCAAAAGACATATAGAATGGCTTGAGGTTTGCGCGATGAAACAAAGCCAATAAATTTCAGAACGTACATTCGTGTCACTGAATCATCCGGATGCAATTCCTCGTTTCGCGAAACGGTACCTAATGGGTATCGGCCCTTTTTCGCCATCGCCGAAACTAGATGTTCTCGAGACCGAAGATCTATATATGTATATAGAGGGTGCACTTTCGAAAATCACCGGAAATGACCATCGGCGAGCTGCCAGGATCGAAACGATATAGATCGATCTGCCGCAATCCGAACCGGAAGCTGCGGCTGAAGGCAACGGCCGTGGGCTTCTCGTTTTCGGCCCCTGGCGAATCGCGTTATGGATCGTCGACGGGCGTGCCCTCCGGTGGTTATTTATGCGATTTCCGCACGACGACGCACTGACAAATATACCGTACACGCGAGTCGTAAGTTTTTTTTTATTTCGTTTCCCAGCGAAAGCTTTGCGAAGCATTGACGTGCACGAGAGATTGAGTTGGTTCAACATAAATTCTTGAAAGAAATATTTACTTTCTATAATGTTTATTGAATAAAAGACTTTTGGGAGAAATACGGTCTGTAGTTAGCGAATGTTATTTTTCTATCAAACAAAATTCACGCATTTTCATTATCCAAGAATCGAAAAGTGTGCAATACAAAAGTGTACGAGTACAACTGTCGAGGAAAATTTTTCAACCCATTTCAAAGCGAAAATAGAAACTTTAGACCCAATTTTCTATCTTGGAACTTTCTATCCAAACGTTGTTAAGAAAAATTTAAACGAGAGAAGATCGACAGTTTCATAATTCCTCTTACAAATGTCATAGTAAAAATCAGCCTACGATTTCGTAGAAATAAGTGTTTAACATTTGATTTTGAACAAAGCAGCACTGAAAAATATAAAAGGTAGCAATCATGTATTTGTATGTTTTTTTTTACCATCGTTCCGAAATAAATGAGCGATAAAACGAAGAAAGTCGAATTGAATCTAGTATTTATTATCATCTCATTCTTTTCCAGGCAGAATTTTTATCAAAATATTAAATGGGGGCTCGAGGATAGTCCTTGCAGGCAGATACCAAAATCCGGACACCTCAAATTCCGATATGCGATCGAACCGACAATTAAAAAATACGATTTTCGGCATCCCTTTTGTTCCAAATCCCAAAATCAAAACCACGATATATCAAAATTCCGAAGACCGTAGAACCGATAGTTCAAAATCCCGACACTAAAAAACCCGACTATGAAAAGATCGACTTAAGTTCAGTTTCGAAGTTTACAGTTCGACATTTCAGGATTTTGAACCTGTCGCGATATTGACGGTCGGGTTTTTTAACAGTCGAGTTTATGGTACACCGGGTTTTCAAGGTGTCGGGATTTTGGTATCCACTACGACAATGGTGTCCAGTATCACCTAATAATATAGTTCGTAAACCTATGAAATCTAAATATTAACGTAAATTCTTCATCTTCAAATGCATAATTGGAAATAATGCAAAATAGAAAAAACGTCGGTGCAAAGAAGGTGGGGGTATCATAAATTTGAGGTTAGAAACGAACCACTGAGGTTATATATTCACAAATGGTAATCATTACTTTTTCGTTCAATGTTTTACGTTTTTAATCATTACACAGTCAAATAATGATAAAACAAAATTAATTCAATTTTCAATTGAATTAAATGTTATTATTTATGAAATACTTTATCGTGTTTGTGTTTTCGAATACCATTAATGTACTGGGGAACGCGATGGTTAAGTGGTTAGCATGCTCGCCTCGTAAACTGAACGTTCCTTAGGTCGTAAGTTCGAATCCCCGTCCGGCAACTTTTTCTGATTATTTCCATTGCGTATAATTCGGGAAACCTTGCTGGGCGAAGGTACGAATTTGGGACTGCTACCGACATCAGTCGGTAGTTATCGACACCGTGAATGGTTTTTCCGTGGTCGACGCTTCGTCAATATTGTCTTGAATGAAAATAAGACAATGTTTGCGATGCGCCTGCTACGGCACAGGCCGCCGACTAACTGTTGACGGTGTCGATTATGTGTAGTATTTGTGATTGTTTACTTGTTTGTATCGTCCTGTGTGGGATGATGACTAAGCCTTGCGCGATTAGCCATAAATGGCATAAAGTTGGCAAGTAAATCTGACCAATGTATGTAAATGTAATGTACCATTAATGTGAACCATATTTCATTATTAACAAAAATTAAATGACGACATTGACTAAAAAACGACCGTTAAAGATAGGCAATAATATTTGTAGAGAAATGAAGATTGTAACTAATCGATGATGGAAATCGTAGATGATTTATCAGTACCTTTCGTCATCATCCGATCATTTTTGTTCGTCCTTCATCATCTTTGACAATTCATCAGCGCTATCTAGTTGCGGCATCCCACAAGCATTTCAGCATAGTTGAATAAACGTTTTAAAGAGTTTTAGAAAATTGATTGAGAGGGTAATTAACAACAACATAAAAGACGTTCTTGATTGCTGGTGTATATGTCAATATATATCATCGATTCGACGGTGTTTAAAACGCATTTAAAAAAAGTAAGGAATGTACTACAGAAAACGGTTTTCAAACAGTTTTAAGCACTTATATTGTTCACGTCTTAAATAAGTGCCACTCTGAGAAATGCAAAATAAACGTTAAATATTTTTACGCTTATTAGACGGTTTCTTTAGCTTCTTTATTTTTTATTTTAAAAAAGAATTGATATAAACGTAAGAATGTTTCATTAAGTTTGCGTTTCTCAAAATCGTAGTTATTTAAGACATCGACAATACATCTGACAAAAACGTTTAAAAAATGTTTTCGCGTACCGTCTTTACCTTCAAGTAATAAACGTTTAATCGCTGTTTTAAAATTTAAACGTAGTCGAATCGACGGTATAAAATCGTATAATCAACGTTTTAAATACGTTTTAAACATCGCCTGATCGATGGACTTTTGCACCATTTGGCAGCAAGAATTCAGGAATATCATTTAGGTTACTATTTCCAACGTTTTCGAACCAATTTTCTGAAACGTATTAAAACGTTTATTCAACCATACGACGTTGCTCCGATTACCAGTTTATTCAAAGGAAGAACTGAATTACTTCATGTTTATGTATTGTAGAAAGTTGCGAATCCCTCAAGCCCAAAAATTAAGAAATAAAGAAACAATTATTAACATACAAAAAAGGTCTGTAGAGGTATTGTAAATATTTATGGATTTAAGCAAACAACAGCAATACTACAAGTTTGTATTTATACTACTCTTTTTCTATATCATGCCACAAGATTGATTGTCGACACACGTAGGATATTCACGACCATCACGTTATAGTCTATACGTGAGTAATAACTTTATGTACAAATTCATTTTTACGACCGTTTCGTTAAAGCTGGAAGCTCACGGGGACTCAAACATATATTTTCGATTTATGGTTGACGTGTCGAAACGCATTTTGGCAGCTTACATGGCCGTAAACATTTTCTGTAAATTTTCAAAAGATGAGATAACGTTCAGGTTTTCTTTTCACTGCTCAGAGGAGAAAGGCTGATGGGGAACTAGGGCGTATTGAAAGCTAAAAGAATTACGTTTTACTCCACATGCTGGTTGCCGATTTAAACACGGGGATTAATTTTAAAAACAGCACAATGTAGACGTTGAATCGGATCATTCTCTAACGATAAATACGGAAATCCCTTTACTTTGCAATGTATGTTAAAAATTTAAAAACCTTGTTTATATGAGAAAAAAATTAATAAAAGCGTTCAAAGGATTGACTTTAGTAAAAGTGCACCTTTGAACTATGTAAAGCTGAAATTTTTTCACTTCAGTCGATCTGAATATCCTAAATAATGATGTGTTTTGAATTCCAGCATACGTAATATGTGCGTTCATTCCAAGTATATCCAGGAAGGGTATTCGAGTGTATTTTGTTTGTTTTTATACTTGTAACTATTTACGTTATTCAGTGAGATGACACACGAGGATACGGTTATATTGGAAATAAAAATAACTCTTAGATGCATATACTGACAAAATTCTTAGTAACTTTGACTACCCTTTTAATACTCAAAGTATTTCAATAAATCCTCAATGGATTTTTATATGTTGCAGTTTCTTAAACATAACAGAGTTAGCGTAACTAAAACCGTAGTTCCTAGTATTTTCAACTTCCTGGTAGTTGAATTTGTCACATAGATTTTTCTTAGTGAAGACAAAATTATTATGTAATATGTTTGATTAAATTGAAGGAATTTCCAACCTATCTAAATAGGGCCTGGAATTTAATTATGTACTGTTCTACACGTGCACGATGGGCAAATCTCTGGTTGATACTTTCCAGAAGAGGGCAGGAAGGAGTCGCCAAGGGACAAACGGAGAAAATGAAAACTTCCATTCGGACGTCCTCGACACTAGCGTCAAGCAATGTACGGTGTTCCAACTGGGTAAATTGGGTCGTGACCCCCATTGAATACGAGAGCCATACTGTCAACGACATACCCGATGAATGCCGAGTTTCGAACTCGGGTAGCCGTCCTTAACAAACGTTCGTTTAAGCTTGAGACAATACACGGGGCGAACGAGTAACCTCACTTTTTAACCCGTTTCACGATGTTCGTTAAAGTACTTAATGCAACCGGATTCTTCGCCTGTCGAGCTATTGTGGACATTGCGAAACGATGTGCAAGCTCTAGTCTCAATGGGTCGTTCTTTACGCGTTTTCATTTGGCATTCGTGTAAGAAGTTGTTTTCTGTTTGTTATCATAAATTTATTGTGAACTGCTTATTAATCATTTCAACTAATGATCACTGGTGTATTTAGAAATATGTCTACGTAAACAAACGGTCATCTTCATTGAATTCTGGTTCCCGTTGAACAGAAAACGTATCTGGAGAATACATAGGTTGAAGTAAACGTTGCTATTTCTTATGTAATCCAATTAATGTTATTGAGAGTTTTACAAGAGGTTTTCATTGTAGCTTGTATTGGGTGAAATGATGATCGTGTAAAATATCACGTTCTCCAAGTTTTCAACAGCCCAGATGACGTTAGCTGAAGAAACCCATGTTTTTTTAAAACCGTTGAAAGTCTTAAGTAGGTTATTTTAGATGTTGATCTAACCGAATTTCTGTAGAAATACCTTTCCCACTTTGCCATGTTTACATTATCACCCTTTACATTTTCGACCTAGGAAAGAATGTTCGTAATCCAGAATTTATGGCCTGTGAGAACTTAGTCTTAAAGCGAGAAGGTGCCGAAGAGTTTCATGTTTCCAGTATGTAAGCTTGAACCTTTATAGAGGCTATATCTCTAACCAAATGACAGCGATAATGCAAGATGTAACATCGTGTACCCTGAGTAGACAGATTAACTTTGTATCTAGTGAGATGAAGCTATATTTTTTATAGCCAGTGTAATTCTCGATGCTCGAATAATGTTACAATTATGCATAAATTAATCGGTATAAGTAGATGTCCTGGTTCAATAAAAAAAGAAAGGAAAAAAACGTTGAAAACACTACAACCAATCGGACGCTGTTAGACATATAGATCGAAAGTATTAGTAACAATCTTTGAAAGAATAAAGTAAAGTAAGATAATGATATTATCTGTTTTTCAAACCCCACTAATATAGTCGATCAATTCGCAGTTTACTTCCAATAACTGTTTGAGCAGAACTTTTGACTCACGTACTTTATTTAGTTTCCTCTGCGCCGTTCGTTCGAGAACGTGGCAAATAAAAAGGGTGCGCATCGTGCCGGAAAAATAGGTCAAACAGAAGTAAAAAATTGTACAAGCTATTGAAAGAGAACGGTACAGGAGATCATAAACAAAGAAGGAACTTGTAACGCGGCGTAATCCCCGTATCGGAGAAAAAGAAACGAGGGAATCGCATCCTACCGGTTGAAGCTCTAGAAATGTTTATTGGTTTTCCAATATGGTCGTCTTTTTAATGTGAATCCCCGAGACCACATCAAAAGGGGAGTCAGGTAATAAGAAACTATACCCACGTGCTCAACCAGAATACACATGCGAAGAATTAAAGAAGCATCAAAAAGAATTCGAGTCATTTGCGCTATCATGTACAGAGGTAGCCAGAAAATTTCTTTAGCAAGGTTCATAAAAAAAGAGAAAAATAGAAGATCGGTGCTTCCAAGCTCCTTTGATAGCTTAAGCTATTAAGTCCTTCTCATAAGAATTTCCTAGATGAACGGAGTTTATGAATTGGTTCGTAGAGGGATTTGCTTACGAAAGAAAAATATTACTAATAATACCTTTTACTCAAACCAAGAACCATCTTTAATAAACACTAAAATATGGAAAATACCAACGTTAAGGATGAAAAATCCCTAAAATATATGAAAGCCTCGTATCGCGGATATGGAGTATTATAAACATGAAGGAGAACGCTGGAATTGGTCCAAAAATTGCGGAGCACTCGATTACTACGAAAATTGGCTCGAAAAATGTTATCATAATATTTCAAATAGTAACTGGCAAATATGTTTTCCTATTTCCGAAAGCAATTCGATGAATTTCCGAAAAAAAAACAATGTAAAATAAATGGGTGTCCCGGCGTATGAATCATGTGAATTGCCGATCGATGCAATTTGCAATTCGTCTTCAAGATTATTTTCAAACTCTTCGTTATTTATAAAAGACTTCATTATATTGAGAATAAAGTTTTTATCTATTTTCTTAATTAAATGAATCCTTAGAACATATACTTTTTAATTGAACTGTTTTCAGTTAAGACGTTAAAGTATATTAAAATATAGTCTTTAATACCTTTCGTTTACAAAAACTAAATTAAAATATATCGAACTATTAGTAAACACATAATAGCAAAACTATAAAAAAAAAGCAATTACAACCAAATCGTAATCGGGTTACTATAGTTAACCTATAAAATAACATTTGATATGGGATAAGAAGGACTTCGATTTCAAAAGAAGCGACCTTGAGGGAAGAGACTTAACGGAAGAAACTTAAAAACTTGCGCGACAGCAAACAAAAAAGCTCCCGTTGCATTTGTAGACATATATTTCAGGTATTTATTGTATTTGAAACCGTGATACTAGAATTCGCGTGACTTTGATCTAATATTCTGTTATATTGATGATGGTAACCCGGAGCTTCTGAAGCGAGCACACTGTAGACAATATTAATCAATTAAACATTCAAGTTGTTCAAATGATCACCATTGAAAGACAACAAGAATTTTTCATTGCAGGAGATATGTGTTCATATTTTCGCACAAGAAAAGTATTCTGTAAATTTTGACCTGTCTGGCAGCCGTCTCCACCAAATCATGGCTCATATAGGGAAATGCAATAAAGCACGTGCGAAAGAACAAAAGTTTCACAAAGTTTAAGTTTAACTTGTGATGGGGAACTCCCTCCATGGGAGTAGTCGGCGTAAACTTGCATAACTACCTTTATTTTTAAATATGGCGTGAAAGGGCCCAATCGTTGTAAATAATCAATCTGGTGTCAGGAACTACCGGAATAACAGCCACAATTGTGATTTGTGAATTCAAAATGAGAAATTTCAAAATGTTACCCTGCGAAAAGCAACGCTTGTGATACTTTTAGCAGGGTAAGATTTTGAAAGTCGTCATTTTAAATTCACAAATCACAATATCCTCATTAAGCCCGGATTATAATATCGCTAGATTCGAATTAAGCGCGATTTAACTCGATTTGTTCTTAATACTTCATATTTCAGAAAATGAGGTTTTGGTACAAATAATTGTACCAAATTGGATGTTTATTTTAGGATTCATATTTGAAAATGTTTCGAAACCATGCAGCATTTTAAGTTACAACTAACTATTGGAAATAGTTTTACGAAATTCCTTTAAAATAACAATCAATTTACTTCCTTAACAACAACAATACGAGCAGAAAACAATATGAATTATAATAGCAATAAATAATAAGTATTTTAAAAGTTTATTCTCAGTTGATTCCCAAACTTTATATACGAAAATGTTACAAACATATTTTTTGAAAAAATGTTGCAGGATGACAATAACATATATGTATATACTTTATTTGTCAAACGTTTTAAATCTTTGTATTCAGTGAAAGCATTGAAATCACTCATACTACTCTGTGGGGCAGTTAGATTCGTCTTCGACAGTATTTTAATTGTTCATTGTTTATATGAAACCTTTTTACATAATTACTCTATTGTAGTAGAATAAATATAATCCTAAGCCATATTATAACATGTTCAAATGGTTGAAATGTAACATGAAATGGTGTGATCCATTTGGCTTTATGATGAACTGTTCATTAATAAGAAGATAATTATTGCAATCAAAACCTGCCTGTCGACATTAATCCCCATGTTTGCTAAATAAACCAATGAAATTAATCAACGTACGCGATATAAAAAATAACCTACATTGACTTTATCTACCGGACTCAATTTTATAAGCTGATGACAAAATGCTGAATTTTCTTCATTTATAACATGCACTACAGCCTGATGACAAAATCAATGAATAATTATAAAACCGAATTTCTATTGTATACTAGAGTTTGCAAACCATATAAACTTGACAAATGAGCAAAACATTGAACAATTTAACTTCTACCAACAGCAATTGCCCTGTGGTCGGCGCGACACGCAGTCGCTCTTTCAAGTAAAGCATCCTGATTGGGGATCGTGACTTGGAAGGGTGACTGTTAAAATAAAAAAAAACGAGCGTTGCGCCCGCTACGGCAAAGATAGCAGGCCGATTGCTGAGTGGGAGACACAGCTGCTTTACCATCAGAGGGTATACTCTGATGATAAAGTAGTTCGTCGACTGTATCTGTCTGGGTTTTCCGTAGTTTTCCCAGATCCCGTGCAAATGCGATACAGAGGGGTCAAGTCGCTCTACGGGGCGCAGTAATGGGGGGACTGGCTCTGGGTGGGGGTGATCCTTGTGTTTGTCTAAAAGTATTGTCTTGTAATGTCTTTGAAAGTCTGTCCGACCAATCCACCCGAGAGCCGACCCGCGAATAGGCTAAAAATGTCATTAAAGCGGGGGATAATTCCTTTCCTTTATCCTTTTTATCCAATTTAACTTCTGGATAAGTGGTCATTACCACGTTCAATTTTAGTCAATGCGTACTAAATAAAGAGAAAATTATAACGATCCTTAAGTATTAAAATCTTCCGCATCTCGCATTCAAACAAAGATTCATTTCTTATATTATTATTGTTCGAAAAAAGTATTGTCGACTTATAAAAGATCATGATTGATCAGATTACAATTTCAGAAATCTGGGACATAATCAGAAATTTATCATGTTCCTATTTTCTAAAAAAATAAAGTATATATATTGGCCATCAAACAAATTTATGCATCCTAGAATGGAATCCTAGATTTTCTTCATTATGAAAAAGACGGTGGATGGAGGTAGACGCTGTGGAGACGACCACGTTCGCTCACTCAAAAAGGTTGTGATGTCCACCAGGGCCCAGATTTACATAGGGCAAGCATCGCACCCAGGTTGAGTGAGTCTACGTGACCGCCATTGGTATTCCTCCTCTTCATATTCAGCAACTTTTCAGTATCCCTCAACTTTGGACTTTTCTTCATTCTTGCGTAAGCAGGAATCTCTTTTGCCTAATACCTTCTGACGAATCCAAGGATTTATCATGTTTACAGAATTAACATTTTAACTAGCAAATTCCAAAATGATAAAAAATATCATAAGTATGAAAGAAAAAATAAGAAAAAAGCTGTTTAAATAAGTAGTTTCTATTTGAATAGTTTCTGAGTACAAATCCAGCGATGCATTGGAAATATTATCATCGTTAACATTCGAATAATTTGAGTTCAAGTAGTAAAATATTTTTATAAAAAGTTTTAGTGTTGCGACATGTAGTTTAGTTTTTAATGTTTATTTTTATCGTTATTTGCGGAATAATTATGAAGTAAAAGTGTACCAGGTATTGAATAAATAAAACATTTGAAGTGTAAACAAATCCACAAATAAATAATATTAAGACTATTTCAAACATTATTATTATGTTTATATCGTATAAATAATAAATAATAAACATTCATTAAAAAGATGATGAATCGTCGAAATAATGAATACCAGTAACTCTGCTTTTTAAGGCGGAGAGGTTTTAAAGTATTACGATTCTCTTCGAGTATATTTATAGACCGGAGTATTACCTTTGAAGTTCGTTTACAGTTCGGTAAATACAAATATTAATATTTTAATGCTTTTAGGTTTTCTTTCGAGTGATGTAGCTAATACTTTATGCATCGCATAAACCGCAGAAACATATCCTTCTATATAGATTTTTGAATGGATTACTTTTTAAACGATAGCATTTTTGAACATTTGATCTAAAGCAAATTTTCGAATTGACTGCAAAGTATACGGATGTAACAACTGAAGAAACAGAAAATATTTTCGCATAATGATTGTAAAATTAAGGAAATATTTAATGCCTTAATTCAGTTTTTTTAAAACTGTTTTATGTAATATTTTATAACTGTACTATAACTAGTAATTTTTTATTGTTCAACAATAATAGTAATAATAATAATGAAAGTCAGTATAGAAAAAATTGGGAGTGGATAGCAGATTCGAACCTGTGACAATCAAGCTTCGTAAATATTACGTTTCACCCATTCATTAATCAAAATCTTATTTTTTTTGTACTTTTTTTTTAATAGACTGTTAAAATTAATTTTCGTTTTATTATTTATATCTCATCATTGATGAGACGTTTTAGATATGAAGTTATCAATAATTTACAAACTTGAAAAACAATTGCTATATCCATTAAATACTAGAATGAACGACGAAGTTCTAATCAAAATACTAAACATAACAGATATATCCAGACTAGTATTTTCGTTATTCGTTAGGTTAGGTTAGGTTAGGTTAGGTTAGGTTAGGGCATAGGGTTGGTCTCTGAAGGCATTGGCATTGAAGTAACCAAAGAAATTAAATATGAATTTAAATCTGATATACTCCTTTATAATATATATTGCTTTTTTACTTAATCACAACTGTGACAAGATTCATAGACTAATCAAAAGTCATTTCTACTATTTTCCATAGTAAGATATAGTACTTTTTTCGCGTTAAGATAACCTGCTGTTATACGAATGGCGATGAATTCGGATAATACATTTAATATTAATATCTTAATTGAATATAAAGAGCAATAACAATGATATACCCCTTTAAACACATTATTTATAACTTTTAATGATATTCCAGTGATATTCTAAACCATAATACAGTTTATTTGAGAATTTAAAAAACATTGGATGCACAATTAGAAAGAGCGATTTTTAGTCAATACGAAATAGCTAGTGCAGAATTTCTTTTAATGTAGTTCAAATGCCAAAATCTCGTATCAAACTTCATGACAAAAATTTGTGCATTAGGGTTTTAAAGGATTAAATATGAACACGATATTTATTACCGAATGTTCTTTTATTCTACGCATATAAACGAAATTTCTCTAAACTTATAATTAATATATTTTTATTAATTAATATTTATTTTATTACTTTTAATTATTTTTTAAAATAAAATGTAAAATAAACAAATTTTTTAAATTAAATAATGATTATAAAAATGTTCTCCAGATGTAATTTTAGACATTCTTCTCTTTTTGTTATTAATATGTATTTTAGACCCCATTCTAGTACAGCACTTTAATTGCCTCTTCAGGAATCTTAAAAAAAACATCACGGACAATATTTTCCTTTATAACAATTTCCATATATTGCATATTATAAAATAATAATAATAATACATTTTGAATTTAATAAAATAATTGTAGTCGTTTTACATTAGTTTTTTAAACTAAATTAAAATTAAAAAAAAAATAAGAACTCTGTCGATGATAAACATTCTTTCCGTTTTGATTTACGTAAAATATACTACAGAAATTTTACTTTTAAAAATATGGATGTACTCGTCCAAGCCCTACTTTGAAAGTATTGTTGAAAGGCATTCTATTTTTTATATTTGTTGCCTCTTTCTAGTAATTTTCACTCACTTTTATTTACAATAGTTTTTTTATTAAATTATAAATTGCTAGAATGCACCGCAACTCTATGTTAATCTCTGCAGTTGCACGTTTATTGTTTTGAGTTTCAAAACCGACTTCATTCGTTCGCTTATGGTTTGGATGAAAAAAGGAAAAAATATATCAATTAAAATGGTTTTGTAATCAAGTTAAAATCTAAATTGATATACATACATAATTTCTCATGTTACAAATGTATAGTAAATTCTACTATTTATTTAATCCTAATGCTTGCTGCAGACGAGTAGTATAAATAACTATCTCGTAGTACATCTTACTACATAAATTATGAAAATGACCAATTGATTATCGACTATTTCTACGACATTAAATATGACTAAATTTTTCTGTCAGTGTGGAAATTATTACAATAAATGACAAAAACTGCATAATATATCGCGTTCTTAGAGCATATGCATACAGAATTCATTATACGAGATTTTTAATTGAAATTTGTCTAATTAGTGAACTGCACAGCATATGATAAAAAGAACGACACTGTTAAAATAGTAAGTGTCCATAAAGGTAAAGCATGAGTTCCAGAGTTTCCAGAAAATTTCTCTTAACTTAATCTATCGGTCAAAGTGCTCAGTATCACCAGCAAAATCCAATTCAAGTAATCAATGGCACATTGAGCTGATAATTCCATACTGAATAAGAGCGTGTAAAGCAGGGTACGAGTAGCTTTTACGAGATTCCGTAAAAACTCCTATAATCCGATACTTTTGCCAAAGTAACGTGGCATAATACAGTTACCCCGTAAAAGCCGTGCAGAATTGTAAAACCTAATTTTAAAAAATTTCACGCGGAATGACGCTGCTTCGCTGTGATGTGGAGATATGTGTGAAATTGCGCGACGTAAATTGCGAACGTTCGTTAGATCTAATTTCATTTTATGCATTTTTTGCTACATCACTTTTTCCCTTAATAGGGTAAATCATTTCTACTTTTAGGCACGTCTCCGGACTAAAATTGAATCCGTTCAATATAGTGTTAACGGAAAGAAATTTATGATTCTTATGCCATGCAAAAGTGTTGGTTATAAAAAGGTTGTGGAAATAGGATAAGGACAAAGTTAAGATTAACAAAAATAAGTTTTTCATCCAAAGGAAAAGATGAAAGGTTATTCTTCCCTGCAAAAATCAGGATAAATGGCCAACCAAATCCATCCTGCTAATCCATCCATCTTGCTAAGTTATTGATAGAAATAATCATGGCGAATGATCCGTACTGACAAGCTGGAAAGCATTAAGAAAAAGCAGTTACATCATGCACAAGAATTGGCGACAACGTTTTTCTACAAGTTTCACAATTAATTTAAAGACTAAGCACATGTAAAATTATCGAAAATTGTAAAATATACCATGAAAAATACGACTAAAATTACTTTCATTTATTTCAAGATGATCTAATTTAGTTTCTCGTTATCTGTGTTCCCCACGTTACGTGAATTGTTCATGAAAAACATTTTTGAAAATTTACACGAGCCTTGAAATTCACGAGAGTACTTGTGAATTTGCAATTAAGAAGCCACAAGTTATTTAATTATCTCAGGTGGTGCACGTCGGTTAACGCATGACACGCTATAATTAATAGGTAATTACGCCAGGGAACGGCTGGCAAGTTGAATGCGCATGAGCATTTGGCAGAGATTCGTTTGCTTTTACCTTCACACACTCGTAAAACAACTCCTCGCAAACGATTTTCTCGTCCCAGAAGGTCGAGACGAAAACAAAATTACATTATAATCAAAGTGACGACGAGTAAACTTTTCAGAAAATTTAAGTCATTTGTATTTTTAAAATATTCAATCCAAAATTCGTTAATTTGCCGTTTAAGAAATTTCAATCCATTACTAAACCTCTTGACTTACAATACACATTATTTTAAAATAGTTATCAATATTTAAATGTAAATTTTTTTTGTTTAAAAAGGGTACGGAGAGGCTCTGAAATAGAAGCCCCTTTTCCTTTAATTTTTCAACCGATACATCGAATTTTCGCCTACACTCGGGAAATTTCCTTGAAATGGCTCTTCGCCCCTATTTCGTGAAGAATTTCTGCGATAGTATAAACCGGAAAACTGAGGGTGCGGGTTTGCACGACTACAGAAGAAAACCTCGTCCTGAAAGTGCAACGGGTTCGCTACGAAAATTGGAAAGAGTCTGTCGAGTGTGGAAACGCGTTTCCCGTGGGAGCCGAAGCTTGTCCCGCATAACGGGAAGAAAGCGTCCCTAAACGGGGCTGTTTTCGTTCCTCCAGAACTTTAAAAAGAAAACACGTCTTTACGATATTTGTCGCCAACTTTCCGATTGTTTATCGAGACGTACTATAGGCGAGTTTCGGTACTTTGCTCAAGATGTTTTGCGAATCGACGGAGAGAAAATTTGAGGAATTCGGAGAATTGCATCATACAGAATGACTATTATGAGCAGAATCGACAGTTGCAATTTACGATATGGGTGTTCAAGATCCCTCCACCCTCCCTAGGCCATTGCATACTCAATAGGGGGAGCTTTTTTGAAAGTCAGAATCTGCTGCTATGATGGAGACATAGAAGGTAAAAAAGGTCATAAAATGGTAGAGAGGTTGAAATGTCCAAGTGCCGAAAAGCAAAATTTAATGGTCAGTAGCTCGTTGATTTAAAGCACGTAAAATTTTTAATGGTCCAGCACAGTCCCGGTACATTTACCAAAAGAAGGGAGTGCTACTTCACCCACTCCCGTGAGTCGCGTTATGTTCGTGACGTCACAGCAGGCCCTTCCTGAGGCCCCATCCCGTAAGGTGGGGGAAAAAGAGGGACTGTACTGTACCTCGGTTCTTTGTCAGTCCTGGAGAACTGTTGAAAACAAAAGTTTGGAGGTTTAAAAGTTAGACATTTACTTAAAATACTTGATGTACTTATTGGTTGGGACAGAGAAAGTTTCCACCTTTAGCTGTACAGTCAATTTTTGTCGTGATTAGGATGTTTATATTAAAGCTAATGAGGTTATTGGCCGAAAATGCACTCGTACTTTTGATAATATAACTTTCACTTCAAGAATTCTGTAAATATGAAAAATGGGTAAAGGTGAAGGACGAAAGTCATAACTAAAACACCCTATCGGAACCGACACGAACGGTTCGATAACACTTAAACTAATAACATCATAGAAGCGTTTCGAAGTCGAGTATTTTTGCGACGATGCGCTCTCAAAGCTCCACTGGCGAGGTTTATTCCCAGACGGTCATTTCTGAAGTGCAATCGATTAAATTCCTAGGTCGGTAGACCACGAGTCCCTTCCATCGTCGGCGACGTTTGTACGCGGAAACCCTGCGTTTTCCTCATGAAAGAGGAAGACAGAGGGTAAGGGAGAAAACGTTTTCAAGTAAAAAGCGCTTTTCTCGACTTCGGTCCGCTCGATATGACAGAGAGGAGTCTGGCAGCATTGCCAGGAGGCAGCGTCACGTTCCCTGCGTTTTTCCGAAGAGCGAGCTTTACGGTCGTTACGGCCGCAATGCTCGTTTGCCTCCATAAAGTCCCGCTGGGAAAACTTTGGGATGTCCGCAATTTGCGCTCGCGTCTTTCGAGATGCTCAAATATCCATCATGTCCATGACTGCCGGAAGGAAGAAATTTGAAAAATGAGGTCGACTCTCGAATGCGCGTTTCTTTTTCAAAACGTACAATCAGAAATGAATGTTTTTGTCGTACAAACTTAAGCCAATCTTATTAAATTGATTTTAAATGTCAGCTCCATGACGGACATCTTCCAGGGAACAATACTCAATGCGACAATTTATCTTCATATCTGTTATTTTTCATCTTGGATTCAATTGCTAGGAATTAAAGCATTAGCTTAGAGAAAATTAAGTTCAAGAAAAAGAATTGAAATCTGCTTAGTGTTCTATTTAGTCTGTCCGAAATCCCAGACGTCTGAGAAGAGATGGCAAACACTCGAGACAAAAAACATGATTCAATTGGTCGGTCCCCTAGAGATTATAAAAATTTCGCTATCATCCTTCAGACATCTGTAGGTACAGCCAACACTGCGGATATCGATATCTGGATTTCGAATCATTTCCTTCGGGATTACGATGGGTTTCCCTGGAGATATCCCTTTTCTTTCTCGAGGCTCTCTACCGCCTTGAAATTTCTTCTTTTTTTTTTGGCACAAAAATATATACGACGGTCGACGGTCCGGTATGGTTCGCCGTCCAGTGTTTCTTCGCCATCGCTTTATTACGGCCCGAAATGGAATCTGGAACGTGGCCAAATTTGTCGCAAATGGGCAGTCCAGCACACGTCGCGAAAAGTCGATTTCTCGGCAGTTTTTATAAACGCGTCGCCACCTTGCATTAAAATCTCTGATAAATCCATGTGGACGACCGAAATAGACCAACCACCCGTAAAATTCGCTTTTGTGCTAAATCGTGAGATGGGTTCCGAATCCGTTTAATCGAAGAAATCCAAGAGTATATTTCGGATCAATTAAAAAGCTATTATATCTGGGATCGTTTTTCCCTCCTAAAATTTGAAAACGTGAATAAAAATCTTTCTGAAAAAATGTACTTGACATGTTTTTTTTTATTGCTTTCTGGTTTTTATTAATGCAATTGAGCACTTTCACAAGTGCCTTTTGTGTCCACACTGTTGATGTCTCGGCCAGAATGTTTCTAATAATTCTCTTCTATCTTTGAAAATGAACTTTTTTAATTGCTTGTGCAGTCTTATCATATTTTAATCAAATCTTGTTTTCCATGATCTCACTTCAATGCATACTCTTTACTGGAATGTCATCTTGTTGACATGATGATTAATTGGAAATTTTCTAATGGCTGTTGAGGACGTATTAAATTGATAGAGACGGATGCTTGTCAATGATACGCCAAAGATATGACTACGAGTACCATTAAAATCACCTCCAAACTTTAGCAGACACATTTACGTCGTTGAATTTATGTCATGTCAACGAAACCAAATGACATGACCCTCTTGATCACCTGTCTAGCTACGAGGACTTCTGGATAATTGCTTTATTTGATCAATGGAGATATGTTTGGATGTTAAGGGGGTAAGTATAATCCAATGATAAACTTTTAAAGTGTATGGTAATTACACAGTTTAATTAATTTCTTGATAGCAGTATAAACAATATAGAAGTGGTACAATGAAAAATATCTGAAAGTTCATGATATGTGATAATTGCAAAGCATATCTCAATTTATTGATTATCTTTAGAACGTCACTTACAAATACAGATTTGTTTCCAATATTGAATAAAAATTAATAACCATTCTGGTATAATTTAGTAGTAGCTACAACGTGTCTACTGTTAACATTTTTTATAATAATTAGTTCTATTACGGAGTCATCTACGAGATTTCAAAAACATTAATTTTCATAATAATTTATTTTAATTTTATAATTGTATTAATGAATGTATGTATAACTATGTATTTTGTTCATTTCATTTATGAAATTTTTTATTCATTTCAATTATGATGATTTATGCTGTGTTTAAGTTAAGTTGTCATTCAACTCAATAACACTTGTCAGTATTGCGATTTAATTTATGCAGCACATAATTTATAAATAGCTATTGGTTTTGGCCGAATTAATTAAATTCCAAATAATGTAATAATAGGTACAGTATTCTATATCAGTCAAATAACATTAACTTACCTTTCGTGTTAAAAATGCATCACTGCATAATTATAATTTTGCAACATACCAAAATACTAAAAAATACTACTTTTAAATAATTATTAAAATGTACAACTTACGATGTGCTCTGGAAATGATATCTTATTCATTGACTTACCTGAAACAAACAGAGAAGATTGATTAACAATAAAAAATGGACTTAAGCACTGATTAATAACTAATTAAAATGGTGTTATTGAAAAGGAAAATTAATTAGTGTATTTTAATTATATATGAGAAAATAATAAAAAGTAAGCTATTATTTTGTAAGCATGTTTAGGAGTAAAGTAGAATCCCGGAATTTGTCCGCTCGGTTCCTCGCCTTCCCCTCCCGTCGCCTTATATTTGTCAAAAGAAGGGGAGCGCTGCTTCTCCCACTCTCCTCAGTCGCGTTACGTTCCTGACGTCACAGTAGGCCCTTCCTGAGGCCCCAGCGCGCAAGGTGGGGGGAAAAAGAGAGCGGCGACAGACAAATATAACGAGACGG
This sequence comes from Trichopria drosophilae, assembly GCA_030407085.1. Classification (NCBI taxonomy): domain Eukaryota; kingdom Metazoa; phylum Arthropoda; class Insecta; order Hymenoptera; family Diapriidae; genus Trichopria; species Trichopria drosophilae. The sequence goes on along the minus strand of CM059585.1, from coordinate 84,492,787 downwards.
AACTGGGGAAGTATGCTGGGACATAATTATAGCGAGACGCAAATATACCAGGACTCTACTGTAATTCCACAGATTTTTTAATATTGAGATTGATGAACTATTTTCTTTGAAGTTTAGGTATGCAAACTGTCTCATAAATTTTATACATGTGCTAATCATTAGGTATTTACAATGTACGTGAAATATATCAAAATTTTACCATGGTCGAGTGTACTCGTATATAAACTTACAAAAAGTCTGACGCGAGAATGTAGTAATTATGGTACTTTAAGTAAACATTAGTAACTTTTAATATATTTGAAAAATCTGCGCATTTTAATACAAAATTAAATTACAATGTTAAATCTCGGATATTATAAATAGTAGCGACGAATAAACAATACAAATGTAAGATTACCCCATAAAATATTTTCTAAATATACCGAAGGTTGTACGGTTAGACAAGACTAAAATAATAAATGCATCGAAAAAGATGAATTAATTAACTATTCATTATCATATTAGAATTTACTCAATAATGCATGGGTATAGAATGTATTTTTCAGTTTTTCACCAGATTGTATTTTACATTTATTATTATCGCAAATTCACTTTCAGCATGGGATACTTTTATATAATTAGAAAATAACGGACATGAAAAAATTGGGTGATTAAATGCATATACACTATTTTACTATAAATGCATATTTTATTATTAGAACGCAATGATAAATACTTAAATATTAGGCATATAAAATCCCCACCTTCATGTTTATTCTATCATATTATTTAGTACACAATTTTATAAAGGTTCTTGGAAACACACCTAAGAGTATTGAGATTATAACGTCACTTAAAGTCTCATCTATACGGCCGATTTGGCGGTCTTCATAAATGACAGATGCCAGGAAGTCTTTATTACTAGGCATCAAAAATTTAGTTGATCTTTTATGTCCTTATAGACCTTATTGATATAGAAACTGCCGAATTTAAGTTATACGGGCAAGCCTATATAAGTTTAGTGCCTCGTATTGCACAGTAGAAGACATTTATTTCGTAACGAAATATTCATTACTGTGTTTTAGTGGGTCTTAAATTTTGAACACTTTGAAATAAAATGTCCACATGCCACAACAAATATTATTTTGTTTTATAATTGATAAACTATAATTCCTCCTGAACATTTATTGCAGAAACAATGCAATTTATCTACATTGTTCATATCATGCATGAAATACTAATAATTGTTGCACTAAAATAATTGATTTTTATTTATTTCCAAAAATTCTTGGTCAATTGTTAATTAATGCTTTTGATATTTTTACGAAACCATCTATAGTAATTAGAATTGCCTTTACAGAGCCCAAATTTAGAAAATTTTATTCAGTCATATTTAATTTACATGTTTTGGTGAAACTGAAGTTTTCATATCAAGAGCACAAAATTACACATGGCGTCCCATGGTTTATTGCATTGCTAGTTACAGGAGATGTAAAATACGTTGGAGCATCGTTTTCCGGTCACAAAATGTAAGGTCGCAGAACTTTCATAAATATTTCACATTTATACATAGTTAGTGCCCCTCCCTTGTATCTGAGTGGAAAATTTTATTTTGCGCCCTGAAAACGATGTGCAAACTCTTATTTTCATATGAGTATGCCGAAAATAAATACTTCTTTTTGATACGATAGGCGTAAAAAGCTCATTTTACGCCCTCATGTGCGTACAATTAATTGTACGCTCACGGAGGCGAGAAACTGCCATTTTAGGACCGCAAATCGAGTGGCAAAAACATTTACGCCTACTGCATCAAAAAATAATGTTTGGATCTAAGGGGTAAAATTTTCGCCTCCAAGAACCTCGGGCCGACTTTGTGGCTACTCGCGTTCTGTCATTGAGGGGTAAAGCCCCATTTTACGCCCTTGATATAAAAATCACTATTATTGACTTACCAACTCATTTTACTGACCATCATAGTCCATACAACAGAAAAGGAGGCTACCACATTGAGAAAAGACAGTGATACAAGATAATACTTGTAGTGGTTCAATATTATCCAACTGTAGTACAATCTAACAAGTAGTATCAGATACTACTATACGTAGTTTTAGATACCATTGAAGTATAGTATTAGTAAGCCAATAGTAAAGTACTGCATTTAGTATTAAAATGTTTTTGTACTTCTGACAGTGCACATTACTCATTGTACCGTTGACAAAAACCATATCAGGAATTTAGATCACACTTCTCATGTTTACATAATTATTCTTACATGTTTACTATTTTAAATCTACCTTTGAATATTATCTACAATAATGAAATGAAGAAGCTGAAATGTTGACCGAATTAATCTCGAAACGTAATAACTTTTGTTAATTATGCGCCAACACTTACTGACACATTGCACCAAATTTACTTGGATCCACCGCATTATTATTCCGCCGCAACTTCCGCGTATTTTATCCAGAAGCGAGTTGCTTCTCGGATATTGTCGCGGTTTCCTAAATGTAACTTATTATAACTAAGTGCTCGTTACCGAAGCGCGTGACCTCCGCCAACGTCACGTACGAGAAAATGACCCGCGGTTTACTGGCGCAGACATCAGAGTCTGCCATTCGCCTCTATTCCCGTAGTTGTTACTGATAAACTGTAAACGAACAAGGCGAAATCTGATATTCGGTTTCGAATTTCATCTCCCACTGGATTTCGCAATGGTATGTTGCGATGCGTCGTTAAATTTAACCGCAATTATAATTGAAGACGAAAGGGTAAAAAACAATCACTTCGATGACGGCTGAAATAAATATGAGTTTTGTTTCAGTGTTGTGCGTAAGTGGCTTCCATCTGGTCGACATGATGGTTGTGATTGGCAGCAATAATTTCAATAGAAATCGTTACAAATCGTCGCTAACATATAATCAGGATTTAGTGTCGTATTTTTCTTTTTATATTACGACAATTAATTCCATTGATCAACAAAGTTTTATTGTTAGTTAAAGTTTTATTTAATCCGAATCATATCAGAACTTTAAGATATTTGAGGTTATGTAATTGCAAAATGCGTTTTTTCCCTTTTGGAATTGTGGACAGTATGCGACAAATGAATTTTATTACTATTTGTACAATTTAGTACTACTCTCGCCTTTCAAAAATGTACCATTAGTTTCACCAACAATTTTTTGTGACAAGAAAATGTTAAGAATAAAAATAAAAATCTGGAAATATTTTGTTTACCTTCATCTATAGTTTGAAATAAATCAACATCCATCATGGACTTCAAAAATATAGGAATTTTTCATTGCAAGAAAGATTTTGATCCCTTGAATCGAAACAGGCACCTAAAAACAGTGAAATCAACTTTTGGAAATTACCTTCCCCATTTTTTTTAATTTGGTAAACATTTCAAGTTTTTGAGCCTTAATTGATTCAAACCGATATCTTGCATATATTTTACAGCTAAATTTAACTCAATGCGCTCAAAAGCTTTTATCAAATTTAGGAACCCATAGACTATCACCCCAAATTCATCGTCTCGATTAGAACTTCTTGGTACCCACGACTTTTAGGGAATGCAAGACGAAGGAAGATGGCACATATAACTCGTATCGAGTGCTCACCATCGCCAAGACGAACACGCAGGATGTGTCAAATTAACGTCGAGCACGATTACGATGGTTGGTACTCTAAAAGCTCGCGTTCGTAGAGTTCATTAGGTCCCGAGGTCCGTCCACAAACCGCAGCCACGTGGCTTCCTAGAGGGGGACACTCTCAGCGTTTGGCTGGGAACGTGATCTTGTCTGACATCGGAAAGCAGCATCGAATCAAGACGATCCCCCGCTCCTTCACTGATCATCGATCAAAGTATGCTCTAAGGGTATTAGCAACATACGGTGGTAATAGCTAAGAGCCATAGTCATCCTGAACTTTGAAGATTCTCCACGTCTCCGTACGTGTTACGGTTATTTTCGTAATAAATTGCACGGAATAGCGGGCAAAGTAGATTAATTACATTACATTTTCCATTAATTAGTAAGATTCTCATCAATTCTTTATAAAAATGTTAGCGATAAATTCCATCCCCTTATGTCCTGCTAAAATTTGTTCAATTTTGACGTTTCTATTCTTTAGAAGTTCTCTTAATCTCTGAATTTGGAATTGGAATAGAATATCAAGTTTAGAACTGAAGACATCTAGCGAGTCTAAATGTCATCAAAATGACAATTGAATATTATGTATAAACTAAGATTGCAAACTTCTGATCCTACAACAAATTTAAATTTATGGAGGATATTCATCCTTATTCAAGCGAAGTGCTAAAGACTCAAATAACAAAGAAGCTTTATAAATAAAAAAAGTGCTGCCGAGGTAGTGGAACATAATGTACATTGAAAAAACGACATTGCTTATACTATGTTTTTATCGAAAAAAGGTCGTTTTGAATATTCCTCTTCATGATTGGAGCCAATGTGCTCGGGGAACCTCCCAGGAGTTGTCTATAATTAACACCAGTTTAATTGCGACAGCCATTAAAGTCTTCTACGTCACCGGCCGATTCCTGCAATCCAGGACACCCCTACCCTTCGGTTTCTATGCGTGCGACGACTCGGTATTTCCTTATTTTTTTTTGTCGTTTTATGCGAAGTTGTTCTTTGTTATTCGCGCATTAAAACGAAGGCATTTTTTTACAGCGTGATCGAATAACCATGGTGAAAAAAAACGACTCGAAAGTCGATGTAATCGAGGATCAAATGGAAGGAAAAATTCGAACGAATAGTCAGGACTAATGACGGCTGGCGGCTGACTTTCGTTAAGCATCGTCTCTGAGTTTCAAACATTACACTATTGTCGGGACAGAAAAAAAGGTGATTTCCTTTTACTAATTGTTAATAATCTTGAAAGCATCAAAGTATTCCTTCTCATTCAAGAAGTGTTACAACTTTCAAATCGTTTAAGATTTTCAGAAGATGGGAGAAATGACTTTCAATGTATGCAAAGCGTCACTTTCAAATAATTTTTCTTTACGTGTGTCTGGTGTTATATTTGGCATCTAATTATTTTCCGTCAAATACGTCCCACTTAGGTGATTAAACAAAAAATGAAATTTTTGATCCTTCACGAGTGCTCTTTCGCAATAAATGCCTTAAAATATACGTCGTTAATGCATGTAATTAATGTAATTTATATACTGCATTGAATTGTAAAAGGTATTTAATGATTACATTGAAAGAACTGCCATTTAATTGACTAAAACTAAATTTGCAAAAAGCAAGCGGAATCCACTTGTGACAAGTAGAAATCCACTTTCAGCGAGTGGAATAATTCTCTTGATCGTATAACAAGAAGATTTTCATTTGCGGCAAGACGATTCCGCTTGCGGCAAGAGGACATTTTAAGAGTGCAATCAAACACTTAGTACACAATATCAGCTATGTAATTAGCGCGATGTTTAACTTCAAGGTGAAAACTGGATTTTGAAAATTAATTCTGAATATATAAAAAACAACATTTTAAAATCATATTTTGAAACCATATACGAAATAGTACTTTTCGTACTGAGGGCGTAAAATAAGAATTTTTCGCCTTGATTAGTGATTGTACGCCCGTAAAATGACCATATTAGGAGCCTGTAGTAACATTTCTTGCGCAGCTCTCTCCCTGTCTATTCGTTAAACTATGCGAATATTTTATCCAATCTGCATGTTTTTTTTGTACCTGCTTAAGCTATTAAAAAACTGTGGAATTTCATTAATTTTGACTTCTGATTTGATCAAATATTTTGTTTTATTAGCTTTGGGAACATAATTGGAATAATAATGAATCCTAGAATAATTGTGGAAATATCGCATAACTAAGGATCATTGATTAGCAAGACATTATTACGGGCATTATTATAATTAATATATTATTTTTATGTAGTTTTTGTATTTTAAATAACGATAATACTTAAAGTTCAAGTATTTCGTAATTGAGTTTGTTGGAAATTAGTCAAATGTTTATAATTAGATAAAATAGCTGTCGCTAATTAATAACCACGATCGGAACTTAAAACCGATATTTAATTAAAGAGCATATGATGCCTCTCACGGTTTGGTAAATTTCCCGATTAATTATAATACAGTCGTAATAAGAGCGTTTTCGACATTAATGCCTTATATGGATATTTGCACTTTCAACTAAGAAATACGCATTTGCATGTAGTGTTGAATAAATCAAACACAAGATCAATAAATTTGGTTAATCATTTAAAAATGTTATTCATTATTAATTATATTTAGTAAAAGCTTCATGTCAAACCCAACAGTATAATGTTTATCAATCATAATGTTTAATTATAACACACGTTTTATTTATGACTGATTTTAATAATAACAAAACAATATTATAATTACATTTTAAATAGTTACAATTCAAATAAAATGGAAAGAAATTATGACTATAATAAAAACAATTACTATAACTCTGGTCGAATTTCTAAAAGTTATTATGCTTCGTTCACATTTATTTCATTCTTCTGAAATAGTAAATTGACGTTCTTAAATATAAACATTTTTGTCTCCAAGGTATAATTCTTAACTGAACAAAGTAAAAATTCAGGAAGAAATATTTTTTGGAAATTTAACTATTCTGGATGGTAATATTAGGATAGAAAAATTGCATTCCTTCTGATAAAAATTACTATAAGCACTCTACAAGTGTACCCCAAAATTACCATCTGAAATAGTAAAATTTCACGTGTGTATTACGAAATTTATTCATTTCTCACTATAGAATTAGAACAAGTAAAGTCTTACCACTTAAGTACGAACTGTAACTACTTAACCCAAATTTTCGATTAATGGGTTCAATTTCAAGCAGTGACTTTATCTGTGTGATTGTCAACGATATTATTTTTCGTTGCAACACTTATAATTTAGAATTATTCACTAATGAATGATCGTGAGTTCACATCCTGTTTACATTTATTAGATTGTGAAGTCACTCTTTATGGAGTGAACATTTACTCCACATAATTTGTTTACAGTAGGCGTAAAAAACTCTCTTTACGCCCTTATTTGGAGGCGTAAAATGTCAATTACACGCATCGGTGGGCGTAAAATATATTGGGTGGGCACAAAAACATTTTATGTCTACTGAATCCTAAAATAATGTTTGAATCTCAAACCATCTGCTCCGTCCTTCACGTACTGGCATCGAGGCGTAAAATTCCATGTTACGCCCTGGAATTATTAGCCTATTTTACGCCCCGAAAAAAGTTGTAAAATGGCCATTTTATACCTCCCAAATAAAGAAAAGGATAACAGTATCATTGTAAGAGACGAATAACCGGTCCGTATTAACAAATGATTCAATTCGTTATATTCAAAAGTAGAATTTCTTAACAATTAACCTTCGTCGGTCACACCTCCTAAAAATGCTAAGAACGACACACGGGGCCAACTGGACCCCAATGCTTAAAATTGTTCCTGTATTAGAAGAGTAAGCCGCAGCAAGTTACAAAAATTCTGAGAAGTCGTTCAACCATCCCAAATTATGACCCCGTTGTTCAATTTGCATAAGTTTGCATTTAACATAGTACAGAAAATTACAAATCAAAAAAAAAAGTGCAGAAAATTACTTTATTTGCTTCAAAAATCATAACTTATTATATTTTCAATATTTTTTAATGACATTTTCTGGACGTACTTTGCAGATTCCGGTCTTGTAAAAAAAAATAGTCTGTTGATGTACAATTTAAAAAAGGTATTTATTTAGATGAATGAAGTGCATATAATCTTTAAAAAATAAAATACATACTTTTTACCTACAGACTTTGTTTACTTATAGATAATTTTGAAATATAAGACATATAACTGAACAAATAAAGTAATTTACATCCTGATAATCGAAAATTTCTGAAGCATCTCTGCCAATAGTTTCATCTTCCTCAGTCTTTTCTAATTGCTTGCGAATATTACGAACTCTTAAATTGTAATCCATCTCTACACGGGTAGAAATATTTCGCCACCGCAGCAAATAATTGGCTAGCCCAGCAAACATTTGTCGAAATATATGAATAGCCAAATATTTAGCTGATTTAGCAAATATTTAGCTGGTTTAGCAAGCTGTTATTGCTAGGTTTGCTTTTCTAATCGCTGGCATAGCCAATATTTCGCGAATTCAGCAAATCAATTTGTAGCAAATGTCCTTTTGCTGAAATAACAAAAACATTTACTATAAGTAATGTATGTCTCATAATATGGTTGACCGTGTTATTTCGACTATTATCGCCAAGAAATCGACTATCTTTTGTAACGTACCACGAGTACACTGACGTTTGTCAGACAACGGCATTTCCAGAAATTTATTGGTAGTACTTTAAATTACCGATAGGTGTTAAAAGATGATAATGTCACTGAAATGAGTCAGAAATAAAATCAGAACAAGGGCGTTGATGTGTTAAACAGTTCAAGTTTCAATTCATGATAGTATCATTCATCACGAAGATATTAAAACTTGTTTTCCACTCGAAGCAATCGTCATTTTTCACCAGATCTTTATTTTTCTCCTTCAAGCATCCCACAGTTGATTTGCATCCGGAACTTTTCCGGTGCCGTAATTCAAGATAAAGTATTCCGAAAACAATACCGCAATCCATTGAGAACATATTTTAAGCAGCTTCCTCAGTAGATTCTTCGGTCGATTTTGGCGTCCAAACATGGATATCCACATTTAAGCAAACGACTGCAGTCCGGTGGCGCGTCATTAATTTCCGGAAACGCGTCCAATGAATTTTCGCGCCTCGGGGGCAGGTGTCGGTGAATCGCCTTCATTTTACATGAAAAATTACAACCCTTTCCACTTCCCGTTGCACCCGACCACGGGAAATCGGGTGAGGATCGAAAGCACAATTATTTGCCCCGCTCAAAGGCGGATATCGAACGCTGGGCGATATCGCGCGTGCATTATAGCACCGGGGAGTTTGGGCGTTCATAATGCATGCGCATAAATTTTGGCCAACTTTTATTTTCTTCCTCGCGGCATCGTCGCCCACCTGATATGCGCAATATTATTATTCGAGAGTGAATACGTATACGAGCCTGTTTATGTACGTACATGCGACATTGCGCCGGTGTGACGGTGGCGCCTGCCGCGGACGCGAACGAATGCATCGCTTACTAAAAATTGAGATTTAGCAGCCAGCCTCTGCAGAATATATGCGGGGGTCGGATTTATGATGACGCGAAAAAAGTGTCAGCTATGAGGCGGGGAGAACAATGTTGAGGAAAAACTTTGAGTGCGGCGTATTTGTTCGCCGAGCGCTTTTTCGGTGCCTTGAATGCGAAATTAGGCGTGGAAAATGACGCGCGTTTCCGGGCTATCGAGATTTATATTTATTGTGGGATGAGTTGAGTGTTGAAGCTACTTTTGTATTAATATAAAGAAAGACTGTTCGTGGTATTAGTTAGAGGCCTTACAAATGTCATTATTATGAAGTGTACACGCAATTTAATCCTCTATTAACTTAAATAATAATTATATCTACATCGAGCGAGAATCCACTCTTTCGTTAGATTGGCTTAACTTTCACTCCATAAAGAGTGAATTTTTACTCTAAGAAATTATTAAAAAGACTTTTTCGATGGGTTTGGATGATTTGACTACAAATTTAGCAGCGGAATCGCTTAATGTTAAGATTTTCAGATGATCTGATCTAAAGGTGCTTAAAGCATTTGCTCGTCAATTTTTAGGATATACATATATGAACGGGTTTGTTTTTCATTAAAAAATATTATCGACATCTTAACTCCTCCCCTTGTAAATTGCGTTCAGAGTGCACACATATCCTTTTTTGTCTGAGATGCGCGATTTTAACCTGTAATCTCTTATTTTTATGATTTTTCAGAATTTAAGAAAACTTAAAGCTATCATCTCGGTCAAAAAAAAATATTGGAGCCAACTCAATGTCATTTGAGCACAGAAAGAGTTGTACTTTAAGGAGGTTCACCAGGTACCTATCGAGTCAAATATGGAATGGACGCCAATATGACTTCGGTGGTATGCTTCCTAAGACGTTGCCGTCCGTCAACATAACCAAAAATGACCCTTTTAGCTATTTGTTTGTTTTATTTCTCGTCTCTAAAGGTAGGAAGAGACGTTTTTCTTTCTGCAAATAAAATCTCACAAATTTTTTTATTAGTAGTATAAATTTTACGAAAAACTCAATGTTAATTCAATACGAATTCCATGAATATATACATGTTCCCATAAAACTCAATGTTAAAGAATCGTGAACATTTTTATTAATTTCTCTGCTCTGAAGGTACCTAGGGGCTTGAAACTTTGCAGACATTAATTTCTTTCATTGTTTAACCTACTATAATTTTTTCGTTAAATTCTCAATGTTAATTCTTTGACCTGGTGAACCTCCTTAAGTTCCTTCGTGTACTTTTTTTTTATTAAAAATAAACATGCCTTGCATCTGTACCCTAAAAATTGGCAAAACCTGTGTTTTTATCACTTTTAAGGTAGAATAACTTTAAAACTTGATTCGATATTTGGCCAGATGTGTGGTATTTTATGTATTATATAAGAAAGAGAGAGAGAGGGGGGGTGAGAAAAAAGGAGAGGGGGTTAGAGAAATGGAAAAAGAGAGGGGAAAATTGGAAGGCAGAAAGAGCGTGGAACGAAAATAGAAAGAATAAAAAAATTAATATTTTGATTAAATGTTGAAGGTTTCCCTTCGTGGCTAACGGAGGCGAAAGAAACTTTGAGGCCAATATTAGGATGCACGAGTGTTCATTTCAATCCATGAACTACACGAGTTTTCGTGGTTTCCTGAAATGAATGGGTCTTCGTAAAAAGTTGTCACAAGTCTTCAAAAACGTCAAGTGTACATTGAGAAAATCAAATGCACTAAACATACTATCTCCGAAGACTAAGCCAATATTTTGGCTAATTCCCGACAGTTTACGATTGACGTGTAACTTTAAAGAAGGACTTGATGATACCGAAGGACTCCAACAAGTACAAGTGTATATTAAGCATAACATAATTAGTTGAAAAATAGTCTCCCCTCCCTTTTGATGGAATAATCAAAAACATATTCTCCGCTCATTCTTGTACGGAATACAATAATCCGATGGAGCTTAGTTTGAATTGATTTCTCCGAGGATGATGCATGCATCATTGACAACAATAATGAACGTAAATAACTTAATTTGCAAAATATTGATACTTTATTGTAGATGTCAGATATAAGGAGACGGAGTTGATTCTGATGACTTTGTGAATGAGCTCCGATGATGTGACTATAGATAAAATATTTTTATTATCCAAATCGGAATAAAATTTCATAGTATCACTGCAGCATAATTATCTATAAATATCGTGAAATAGAAATTTTTTAATGAAAAATAAAATGCGTCAATAAATTTTTTATTAACAAATAACTGTAACAAGTATCCTACATCTGTAAATTTTCTATTCTAATTAATTTCGCTAAGGTAACAACTTGCTAGTTGATGTGATACAGATAAGCCATAGATGTTTTAAGCAACAGGTACATATTAGCCAGAATTATAAAGAGTAACGGAGATAAAAGAAATATTGTTTGCTGCAACTTCGTTTTACCGAAATTGTACTGGATATATCAAGTACTTTTTAAAAAGTGAAACAAAAATGAAGAAACCAATCTACCCTTTTCGACTAACTCCCCTACTAACGCGTAGTTATTATTTCTTCCTAAGATTAATGCAAAAGATAAATAAATTATACAATCAAAAATGTGTAGTTGATTTTAAGGATACTCTGGAGCAATTTTTTAAATTATTTTGTTTGTTAAGATATACTTTGATGCACTGTTTCATAATGCACTACCTGAAAGTTCGAGGTTCGCATCGAGTAGTTCTGTAAGAAAGACTGATGTATTTCTTACGTCTTGTTCGTTATTCGAGTCGCCTCAGTAATAAAAAAAAACAGTAAAAGCTCTGTGAAGCTTTTATCTTCAGCTGTTAAACTACTTACAGGATTTAAAAGAAAAATTCAACAGAAGTCCTTTTACTCATTTGATGGAAAAATTAAGAAATACAGTTGTCTACTTTACTTGTTATATTTCTAAGGTAAAAAAATTGGAGTGTTTAATTAATGTTGTAATACTTTGCGGTGTTTTAATATGTCACTATAATAATGTTGATTTTGTGGTATAAAATGCTGGTTTACCATTTTTTACATTATTCAAACTTTGCAATACATTGGGATTTAAGTCGTCCTACAAAATAAAGTTGATGAAATTACGGACAGATAAAAATGCCTGCATATTGTGGAAAAATGTTATTCAATACAGTTTTATATAAATTTAAGAAATCACTGCAACATTAAAAGTGAAGTACGTGGACATATCTCTAGAACTTTTAAATTTGTAGGTATTGTAAAACTAAATTTTTTTTAAGGCACATTGTTGAAACTAGTTTTATTGTCTTGGATATTGTCCATATAATAAGAAATAACTCGCTGTAACTTATTTTTGCGCATCGTTAAACCACCTGCGCACTAGTTTCCTATACCATAAAAGTGGCTACTAAATGCATACACCGTTTCTATGGTTAGATATTAGTATAAGTTGGTATATTACGGTTTCAAAAGTCACTGATAACAAATCTGATGTTAAAATTTTAACATTCGTAATTGCGGATCGATTATGGCAGACTAATTTTTAAAACATTATTGAAATTTCATAAAAATTGATATCTGGGTGTTTCTAGGGCCGTTGAGAACGAATGTTAAAATTACATAAAAATTAATATCTGGGGTTTTCTGAGGTCTTTGATAACGAATCTGATGTTAACGTGGCGGATTATTTTTCAACAAAATTATTGAGTTTTCATATTTCATATATAGGAAGTTTCTGCTGCATTTTTTCATGTTTGACTGATAGTTTTAATTCCCGTTCCTTATCCATAATTAATTGTTTACTTAAAACATGACGGAATTGACGTTAAACTCTCAGAATATTTTGACACTCTAGGAGTAATATATTACCATTGATACACATAGAAACTCTTGATAATAAATTTTATTTTACATATTTTGGATAATATCTCACAATATCACATAATATCCTAATTTCAATACTTACTTATTGTAAAATTAATAATTATGTAAATACTTATTGTAAAATTAGTAATTAAAGATCCCAAAAACTCTTACATACAAACGTATATTAAAATCTAGAAATCTTTAAAATATTTTGTTCGTCATATTGAATTCATCATTTCAAATTTATAAAACAGTCTTCAAAATCGTAATCCACCATATTGGATCCGCCATTTTGAATTTATAACCGACGACACCAGATTCATAATCAGCCATCCTAACATTCCCTAAATAATAAATTTCAAGACAATCCGATCAATTTCTAAAACTTTCATTCTGCAAACTCTGGATTTTCAAAATACGAAATACATTTCAAAAACTATTTGATAAATGCAAAACGACCAGATTCTCGATAGGACGGAAGAATTTAATTAATATATCTACAACGAGATTTACTTATTCACATCGAGGGGCATAGAGAAGTTTGCGGTTCTCTCAGCAAGTACGATGGGCCATTAGCTGATCACATATCAGCTATTTTAATCTTGAGGCTCCACGTTCTGGGTCTAGATGAAGGAACCCGGGTAGAATAAATTCAAGAAGGTACGGTCCGTGTTGCAAGCTCACCTTTATGCGTTACTTTAAAAAACTTGAAAAAGCTCATATTCCCTTCTAGTACAAGTTAATACGTTTTACGTGAAAAAATTCAATGAATAAAAGAATAAAACTTGCTCAAGCATCTTCTTTAGAGGGGAAATGAATAAAGTTTAATCTTGAATTAATCAGACTATGTTAATGTTCTTTATACATATTTGTTTAAATTGGAATTAGTCTTTCTTAATGATTAGCTTAATTTATATGGCAGGTATTGGATGAAGCGGATTAGAATGTTATTGAAAACTATTTACTAAGGACAGTTTTTGTTGTAATTATTATATTGTTTCTTTGCTTTATGAAATTGGTTGTAAAGCATTAAAATTCTCTTTTCCTGAAAGTGGTTTCTACGAAATAGTATTTGATTATTAAAAATAACTGTTCTAAACATTTTACCAGGTTCTCAGGTTTAAGATCCTGGATCTGATTTCTTACTTAACTGATTTCCAATGTGAAACTGAAACCAATCAAAGTATATTTGTTATCTAACCATCTCATTAAAGTAGTTATCTAACCTACCACCAATAATAGACAACATTTTCCAGTGGATGTATTTAAGAATTGAATGGCAACTTTCGAAAATAAACAATGTTTTTTTAATAGACAAGAAAATTACTGAATAATTTTCACTAGTATAATTTCTGGAGTTTCTTGTACTGCATCGAATGCAAGTCCCAGATGCCAAATCTTGATAAATGTTTCATATATTAAACTACTCTAAGCATGAGATTAAATTGTATGATCTTTTATAATAATCATTAACTGTAATGAAATAATAAATGCATGTCGTGTAGAACTTGTTACTATAGTTATCGTGTCTAATACACCCCTGGTATAATTGGGACTTAATATTCCCACGGATACAATTCTAATATTTCCGTTTAACAATTATTTATTTTCTCTTAAAAGCGTTACGTCTTAAGTTCGCTTACCCTGAGTACTTTATAACCGTAAGAAGTAATTCAGTACAGGATTACAAAAGAATCGATATCATAATTTTAATCGTTACAATCTTTGTTGTTTCGAGTTTTATAACTACCGTAAATTACAACTATCTGCAGAAGTAATCAAAATTTATTGAGAAATAAAGATTTGCAATTACTTTATAAATTGAAATCAACTGCAATTTACCAATGACTATCCCGTGCAAATATTTCAAATCCGTGACGGATCCTTCATGGATCTTCGGGGGATCTACTCCGTCGATAGTGTGTCTTTTGAGATGATCATGCACCATCTGTGGATTTATAACGGGTCTAATTTTGTATACTTTGTATACCAAAAATTCGTGTTACCGATGCTCTTAATGAAATTTTTAATAATGTGTAATAATGGTTTTTGGTACACAAAAGCATACTGAAATTCGGTCCGTCATAAATCCACAGATGGTGCATGATCATCTCAAAAGGCAGACTTTCGACGGAGTAGATCCACCGATGATCCATCAAGGATCCGTCACGGATTTAAAATTTTTGAACGGGTAATTATTTATGAAATACAATTAAATTAAATACGTAAAATATTGTCAGGAATATTGTATATTAGTTAAGAATCTGTTATAGTTGTTATATACACGGAAAAACTGAAATAGTTGGAACTACTACTAGATATAGAAGAATAAGACCCAATCAACAGTTTTAGTTAATTTTATTATATAAATAGTCACCTTGATAAATGAAATAGTCAAGCCTACTAATTAAATAGTAAATCACTGTGCCAGACCTTACTATTTAGATAGTACCACCAACTATTTATCTTTTTCTATGTAATAAATATTGCTGCTATTAACATCTCAACATCGACTTTTTTCTGTATAGTTTTGACATCAAATTACCTCTGGTATTATAATTTAGATAATAAACTAAACTTATTTCAAAACAGTGAAAAACGTAATTAAAAGGCGTTTTATCAGAATTGCTAACTGTTAATTAAAGCATTTTTATAGGAGTTAGTTGAGTATTTTATGAATGTCAATTGTCGCTATTTTAGATAAACAGTATTCTAATATTTTTACAAATTCCCATGGTTGATAAACCACATTTTCGTAAATAAAAGTTAAAGAAATAAATATTTGCGGAAGAATTCAGTTTAAAGAAAAATACACTTGCCACAAATCATAACGAACATAATTATCGACTATAGAGAAAGCAATTTTCATTGAAATCAACCGCAATATAAAGTAATTATCGAATCGAATATAATAATTATGCTAGCTCAACTCCGATTTCACAGAATATCTTTGTTATCTCTTCTACTTTAAACGAATACCCAATTAGTATTCATCAAGTTTTCCATTCGATGGTAGAAACTTTTTCATTAATTTAACGAAAAGCTTATAAGTACTTAGCGGAAAGTTACGCGTTAACCACGCTATGCATACACTTTCGAATTAAAATTCGCTGTAGGAATCTCGACTAAAACCAGTGATTGCATAATTATTGTTCGATACAAAAATAGTAAGTAAATATTACGGTTTCGAATAAACATTTAGAATTATTGATAGAACCGAATTAATATTTTAAATTACATATTGATGCTAATGACACAATTCGCAAAATTAAAGCTAAGGGCGTTATGCGTTTTTATTAATTTACTTTATTCATTTCCATTTCATGGTAATGCAATTTAAGCAAAAAAAAATAATCCTCGCGGCTTATAAAAGTTCGTTTACCGGTTCGGTCACTCGAAAAAGAATCTCGCTCATTTTTACTATCGGATGGAAAATATAATTTCCTCTTTGGAGCTCTGATTTTACTTCGATTCTCGTTATAATTAAGCAAACTAGTTTTTTCAAATCTAATCTTCTTGTATGAGACTAAATTGGATTTAGAGTAACAATTATTTTCAAAATTGATACAGAAATGTCTTATAATTATATTATAAATTATTTATATTGTTGCCACTGTAATTAAAATGAAAATTACTAGATGTTAAAAGACAGAGTAGGTCTGCAATTTTCAATAGTATAACTTCTAAATAAACAAATTATTATTTATAATTTTGTTTAGGACTGATAACTAATATTTGAGTCAAATAATTTGTGGTTTTTACAAAAATAAAGAAATATCAAAGACCAAATGCGAGAGTAGAAAATTATTCATTTGACTCATTTTTTGTAGTTGGTCTCTTCAATATTCGAGATACCGCAATGAAAAGTTTCGGTCGACTTCTCAGTATTTTAAGTAGTTGAGTACTAAAATATAATCAAACAACTTTTCTCGTTGTTAATTTGCGCTAGTGCAGTAATAATAATAAATCATAAAAAGAAAGCAGAGATTCTGTTTCCAATATAACATGAAAAAACCAATTAATGATTATACTAAAAGTTTTATATAAGGGAAGCAACTTAATACTTTTTAACTACTTATTAAAGACAGATTTGATCGAATATATTGAATATTTATTAAACTTATTCAAGAATTACTTTTTATTTAATTTTACAATATTTAATTGAACCTACTAAATAATTTGTTGCAATTTTTCTGTGTGTGTATCATGAAAATTCACTTTTTGTTTTAAATGCATATAACGCAAAACGTACAGTTAACTCGACTATTATTTACTACAGTCAATACAACCACGAAATAGCAGTTCAACAATCTTCTGTAAGTAGATTAGTGTTTTTTTATGTGCAGAAATTACCATCGATTTTTACTATTATATAGATAAATTATCTGCAAATTTATCAGAACAAAGAACTCCAGATTTGTAACTAAAAACTTACAGAATTGCTTGTTATGTTAAAAAAAAATGGTTAAATTCACAAGTAAAACTTACTTTATTATCTTATAAATTATATTACATTTTTCTGTGTGTAATCAAATGTAAATTACGAATGTTAACATGAAGTTTGTGATTTTTATTTTTCAACTGTTGTAGTTTTTTCTCCGAAGCGTTTTACAGGAAATATCAAACGTTTCTAGGTTGTATCTATTTGTTCTGTTTCGTGTTTTTATGTACTTTTTGACGTATTTTTTCTGGATTGTATATTGCTATTTTGCCCGCGATACGGCTTTACGTTTTATTCAAAAGAGAAAAAATCATTTTTTTTGTTCTTTTCTACATTATGATTTTAGAGTATGATATATCGTTTAATTAATTTTTATAAATTGTATCACAATTACTATTGAAGTTCAGGGAAATAAAAAAATGTATATTTAAACGTTGTAGCGCTAATTTTAAATTGACGTATCCGAGAGAACCATGCAAACTTTAAAATCGAGAAAAATTGAAACAGGAATGTCATTACTGAGAACGTACGCAGTGAAAACATGTACTGGAAATTGTAACATTTCTGATTATATTTTGTCAGTGTAATGTTATAAAATTGTTGTAAAATAAACAGATTGTATATATATAGTAACCAGATTAGCTATAATGTATAGTAACTGTACAGTTAGTGTATTCGAAAAATTGTGCTAACACTATGTAGAATGTTTAGAGCGGAACAGAAATTTCTGTTTTCCAGTTCAATTGTGACAAACTTGTAAAGTTTAATTAAATATAGAATAAAAGTTATTTGTTTTATTGTACTACTTTTTGTGCATTGGATAGAGTGAACAAAAGAAGAAAAACAAAGCTAAATAAATCGTCTAATATAGGTAGAAATGATTTTACCAATATTAATAGTAGAGTTATGGAATGCAGAATAATATGAAAAGTTAAGACAGTAAAATAGTTAACGGATCCATATTATTCGTCTTGTTTATTAAAAAAAAGTAGATTTACTTATAAAATACCATAAAGGCATTTACATAAATTTAATAAGTAATAAACTGCATTTGCAATTGTTTTAAAGTAAATTATCCTACACCAACACATTTGCATTTATATAACTTAACTTTTCATAAGCATGTTTTATTGTTATAAAATAATTAAATCAAGTCATTGTTTCCCATCTATGCATACAGAATATCGATAATTTTCTTATTTAAATAATTAATTCTATTCTGCATTAAATAAATTAATTCTACAATAAATTATTTGAAATAACCAATGTTATTCATTACTTTATACGTTATTACCTTTTTCTCAAAATATTCAGACAGCGAAAGACTTTATTTATTGACTTTATATTTAACTTTAGCTCAATTTAATTCCCAATGTGTACATTAGGAGCCAATGCATCTTTCTAACCATTTTTGAAGATTGAAATAAATAAATTATTATTGATTGGCGCCCGGCTAGCTCAGTCGGCAGAGCATGAGATTTTTCATCTCAGAGACGTGGGTTCGTGCCCCACGTTGGGCGCCAATTAATAATAATTTATTTATTTCAATCGTTACAATTTTATACTGCCCCAGTATAGGGCCCTGCTAAAACTACAGAAAAATTGTAAATAGATTGTTTTTAACGGATTGTATGGAAAGTAGATTGTAGTTACTGCACGGCCTCTGACAAACTTAAAACAGTGATTAAAATTCGAAATTTGTAAAAATAAACTATTTTTGAATAAGTACACTTTCATATCACATATGTATTATTCTTATATGAAAATATAGGTATTATTGATATTTTGTGGGCGAATTTATTCTAATGATCTGTTAACGATGTAAAATCAGTACTTTTTAATTTTTATGTTCCCGTATCGAAAACATTGCGAAATACACAAAAAATGCAGTAGACTACAGTATTCACTACTAAAAGTCAATTAATAGTGTACTCTCAAGGTAATGGGATAATGTAGAAATTATATATTTAATAGGGGTTTAAAAATGTTGATTGTTAACTTGTAACATAAAATTCCAGCATTATTTTTGGCTAGCCTAATAACATTAGACCACAGAAATCCTTGATTTTATTGTAGGAAATGTTGTGTTTAATAAAACAGGTTTAGTACACTTAAAGCGTATTTCTTGAAAACAATGAAATATTCTGTGAAATAAATTTAATAAAGTAACTATTAATTTTAGTCAAGGAATTTTTTTTTTTTTTCAAGTAAACGGTGATTCTACTTTGTAATAAATATTTTGTTGCGACTATTCCCAAATTTGAATAGTCAAAAAAAAAACATTAACTTGAATCAAGTAAAATTTTATTAAAAACACTAAATTTTTTCCAGTATGCATGTTTTTTCTATACAGAAACATACAAATGTAAAGAGTACTGATTTTTACACTTTTAACTGCATTGGTTTTTAAATTATAATTGCTATTTTAAATTCGAGTTTAAATTTGTCCGAGCTCGTGCATTAACTACTACTTTCTGGGTTTGGTAAAATTTATTAACATTTGGTCTGCATGCATGCAGAATTGTTATAGCGTCGCGACTATGTTTTACACTGGCAGGAACATTTGGTTATATGATAAATTATAATAATTGTTGACAAACAGAAATTAATATTATTACTTCCGAAGTTTCCTAATTAGTAATTTAAAAGAGGAATTATTTCTTGTAGAAATGAAAACGTGTCTTCAGGTTATGAATTAAGATTAAATAATAGCCAAGATATTTGTTATAAAGGAAAATATACATCTGGTATGTATATTTATACTGCACCGGTAAAAAGCAATAATTAAAGAATAAATAGTTGCCAAATAATACATAGAAAACTTGAGTTCCAGATAAAATCTCAGTAGACCGCAATAAGTAAAAGCAGTCGTTACTGGTCAGACAACTAAATAAAATAGTGTTCATAATCATTTTTTGTGAGAATCTTTTACATGATAACCAAATACATTTTGAACTTTTATTTTTATTTTTGAATAAGAATTTAGTATTAGTTTTTAATTTGGATTTCCATAGCTTCTGACCTATCTAAAATTTACCTTTTGTTGTTTCTAAAATAATTATATTTATGATAATTCAATTACGATTGAAAAATATCAAAAAGTATCGAATTTCAGAATGCGTAATTATAGGGAATTAAAGTTTAAATTATTTCGACAACTTCTAAACATAATTGAAGGTATAAAATATTTAAAAAAATGGAATAGAATGGAGTAAATATATTTTGTAATAGAATATTTTTCTGTTCTTTGTTATTTTTTATTATTTTCACGTAATTCGAATTTTTTACTAATGTAATTATTTAATTTCGAATATAAAAATAAATATTTACTTGGACATACAATATTTTTGTTCCACAATAACACGCATATGTAAAGTACTTAGTAATAATAATTATTAATACAAAAATTTAGATAATGTTTGAAAATATAAGAAATAAAAATACTAGATAAAGTGGATTTATTACAATTATCATTACGCATATTTAAGTATTTTTAGGCGTCTGGTCCATAATATAGTAATATTTATAAACGTATGAAGTAGGATATAATATTTATGTTTTAATTCCGTTTTATTAATTTGCTTTAATCTCTGTTATAAATTTCATTTCACAACAAATTGATTATTGGTTTGCGATCCGCTTGGAAGCGCGTTGAACAAATTGCGTATTTATGAATGAAACTAGCGTTATTGAATGAAAATTTTGAAAAATGAAGACGCATTTTTTTCAGTTCTTGAAAAAACAAAAATGAGAAACCACTTAAAACGAGATATATTTTTAATTTATAATCAATTTGTCAGAATGAAATTTGGATTCAATATAATATTTAAAAAAAATCATATTTAATACTATGCAAATGTGTTTTAGTCGAGTTTCCAAAAAATATAGTTACCCGGTTTTTCTTAACGACTATAGAAATAAAGAAATTGATTAATATCTGAAATGTTATTTGATATTTTTCTGTTTTCATTTCTGTTATTAAAAAACAAAAAATACTATAAAACTATTTTTAAAAAGAGCTAAAAAGTCAACTTTTCGTATTCAAAAAACTCATCATTATTTGAAATTAATATAATTATTTTCAAGAACTAAGAATTTAAATTAATAAAAAATAGAAAACACACGTGGCACACTACTTTATTTCCTACTAATTATTCACTTTCTAAAAATTAAAACTTAGAATAAAGAACACATCATAGAAGTAAGTTTCGTTACTATTGAATAACATCACGTATTAACAAAACTTAGGGAAATATGATTAAATTTACATCATTGTTATTTATTTCCAGAAATAAAAATAAGAAAATAACACTAATACCGAGAAAACTTAAAAAAATTTACCATTTTTGAAGATGTTGAAAATTTCTGAGCAGTGGCAGGCAAACAAAATCCGGCACGTGAAAACTGCTTAGCAAAGAATCCGAGATAAAATCGCGAAAATTGAACTTTTTTGAAAAGTCGTCGGTTACTCTCGAGCATGAGTGAAGCGACAAAATGAGGATGCGAAACGGAAGCACGATCGCTTCCAAGCGCTCTCGGCACTCTGATCTCCGGTGATCTGTACCAGGAGCTGGAAGCCGCCGCCACTGATCGTGCGCTTGCGCGTAATTGACGCGCGCCGTCCGGACGCACTCCCGATCTTGTATATGTGCGTCGTACTCACCACACCGAGTGGTAAATATGAATGAGGGAATAGTGGGAGTGACACCCCCAAGGATAAAGTACTTTTCGAAGGAATCTTCCTTGGTACCTTGCAGCTCGAGACAAAAAAGTTCATCAAGTTCTTATCAAATTCGATCAGAACCTTAAACGATATAAATGAGGCACTAGTAGAGCTTAAGATCACAAAATAATCTCAATTATTTAACCTCATATTTTAAAGGTCTTGTAGAGTTCTTAAAATCGACGCATAAGTCTTCCTAAAGATCATTTTCAAAGCTTAAAGAGCTATTTAATATGTCATTTTGTTGTTTGGGTTAATGTTACATCAATTTTCTGAATAAAATCACAGGTAGCAGAATAAAAAAAAAGTTTAGATTGATATCACAATGTCTTCTACAAGAGGTCAGATACGTCAAATTATCAGATTTTTCCGAACTGATATCACTAGGAAATTATTATGACCTCAAATTCAGAAAAAGCTCATAATTTGACGCATCACTTTAAGAGCTCTTTCAGATAAGTATTTAAGACATTTTACAATTTTTAAGCCTTCTTAAAGAGCTCTTTCAGATGTCATTTTGTTGTTTGGGTTAATGTTACATCAATTTTCTGAATAAAATTCACAGGTAGTAGAATGAAAGAAAAGTTCAGAATGATATCACAATGTGTTCTACAAGAGGTCAGATACGTCAAATTATCAGATTTTTCCGAACTGATATCACTAGGAGATTATTATGACCCCAAGTTCTGAAAAACCTCATAATTTGACGCATCACTTTAAGAGCTCTTTCAGATAAGTATTTATGACATTTTACAATTTTTAAGTCTTCTTAAAGAGCTCTTTAAGATGTCATTTTGTTGTTTGGGTTAATATTACATCAATTTTCTGAATAAAATTCACAGGTAGCAGAATAAAAAAAATAGTTAAACAAGAGGTCAGATACATCAAATAATGAGATTTTTCTGAACTGATATCTCTAGGAGATCATTACGCCCTCAAGCTTAGAAAAACCTCATTATTTGACGCATCCGACAACTTATAGAACACGTTATGAGATCATTTTAAACTATTTTTTATTCTGCTGTCTAGGAATTTTAGTCAATAAATGGTGATATTATTGATAACACAAACCGCAAAAGGACATCTTAAAGAGTTCATTGAGAAGTCTTAAAAATTGTAAGATGACTTAAATACTTATATGAAAGAGCTCTTAACGTGATCTTTAAGATAACTTATATAACTATTTTAAGAGCGGTACAAGACCTCTCAAATATGAGGACTCCGAAAAGAGGTCTTATTTGAGAACTTTGACATATACTCTAAATAATATGAATAAAAAAGCAAATTTCTGAACATTGTAGATTCTATTTTAGTAGCTTAATTATTAATTTACAAAATTTGTACCTGAACAGCTTGTTTTATAGATTATCAAAATTTAGACCACTTCAGGAGGTAT
Organism: Trichopria drosophilae; assembly: GCA_030407085.1. Lineage (NCBI taxonomy): Eukaryota > Metazoa > Arthropoda > Insecta > Hymenoptera > Diapriidae > Trichopria > Trichopria drosophilae. The sequence goes on along the minus strand of CM059585.1, from coordinate 84,469,234 downwards.
TTTTGGAGGTATCTTTAGACTGATCTCTGGACCGTTAGAGGTGTGTACTGTATAGAAACCCATTAACGCCCAAACGATACTTCTCAGACAGCAAAATAAAAAAGAGTTCAGAATGATTTCGAAATGTGCTCTAAAAGAAGTCAAATGTCCCACTTTCAGAGGGTTTTCTGAGCATGATGTCATTATCAGATCTTTATGAACTCATGTTCTGATAACCCTCAGAAAGTGGGATATCTGACTTCTTTTGGAGCCCATTTCGAAATCATTCTGAACTCTTTTCTATTTTGTTGTCTGGGATTTATCGCGAAATATGGTGGAATTTAAAAAAATTTTTTTGATGATATTTGGAGAAATTTATTATTTAAATTTATTTCAAAGTTTTGAATTATTTACGAAGAATAGTCAACAAATGTTAGCATTTTCTGTAATGAATTGTAAGCGTTTTTTGTTTGCAAATATTTCCAAATGTTAAATAGAGATAGAATTATGGTAAACGGGGACAAAAGTAGAAATAATTTGGCGGTCAAATTTGATGTATTCTCTCAATAAATGAAAATATTGTTAGTTTATAAATATTATTCTTTTATCATCCTTAGATTTTAACTTCGCTTTAAGCAGTTCAATAAATTCATAAGTATCATCATCCTGCATCAGCATTACATATTAATCCATTCAGTTTGTGAATGAGTGTGCAAAATATGTATGACATATGATTAATGGTTGAGTTTCGTTGCAACAGATTCAGAAAGCAATTCACCATAATTATAGATGATACATGTCTCAGAAAGTACGTCAGGTGCAGTTGACAATGTACTACCACGCAACTAAAACTATTCACAATAATTTGGACAATAAATACTTGAAAATTCTCTATTTGTGGTAAGTTTTCATAAGAAATTTTGTGGTATATAATTGCACAAATAGACATAGCTAATCACTATCGAAATTACTATTAAATAGAAGATTCTCACTACACTCTAAATTTCTTAACACTTTAAGGACAGGCGTGGAAGGAAAAGCATTGCAAATAATGTTTCTTATGTAGGAAGGTCTGTTGTCTCAAATTCTGCAAAAGAATTGATCCAAAACTTCGTTTAAAAAAGATATAGCTGTTTTTTTCTAAACAAAAAATTTTATTTTTTTCCTCAACTCTGCAATTTACACCAGAAAACTACAACGCATAGTGGGCGGAACGCAAAATATCGCGTTGAAAATGTCACAGCTTCTAATTGGAACCTGCCACATCTTAAAACTTCAAAATGTCGACTTGTAAATGGCGCTCAAAGAGTTATGTTATTGATCATGCAGCACATATCTCTTAAAGAGATCGTCCAGAGTTCAGTCCAAAGTCTTAATTATAATAATCTATAAAATGAGCTCTTAAAGATGTCTTACTTAGAACTTCTTAAAATGGAAGAGGTCTTGTGTTTGAGGTCTTAAATCTATCTCGTTTTGGATCATCTCTCTTTAAGTAAAAGGATTCCCATTGTTGAGGTTTGTGTTTCTTCCATATTATTTATTTTATGTGTCAAAGCTCTCAAATAAGACCGCTTTTCTGAGACCTCATATTTGAGAGGTCCTATAGAGTTCTTAAAATCGACGCAAAAGTTTTCTTAAAGATTACTTTAAGAGTTATTTCTGATACGTATTTAAGACATCTTACAATTTTTAAGACTTCTTAAAGAACGCTTTGAGATGTCGTTTTGCTGTTTGGGTAGTTTGTTTCTATATCGGCAATTGCTCTTTAACAATGTTTTTGAGGTCGTTGATTTCGAATATGAGATCACATTTTCGAAATTCAAAAGGGCGGATCCAATATGACTCTAAATTTCTAAAATATTAAATCTTCAAAATGATCTTTCTTGCAAACAGTTTATTTCTTCTCTATTAGTTTGAAAAAGTACATTGTTAAAAATTTTTTTTATTCTGGTAAAGATTATTGTGCATTTCATCATCATGTTTTCTTGTAAAGATTCCAAAATTAACACAATACAATTAAAAACTGCAATTTCGGTCTAGAATACAAATTCAGACTCTATCACTGTGCAAAATTATTTTCTTATCCAAAACGACGCATCTGGTAGCACTGTTTTGCCTGTTTCGGTAGAGTGCTTGCAATAATCGATGACATGTGTCTTCTCTCAGTTGCACGATTAGAGCGCAATTAGAGATAAGCTATTCGTATTTGCTGTAAACGTTATTGAATCGTCGGACCTTCCCGTCCTATTGTGTCACGTACCGATTCCTGCTGGACACGAACGTGTATTGGATTTGTACTCCACGCCAAGAGCGGAAGGTCGACGCTTGTTAGCAGTTGTATATGTGCATAACGGTCAATACTGGCCAGTATTGTCTGCACTAAACATCGTCTACGGCATTTAATCAATTTTCCACTAAGATTTTGTTGATTAAAAATGGAATTTTATACCTTAATTACAAATTTTTACAGAATTTTTTCATTTTTGCGGATTTTCAGTATTTCCTTTATGTCAGGATTTACTAAAACTTGGATTTTTAATTTACCTCTCTTCCAGATAAATGACGTAAACAGTTGCATAAGCAACAAATAATATTTCTCGACCGCTTGCTTTCAATTTTCATAATTTTTATAAATAATTCTTAGTTTAGACAAAACGTGGTTTTTTGCAATAGATAATAGTTGTTTAAATCGTCGCCAGTGAGAAATAGAACCTATATTTAATTAACAACTTTAAAGCAAATATATGTAGCAGTAGAAAAGGTTCGTTTGGAGACAATTATACACACTCAAAATTTTTTTCAACTTGTTTTTTGTATCACATTTCGTATTTTCCATCGAAAACCATTTTGGAATTTTTCATAATTGTATTTTTTGTATAGTGACCGTCTAAACCAAGAATTATTTATGAAAACTTCCAAATAAATGACCGACAAAACGCAGAACATGCAATTGAAGATATTGCCATCATTTCTTATTTTTCCATTAATATGAACAATCACGAAAAAACGTTTGAAAATATAGCCCAAAGTGTTAAAATAAAAATTGAAACATCAAAAACGAGTTTTCATGAAGGTAGGCAACGTACAATTGAAAATAAATATTTTTACGAGAAAGTCAGCGTGAAAAACAGCTGTAAAATCATAAATTTAAAACATCACCGTTAAAAATCTGTCGTTTTATAGAAAATATTTGATCAGAACTATGATGCAAGAGTATGATCTTCTTAATCAATTACAGTTAATTTCGATTAAGGCGGGACAGAACAGGAGTGTACCCAAGTGTAGGACTTAATAATAGATTAGAAACTTAAGCGATTTCACGGCATTGGATATAATTTTGTTCACGTACGTATTTTAACAAATGAGTTTGTGTCCAGTGGTGCAGAACGACTAAAGATTTGTAAAGTTTAGTGATTTCCGATTGTTCATTGAAGATTTTCGTGGATTGAATAAAAAATTGAAATTACTTCAAGGCAATTTTGGAAAATACCTGGGTATTAGTAATTATGTTATTTATTTAATTGGGTTAAAATTTATATTGTGTCCGGTAGAAATAACTGTCTTACAAATTAAAAAAAAAACATTTCTCGTCGTTATTTGGAGACGTTATTTAAATATTTGCAATTATGAAAGGAAAAGAAATATTGTTTACATTCTATAAATTCTAACCCAATAAATGGCTCCAAAATACTATACCGAATGGTACAATTTTGAAGGCATTTTTTCTTGCATACTATTTATGCTCATCGTTTCTCATTAATTGATCTCTTTAAAAAGTGTGTATAATTATTGATAAAAGTGTGAAATTATTTATGCCCCCCTCCACTAATATTTTAAAAAGTCCACTGAGAGAAATTATTTAATAATAGTTAATGTAAGCTAATTTCAAGACTTACATTAACTGTAAAGTTATAACAGCAACAGTAAAGTCAAAAGCGACAGGTGACTTTCCGAGGAAAATACCAGCACTCTTTCCTGCATGTCAGTTATGTTATTGTATATTAACTCGTTTGTTAACTGTTAATAAATCTTACATTCAATTCTGTCGTTTGAACTACGCATGTAGTAAACAATGTATGTAAACAATGCCTCGAAAAATTCGTAGAAAATTGAACGATTGCGCGTGTGCATGTTTGTTTATCTCTGTTTCGGTGAAACTGTAAACGCGTAAATATTTTATGCAATGAACCCAACATTAATATTTAAAATTCTTATATTAACGATTGACACACTGAAAAGAAATTTCGTAAGTTCAAGTAAATATTAACTTGATTAGTCGCAACAAAATATTTACTTTTAATAGAAAAATAGTTTGTTAATTGAACTAAATATTAATTTGATTTTATCCAGGAAGTAAATATTTATTTAAATTAAGAAAATATTTTCTTATATTAAGTAAATATTTTGTTGCGACTATTCAAGTAAGTGTGTACTTGAAATTAGGAAGTTTTTTTCAGTGCATTACAAATTTAACCGAATCTCAGATTACGCTAACTTCAAGACGATGTACCTTACCTTAAGATCAAAATCTATATTCTGTTAACTTTACTATGCAGTTATTACATTAACTGTAAACAAACATTTCTCTCAGAGTACATACAATAGTTGCCAAAATACTAAAAATTGACTAGATTGAAAATTGATCCCGGGTTCAACAGATTAAATTAGGTTCCCACAGTTTTGGTGTTTGTCGTCACGTTTCTTCTTTGTCTTCAAAGTGCTGCTTGTTCACCAAATTGAAATTTGTAGGTTATAAAGTGATCGTTTGTTTTGTAGATGCACCCTTTGGTAGTGTACACTATCAATTCTATTTCCTCGATCGGAACACAGCGAATAGAGCGTTTTAGATAACAGAAGCTTGTAACAGTAGAAAAGCGCGTGTTTGCGTTCGATTCAGCTGCTTTTCCAGTCATCTGGTCGCACCAAGATAAAAGACGACAGATAAAAGACGACATTATCGCCGATAAACTGAGCTCCCCTTAGAGAATGCTGCCATTCTTTTTTGCACGCAACGTGTACCACATCCCAGATGCGGCTGGTGAACCTATGGGAATATTGCTATTTGCACGCGTTGCTAATTTACTGCCGTTTCAAATATTTAATTAGCAAATAGTCGTATCTGTTTCGTCTCCACCGTCAAACGTATAACGTCTACGTTGATACGGAGTTTAAAAAAGTTAAGATTATACGCTCGTAAATCTGATCGAGTTACAAGCAAATTAGTAATAATCATTTAGTTTCATTTGATAAGTCCTAATTGCTCCAGGAATTATTAACTATGATTATTGAACAAATTTTATTCATATTTACTCGACGAAGTAGTAAATAAAGAGAAAGCTTTAATTAGCGAGGATTCGATAAAAATAAATAAGTTATCAACCATCTGCAATTAGAATTAATTTGATGTATAAATTTTGTCATTTTGTTGTAAAATTCTAATAATTTGTAGGTTTTGAGTGGTGTTGATTTATTATAGCACTTAATAGAAAACAAATACATAATCATTATCAATATAAATACAAAATCATATCATTTTCGATAAACTATGCGTAGAATTTGATTTTACGGCACCGTTTTAGTGCGTAAAATACGATTTTACGCACTACTGCTGACCGGGGCTCTCTCGTGCTGCCCGGCTGCGCCGGGCACTCGTGCGCCGCGATCATCACACGTGCGCAACATCATATTTGACCCACAAAAAATGGCGCACAAATTTTACGCATAGTATATCGAAAAATATCGTTTGACACGCGTGCGTAAGAATTCGATTTTACGCACCGGCCTATCTAATCGCATGTTAAAAACGGTGCGTAAAATCGAATTTTACGCACTAGTATCGAAAAATACTATTATTACAATTTTTAGTACAGTGTTCGAATTCATAATATTGTAATAATTTAATACTGAATTTCAAATAATTCAGATTTTAGTTATTGAATTCGGGAAACCGAACCCATTGTAATCCTAATTGCATTTCTATATTTATTCATACGCTGTATGATAAACTGTGAAGGCATTCATATTCACAATAACAATAATAATATTTTCAAAAAGGAGATTTATTCTCGAGTCTTTACTGTATATCTATCCAATTTTTCGAAAAAGAAAATTTGGACTTCGATCCATATTCACCCAAAACTAATATTGCCGCGCGCATGAAATTGTATCCTTCCCCTTTGACGGAAAAAAGTGTGTTACATAGTTTGCAAAAACTTCCAGTGACAAAGTTGTTCATTTGGGATTGAAGAAGTTTTCTAGAAAATTTCAATTTAATCGAACCACAAATTTTAATTCTATGATGTTTAAAACGAAAGCGCTCGACGTCCGCTTTATTGTCTTACGGCTCTCTCTCGAACTTAAAACATAGGCATTGCATTTGTAAAACATTTGCATTGTTCGCTATTTTTTTTATTTGTTATCTTATATATTCTCTGTGCATTTACATTATTTTATATGTCAATCAATGATGAATGCTTTATTAATGAATTTTTAAATGTATCTTCCACTTTTGTTTTGTTTACTTTTATGAATTTAGTTCTTTGTTGTTTAAGTTTATACATATGTAACCTCTGTAACTGTGTACGAAGTTATAAAAATCATTATTTTAAAACCTATTAGTGATAAACCAGAATATATCGTACAAGTTATCAACAAAGAAGCGCGAACAATACGTTAAGCATTATTTCTTCATTTTCAACTGAATCTGAAACTCCTGAAATTATAAGTTTTTGATATAATGGTAGTAACAATCATTACATTAAACATTAATAACAAGTAAGGAATTAAGGACAAGTTAAAAATTTCTTTTGAATATATTTTTATTTATGTAATGCTATACAATTATTTTATTCATTTGTTTTTTTTAGACTTTCGAGCGTGCATTTTTTTTTGCACATTTTGATTGAGATATAAAATAATGCAAATGTACAGAGAATATATAAAATAATAAATAAAAAAATAGCGAACAATGCAAATGCAATGTCCATGTTTTAAGTTTGAGATAGAGCCGTAAGACATTAAAGCGGGCGCCGAGCGCTTTCGTTTTAAACATCATAGAATCAAAATTTGTGGTTCGATTGAATTGAAATTTTCCAGAAAACTTCTTTAATCTCAGATGATCAACTTTGTCACCGTTTTTGCATTCTTAAACTTTGTAACATACATTTTTCCATCATAGGGGAAAGATACAATTTCATGCGCGCGGCAATTTGTTTTTCAATATTAATAAATAATTGATATTTTTAACCACGGAAATTAACTCGCAGGCTTCAAATTTGTGTAATGAGTATACGATAAAAATTTGAAGTGATTTAGTGAATTTTCACCGAACTACGGCGAGTTATGTTAAAAACTTTATTGATTTCGATACTGAAAATCATTGTGTTTTTCATTTTTATCTTAAAAACTTCAAATCTTAGAAGAAAATGTTATATACAAAAAATATGTGATTCAATGAGTTCTAAAAGGTCATATTTTTTATTCTTCATTTTGACACATTTACTTTTTACCAAGTGTGTCTGACCAATATACGTTACTTATGCAGGTGTTCGCGCGCTCGACGTGTTTTAGAATCAGTCCGCTCAATTTGTAATATTATGTACATTCAAACAGATTAAAACTTATTATCAAAAAGAAAATAATATTTTTTATTCAAAGTACTAAATTAATTTCATTAAAAGCATTAAATTATTTTCATTGAATTAATGAATTTTCGTCGATGTGAATGCATTTGTATCTGACTATTCCTCAGTTTGGATAAAAATACATTATATTGATTATTAATACATTTAACTGGTTCAAAGTACTAATAGAAATGGATTCAGATTTCTGGATACCGACAAACGGATGTGCTACCTTTAGTCACTTGTATGCATCTTATACGAGATGAAACCTAGAATAAGTCACCAAAATTGTCTTGAAACTTCTCTAAACACACTATATTAATATTCCAACTATGCATAAATCAAGCATAAAAACTAACAACAAAAGAACATCACAAAAAAATGGTAAAATAGTAGTTTCTAATACAAGCTCATATCTTTTTTCGATTCAGGGCCCGTGAAATACCGATATTACGTCCTCGATGCGTGAAATCGGCAATTTACGCCCTCGGGCGTGTAATCAAAACAGTCTGAAAATGGACTATGTTTCGAAAAAAAGACGATAAATAGGGTTTCTTATAATGTTCTACATTACAATACATTATGATAATGGTGGGAGACAATAGTAAACGACAATTGTAAATACAAATAAACGCGCAGTAGCGGGGTATTACACAAATTTCCCATATAAACATAAACATTACAGACTGCAAAATAAACTCGCTAGACCATCTTTAATTCGTGTGATAGAATGAATGGTCATTTTACTCCCCGTAAATGGAAAAATATTGTTTTCACCACGGGCGTAAAACGATCATTTCACGTCCTTGGTGCAAAAAGTACTATTTTTGCGAATCACACGATAGGCTCATGCGCCCTTGCCAAAAAACACTTTTTTGTCGTGGAATATCATTTGTTGTTTCGTGTAGAGTCGTTAAAGAAGAAGAAATGTGTAAAGCATCACTTTATATGCAATAATAAAAAAAAAAGATCTATATCGAGTAAGGATTTTGTTAAGGTGGAATAACGTTATCTATCTAAACAAGTCTTTTAAATGTATATGACTAAAAGAATCGTGACTTACTATTAGCTTCGAAGCTCGTTTAGGTTCATAAATATTCATGAAAAAGTCACCGCAGGTTAAGCGAGAATTTCTATAATCGACTGTTAGTTTCACCAGACTTTTCGTTCGGACCGCAAATTATTGATTTTCTCTTTATTTGCAATTAATACCTGTAGGATCGTTCATTGTATTTTCTTTGTTATTTACGCCCTTGAAAATGTACAATAGAAATTTGATTGGCGAAATTTAAGCACTGAAATAGGATTAAATCTATTTCATCCATGATAATTGACCTTTATTTGGACTGGGAAATATTATTTTCTTTTGTTAGTATTGATGTCAACATTTCTCAAACTATTGTGAAACAAAAACCTTAAAATATACAATTAATCAAGAAGAAGTTTAAAATTTTCGTTTGGTTTTTTTAGATTTTAGATTTAAAAAATGCTAACAGCACTGTAATATAAAAAAATTCCAAACTAATGCTATATTAAAAAGAAAACATTAAAATGTTTCTTTAGTTGATACAGTAAAAAAATCTCCTCGTCGTACATTTCAGCATTAAAGAACGTTTTTATAAATAATATTATTCGATATAAAGCCATGTTTATTGAAAAGAAATATTTTTAAAAAGAATAATGAAGCTTTTTTTAGAATTTAAACAAAACGAAATTTCTAATTCAAACACGAGGCTACGAAAATAAATTGTAAGTACAAAATCTTAATAATAAATATTGGCATTAAATAATATATAACTAGAAAAAATGTAAAACAAAATTTAAAAGAAACGGCGGAAAAAACGTAAACTTTATACAAGAGAGAAAAAAATATTTGGGTAATTTTTTATTATAAATGTGCATGACATGAAGATTCTTTTGGAATCAGCCTGTTACACGAGCTTTACACAATTCATTTTTAAATTTCTCTTTTATATAAAACAATAAAAAGAAATTATGATTAAATTTTAGAATAAAAAGTAACAAATATCTACATAAATTACTAACATTATATATTAAAAATACTCACGGATTAAAATAAAAATAACTAAATTAAAAAATACTATGCAAAATTATTTACCAAGAATCAAAATGAAAACAAAGCTTATTTCTGTGTTATTGAAAGTTAGATCTTGAATGGTCAAGTTCGAAAGCTGCATGTGGTCATAAATTTTTATAAAGAAAAAAACAAATCATATCAAACTGCCTTTTCAGCGGTATAAAAGTTCAAAGTACTAAAAAAAAGAGGAACTCGACGTATATGATGCCTCGACGAGTTTCGTTCCCTGCATACAAAATTTACTGCAATCGTGATGTTCAGCACAACTCGGAGTTTCATACGTTTTCCCGTACAATTTCTCGCGAACGCTCGTGCGTATAAAACTTCTGTAAAGGTTACGAGACATGTGAACTCTCTATTTTCGACAGACTTGGCAACTTCCAAGCAGGTTATGAATGCAAATATAACAATCAATTTTTCAAAAAAGAACAAAAAATTGTGATCATTTTTTATGATGATGGGTTTGTCATTGATGGTTAAAGTAAATTAAGTATCGACAGTGGATCACACACAACATTTCTAACTATTTTAAAAATAAAGCCTTTTGGCAATTCTTTGTTTAATTATTTATTAGGTACCTTTGATGATATTTTCTGCAGAGTTGTACAAGTTCTTTCTGAACATTCTGAAAAGAGAATCTTTTATTCTCACAGCCATTTTTGAATTCTTAAAATAGAACTGGACGAGATGTTAACAAAGGGACTTTAAGCGAAAAAGCTTTCAAAGGCTGTAATTTTAAATTTAACCGAGCTTGATGCTATTTTGAAATTTACATTTACAGAACTCAGACTGACATTGGTTTCTTTTACCGGAAGTGTTGTTCTAACAACAACAAATTTTATCAATAAATTCGTATGTATTAAGTTAAAAGAATAACTGAATATAGTTTGGTGAAACACAAATAAAGTACCCGATAAGCACACTTTCAAAAAACAGAATTCATTAAGAATTGTTTAACGTACACTTGAAATCAATATTTAAAATATTTAAAAAGTAGTCAAAAAGTACTCTTTATGAATAAATGTATTAATTACATGACTGAATCAGCCATTAGTACAATATATTAAAACTGTAATACGAGTATTCATAACGTATTCTTTAAGAAGTAATTTATGAAAGATAAAATGCAACCAATTGTATGTGAGATGTTTCACAGCTACTGCGATAGAAGTATTCTTTATGAAATGAATACATATTATTCTTTATGGACAAATTTATGCCACGCAGAATATTGCCCTAAAGTTTAGTTTAACATATTACAGAAACTATTCCTAAATACTAAAGTATTCTTTATGAATTCACATTTTTATCATGAAATTGTAGCGAACTCGTAAACTATTTTCTGGGAAGATTTGTCAGAGACAATTCAGATAAAAATGATTTATAGAAATTTGTAAACCTTTTAAAAATATTCATAAAAATATTAAAAGTATTCATAAAAAATACATAATGATTAGTTCGTCGTAATTTTTTCTGGTAGTACAAAATCTCGTTTTTATATTAAAAATTCTTTACGAATAATTCTAATGTTAGGCAGAAGCTGACATTCGTTATATCAAAAAGTAATTATTAAGAATTCTTTTAAAATGCTTCTTACCAAAAAGCATTAATTAAGAATTCATTAGGAACTCTTTTAGATGTCTTGACGCGTATCGGGTATTTTCCTACATGTAACATTTTTGACATTGTTATAATTTTTTATGACGAAATTACCAATTATGAAAATAATATCTGGTTCTTACCGAAATCTCAAAATGATTACTAAAGCTTACGGAGAAAATTATGAAAACGGTTTTTAAAAAGAACCTTTCTCGGTTCGGCAATATTTAAAGACGAGTTCAATACTTTTTGTGACTAGTTTACACAAGTGTTAAAAAAAATACTCGTAGTATAATATATTACCAACTTTATTAGTTAAGTCTTTTATCAAAACTCTGTAATTATTTATAAATCTTTAAGTACTATTTTTGAATTTTCTAAAAATTTCCATTCTAATTTAAATACTTTCCGTCTGATTTTTCCGAAAAACCACGAGATTATTTTATCCGAGTAGGCAGTCCTCTCACGAAGATACGGGTTTGTCGCATTTTCAAGGGATTTATCGCGGTGTGCCACTCGCCTGCGTGCAAATCGCGTTTAACATCCGCCCTTTATCTAAATACGAGAATGCAAAAAGACCCAAAAAGTCGAATGTAGAATTTAAACGTGCGTAATAATAATTCTCTTATAAATCGGAATTAAGTAGGTTGCGGATTTTCCCTGATACTGTAATAAGATTAAAGCCGTTCCAATACTAATAGCACGATAAAATGGAAATCGATTTCAGCTACTAAAACGGTATCATTCGATTAAGTCCGTGCGAAAATGAGTGAATTCGGTATCGTCGACGGATAATTATAGCTTACAATTTCAGGTCATTTTTTATACGAATAGTTACTGTTGGGAACTTGACAAATTTGATTATTGGCATTCAAAAACAGGCATTGTAATGATAGAAATGTTTTAAATGTAAAATTAAAAATAATTGATGATGTATTTGATACGTATCTTTCACGTCGTATATTTCGACATTTAATTATAAAATTTGCTAATATTCTTTGATTCTCTCTTCCTCTTCTATTCCCCTCTCCTCATTCACTCTCCCTCTCTCTCTCTCTCTCTCTCTCTCTCTCTCTCTCTTTCTCTCTCTCTGTTTTTTGCTCTTCACCCATATCTCTTATGAAATATGTATTTACTACGTAAATAAATAAATCTCCTCTCTCTCTACCTCTCCCACTACCTATCTTTCGATCTCTCTCTTTCTCTATCTCCCTCTCCCTTTCTTCTTAAAGTGTTCTCATGAACTGGAAATCTCGGCAATGATAACCTTTTTTTCACCAGCTCAGATCTATCCGAACCCTTATAATGAATTTGTATGTTTTATTGATATATTATATACGAGGGAGCTACTCAGGACATCCCAGGACTGATTGTGTTGTTTCGTGTATTTGTCAAAAAATTATTTGAAATATTGGCAGGTATTATAACACTAAAGAAAGATATAAAGCATGTTGGTTACAATTAGAATTATGATTCATGGAATTATATATAATTTGATTGCTGTTTACTCAATTGAAAATACTTTTTGGGACAGTTATACGAATTTGGTAAAAAACAGTTAAAGGTTGCTGCAACCAGTTCAGTTTGGTTGACGGTATGTATATAAACTAACCAAGTTCCAAGAAGTCTGCATCTTTTCCATGCTGTGGACGCCAAATTGTCGTCAAGATCATACGGGTGCAGCTCGAAAAACCGAAAACCCAAAAAGCCGACAGGTAAAAAAACCTACTGTCAAAAGTCATTTATGACTCGTTATGACCCTGATCATACCAATACATTTTCGCTGTTTCCATTTCTGTGATCAAGAATACTGGTGTGCAATTAAAAAAGTATCAGTGGTGTTTTTGTGTCCTATGATTTTCATAGTCTATTTACGTCAACCATTTTTACCCTGCCGAAATTATATTGCGTGCCGCACAATGGCGGACAATGGGAGCATTTAGAAGTTCTTCGTGTCAAGCGTGACTGCAGCGGTCCTTTCACAAATCATAATCGCATGCAGATGCGGATAGACTAATTGTAAATTGGAGGCGTATGGCCTGAAGCCATAGTTCTCGGTTCTTCTTAGCTGCTCGAGTACCCTTACACGTTGAGGCGAGGCTTGAGAGGATGCAGCGTCGAGGCTCTCTTAAAGGGACACAGGGACGTGTACATATATATGTACGGAAGGGTTGACGCATAGACGACATTGCGGACGCGTAACGAATATTCGTAACGATATCAAGAGGAAGGTCTTGCTTGCGTTCTTGAATTTGAGTGGAATAAGAGAGGGGAACCACGGACAAAAAAGGAGGCTGCGACGGAAATCCAGATAAGGGGGACAAAGCTTTCCGAGAATCGAATTCTGCACAGGCGAGATAAAGGATAGAAACGGAAAGGAGAAGAAACCCACCGATAATGCAGAGAAAGAGAGAGGAGAGAGTATGAGAGACCGAGAAAAAGAGAGAAAGAGAGAGAGAGGAGAAGGTATTTGTATGTAACATATACCGAATGGAGATGAATAAACTAGAAAGTACAAGGTCTAACACAAAAAAAACAGCAAACATTCAATTAATTAATCTAGAAAATTATAATTAAATACTTTTGCTGAAAGAAGAGCGAATTGCTATTTTTAATATTTTTTTTCCAAGAAGTATATCTCTGAAGTCAGAGACTCGTCTGCACAGTTTTGCAAATTTATTGCAAATATTTTTTGTTGAATATGGGAATTAATACGTATGTTTTTGGATCATTTCTGATTTATGATAAAAAAATGAAGGCCGAACTGGGTAGAACATTCGATTGTCAATCAAACGGTCCCGGGTTAAAGTCCCGGAGTATCAAATTTCTAAAATGTTCGACTTTTACATTTTTTTTTGTAAATTAGAAATTATCCAAAAACATATGTAATAATTACCATCTTTAACAATAAATTTGACCAATCAAATGTTGCTCCAAACTTTGAACTGTGCAGACAAGTGTGACTTCACAGATATATGCCTTGGAAAAAAAACCAATTCCTATTAATTAGTATTAATTGTAAAGTATAATGAACGTTAATCTCCATTATTTAGATTTGTAAAAACTAGTAACTAAAATAGTTTTCCTGTAACTATTTTGGATTCTTTCCAATTACCGATAGAAATAAATCTTATTCTGGTGTAATTCTTCTACATAATTTGCCTAGCAATTGATCATTTTCCAAATTGAAACAAATAAACTAAGTGTTATCTAAAAATGTCTTATAGTGAAAATCCCTGCTGCTTGATGTCAAAATTGAGCCACTCTTATAAAGAAGTGAATTGTCTTGTTCTAAGAGTGCAATTTCACTCTATGAGGAGTGAATCCTCATTCCATAAATAGCGAATTTTTGCTCTTTCGAAGTGGAAATTCACTGTTTCATTTGCGTGGGTCAATTTTCTCTCCATAAAAAGATGATCCTCATAAGTTTTCTTATCAAAATGTAAACCTCACTTGTGTCCCATTTGATCGTAATAAATAGCTAAGCACTCATCGAAATTATGACCAATATTGGAATGGCTTTCAGTAACTACTCAAAGGATCAAGATAAATTACGGAGGCCTTTGGAAGCTAAACTTGTATACTACATTCAACGACGAAAGTTTGTTTTCCCTACTCGCATATTTTCTTCAAGACAAAATTATGTTTTCCGTATCCTTAAAAGTTTTTATTCTTATTTAGCATGTTACATAACGTTTTTAGGGTGATCTGCGAAACTGGTAACTAAATTTTAATGACCTATAATCTGCCATTACAATAATTTTAAACAAAATTGTCATTAATAGAAGAAACTAACAGCTTGTAAAAGAAAAACCATTCAGCTGACAGGAGCTGTTAATTTTTGCCTTTTTAAATTAAAATTTGTAATTGTATTTCATATTATGAACCATTATAGTGCTAA
This sequence comes from Trichopria drosophilae, assembly GCA_030407085.1. Classification (NCBI taxonomy): domain Eukaryota; kingdom Metazoa; phylum Arthropoda; class Insecta; order Hymenoptera; family Diapriidae; genus Trichopria; species Trichopria drosophilae. Next base: position 84,454,035 of record CM059585.1, on the reverse strand, counting down.
GAAAATATATAACTTAATACAACAGTTAATTTTCAAAAAAATAGTTTCATTGTTAAAAATGATTAGATATCTCAAGAATTTTTCGTCCACTACTGTTATAATGTCAATAAACAGTATAATTCTCTATAATAGAATATTACCAGCATAAATATGAAAAATACTCGATGACAGTCTTGCACGTGCAATAATATAAGTACAAAAACGATTTACTTATTTTTAATATAATTTTTTTATTTCAAAACCAATCATAAAATGGTAAATAGGGCTTGCGATTTTCCATCAGGTGAGGTGGAAAAGTGGAAGAAAAGCGAATTATAAAACTTAGAATGGCAATGTAATAAAATATACGTTAAAAGACTAAAAGTACATTAAAGGAGAAATTACGAAATTTAAGTTAACCACTTAATAAGGTGTACAACGAGATTTCCAACATTGAAATTCAAAGAACAAAAATTATGTAAAACTGCTGTTTGTTCGATTAAGGCGTGACCTTTGTGATGAAGCGACAAGAGAAAATCTTCTTTGGAACTTTACGGAAAAACAAGGATACGAGCGAGATAAAAGCAATGAGGTTTCGAGTAAACCGAAAATAATTAAAATGACTTTTTATGTGTCTTCGCGAACTCGAAGCGGCCTCAAACTTTCTCTCTGTAGACTTTTCAATGTATCTGAAAATCTTCGTATACGTCATGGAATTGAAAACGTGAATTGGTTAGAAGCCGGTACTTCCTATTACTTACAAAAGAATAAGATATCCTAGCAAAATCCCAACAACTTTTCATTGTATCAGTAAATGAATGTGATTTAAAATTTAAAATATATATGTGATATTTTCATTTTATTTCATTTCACCTATGTATATTAGAGTACTAGGATTTTCCCCTTGCTATTTAAGGGTATTATTGTATTTAACCTTGAACATGACTTCGAAGGTTATTCTATGGTCAAGATTATTTTTGTTTAAATGGAAAACCCTCTTTTTGGGTCGACTTGGAAAGAACAAAATATTTACATTCAAATATCAAAACTGAGACCATCGGCAAGGTCATTTCAAGGAGAAAGTTTCAATAGATCGAATAAGAAAAAATATGTCGGTTGCATTTTTGAAAAAAACTGATTTGTACAAAAGTTTTAAGATTTTCCGTGATTATTTACTGCTGCAATTGAATTTTATCTTCAATATGACGTTGAAGGTTATTCCAATGTCAACGTTATTTTTTAAAATGGGATCCCCTAGTTTTTCTTGGATTCGGAAAGATCACAAAATTTTACGTCCGTATACGATCTTGACCATGACCTTAAGATCCAGATAAAAAGTTCCTGTATCAATAGAATATCTAATATTGATGATGATTCCAATTTCTCGTAACTACGTTGCTTATCGAAAAATGTACTTACATTTTTGTTATCGGTGTAAATTTTATGTGTTGTCTTTGCTAACTACAACACAAGTACAAACTACTGGAACATTCTTATTATAACCATTCCTTCGTATTGAAATATGTCTCTGTCTGCAATATTTATGTTCGCATGTAACGGGAAATCATATATCCCAGTCCTACAAACATAAATGTATATATGATAGGGAAATACACGGGAAGGTGTTATTTATCGAATAACAGAGAAATTCTAATTACCCAGGACCATGATAAAAATTGTTTTCGACATCTCTTGAATCAAAATAATGGATAGATTATTGGCCGCTGAAAAGGAATCCGTTAGTCGATTTGGCCCATCACGTCACGATTTTAAGATATCTGATCCAAAAAATATTAAAAAATACTGTTTGGCAATTTAAGGTTAGGGTGTGTGAAAAATCTGCAACGATGAGTTAACTTGGACAAAGAATTCGTTTTCAGCGACCCAAAATCTATAAGATCTTCCACTTCTGATTCAAGTTGGGTCAAACAAAAAATTGCTAAAAAGTATATTTCTGGTTCAACTGATCTCGAAACAAATTTGTTTGTGGTCCTGTGTTATTCAACTAATTTGTATTAACGTTAAGAGATACGAAAAAATGTTCACCTATTGTCAAATCACATAAAAGAAGTTACGCAAGAAGATAACCCAAACCCATAGATAAATTGTATGATCTTGAGACCAATGTTTATAGGTCAAAGTACCGATAAAACGGTTGACAATGTTGTACGTAGCAAATTACCGACCGAGTCGTTTCCGTTTAATGGAGATTGTTTATGAACTTACTAAACGCGTCTAGTAGGGGTATCGAACGCATCGAAACAATCGTCGTAGACGGAACGGTTGCCTGATGTTAAGTTAGGCAAACGTAAACAATCGACGTAAAGACAATAGCGGAGTGTGGCGACAAGAGCCTCTGGGTGGGATGTTTGAGAGCTCTACGTCGAGCGAGTACATGCGATCCTTTGTGTCAGATGGGATATCGAGGGTGACAATGGCTGCCAATCACTGGCGATCGAGCCGAAACCGTTCTGTAGCTGCCACCGGCACCGTGCTGGTTATAGCGACGATGCATCGTCCTGGCACCTCGTCCTTTCGATGGTCCTTGCATCGATGATTCGCAGCGTTTAATTGCCGAAACAATGGAATTATTATCCTGTCAGTTCACGCGGAAATAAAGGGCCACTTGGCCGAAACTTACACTCAAGCACACATTGTTCAATGTTTACAAATACCTACTCCAAATTAACAATGGAGGCGTGTCTAACAATTTGCCAAAATGGTCCTATTTTTTGTTCCACCAGGCTCTAATTTTCGTTCCCTAAAAACAATCGAGATTCCAAGATTGGATTTAAGGAAGTGAGCGGCACTTACGTGGTCGGAAGTCATTGTTTGATTCTCTCAATCGCTGGGTGAAAACACGATGGCTACGCGTAGAAGCGGCAGCAATAACGTAGGAAGCTGGCAGCCGCAAAATTTACTCTTCCCAATCCAGTAGCTCAGGTTTCTCCAATGCTTGCGAGTAGCTGAAACTGTAAAGCAAACAAAACTCGAAGAAAAAGCCGCGAGCTTGCGGCGGCTACGGCGGCGTCGAGAACGGGGCAGAATGTTGCTGAAGAGACGGAGGACTTTGTCGAGACGACAGTTCAAGTGCGGAAGAAATAAGAGAGAAAAAGAAAAGAGCAAATGGAGAAAATGTGGAACGAGTTACAGCATTCTGAAAGAAGAACGGCAGTTTCTCGAATTTAGAAAAAAAGACGAGAACGGAGTACCTGTTCTAAGAGGATAAGTTACGAAGCGGCTTATGCTTTTCTTCTTTGTAACCTTATTGAGTTTTATGAAAAACTTTCTAGTTGAACTTAAGATGCTTATTTATAATTATTACCTTTAATTGTACTTAGACATAATTGGTGTTTTTGAGACTTTTATTGTATTTCAATAGACACCTGGTAATAATTTGGGAATTTCACAAACTTTTTATATCGTCCAAATCGTCATCGTTGATCAAGTGATGTTAATTAATGGAGTATGCCGATGATTACCACCTTTCGTCAATAGTGCATTGCTGGATAATGGGACGATGATGTATGTCATAGTTTCTGCGTTGATGAAGTGGTACATAATGCATGCTCCACATACACCGTATCAGAGCTATGCCATCTCAACTATACCGAGTGCTTAGGCTAACGTCGATCTCAATAGACATGTTTGTCATTTAAGATTGCTTGTTTATACGTGATGTATTGTTTTTAATATATATATATATCACTGAGAGTACTTATACTATTAAAATACAAATAAGACAAATTTTGTATTCTCTGTCCATCATTTCGTGTCATGAGGGCTTCTATTAAAAGTACATTATAGCATGTACGTTGGTGTTACAACATGTCATCTTTACATCTACGACAATCGAAACAATTTCTGGCAAGTACTGTCAATTACAATCTGTTTGTTTTTACATAAAAAACAAGATTCAATTACCGATACTAGTCCAATTATATTTTTAAACATCATAAAAATTACATTTATGATGACATGTCAATCGATCGCATTGTACAGACTACCGAACATCGAAGAAAAATACAAATATAATATTGTTTACGAAATTTAATGTTTTGTTGTGTATCAATGCCATCGAGGTTCGGTTTAAGGTTATGTAAATGTTATTTTTTGCAACGCCTACCTTTAGCTTTTCTTTAATTTTTTTTCTTTTTAATTTTTGCAAAAATATAGAAGTAAAACTATATCCATTCTCATACTTTATCAAAAAGTTTGATACTGTAAGGAGAGATGAGATTTACGGATCACTATTCATTTCCAGAAGCTCACTGAATTTAAGCACTGTTCTTTCCGGTAATCTCATCACGTCGGATTTCGGGACCGAAGGGGAGAAGTATCCCTTGAATGGGGTTTCGAAGCGACCCCTAATGCAAATTCTTCCCTCTTCTGGAATTGTTTTATACCCAACATAACTATTTCATAACGCTGTCAAATAACTACCAAGTGAGTGTGTATTGAAGTTCACATTTAATATAATGTTAAAGATGCAAAAAACTGCGAAAAATTGTATGATTCGATCAATTGTTTTTTAGTTTAAACTGCAACTATCAAAATAAGCGTGGTTTATTGTGAATCCCATAAATGCATTAATTTAACGTAATGTGATTATTCGGAAAAACGTTAATTACAAACGAAATCTAATTGAAGATCTAAATTACGGCAATATGTACATACAAAACTATTTAGAACTAGCTTAAAGTTTAGATGGACGATGAATAGCCCATGACCAATCTATTACTGAAACTTTGATTACTATGTTTGACCATGTACTGAGAGACGAATCAATATTTAAATCAATGTGTAGATTTCATTACATTTATACAAGAAATCCTAATTTAGGTTATGTCTTATCAGACACATCCAGTTTTTGGTAATTTGAAATGAGATATGTTGAAACGTCACTTTAAGAGTCATTTCATCTACATGTTTCATACTAATTGGAATATTAGTAAAATACGGACATCATTGATCTCATACAAGTTCATAAATGGGTTTTGATGTCAGTTTAAGTCTATTTATATTTAGGTCTATGTTGAACTTGTTTGATAAATTTGCAACCGAATATATCAAATTTTACCAACCACCTCAACCACCATCAACTTAAATATATAATATATTTGTAAATATTAAAATAAGAGAAGGGAATATATAATGCTATTGTTCAGTAGAAAAAAATACTGGTAGCAGAAATAATACTGACAATCAATGTTATTGACGGCATGGAATTTGTTGCGGACTGCGAGGAATAATGAGAATTATGCGATATTGGAAACACAGCAGCAGTAATTATGTTTATATCTACAATAATAAGGTTTGTAGTAATGCAAGGGGTATAAAATAAATATCTACCGGATTCCAACATCTACAATAAATTACCTAATAAAAGATCTACGAAGAACTAACAAAAGTACCGAAATGATACAAATAACTGACACAATAAATTCCGCTGAAGAAATTATAAAAACAATTAAACATGACATGAAAGAAAAAGTAAGAATGGTTCGAACAAAATACTACCGAAAATAGCATAATCCAAGTAAAAAATTCAAGATCTAATAAATGGGAGAAATTAAGTCGACGGGAACAAACAGTTCTAATCCGACTAAGGATTGGACATACAAAGCTAACCCATTCATATTTGATAACAAAAACAGATCCACCAAATTGCCAAACCTGCAATGAGCGCCTAACCGTGCAACATATCCCACAAGAATGCGAAAAATTCCAACAAGACGTTCAAGAAATATCCATAAACGGTTGCAACAATATATCTCTGTAAATACTATGTAATAATGTAAAAAGAAATTGAAGTCGGTAAAGACCTAAAGGTCGATGCAACTATAAATAAAACTTATTAAGAAAAAAAAAACTCCTCGCCTGCATGTACACCCAAGAGCAACGAATGCTTCCCTACCCTGCAAACACAAAAGTAACAGTTATGTAACAACTATGTAACATTTATGTAACAATGTAACCATTACGTAAATGTTACATATCTGTTACTTTCCGTGTTTGCAGGACTATCAATATCTTTCGTCTTTGTTTTTCATGTACAGAAACATAGAGGAAAATAAAGATAAAAGATATCGATAGGGAAGCAATCGTTGCTCTAGGGTGTACCACTACAATTTTGAACATTTTTTAGTGCCTTCTCTAGGTTCTACCCAGAGCATTTAAATGTTTATAGCATGGTAAAGTTTGTATTATCCGTTTCAATTTGCGAGGACCAATAAGAATTTAGTCCTTCCAATAACCAAATAATTTCGAAATTTGTCATTTATGTCATTTTTATAGCGTCCACTATAATTTAATACCTTTATGTCCTTTCTACCATTTTAGATCTAATGAAACCGTAACTCGTAACAATCTTCACCATAAACTTTTTTCATTAATCCGAATGTCTCAGTAAGAGTTTTACCGAGTAAAACAAAGCTCAATACTAATCCAAACTTCATTGTTTGACCGCTGGAATAAAAGCACCACTACTCGTTACGCGCTAACTTTGTTGTTTGTTGATAAAATGACGCCTTCGAAATGTGCCAATTTTCTTGAAGGTTCAAACGTTCACACTCTTTCAACGGATAAAGTCACTTTAAGGACTAACAGAACCAGAAACTTTTGAAATAACTCGTGTATTAAATTAGTTTGTAAGTATTTAAAGTACTCTAATTTTTTAAATGTGAGTAGGCTAATTTTACGGACAGTTTTCTAAAATCTTCCATGCACGTCAATATTTCATCGAGTAAAAGACACGATTTAAAATTCAGGTTAGGTCAATATCTTGTTACTACTTTGCGACCTACTTTCTAATGCATTATATTACTTAAATGAGAATACTACTGTAAGTAATTCATGATAATTATGCAGTCAATATTCATAATTCCGTTAGGACTGAAAAATAACAAGGACGGTGGTTCCTGAGTTATCTGATTTGTTTGTTCGAATTAATTCTTTTGAAAAGGAACATTCGAAGACAAATGAACAAGAATCATGTAGCATTCCTTGGCAAGAGGTTAACACAAAGTCCACATGTAAACAAAGCACCTCACGAAGCGCGGGTAGTTGTGAGGCCACTAAGTGCGGCCGTGACTTTCACGGTTCAGTCCATCTCTGAGTACAGAAATAGTTTTCGAGTTAATGTACATTAGGAAACTCGACGTTTGAAAAACAAATTATCTGAGGGAATGCAACGAGTGTGCTCCCATGTTAATTGCATTTTCTGGTTTACACTGGATAATAATAATATTTTTTGGTAAATCGGATACAGATTTTATTAGTAAAAATAAATAAACTCAATAATTTCTTAGCACATCTGGACATGCATTTACAAATTAACCCTTTAAACGCGCACAATTTCCTCTTGGATTTCAGCATCTTTTTATTTATATAATCAACAATTTTTAAAGATGGACACATTCATATCCGACTAATTTTGAGCTCGTTTTTCCGAATTGTTAAGCTCGAATAGCGTTCCTGTGGTCCAAGGATATTCTTTTAATCTTATTTCGGGAAGTCTATTAGTTTCTCCGATGTAAATTTTGTCACAATGTGCCGACGGTATTTATTACTTATTTTGTTTGTCGGTACTTTGTCTTTTCCCAAACCGCACAAACCCGTCTCAGGATCTCCTCCGGAGCGCCTGAGGAGCTTCCAAGGACTAAATGCGGACATTTGGACGGCGGCAGTACCTCCCTCAGGACACCCCGGGACGGATTGTTTGGGTTATTGGTTTGATTCCCGCTATTTTAAAATTGCAATAGAATCTCGGTATATTTACCCACTCGGATCCACGCCATCCCCTCCCGTCTCGTTATATTTACTAAACGAAGGGGAGCGTTGCTTCTCCCACTCCCGTCAGTCACGTTACGTATGCGACGTCACAACAGGCCCTTCCTGAGGCCCCAGCCCTCAAGGTAGGGGAAAAAGAGAGCGGCGACAGGCAAATATAACGAGACGGAACAGGACAAATATGCTGGGACGTAAATAACGAGACCCAAATATACCGGGACTCTACTGTAATTGATGGGCAATTCGAATCTTTTCCTTAACTAAATTTTCTGCTAATTTTCTGATAGTTTTCTTTATGGAGATTATTATTGTTAACTATATAGTTCTTATTGTTAATATGATCAACCCGTATTTTGATGCATCTTGTGACCAAATCATGAGGCCTCTCGTGACCACCTCGTGATCAATCTCATGTAAAATCCTTCTACCAAGTTCTAAATTTGTCTTTTTGAATCTATATTTTCCGAAAGAGCAATGCCATGATCTATTAATCACTTCGATTTTGTAGTTGATAGGATGTTCTGATGCAAAATGCAGATATTTTGTTGACCATGCTAATAACTGGTACAGTACTCCCCATCCTTAGTTCTACGATCCGTTTTTACAAAATGGCCGCTGACTGTACAAAATTATATCCGCTCCCTACCCCCACTTCCGCATTTTCGTTTATATTCGTTGCGAGAGTGTGTGTGTGTGTGTGTGTGTGTGTGCGTGCGTGCGTGCGTGCGTGCGTGTGTGCGTGCGTGCGTGCGTGCGTGCGAAATTTCACGGATGGGAAAAGGAGCTTGTATAATTTTGGAATGGAGAAATGCATAACTTTGGACGGCCTGACAACTTTGGATACTTTGGATGGGGACTACTGTAGATCAAGAAAACGGATGCTGTTATGTTGCTTCTTCTCCACAGTGATCATCACCAACTTAAAATTTTAATAATTAGCGTTCAAGGAATTTACATCATAATGCGTCAACATGAAGAACAGATTGATAGGAACAGTTGTCAAAGCTATTTTTATTGTGAGTCGTTATCATCTCAATACATTAATTTGTTTAGATGATGGATATAAAAATATGTTTATTGTTTATACTGCAACAAGATGGCGAATTGTAGGTCTGCATTACTCCACGATAATAACAGCAACTAGAAGAGAAATCTGCGTCGACTTTTAAGGAACGAGGACGAGGGTAGAAACGTGCGAAAGGACTGTTCGCCGTCAAGGGGACGGTGCACTAATTTCGACCGAAGCCCACGAAAAAAGGAGCTTTCCCGAACCACCACGAAGAGAAGTGGCGAAACGAAAGAAGAGCGAGAGCCCTTCTTGCAATGAGTATTCGCAAAAAAAGAAGGATAAAGTCTCGGGCGTGTAAATTTCACGTAGCTGTATGAGGTGTATCGCACCAGAGAGGATGTACGCGCGCCGTTTGTACTCTTCCGCGGCTTTTTTTTTAACAGGGCTTTTCAGCCGCGCCGTTCCACTCGTCGTCTCCGGAATACGATAGTGCTCGCGTGTCCGGGTTGGTTCATTGTGTTTCATTCAACTGCACAAGTTTTATTACGCAATTTCCCCCAGGGTGCTACGCTGTCGGCTGAAGAGAGTTTGTTCTAGAGAATCGTAAAATTAATTTTGGACTTTCCTCTGATCATTTGTTTTCTTTAATTTATATCGACGTTCAATGCTTAAACGACAATTTACTGTCAAATCTGTTTATTTTTATTTCGCCAATAAATTTTAATCATTTCTTTTATAAGGAATCTGCCAACAGACGTGAGGAAATGGTGGAAAAGTAAAAGGAATGAAAAAGTGTTTTGCACTCATGTGTCTAAATGGAATATTGAGCATTGTTAGGTCGAAATATTTGGTATTCTACGAGTGTAAAACTTGTCAGTTGAGAAAACTAGTTGACAATCAGAGTTTTTTTATTGTAATAAGCGCTGGCATTGAATATTGTCACTGGCTGAATCTTGAGAGTATGAGAATTTTTCCAATGAAAATTTTCTCAGCGCAAGACATAAGCACGATAAAAATTTTACTCCAGTATTATTTTGAATTTATTCTTTGTTTTGATTTTTAATATTGGAAAATCCCTGGTAGAGATTTTGCTAGTTGAACTATCCATTTTCCTACTGTTCGGTAGAATCTCGGTAGAAATATACACGAATTCTAGATGAAAACCCGCTATAGATCAATAATATATATTTAGAGTAACATAAAGCAATAATTACAAACTAAAAATACCATATTAAATTCGTATAATGTAAGGATCAATCGATACGACAAAATTCGCAGGTGTAAACAATTTTTCTTTCGGAATTAATCTTTGGTCTTTACAACAGCTTTGTAAACAATCGCGACAGCGTGTGCAAGCGAATCAGATGAGAGCAAGCCGCCATATTAGGCGTTCGATCGAGGGGTATTCGAGATTCTCGAATCGAGCCGCGGTCGATAAGTTGTAGGAGCTTGTCGCACTCTCATGTTAAACTAATCTCTGGTTAAACTATATCCCCATAATCTCTGTCTATATTAGTTGTTTCAATCTCTCGTGTCTCGGTAGATTTACGTCAGAATTCATGTCATTTTTAGTAGGATTTCTACCCATATTATAGAGCTAGTTTCTAGCCAGATCATCAAAATCTAGGATAATTTTAGGCAGATTCTCGTGACCATCTCTTCCAGGGATATGAATAATTTCATACTTGTTCTGTTATTGTTCTTTTCCAACAATCTTGCAACTCCGTATTCTGGAACATATTTCGTCTCAAAGTATTCATGTTGTTCATCAATGTTGAACAAGGTATTGTTATCTATTTTTAGGAAAACAAAAACAAAAAATGATGAGGTCATAGTCCGCTATTTTCGAGGTTGACATTGGACATTGCTGGTCCAATTTCCGGTCATTTTACCAACTTGGTGGTTTTTGAATGTCGGCCCAGAATTTGTCTAAAACGGATGAGTAAAAAGTTATACACAATTTGTTGCAGAAAAGTACGATTTTTTCTATTAAAAATAATTTTTGGTTTAAAAGTTTTGTTCGAAACTACAATACATATATCCTTCTCCACGTATAAAAGTGTTTCAGAATCCTAAATTTTAGGACAATAAAACCATAATGATAAATTTGATATGGCCATCCTCAAAATGACGTTATAAAATGTTTTAAAAATTACAGAAATCACTAACTACAAAACCATGAGCTTCATAAAAAATATAATAAGCGAATTATCCTGGAAAATTTGGATAATTTTTCAATGCCTAGTATATTATTTTTACAATGTCTAATAATTTTATTTATACTTGGAGAAATTATCTTTAGTTATCCTGAAAATGCAAGTTAGTCATCTTTTTATGTTCTCTAAAAGTGTCAAACAATTTTCTGTGCAAAATTCACGGCTCTTGACCAGTCGAAATCGAGAAAAATGTCCACATTCCCTTAAAGATACCAAAGGTGTACAATTTCAACAATGAAGGTACGAGATATTAATTTCCCTAACTTTTAAAGTAAATTTCATTTAAATAATATGTGGTTCAACATATTATGAAGCATTGTTATTTTTATTACGTGTTTTTATATTCTTGTTTATTGTACCAAAAAGTTGTTTCTTCTCCAGTATGCTTTAGATAATTTAGAATATTTTTATGATTCCAATATTGTGATTAATATTGCAGTAATGAAATGCATTAACATACACTGCAAAAAAGGTGTTCCAAAATAAGGTGCAAAATTTGAGATATTTTTAACATATTTTCATTATATGAATTTTGAGACGAAAGAAGTGTCTTCCGTATCAAATCGCAGTGTAGATATATACACAATCAATAAAAGTATAGTTAAAATAATCAGAAATCTGTTTATTTAACTTGATTATTTTGATTATGTATTAGCGATAGACACAAATAATGTCTCAAATTTGTTGATGTTGATTATCAAAAAACATTTTCAAAAAAAAAAAAAACATTTCAATGCATACATAATAATGTATTAATAAATGGGACGTTTAGGAGACACGAGTTTTTTCAGTGTATTATATTGAAAAAAAAAAGTCTTTAATTAAGACTAACAATTAACTAATTTAAAACAAAAATAAGCCTAGTTTGACTGAAAAGTAGACTTCTTCAAAAGTCTTAAAACTTCAAAGAGAGTAACATGCGGTAGAAAATGTTTTGCTTCTATAGTCCACTTTACTTTACCGACTTCAAAATGGCGTTTCAATTAAACATTTCTTTGAAAATGCCTGAACGATCTAACTAAAAAACTACGAGCTTTTTTATAAACATGCTAAGGACAAAATGTTTTTAGAATTCATTGAGGAATATACTGACATTTTTCCACACTTTATCAACGATAATTTCAGAAATTTTTTTATTATATTTTTAAAAATATCAAATATTTAGGAAAAATTCTGAAAAAATATTGATACGTACATTCTATGAAAAATCATTTTTTGTTGTTTGCAATATTCTCGAATGAATTACTCGCAAAGAATGAACTTTCGGAAAAATCACACAGAACAAAGAATGCATAGACCTCAACAGAGAATGTATTCACATTTTTTAACAATTTTTCGTAAATGTTTCAAATATTTTTAAAAAATTGAAGTAAACAAATATCTCAAAATCTCGCATAAAAATCTGGAAAATTCTAAAATATTCCTCGATGTATTTTGAAAGCATTTCGTTCCCATTATAATAAAGTGGGGTATACAAGTTAATTTTGTTCCTAAAATTCAAATATTTTAAAAAATTGTCTTCACAAGTTGAACAGAATCCCAATATTCTGATAGTTGAGAAAAAATTAATGAAAATAAATATTTCAAAATTATTTGACCATATATTGGAATTCCTAACGGCTGAAACTCAGAATCTTGAAATGCGACCTCGAAATAGTAACACATGTACCTAAGTTTCAATTTTTTTTCACAATACTTGATTGAAATTGAAGTGATAAAAATGTAATTCTTGCGTTAATGGGTTAAGTTTTGTAACAGAGTTACATGCAACATATAACAATATCTTGTATGAGGTATTATCCTTTGTATGATAGATCAAAGAGAAAAGAACGACAACATTTTTATATTACATTATGATAACAAAATATTAAAATATATTAAATAATGAATAAAATTATCTTTAATAATCAAAATAAGATTAAAATAGTTACATCTTAAACTTATTGTTAGTTATCCCATGAGGCTTATTTCAGTCCCAACTTATGTTAATTTTCTTAAATCAAATTAATGTTTAAATTCAAAGTCACGTTTTAATATTATAATCTTTAAATTTCAGTTAATTTCAAATAATTTTTTTTTAATTAGGACCAACAAGATGGAATAAAATACTTAACAAATAAAGGCAAAAAGTAATTCATGAACAGAAAAATCTCGTAAAATGTCGTATTTAATTTAATTTCATTACGAAATATTAATTTACAGATATATAAATAAAAAATAAAAATATTATCAATACAAAATCAAAATAATTATTTTAAATTCATTATTAAAATTTGTAGCGAGCATTAAGCATATGAAACCGGAGGATAGTCGAGACTCGGTGGTTTAGTACATACTAAAGATCTGCGAGTTTAGTTAACGAAGAGCGTAAATATATAACCAGATGGCGCCATATAATACGGACGTAATTACAACGCAAAGAAAACTGACGCACCGACCATGCGTAACTTTAAGCTCTGCCAATATTGATGTATTCTGTAGTAAACACCGTACTTACCGACTTTCAACAGTTTTAATATACGTTTATATTCGTCGGTTTTAAGAATTCAGAATCATTTGCTAAATTTGAAAGAAAGGCATAAATAATTCATTAAATTATCCCAAATCTATTTCTTATTCTTAGATATTCTGTGAGAAAAGCGTTGCATAAATAGATATGAATATTATTTTGATTTCATAAAGTTTTATATTTTATTCAGCTACAAATAGAAATGCTGGAAATTTGTGCTCAAGTTTAGATGGTTTCAGAAAATCTTTTCACTGATTCGAAATGTATAATCCAAGATTTATAATTTAAAAAAATAATAATTCTAAAATTAACGCCCCAAGACATAATGGCATAGTGTTAAAAAATTTATAATTAGAAACCACTTTAGAGTCATTACTTGCAACACATATCATATTAAGAATTTATTTTAGAATTTGTATTTAGCGTACATTATTTGTTTCTTAATCAGTTACTTCATAAATGTTTATTCTATAATACCTCAATTCGTCAGTAAAAGAAATCTTTTTAAGTATAACGGACCGTCTTTTATACCTTAAATTTCCTAAACCTTTAATCCATACACGTTTTAAGATTTGTAGCATTAACAAAACTAAGAATAGTGATGTTCCAATTGTTAAAATAACAAGCCTTTCTTTCTATTTCGTCGACATTTTAAACTGAGTTTCGAGTAAAATAATTAAATAATTAACTTTAAATAATTTGTATATTTTTGCCGGTAGCAATATTAAACATTTAATTACAAGTAAATATGATGTCGAATAAACGACAATAAGGAATTTTTCTTTGACCGTATGTAAGAATAATTATATTTAAAATTAAATTTAAAATTTAGAAGTTATTTCTTGGGTTTTCGGTCTCTCGTACTATAAAATAAATATTTTGAAGGTAAGTAAATAAAAATAAATAAGGTTGTGATGTCAACCAACGAAATATGCGATAATGCAATAATTTTGAAAATTAAATTTTTGGAGATAATATCGCGGACTAAATTTTGATTAAGCGACGGAATATAAGGAGTTAAGAATAGTATTTAAGTAATAGATTTAGTTTCCCTCTAGCGATATTATTTAAAATGACTATTTTTGAAAAATAACACGTTTCGTCCCAAGTATACCGGGTGGACTAGTCAGTAAGGCGACCCCGGTATACTCTGCCCTATACGTGTATATGGTTTTGAAATTTTAGTTTTAATTTTAAATGTTTTTAAAAGAGGAGGAATATTAAAAACATTAAGAAAATACGTATGTAAAATGACGGTGAACGGGATGTCGTGCACGCAAACATATGAATTTAGGAAGCCCTGTTTTAAATAAATATGATGTCGAATAAACGACAATAAGGAATTTTTCTTTGACCGTATGATATTATCTCCAAAAATTTAATTTTCAAAATTATCGTATTATCGCATATTTCGTTGGTTGACATCACAACCTTATTTATTTTTATTTACTTACCTTCAAAATATTTATTTTATAGTACGAGAGACCGAAAACCCAAGAAATAACTTCTAATTTTAAATTTAATTTTAAATATAATTATTTAATTACAAGAGTGGAATAGTTAATTTGCGATATATTTGTGACTTGAAGCCAGAAGATAAATTTCATTCTAATTTCTCGAAGAAATAATAGTTATCTGTGTACAACATGGACTGAATAATATTACAATTTTTTATTGTACTAATGAAACAAAACGTATGGAACAATCTGTGCACTAAATATTGCCATAAAATTCACTTTTTACTGAAATTTTCGAAGAATCGTGACGAAAATATGCAATATATAATAAAAGTCTTGATAAACATGAATTATATAATTGTCAGTTACTAGTTAAAATCGTATTTTTTCAAGTCAGATAAAAGATTATTGAAAGTGTAAACTAAAAGGCAATGATAACTATGTAAACAAGATAAAACATAACGGAGTGGATAATAAATATGATATTACACTTTTTGCCTGCCTGATATCTGATTCTTCTTACAATTTTTAAATATAATAATAGGAGCATGGAAATCTTAAGAAGGAAAAAAAATTTACATCGATTACTTCTTTAGATACAAGGTAATATCCCGAAAATCCTCAAAACAAGAATGGAAGAACATTTTCTACATTGTCTGAAAAGAATAGGAAACGAATAATTCCAGGAAAATTATCGTTATCCAATAGTACCTTTTTGAAAACAAAGAAAGAAGCAAAATTAGATCTAACAATATACTATTAAAATACAAAATAAATATTTTATATCTGATAATAATCAATTTGTATTTTTATTCTTTGTATAAGTAATATTAAACATTCGATAAAACAAGTTATTAAAATAATATTAGCTTGGGTTTTTAAATAGTCGAGTTTATTCACAAATCTTTTGACTGTAAAAGTAGTTACTTTTTTCGCACGTTTTTTCTTTTTCTGGCCTACAGAAATAAGGTGAATATACTACAAAATATATTAGCGTAAAAGTTTTTTTTATATAAAATAGATAAGGTAACTATACAAGTCATAAATATTTTATATGCATATCATATTTCAGTTTTAAGGATTATATTTTCATACTTATTTTGTACTTGGAATATAAAATATTATATCCTGAGTAAAAAAGGCTCGTTCCAGGATCTTTTAAGCATGAATTCAAAGTATGAGGTCAACGGCTTACTAATTATACGGAGCAGCATAAATGAAAGACAAATAAATGAATTGTCTGAAAAGGTGTTTAAGAGTTTTTGCATGGTCCAATTTAAAAGGCGCCCGCGAGATTAACTCTAAACATCTGAGAGATGGGTGCATGACAATTCAGAGATGACCTCTTGATTTCTGAAAACCCTTTTAGTTATCTTGTCAACATAGTGTACTGTAGATCTGTAATTGTGACTGCTAATAAAAGTAACGATTTTTTACAATAACAATTAGCAATCGCTGATGATATAACATTTACACCTTCCCAGCTTGTCATCTGTCAAATATTATGTTTAGTATCTTCATATAATGAAGGATGAATTGCATAATATCGACATTGCAAATTGTGATGTCTCATATATTGGACATTTTGCAATTTGTATAAATGAAAATTAAAATAATACCTATCTCAAAATGACTTGTTCATTACTAATCGAAAAGAATCCAAAATGATGTTAAAATTCTTGATTTGCCGTTTTGACAAAACGCCTAACATTTGCTGAAACATTCCATCGACAAAACGGAAGACAGCAAAAATCTGAATTCTACCTACCGAAAATGATTAAATACATTGAAACCCGATTTCAAAAATAAACTATAAGTATTAACTATTAACCTACTGTTCAATTTTCGTTCTGTTACTCTAATTTTTCGAATTAGCGGTCTTTTGATAATATAAAAAATTCCCATTCATCATTAACATCTGATTGGTAACGTATCAGTCTACGTTACCCACTAACTATTATAATTTTTAGAAATTAATTTTTGAAGGTGTCGTTATTCATTTTTATGTAACGAAGTTTTTCGCGATATAACAATAGTAGATTGTGCAACTAGGAAGCAAAATGGGTGTTTGCCGCCGAGGGCGAAATTCACGCACGAGCGAAGGATTCTGCAGAAAAAAAAAATCTGTCTAGTAGGATCTGGCACAACTACGTTTTTAGTTGATTTTACTATTTAAATAGTAGGTTTGATTACCTAATTTGTAGAGGTAATTATTTAGATAGTAAAATTAACTAAAAGCGATGGTTGTGTGTTATCCTACTATCTAGTTAATAGTTCCAACTTTTTCATTTTCCACGACAAATACCTATTCTTCTTTGTTGTACATATTATTTTCTAGAAAAGAGCGTCTATTTTGCTCTCGTGATATAGGGAGCAAAATAGTGTTTTACATTCAGAGTATGAGAACCTTATTTTGCTTCTGGATAATAGTACATTATGTTCCAAAGGCGCAATTATCGATCTTCGACGATCGTGAAGTTTGTCGACCGGTGGTAACTATTACACTCGTCGGAGATCGATATTTTGTCCGTGGCCAATAAGGTATTTTTTTATCCGATTGTCGTAGGACTCGATAATTCGCGGGCGATGGTCTCGCCCTAGGCCGAGAAATTGAGTGTTACGGCCGGTGGATAAAAAAGTTATTTTGCTCCCTAGGGAGAGAATTTGTCGCGATATTCGGAGGCAGACATGGACTTTAAAACGTTAAAACAGAGGACATTAATTATTCATCACCACGTCGTAAGTACTTTTGATCCAGTGATCAATAAAGAAATGATAAAAATTAAATAACGCCAGATGTTAAATTCTATCATTAACTTGGTTTTATATTTAAGGTAGACAATTCCATTGCTCTTTGAGTTTAAGAGATCTCAACAGTAGATTAGGTTTGTTTGTCCTGAGAAGTGGACATGCATGAAACGAGAAGGACAGTGGGTGGTCGAGCGGGGGCGTAAACAGGATCAAGTGAGAGGAAGCGAGGGGGAGTGACGAAGAAAAGTTTGAGGGAATGGAGTTTTGTCGGCCGACCTGGAGTCAAAGGCGAGACGGAACAACGACCATTGTTCCGCGGTATTTCGTTATTAGGAGAGAGATGAAAGAATGGTGCGGTGGGTTCCGTCACTCGCGCGGAAAAAGGAACCCATTTATCCGCGACGTTCGTTCTTTTCAGCATTTTGCCCCCTGCCCCAATCTTAGCCCTTTTTCTCGTCCCTATTTTGCGACCCCTTGGAGAAAAGGGCGTGCGCGGAATACTTCTCATCGGAATCACACGGCGGCGCGGTTCCGGGGCCACTACGTGACGGGATTTAAGGGCCGTGGAGATGCGGATGCTGCCAACTTCAATTTTCAGCCTCGACTTGAGAAATTCTGACTCGGGAGTATTAGGTATTGATGCTTTTCGCGTTTTCGCATTCCGCGGGTGCGGAAATTGGGCGCGTGTCGGCATGCTGGATTCTGCGGCTGCAATACCAATGCCTGTGCATAGGCGAGCTTCCACGTACGTCCAGGTATTACCACGGAAAATAGGGTTTGAAAACGATTCATTTCTGTTGAAACCAATGCTGATGATTAGCGAGTCTATTCACTGTAGGCCTATTAAAGTCTCCAGAAGGAATTAAATGTTAATGATAGCAGAATTATATACAGTGAGTATTCAGGAATTACACAGGACCACAGAAAAATTTGTTTCGAGATCACTTGAATCAGGAATAGTGGATCTTATAAATTTTTGGCCGTTGAAAACGAATCCGTTATTCGATTTGGTCCATCACGTCAGGATTTTAAGATCTTATCCGAAAAATATTCAAAAATATACTTTTTGATATAGTATGCGTAAAGTTTGACTTTACGCACCTTTTTCCGTGCGTAAAGTTCGACTTTACGCACCTTTTTCCGTGCGTAAAGTACGACTTTACGCATTCTTGCTGACCGGCTTGCCCTTCGTGTTCGGCTTCGCCGGCCACTCGGATCATCGGTCAGCACTCATCCGTAAAGTCGCCCTTTACGCACTCGAAAAAGGCGCACGAACTTTACGCATACATATATCAAAAAATATTGTTCGATATTCGGGCGTAAGAATTCAACTTTACACACCGCCCTATCTAAATCCCATGTTAAAATCGGTGCGTAAAGTTGAACTTTACGCCCTTATATCGAAAACTACTATTATGCCATTCGATGCGTAAAATGCTATTTTATACACTTTTGACACTTTTGGCATTTTACGCACTCAAGTGACATAAAATATCGTATGAAACATGTGCGTAATTGTTTATTCTGCGAATGAACTTTTACGCACTAGTTTCATGATATACTATTTTAGCAATTTAACGTTAGGATATGTAAAAAATATGAAATGCTTAGTTAACTTGGACAAAGAATTCGTTTTCAGCGACCAAAAATCTACAAAATCATCCACTTCTGATTTAAGTTGTGTAAAACAAAAGAAAATTGTGCAGTCTTGTGTAATTTTTTTTTTTTTGAGAAGTACCTTCAGTGATTACACAGGACCGCAACATTTTTTGGGGGGAAATAAATTGAATCAGAGGTAATGGATCTTATAGATTTTTCATCGCTGAAAATAAATTAGTTGTCCAAGTTAACTCATTGTTTCAGATTTTTTACATATCCTAACCTTAAATTGCCAAAAAGTATATTGTTGAATATTTTTCGGATCGAATATCTTAAAATCCTGACGTGATGGACCAAATCGAATAATGGATTCTTTTTCAGCGGCTAAAAATCTATAAGATCCACTATGTCTGATTCAAGTCATCTCGAAATAAACTTTTTTTTGTGGTCCTGTGATATTATTCTGAGTATGTCGGTTATCTATGGATTGCAGCAGAAAGTAGATTAGATCCAAGTCCAATGTTTTATGTGAAGTTTGATCCTATATTTAAATTCAATATTCGAATTGCATTTAAACTCTGAGACATATTCTTTGACAGTAATTTCTTGTTGGCGAAAGAGGATAAGAATCGGAAAACCGATTAATGAAAAAGCCGACAGGTCAATAAACCGACAATCGAAAAGCCAACAATAAAAAAGTCGACACACAAAATGAGACACATCGACAAGTGGACAGTCATTTTTTGTTTTTAAAACGATTCTTTCCAATGATGCACGACACATGTTCAACCCCTGCAATTGACCAACACTGAGATTTGCTCTCTCTCATACTGGACTGCGATACACCCATTTTATTGTCACGTCCTCCGAAGCAGATACGTACCTACATATAAACACACATTTCATCTTCCCGGGCGTAAAATCGCTGTTTACTCCCTTGAAAATTATATGGCTGAGATAAGAGTTCCCGAGCAAACCCAGTTTAAAATTCGGAGCATAAATTCGATTTATGAAAATTTTCAGGACCTACGTTACTGTAGCAATACTTAATCCAAGGTACAAAATAGTATACTTTTCGTATTACGGGTGTAAAACTGTATTAAATCGCCCAAGGTGTGAAGAAAAGCACGGCCTATACGGTCATTTAGAGAGGAGTCCGGCCAATTATTTTCAAATAAAATAGTTACACACTTTAAAAAATAATATCTTTTCTCACACTCTTAGCGCAAAATGCTATTTTGCTCCCTGTATCGCGGAAGCAAAATAGCGCATTTTCTCCCTAGGGAGCAAAATGAATTCAGCCGGGCGCAAAAGAAGTTTCTATCTCTGTATTCCCAAAATACTATTTTGCTCCCTATATCGCGGGAGTAAAATAACACGCTCTTGTATGAGAAAATAATATGGGAAACAAGAAAGAACAGGTGTTTGCAGGCTCATTTGAATTGCCGACCTCGCATCGCTCGAGCGTAAAACTCGCCCTCGTCGGCAAACACCTCGTTGGCTCCCTAGTTGCACAATGTACTATTATACAATTTTTGTTGTTGTAATTTATTAAATTTTATTATGGATATCGATCTTATAATATCTCAAAAAAGCATAATTATCTTGTCAAATATGAATTTTCTATCAAGTACGGTAGTTCGAAAAAAAATGTATGTCAAATATCCCAATTCATTTCCAAAAAAGTTCAAGAAATTATACAAAACATGATACACAAAATCTGCTAAGATCATTGATCACAAAACTGCAGGAAATTTCTACAAATTTCAAAAAGTGTAAAGTGTCGATCATTAATTATTAACCTGTATGAACTTGACACGCGACACATCTCCGACCACTGTCGATAAGTGATATTTATTACTACAATAGCTGTCATTAACAAAATCGCAAAATATAAGAAGAATATTTTGAGATTGAGATACGTCTATACTATAACAATTTTTGCATTTTAATAAGTGGTTGGGTTTCAGCCTCAAAGTCGAGACAATCCGATGGCAACATTGCACTTAATGAACATTTTCGCAGACAGTCTATAGTGAGTGAATTATTAACTTCAGTGATGGAGTGATATATGCGCTCGAATTAAAAGGAAAGGTCGCTTCAATTACCCCTGCTAATGTAGTTAATTTCAGAATGAAAATATTAATACATGCATGAATAATTTTAAATTATTTTTCTTTTTAGCACTGATTTTGTACGTTAACATAAATTCTTCATACTTTGATTCCATTATATATATTTTGAAAGTTATATATATTCCGTTATTTTTTCTTAAAATTTAATCACGTTTACTTAATAGTATATCTAAAAAAATATTAATGTATACAGGTAAATTTAATTATACTATCAAATTATAAAACTAAACTAATGATGAACTTTCTACTAATAATACTATGAGAAATAGGACAGAAAGATATTATGAACCAGATTTGATCACACTCAAAGCGTATTAAAATTATTTTTCTTCTAACTTCTAAATTAAGATAAAGATATTGTTCAAGTTTAACGGCTTTTAGCAAAAATGCGAAATGTTGAAAACCTTTTAAACGAGTGGAAATGTGTTCAGGCGACCTTTAACATTAGGACCCTGATCAAAATTGCCTGAATGTAGCCTTATCAAGTCCTGAGCAGGGGATCTCAAGGTCACCTAACCATATATCTGATTAGACACGTCTGAATTGTTCCTGACCAGGGGTCACCTAATTCGGGCCCGATTAAGTACTAACAAGTTAAATATTACAATATTATTACTTGCTCAGTACCGAGCAAGTAGATAATTCAAACATGATAAAAATAATAAGTTAAGGTTAAGGTTGGAGAATCAGGTTCTAATCGGACACAGATTATCTGCGTGATCATACACCTACTGAGTGCCTTACCAGAAAAAACAATCTATCAGGACCAGGCCGCCTGATTAAGACATGGATTTATGTTCAGGTTGTCTTAATCAAAGCGTTTTTAATGCTGAATAAATTTCCAAGTAATTTATTAACACTGTGGAAAAAAGTTTTACATATATTTGTGGGCCCGTAAAAAATAAAAACTAGAGCAAATAATCGTTAGCAATTCGTGAACAAGAAATTTTTCAATTAGTACTATCAAATCTACTCTGAAATGTACTTCAAACTAAGTTAATTTTCTGGGTGCACCTCAAAACCCGACACATCACAAAACTGACACTTCCAAAACGTGACATTCAAAAACCTGACATTCAAAAACCAGACATTTCAAAATACAGACATTCAAAAACCCGACATTTCACTACCTAAAAGAAATGATCTCAAGTCGCCGACATTGAAGTCTCACTGGAAGGTCATTTCAAGGTCAAAAATGTTTTTAACCAAGGGATTAATTTTGTAGGTCATTTGAAGATCAATTCAGTTTGACCCCGCTTTATTTATTAAGCGCATTTGGAATTCAATCATTAATTACATTTTCAAAATATGTACATTTCAAAATATGTACATTTCAAAAAAAGACATTTTAAAATGTACATATTCTGAGAATGTAATTAATACAGACACGTCCGATTGGTGCGTTCACTACATAAAAAATGATCTCGGGTCTCCGTCCTTGACGTCTCATTACAAGATTATTTCAAGGTCAAAAATGTTTAACCAAGGGATTAATTTTGTAGGTCAGTTGAAGGTCAACTCCGGATTATTTATTAAACATATTAGTAGTCATTAATTACATTTGCAGAATATGTACACTTTGAGATGGTTTTTTATTTTCTGTTTGTTGAAGTGTCTGGTTTTTGAATGTCGGGCTTTCGATATGTCTGTTTTGTGATTTGTTGGGTTTTTGAGATGCACCCATTTTTGAGGTGCACGCAATTTTCTTCCGTATTTCGGCACAAAAGTGTTTATTCCTGACAACATTCGCAACTGTATCTGAAATAAAGCTAAAAAATCCATTTTTTAGAAAATAATTTGGTCCCACGCTTACCTCCAAGTGAGATTTCGATATGACCACGGCTGCCCATGGATCGTAAATCGCTTGTGTCTTCTTATCCGTCCGTGCCTCCAATCCGGCTTATCCGGCATGCCGCAACGACGTTTCGACATCAAGTTCATAGTAGCGTCGTCTACATCTCCGGTGGCTGGAATCCCACCGTATCTCTGTAAAATTCAAAAAGGTGCATTGAATTTTCGGTCTAGGACCAGTTGGCTACTTTAATATATTCATGAAACTAAATATCTCAAAATGTAGGACATATCAAGGACTTATGCTGGAGAATTTAGTCAATGGTGGGAAATGTTAAAATATCATAACCTAAATTATTACTTGTTTCAAACTAAAAAAAAAACTAATTAAAGGCTCTTAAAATGGGATTTTTACCAATTTGTTAGACCTCATTAGGCCATTAGTAAATACTACCCAGTAATGAAAAAGGAATTTTGAACGCCTATAAATGCTATTTATGTCCACAAGAATGTATTGAAATGCATTAATTAGCATTGAAAATATGAATGCATTGTTTTCAGAAACATTGAAAATTTTGAATGCATAAAAATCCTTTTTTGGTCCACAAAAATGTATTAAAACGTATTCAATGGCATTGAAAGTTTGAATGCATTTAAGTAACTTTTTGTCACTTATATGTGGAATAAAATATATTGAAAAACATTGAAAATTTAACGTTTTTACTTTTTAAATCTGCAATAATATTTATTCAGAAGCATTGAAAATTGTGGAATTTTAATCCCGGCAAATGAAAAATAAATCAGGCACTAGGAACCCGAATTCAGAGTCATAAATAGGAAGTCATTTCCATTCTTTAAAAATGAGATGAATTATGAATGAATTCGTAATATGAGTGAATTTATATTCGAAAGAATCCATAATTTTGTAGAGACAAGGTGGCATATTATATTTGCATTCAATAATATCTTTTTTGGATTGACATTATTGGTAAATTTTCGTTGACTGTTGAATGTCAAAAAAGTACGAGTTCGCATCAGACAAACTGCTGCTTCATTAACCCTTTCGGAATACATCTTTTAGATGTACAGTTGTTTACAAAAAGTATTATATCAACATTTTCGAAATCGCTAATTACGAATTTGAAGTAGGTTTTTGGCGGATTTAATACGAGCAACGAGTTTTTAAAAATGAATGGGACTTAATTCAAAAAGGTTGATTCAGTACGACCGACAAAAATTTAATAAATTCGACTATTATTAGAGTACAAGTTACTGATAGAGGTTTCTCTATTTATATTTACGAATCCGTCCTTCATTTTACTACATTAAAAATTGTGAATCCATTATGGCAGACAAGAATGTTGAATTCAGCTTCATCTTACTTGTTACCATTCTTACCATTGATGCATCAAATATGCCAGACAAATATATTACAAAAGACTGCATTTGAAGAAAGTTTTATTATTGGGGGTTCAGGGGCGCAGATTACCAATTTGAGGCTAATCTTCTAAAATTAATTATTGCGGATTCAATTTATATTTGAGAAAATTAACATCTAATTCAGCATCAACCTCGAAACCCCCGAGTAATAAATTTTGTTAAAATGGAGGCAATTTTTAAATTTTTGTACAGTATGTTGGATCCGTAATTTTTAATTTACATACCCACTATGCCGCAAAGGGTTAAGAAAATACTTTTTTAAACAAATATATAAAATGTTGTTTAATTTATAAAAAATGTAACTTTCAAGACAAAAAATAATGCCTATAAAATTCAATGAACTCATGGTGCATTATTGTTGCAATTTACATGAATTTGGGCAAAGGTTGAATGCAATTGCCTCTTGACATGCAGGGATAACCAGCCTTTACATCGAGGCATTTCAGAAGGACTATCTCCTAATTCTGCTATCGGATACGGAAGTGCTTAGCAACGTAACCAGCTATGTATGATAATGCTTCGAACTCGAAATCATTGGAAGCGTTCCATTTTTCAAGTTACATAGTAAGGTTATAGTAAAAGACATGGGCGCCCGCAGATTATTTTCAGGGGAGGCAAAATTAAATATGCGACTATATGTTAATTAGAGTAACATAGACTGATAAATATAGACGATCGGGCCAGGGGTGGCAACTGCCCCCTCTTGCCCCTCCCTGTGAATGCCCTTGGTAGAAGTTATTATCAGGTAATCAGCTCCTGTAGAATTTGGAATTAGGGTTATTACAATATTTGTACTTTAATGAACAATTTTTTTTCTGAGCCTTTTTCCGTACCATCTTGTAGGTATACTGTTTAATATCAAACCTTGTTACAAATTGTGTTGCGTTTATTTATTGTAGAAAGTTGCTAAAAGATAAAAGCTAATTAGTAAGAATTAATCTAGCTACAGACGCTATGAAACATGATTATCAACCTAGAAGTCCTAATTTGAATTTGCACATCCGCCTGTTGGAAGCGTCAAATCGAATTTCACTCCTTGGATATACGCAACTATTTGATAAGACTGCATAAATCTATTGATTTTTATAGAGAAGAGATTAATTTCACATATCATATATTTTCATCAGGTAATATATGCATATTTTTTATTTCGACTCTGCCAATTTCCTACATTAGGAACACACTACAATTTTGCAAGCTCATAAATAGAAATTAAAATCTGAGAATAATAATATTAATATCCAATACTTTTTTCCACTCTTTTATGGCGCAACATACAAGGAAAAGTTTCTCACGAATATGATGAAAATATATCGAAACGATCGGTTGTACATACAAACTTTGTAACAACAAAGTATTTTATCAAAATAATCATACGGGAAAAATCGTTAAATAATGTAAAATAACAGTAATAACATCCCGTTTTATCGTAAAAAATGGCAAATATTGCACAAAAAGATGAGGCGCCTCTTAAACCTATTTCACAAGACTGGTTTCTAAATAGTTCCAAGACAAATCAAATTATATAGAAGTACAATGAATTTATTAATCACTGAAATGGCTTTGTTCAGCATTTACCAATGTATTCAATTATAGCTCTAATCACTTGAGTAGAAACTTGGAGGAAATTTAATCAAACAAGGAATTTTAGAAATAAAAGGAACTCAAATTTCATGCTTATTTACAGTAACTTCCCATCTTATGATATCGAAATATATATATATATATATATATATATATATATAATTGCGTTTATTGACAGGTAGTTGAATCTGAAAGATTGAATCTCAAACGAAAATTGGTACATTTGAGTGATACCAATTCAACAACATGAAACAAATTTAGGGCCAAAGATTAGTTTCCCTACATTATAATGCCGTCTTGTTTATTGGTTGTACAAACTTTTACTCACGGATCTGAATTAGAGAAAAAAATTTCAGAGTGAAAAGTAATTGACAAACCCACATATAAGTTAACTTACGGTTTTCTTAGTTGCAAAATAGCATAGAGGACCCTGAGGGTAAAGAGGTTCAAGTTTTTAATGTTTATAAACTGCTACAAGTGAAGAATGTGTCGAAAATCTAAGCAATATTAGATGAGTAAAGGGCGATGCTAACATAATTGCTAAAATAATTTTTGGGCACTTTTACTGTCAATTTAGACTAATAAACCATCGTTTCATTCCTCAGAAGTCAAATTACTAAACGAATACTTGACTGCGTTGAATTCCTTTTATAGGAAATTTTAATGGGGACTTAACTTTTCCATAATACTATACATTGATACTGGTGACAAAATATTCTGCTTTCTATATGGTCATGTCAAGTGACAAATGAATCAGTGACAGAGGAATCTTTGTTTTAGAAATCTACTAAATCAAACAAAATCGACTCTAAAACATGCAGTTTGTCTTATATAAGCAGCAACCGTTAATGTCTATACTTATTTCGCAATCCTGAAGCTGCGGAGACTGCGCACCTCCATTAGATGAAGATTCCAAGAATGCCTCATCGACATTTAAATATTGAGTGATGCTTTTAATATGATCCTAATTTAATACACTCAATAGCAGCTAACAGATCCTTGAACCACGTTAAATTCGGTCATAAAAGTGAAAATAAAGTACATCCTCGTTTATTTCTACGATCATAAAATTCAATTTGTTCTTAAGTACACCCAAACAATTGATAATTTAGCGCATGCAGCCTTACAGAAGAGAGTTTGTTTGTACGACATAATAAACCACTAAATCGTCAATCATTATGGTGAATCAAATTTTTACAAAAAGAAATCGTAACCATCAAATCGTAACCTTCAATCAACAATGTTCATCTCATCTGACTCTATGAGACTACTTTACCTAAAGCCAATAATCCCTATAAAACGATTTCAATGTTATGCCATAGATAACATATAAAGGGTTGTAATATTGATGACCGCAATGTTAAGGCAATGATAAAGAACAAATCTTAGATTGAGGATTTTCTCCATTTGTAAATCACGCAGAATACATAGATCTTATGTCAGTTCAAAAACAGGTTTCATCACCAAATAGAATACGTCCTCGTTATGCTCGGAAGTCAATCCCGTCATTTGCGGGAATCACCTATTTTGTGCACTTGTTACGAAATGTACTATTCTGAAACTAAAGAAATATCATTCTTCATTCGTTACAAAACAATCTAAATACATCTCGAGAAAGAGAATTGAATGACCATAGTCGTGTTCACTTTTCCTCTGGAATTGTGAATGCTACACACCTAATTAGAAATTACTTCCTCCACTGCCCCTGGTGCATAATATATATTAATTCTTCAGTATGAGACCGTGAACCTAAATTAAGTAGAAATCGTAAAGTTTCCAACACGCACCAGCCAAGAACGTTAAATGTCATTAATAAATCCATGCACCGATAAAGGTACAAGCGCTCGTTCGGAAAGCATTCGACTACCAAAGCTCCGTTATCTGAATCTCGGAGCACGGCAGTAGTAATCGCAGGTACTTACTATTCATGGAAGCTGGAAAACGGGGAACGCGAGTGTATCTTCGAATTTCCTTATTCGAAAGATCGTAAAATATGTATCGGCAAAGAGTTTAAAAAATGCAAAATCCAGAAGGAGATATGGTTTGAAAAAAGACAATTTTCCTGAAGGGAAGGAGCACCTCAGTTTTTGCATCTTGAATAAAATAGCAATTTTTTTGTGATAAAGTTCGTTACGTTCGGCGGGTAGAAGGGGATATTATCACGACGTCAAGTGCGCGGTCGAATTTTAATTCCGGTAGTGCTTCCAAGTAGATTATCATTATCGTCGCGTCCTTTATCAACGTAATTACTACTCCCGGAGCGAAATTAGTGAGCCCATCGATCCCATCCAACCAATATTCGGTCACTTCGCGTTTCAATTTCAAATTAACCCATTATTTTACGAGAGTTATTAGATTTATGCCGGCTGATGGTCCTTTCACGTGTATGTTACAATATATAGTCGATTAATGGAATACGCTGATGTTCTGCATTTCACTGAAAATTTTTCACGAAAAATTGCGACTCGCGTGAAATTTGCACTCCAATGGTTCAATATCAAGTGTGAATAAATGTACCAATATTTCTGTTATCGCGATGCAGGAAGCATTATTTAAATTTGACATAGGCAACCTTCGCGTTGAAAAATTGTATTTTACGCCGCCGTGTCAAAGCAAAACAGACAAATGCAAGTTTTGGAATAGCGGCAGAGAAAAAAGAATGAATAGATTGAATAATGAATGAAAAAATATTGAATAGCCGAATGTAGATAAACTGTCCCTTTTATCTGCTGTTATCGCTGAACGGCAACCGATTCGAAGTGGTAGCCAATATATGCTGTGTGTATTCCATGCTGACGAGTGCGATTTTCATGCAAATGTCGTTGTGATGCAACGAACGTATGATTTGCATATCGTTATTCCTCATGTGTCGAAAGTGTTTGTGGAATATCGCAAATCCTTTATCGAAATGTTTTGCGGATACCTTATCGATCATCTTATTTTTATGAAGACGATTATGCATATTAGTATATCCAGAATTATGACCGGGGTTCAAATTTGCGAATGAAAAACCGGTGCGTCAATCCGAAAGTTTGAAAATATGAAAATAAAATATTTGAAAGTATCCCAAGCTCCCGAAGACCTCCCGAGGATCAAAATCGAACATTTAGATGCCCTCAGGAGCTCCTCAGGACATCCAGGAACGGATTGTGTTGTTTGGGATAACATTCCAAAAAATAAATTATACCTATAGTGTTTATGTTGTATTGATTGTTCACTTGTTAATTAAGCATTGAAATTACTTGTTTGCAAAAGGCATAGAAAGTCTTCGAGCTTAGCTTTTTATATATTCTGCTTCGTAATTTCTGGACAATATGTGACATTAACCGCAATTACTATTTGTTTCAATTAATATAATTATGTTTCAAGGTCGCCTATTACAAATCTGGTTATATATTTTGAAAATTTAAAATGGCGAATGGAGAAAAATTATTTGAATTATGATAAAGTTGTCTGCCATATTGAACCGGCTAATTCAAATTTTCAAGATCTCATTTCAAATTGATAATCAGAGGCCCCCAACCTCCGAGGAATAAATGTCAAGCAAAATGGTTTGAATATGGAAAATTGTTTACCATATTGAACCCGACATTTTCAAGTTACAAAATCTGACGTGATCACTGACACAAAAACCCCTTATACACCAAGTTACAGTTAATTCTAACAATTTTGTTCCACGCATTTTGGAAACTTTCTCTAATAATAAAAGTTAAGTGGTTAAACCACATATTTAAAGTAATGTCTCTCATATTGAGATCACCTTAGTTTCTAAAAAAAAACATGTTTCAAATAATTGTGATTATTGTGTATTTACGATGAAATTGATTGATAGTACGAAGGAATTAGAATATATTACATAATAAGTTTTTGGCTTAAATTATTTTTATTTGATGGTAGCGAATAAATAATTAAAATATCGAAGAATGCACTGAAAAAGTGAAGAATCATATTTAATAAAACTTAATTATCCGATAAAGTTTAACGCTTAAATGACAAGAAAGACCGTCATTTTGACGGAAAACGTTTGTAAATCAAATATAAATAGTCACCAGTTTGGGCTGTAAAATTTCTACATTTTTCTTATTCTGAAAATAAGTACTATTTTTAATTGAACGTTTGATTGAATAAAAACAATACAGTACTTTTCCGTTGTAAGATGATTTTGATACGTGTTTCTTTCATAAAAATATTTTTAATGCCGTTTATATATCGTAAATTATTTATTTCCGAATAGAAAAATCTACAACGTGGAAAATATTATTACACATTTTTCAGTTACAAAAGAATCGCAACATTCCAAATGACCGCGTTACTGAAAAGGCTACAACATCCCTTTTATATGAAATTTAAACAACTACATCTGAAATTTGCCATAAATGACTGAAACAAATTATAAGCAGATATGACAAACTTCAAATACTGTCATTTAAATTTCAGTTACATTTGACAGATTAGTTAACCTCAAATTTTAATTCAAGATAGCTAACCATCCCTAAAAATTGGTAAATTAAATGTCATTCCATGTCAACGCAGCCACTTTTAAAATCGATCACTATCAATTTCGTTGGTGATTTCTTTACAGCCGCATCTCGGTGAAATAAATGTCAATTTTTTTTTAGATTTTCAAAATCACTCAGTAACGAGTCAGAATTTTTCGAAATTTTGGATTATTAAAAAACTGAAAATTTTGGAATGTCCATAACTCGATTGCTATTTATCGAACAGTAACAAATAAAATATTGAATTGTTCATCTTGATATGTACTTTTATAAAGGTGTAATTAAAATTTAGTTGCGATTTGTTTACATACTTTCTTTCATGTTTTAATAAATTTACGAATTTTGTCAATGGGGCATTTTTTATTTCTTTTTACTAACTTCACAAAAAAGCTATTAAAAATAACGAACAATTTGCGGATCGTACAAAATAGCAAGTAACTTTGTTAATTTCTTCAGAATTTTATATTTTTACGATAAAAATGCAGAAAATTGATTAACTTTATTGTTCAAATCATCATTTTTTGGGATTATGAAAAGAATGTTATGAGACTATTTAAAGCCGGGAACTTCAATAAGAAAGATGACTTAGTTGGCATAATTCTTAAACCCTCCAATAACACAACTTTGTTTACACAACAGGTTGTTTCAAATTAAATTTCCAAGATTTGCATAATTAATTAAAAGATGCCTATCTATTTAAATAATGTTAAATTTAAAAAAAAAAACAGAAATAAATGTAATAAAATAAAATGTATTATATACTTCCTAATTTTAGAATTTTTGTGAATGCGATGGCAATATAAACTTGAAAAAACGCGTCTGAAAATTACAATATGCATCAATATTTTCAGTAGGCCAGAAGGCTCACTATTAATTCAAAATTCAAAATGGTGAATTCAATATGACGGGTGAAATATTAAAATTGCATCGAGTTTATATTAAACTTGTTTCTCGGCTTTTGTGCGTAATTGAATACAAATTTAGAATTAAATTTTAAAATTGAAGATGGCAAATCCAATATCGGGGACTTAAGTTTTAAAATCTAAATGAATCTACTTATATAATATTTTATAGACAGGGGTTACGAAGAAAATATTACACATAAAGGAAGAGATTTAAATGCCGTAATTGATGCCAACATTTACCTTTCGGTTACTTTTATGAAACCTACTCATGCGCTTCACCAAATGCATTTAACATTTTTAAATTTTCAAAATCTTTTTAAATTTTTTAAATGATCTTAAGTTTGAATACCTAAAAGGGTACTAATTCTAGTGATTAACATACAGTTCAGTAGTAAAAATGCAAAATTGCTCAAATTTAACTGGATCAATTGGAAGTTGCACATAAATTGTGATTAAAATTGTTTTAATATAGTAAAGTAAACAGTCATTACGTTTTAAAAATTTAGTTAACACAACAGGATTTTGGTAACCACTCCGAGCAATCTTACTATCATTTTTTGGTTTTGGCTCGTCCACTATTATTGCCATTATTTTTCCTTTCTGCAAACAAGGCTTTTTTTGTCAGAGCGAACTTCAACAAGTCTTACAAAATAGGTATTAAGTAAACAACATTCAAAAATTTCAATCCAAGTGTGTAATGGACTTATTCCTCGATACTTCTCATATTTTAATTTGACATTTCTGAAAAAATGGAGACCTACAAGTTGTATGAATTTAATGGAAAAGTTGACAAATAAAATAACAAAAAATAGGAGTTTATTGTACGATCAGGATCGAAATTGTCGCATCATAAAATGTTGACAATTTCATCGTAAAGTGCATGATGCACCGGTCACACGTTTCCGTGTTATACAGTTCAATTATAAAAATTGACAAAAACGGGTAAACCTGCCATTAGTAGATATTCTATAGAAAACCTTTCCGCATTAAATAATTAAAAATAGTTTGGTACGTCCTTTTGACAGCGTGAAAGCCGCTTTAAAAACTTACTCTGTTATTAAAATTAATTTAAAACATCAGTAAACATTCGAATTAATAATGTAATTAGAATTTTAATGCTTTTTACTTTGCCGTCAACAGAAAAACCAGAAACACAATGGAGCAACTGTTCTAAATAAAACTGAAATTGAGAAGGAAACAAATGAAGCAAAAGTACGAACTTAATTCGAGCCTATACCATAAAATAAGATAAGAATTGTTATTGATCAGTAAATCGATTGGTAAAAACTAGTTTCATTATCTGTGAATGCAGTGGTTAGTTTTTTATTTAAAAGTTACGAAATCAAATTTCGGAAAGTAGCTGGAGTGTGCACAGTTTAAATGTTGAAATGATATTCATACATTTTTAATATAGTTAATATTTAAATATATACTTTACTATGCAATCTTATACATTTTTAATTGCTTTATCGGACATATTTGATTTGATGAATAGAATTTGGAAATTTCAAAAAATGAGGACATTGCTACTGACCTGTAAGTCTCTAATTGCGTCTTTCAACTGATCCTCTGTCCTCAGATTTCCAGTCTCTGGATTACTCTGGGGTAGGTAACCAAACTTCATGAGATAGTTTTGCTGCAACAAAAAGAGAACCACAACATTATTAAAGCACTAATTACTAATTAAAGGGTTTATTATGCTATGGAATTCTGATATTTCGTGCGGTGCCAGAAATAGTTTTAGAATTGTATCATAAAGCTATAAATTGTTCGGATATTTCGTATAGTAAACACGATAGGTTTTAATGTGTTTAAGAAAAATAACCTCTCCTGTTCAAATTATTGCCAAATACTTTTTTTTATCAGATTGTATTATAACACAGTTAAAAAATAGGAGCAATATTGACAAGTAATGCGCAATAAATATTTGCTGTTCTCGATCGAGTATTCGGTTTACCGTCGGCATAGAAAACATAATTTGTTAGCTGCTCACCTTAAAACTGCTATATATTATATCTTATCAACATTGTGTTTGATCTTTTTAGCTTTATGGGTAAGATTCTTTCAATTTGGACGAGTTTTTATTTCAAAATCACATATGACGACGCTGTTCGAGTGTAAAAGAGAATAGTTAAGTTTGAAAGCCGGAGGAAAGCCACATTCAATTTTAATCTTGTCAACTTTTCACCTTAAGTAAAAGACGTTATGTATAATAATAGTTTTTTCGGTACTACAGCCGTAAAATCCGATTTTTCGGCCTACTTTTAGTCCGCAAATGAAATTGTATGGATCACGTGTAACATGAATCTGCGCTGTCACACACGTAACCCATACGGACTAAATGCAGTCCGCAAAATCGAATTTTTACAGCTTTCAGTACCGAAAAATAATGTTCGACAATTTCCGCAATTTTTGTTAATTCTTTGGGCTCCACGTTGTAAGCAATGGTCCAGAAAACTTGCTACATTTTCTATATTACAATACGTTTATAAATACTATTAACATATTTTAACGCTTTTATAGATAGTTTTATAAATATATCGGAACTCAACAAAATCAATCCCTGCATTTAATTTCAATGAACATATATGTCATATTCTTCAAAAGGTATTAACCTATAATTTAAAAAATTCAATAATAAATCTATTTGTACTATTGAATAACTTTA
This sequence comes from Trichopria drosophilae, assembly GCA_030407085.1. Lineage (NCBI taxonomy): Eukaryota > Metazoa > Arthropoda > Insecta > Hymenoptera > Diapriidae > Trichopria > Trichopria drosophilae. The sequence continues at coordinate 84,419,702 of CM059585.1, read as the reverse complement.
CAGCGAAACGTCAGAATCTCAAATGCAAATATTAAACTCTTTTTTTCAGGGGAAATAGCGCAAAAAAGTTTCCCTGGCGTCTCTCGTGTCTAGACAAGACGACGAGAAATCCCACTTCAGGCCTTCGCCACTGCGCCGGAGAGAGCCACAAGAAGAAAATTAAAAAGCCATTCACAGCGGAGCATGAACTTCAAACAACCTAAAGTTAGTAATTAAAAAAAAGTGCGACGGTGGTGGCTTGGATTATTCATTCATTGTAAGTCTTCTCAGCAACCTCGCAGCGAACATCACGTATGAGGAAGAAGAGGAAACGCAAATAAAAAAAAAGCACGAATACGTGTTCGCGCTGAGGACTATTTTAGTGGCGGATCTAAAATATCCTTTGCTTTGCAAGAAAATAATCGGTTGCAATGAACTTGTGTCATCTTCACTTCAATTTTGAACAACTTGAAAAATTAGTTTCGGCTGGAAATTTAATGTAGGAACGGATGTTACTTTTAAAATCAGTGCACGAACTCTCGGGGCTAAGTTTACTTCCGCAAAATTTGAACTGTGTCAGAACGATAAACGATGTAAGTTTTGGATAAGTTAAGCTTAAAGCGGATATTCATTTTTCTTGTGTCTACGTTGGCCAACAATAAAATTTTAACGAAAAAATTATTTCTACTACGTACATTGTAGGAAACTATTAATACAAATTTGAGTACGTATTTTTACATAAATTTACAACATTCTTTTATGAACAAAGTCGAATGCTAATTTAAGATACCATCCAATAATTAAAAAATGTTACGTAAATATTACGCATACGAAATGCCGTGCTGACATTTTCCTTAGCATATATGTACGTAAAGGTAACCTTTTTCTATAACGGGATTAATAGAGTGCTGCGAGCGTCAAGATCACTCCTAGCGGCGCCTAAGGAACCAACAACGCAATCAGGTAGACAGACCTCCTGGTACAAAACTAGTTACAATACAGTCCCGGTATAATTGCATCTCGCTATATTTGCATCCCAGCATATTTGTTCGCTTCCGTCCTATTATATTTGTCTGTCACCGCTCTCTTTTCCCCCCACCTTGCGGGCTTGGGCTTCAGGAAGGGCCTGCTATGACGTCACGAACTTAACGCGATTGAGGGGAGGGGCAGAAGCGCCGCTCCCCTTCTTTTGACAAATATAAGGAGACTGGAGGGGAAGGCGAGGAACCGAGCGGACAAATATACCGGGACTCTACTGTACATCGTAGATTATACTCATTATTATATTTATAGTAGTCAGAACAATAAGAAATTTAACAAACTTTTTTGTACAATTCCGCTTTGACTCATTATTGTCTATACTCAATACTATTTTTGTATACATATTGCTTTATCAATAAAATAAGGTTATTGATGCAATTTGCATTGTGATAAACATCAGATTCTAAATGAACATTTGATAACTTTAAATAACAATCATTCCAAAACGTAATATGAAACGTAATCTTATTACATGGTAATTGCTATTTGCAGAATTATTGCGAGAAACATTGGAGCCACTCTGTTTGGTGAACGAAAGCACGTGCAAATGTACGCGAGTATTAAGTTGCGACGGTGCGTGATATTTCCCCATAACGGATTCGCTCACCCGTGCTTGGCTTATCGATTATTCTAATTTTCTTGCGATTCGGCGGAAACAACTCACACCGTTGTCAAACACAGCGTCGATTTTTCGGCCAATGTCTACCTTTCATTCCGAACAATAGAATGTTGATTTAGTATTGTATGGTAATTAAAGTGATATTTGGATGGTCCGAGAATTGCAAAAGTCAACGAAATATTGATGAGAATATAATAACTGATCAATTTAAAAGCTTAAGGTCTATAAAGTTTGGAAATTACGGTATTTGCACCTTTTTAGAAAAAGTTACCATTGTCTGATTTCGAAATCGTTTAGATTCCAAAATAACCGATTTTTATACATTAAATAAAAAAGGATTTTTGAAATCTAACTTTTCCTGTGCTCATACGAAACAAGATACTCGAAAATCAAATAAACGTTGATATTGGTGATATAATAAAAGTATGAGTGTTCTTGTAGAGCAGGATAATACCATGAACAATACTCTACTTTCCGATATCTGTGGCACTACGACTATACAACAAACCATTTTCAAACATACGATGTCACATCACAGAAATTCAACATACGACAGTTCAACATACGACAGTTCAACATACGACAGGTCAACATACGACTTTTCAGCGTTCAATCAATTCAACACAAACATTTCATCACATGATCATTTCAACAAGAACCAATGCATTTAAATAAAATAACAGAAAATAACCATTATACATTCAAAATAATACAACAATCCAACCTAACCTAACTTAACCTAACCTAACCTAACCTAACTTAACCTAACCTAACCCAACCTAACCGTATAGCCTAATCTAACCTAACTTAATCTATTTTGTTAAAATGTTTAATATGTTATGTTGAAATGGTCATTTGTTGAACAATTTTATTATGAAATAATGAATAGATGTAACGTGGGTCGGATTCTAACAAATTAAAGTCGGTTTATGCCCCACCAATGAGAAATCTATAGTTTCCCCCTCTCGGTCGACTCGCGTGCATTCCCGAGGAGGAACTTATATCAATCGCTACGATCAATCAATTTTTAATCTTACTTGAAAGGATTGTTTTTTTATCATCAGACGAATAAAGCAGAATTCCCTTATTGAAAAAATTATTGTTTAAGATAATGTTTCTATGTTGGAATGTTTATGATAAAGTTACATGGTGGTGAAAACATACTTGTGTTGAAAAGTTATGTGTTGAATAGTCGCGTCACCGATATCAGTTGTTTGAGTTCTTAATTTCCGTACTACATTATATTAGTTACAAAAGGCACATAAGGCTTATCTTGAACAGAAAAAAAATATCATTAAGAGCTCTTAAAAATGTCTCAACCGGTTGAAGATGTATTAAATCCCAGATAGCCGAATAAAAAATAGTCCAGAATGTTCTCATAATGTGTTCTATAAGAGGTCGGGATGCGACAAATTATGAGGTTTTTCTGAGCTTGAGGTCGTAATGGTCTCGTAATGATATCAGTTCTGAAAAACCTCAACATTTGACGCATCTGACCTCTTGTAGCACACATTATGAGATCATTCTAAACTATTTAACATTCTGCTATTTGGGATACTACTCAGAAAGAGCTCTCAAAGTAATCATTAAAAACTTATGCGTCGCCTGTAATCCATTAAGTCCCAGAGATGCAAGTTTTATTATTGATTTTCGCTCTTAATAGGAAACGGATTAATATTAACTTGAAACTGACGTAGTCTACTATTTTCGAGTACACTCTTTCCATTAGCTTAGGCAAAATTGCATTTAAAATGTATCCTAAAACCAAAATGGCGATTTTTAATTGAACAAAAAAAAAACATACAAAATTTGAAATATCCTTTTTCTTATAAATAAATTTTATATGAAATATCTAATGGAAATAATTCCGGATTTCAACTAAAAGTGTCAAATTTTTCAAGAATTTTTGTTATGCATCTAGAAACATCCTAACCTCCAAAAAATGTCATTATGGTCACTGATATAAATAAAAGAATTTTAAAAGGATCTCTGTTATGACATTCATTTTACTAAACAAACGTTTTAAAATAAATTCAAAAAATAAACCAGAGACGTCTTATCCGCGGTCGGTACGTCGTGGGTCTTATCTCGGATAAAAAGGGGATAAGCCTCGCGTCGTACTCGCTAAGGCACAGACCGCCGAATCTGCTGGGGGTACCGATATTGGGGTAGGGGGGACTGGCTCTGGGTGGGGTGTTGTGTATGTATCTGCTAATAGTTCTGTAATGTCCTTTGTCCTTTTTTTTTTTTAAATGAATTCATAATTTGGAAAAAACTGAGTATTTATCTTTGGTTTCTACAAAAATATGTTAAAAAAACACATTTTTCTGTGTCATTTGTTTTTTAATTTAATTTTTCATGTAAATACCTCGATTTATGATGGGACAAGTACATAAATAGTGTATACAATATTTGAAGTTAAAGGATATACAGGTAGGCATTTTTTACTTCACTTTGAAATATCCAAAATGGCGGCTTATTTCAATACGTCATTCTCAAACAAATGGAAGCTGAACTATCTATCTTTTAAGTTATTTTTTTTGTATGCTAATCATTAATTTGAAATAAAAATTTCGTAATTCAAAATAGCTGACCCAATATGGCGGACATGAATGAGAAACTTTGGAAGTCATTACTCGACATGTGGAAAACTTTGTAACTGTACGTTTCCGAGGTTGCTGATTAGGAATAATTTATTGTTGCTGAATAGGAGGTTGACTACAAATGTCTGCCAAAGTTTAGTCAATCCATGTCCGCCATATTGGGCCAGACATTTTGAATTTCGTAATATGGCTACAGGTTTGTGATCTGAATACTTTTGAAAGGGGGAAACCGTAAAATCGTTCAAACAACCTTTCCGTTTCACGGCAGTAACATTTTTTTCGTGCAATAACACCTTGACACATTATTTCCACAGAATTTGTACAAACTATTTATTATCTGTAATTTAAAAATTTGACTCATGTCTTGCGGACGTAGATGGCCATTTTTAAGAACACCGGATATTTCGGTTCATTCTGTTTATTCCGAGCAAGATATTAAAGAAATGTAAGAATGTATATTTTATCTTTTTGTTTATCGTTTTCAAGAAACCGAATGTCAGGAATTAGTAATAATTACAAACTAAAAATCTCTACTGAATATACCATTTGAAGTCGTTTTTAGTTTCAACAATGTCCATCTACGGATGGACAAACTCACCGTTACTACTAAATAATATACATACTATATTTGTCATATGGAGTAGCATTATCAATTATTAAATGACATACATTTTGAAGAATTACTGCTATTATACCATTTTTCGACATATTCAAAGATGTCATCTTAGTACCAAAAAAAAAAACTTTTTGAGCAAGTCTTCAAAAGAATTGAATCTTGCTCTAATAACTAAAACGACTACAAATGATCTTTCGAATACTCATTCTCTTTTATCAGTGATACTGTACCATTTGTCAAATGTTGACTTTTCATGTCAATGAACCAATTTCAAATGTTTCATCAAATATTTGTTCATTGGGAATCAGCGCATTGCGTAGATTCGAGTCGGAGATTAATACAATCTCCATCCGAGTATGTGAAATTGCTTTTCAATATTTTATTAGTCATTAAAATATAGTGGTTCTGGTATTTTCCCGAATTAGCCATTTCATATCATAGTTTATATTTATTAAATTCGGTATGCGAATAACAGGAGGCGTGAAAATGTAACTTTCATAATATTTCGTTTTAAGAATATTACTATGCTGTACCCATTTTTATTCAGACTCCATCCTTATATCCGTTACTTTCCAGTCATTTAAGGGTATGGAATTTTAATACGTAGCCTCGTGATTAAAACACTAAACAGTCGACAATTTCATTAAATTATCTGCTAAAATCAACAATGAATTTATCATCTTCATATTTTTGTGGTGTAGTTGTACAACATCATATATTACATTTATCATATTACCTTATAGTTTTTCGCCGATTATCACCTAATGTCGACGTTTCAAACCGTAAAGAACTCAAAAATGTAATAAAAACTAAGGGCTGACATGTGCTGGGATCGAAGTTTTGAAAATGATCAGTTTTTTTCTATAATCAATTAAATATCTGGAGCTATCAAATCCCGTTATCTATGAATCTATCAATCTATGAGTACTCGAGCCAAAGGCCGCAGGGTTGAAGTCACTAGTTTTTTATTTGAATCACTAAAAAAAATATCTAAATGTTTTCAATTCATATTGATTAAGTTGTACTGAAAACTAAATTAACATTATTTATTTAAAGATCTATAAGTATGGGTGTTAAAAAACTTGTTATATAGTCAACTTATGCAGGAAAATTATTAGTGCGGTGATGTAGGAAAAAAAGTATCTCCGCATTCTATAACGAAAATAACGAGTGACCCAACAAAATTCCCTTTAATTCCGTGATTACGGTTCGTACCTCATAAAATTGGAAAGGCTATACGTAGATAGGAACGAGAACGAGTACTCAAATACCAGGATTATTAGCGGAGTCTCGTCGAGTTGGCAAACGACGATTTTCCCGAATTGACTTTTTTACATTCTACCACGGTTTTCAATGTAAATACGTTGGTATCCAATCTAGATCGAGATTAGCGTATAAAAATGGTTTCCAAGTATCTTATTTCAGATGAAAATTAATTTCCATCATACTTAATATATAGATTATAATCTTAAATAAAATATAATTTCCGTACATAAAGTTTACGTCTGGACTAAACATTGCTTGTAGTAAATAAAACTGAAAAAAATATTTCGGTCCAAATTCGTATTCACTAAAATTATTTCTTTCGCGATCTTTTAATTGATCTTTTAATTAGTGAAAAATTAATTAGTAGTCAGTGAAAAGTAGGTCACTAACAGTAGCTGCATCCTCAGTGGATATCAGTGGCTATTTACTGAATACTGACTAGTAACTTTGAGCGGGTAACTAATTCTAATATTTTTTTTGTGAACACGTCGACTAATTCTAAAAATGACTAATTCTTTAGTAAAACTGATCTAATTCATTAAAGTAATAAGATAATAAAAAATGCAATGACTAATTTGAAAATAGTGGAACTTTGCTGTTGATTTAATAGTTTTATACTCTTTATTAGTAAAAACCATTACTAATTCAATTATCTACCACCTGGATTATTAGTTTTTGACTAATTATATATGAACACATATGTTTTGTATACAAATGAATATTTGAATTTGAACGTAATTGGTCCAGTTTTTTCATCTGCATTGCCTCTCGAGCACTTGACGTGACAAATTACGTGCTCAAGCAAATTGCCACAACTATCGCCTTCGGAAACTTGGCTGATTGTGTCTTGGCAAGGAAGGCGACCGCGAACTTTCTTCGAAAGCTTTATTCGACCAAGAATAGAGGAACGTGACATCCGTTACTATGTAATGGATAAATCGTGTTTGATGGCGCGACATCGCGAACTCATCAAACACGTTTCTCCCGAAGATTTCGAATACTTCTGAGAACAGTACTTCGCCCTGCGTCAAAATCACATTTACCGGAAATCGAGTCTACTGGCACTAAAATGGGAAACTTGATGAAGCGTACGATAGAAACTAATGTACCTATTTATCTCCGTTAGGGGTAAGAATGTCAATGGTTGACATTGAAAAAAAACACATGACAAATCAAAATATATTGTAGTTGTAACAAGCAATGATAGATAGTGGATGAATCACGGGTTCAGATAGAATGACACAATTACATTTAACTGTCATCAGTTATAAAAGATAAAACATTTTAGCTGATACAAAATAATATAAAGAATAAAAACACTTCTGATTCATTTCTTCTGCCGTGCGAACATATTAAAAACAAGAGTCATATACAGTTTCATCTTCCTTTGTATGCTCTTCTATTAAATAGAGGAAAACGTTATGTGTACAAAAATTTGAGTTAATTCCTAGCGCCGTTTGGAATTTTGCCAATCAGATTACAGATTCCCAATCAGCAACTTGAAAAACCCCGGAGTAATAAGTTTCAAGAGAATCCAGTTGATTTTACAAAATTCGTCCACCATATTGCAGCCGCCATTTTGAAATTAAAAAACTAGATATTAGATTCGTATTCATCGACCTTGAAAACCCCACGAGTAGTAAGTTTTAAGAGAATCCAGTTGGTTTTACAAAATTCGCCCACCATATTGGAGCCGCCATTTTAAATTTCGAAAACTAGATATCACATTCGTCATCTGCGACCCTGAAAATATAAGAAACCATTGTCTAAGGTACGCATTAGTAATGAAATTATTGCTCCAGTAGCAATTCAAAATACCCATTTATAAACTGTTTACCGGAAGCAGAAAGTAATCTTATATATTTTTAAAATATTTTCTCGTTTGTATTACTATCCTCAGAATGCTATGAGAAGTATTTAGTTGAAATTTAATTTTAAAATTTTGAGAAATGGCCGAATTACAGCCAAATAAATTCAGTGGCCAACTGAACTCCCACAAGTCCGATTGTTCGATCCGGCGCCTCAACTATGGGGGCAAGTTTGGTCCCGACCAGGCTGCAATTTATACAAAATGAATATTGTATGTATCCGAAATACCTCAAATTGTGAAATTTGTGTTTCATCAATGCGTTTGCTGTATGTTAGATGATTTTAAATTATGTGTGTTTGGTTTTTTATGTGTTAATGTAATAATGAATAATTTGAATATGTTAATAATGAAAATAGTTATTAATCATAATAATAATTAATATTGCGAGAAAATTATGAAATAAGGTAATCATTTACACGCATGCTAATAGTTTGAATAATTAAGTATAAAGTAGAAATTATATCTAAGATCTATTGTAACATCAATAATTGATAGTTAATACCAATTCTTAATCGTGATGTGAATTTGCGAATCCTTGGATTTCGCAAAGGGGGGAGAAATGTTGCATACATAATTGTCATAATTTAAGTAACGGTACTGGGCGTAGGTTTTTTCCACTAACTGTGGTTTTTTCCCTACGCCTTTGCACACCCGAATGGGAGTACCTAATTTGTGGACGGGGACCTAATAGATATACATTTGTAAAGGTCCTAAACTGGCGACGATATGAATTATTAAGCTGTTGTAGAAATAGTTTAAAGTCAATTCGTTAAATGTAAAGAATAAATATAATGCGTGTTGATTATGAGGTATGGAATGAAGCTTTATGTGGCCATTGTCTCACTTCTAAATGGACAGTAGCTCTTAGGTTTCGAGCACGTGGATTTGAAGTCGCGCTTCGAATTTTGGTCAGTGCTGGCCTTTGAGTGAACAAGAAGTTTAGAGGTTCGTAGCATGGCATTTTGATTTGGTTTAAACTTATGAGAACTCGCTGTGGAGTTCACAAGTTTGGATTGCGGACAATGTCCGATTTGCCACTGTATCGCCTCTAAATGGATAGTAGCCAGTTGGTTTCGAGTACGTGGAACGGAGTCGCGCTCTGTCTTTGGTCAGTGCTGGCCCTCGGGTGAACAAGAAGTTTGGAGGTTCGTAAGGTGGGACGTTTTATGAAAACCAAAATTCAAATACCCGTCGATAAAGCGAATTCCTATTATTCGAAATGGAGCGTCCTTAGCGATGAAAAGTGTGTTAGCAACGGTGATCGCCTTTTTTGTTTAGAGCAGAATCTAGCCAGCCGGGAGAGAATCGACAACTCGAAAATTTCGCATCCGCATCTTAAGAGGTTATATCGTCGCCAATCTCGTCAAAAACAGTTTTGGGGAAATAAATTTATAGATTTTTGAAAACCCCACACCGCCGGAGTTTTATTTCGTCCCGTGTTGTTATATTTATTGGTGCCGTATTGTTAACGAATGGTGGAAGGGCTTTGAAATAAAAAGCGTGATTTGATCGGCCACAAACTAAAAATCAACTTTATTCCGATCAATCGGTGACGACCCGATCGCGACGCGAACTTCCTAACCCGTCCCGACGACGTCCCGAAAACGTTCTCTTTCAACCCGATCGTCACTTTTCCACATCTTAGTTCGATCTTTTAAACTCTCGAACATTTAAATAGACTACGACGTCATATTACACATCAATATCATACTATTCGAATTACAAATAATTGTATCGAGATCGTCACCATTTCGAAGGGCCTTTTACATAATTTACCTAACAGGCCTGCTTCATTTTGAGAGGTACCCCCATTCGGGTGTGCAATGGCATAGGGAAAACCACCTCTGTGGGAAAAAACCTACGCCGGGTACCGCAGTTGATAAAACATCGATTCCGTCCGTAGCATTCTCCCCCCTGTACGAAGTCCACGGACTCGTACACTTCACTAGAATCGATGTTTTCATAACCCATTCAAATCATCATCGAAGTTTTCACACGTCACGCATTTGCATTAACATCTTTCAACTCGCATTGTACTATCAGATAGTACCATCATCATAACTTAGCAACCAAGTACACTTGCTCATTCATTTCCAATTCTCTAATATTATTCCATTCGATACCATCAATATAGCTTCCAATTAGATTTCCATAAATTCAAACTCATCACATCATGTGACATTTCACATATGAAATATACACCGTTCTGTCGTGATCATCAGTATTTGTGTCCAAAGTCAGTAAAAAAGGTAAAGCAGGTAGATCCACTAACTACTACAATATTACTTAAATAATATCAAAAACAAAGGCAAACTTAGTGATCATAAAGCAAAGTCAGAAGAAGGCATATACCATGCCAAAGAATGTTCGCTATCACTGTATGAGGCTTACAGATGTATGTAAAAATACTCAAATACTACTCAAGGTCGTCAAAATACTACTCATATTCTATGAAACTACACTATGATAAACAAGTCGAGATTTTCATAGTAGCGTTGTAAGTCATTCAAGTCAGTCTTATAACGAAGATGTACATTCTCACAAGACCTCGTACTTCATACCGTATTACTGCTCCCCCCGCTAAGGGAACATCATTTATTTATTTATTTATTTATTTGGATCAACGGCACCTCATTGTGCCTTGTACAAAATTAATAACAATGCAATGATGGCATCACAAAATACACATTTGAAACTTATAAACAATAAAAAATTTATATAAGAATAAAGAAAAATAATCAACAATTTAATTTGGTATAATTGCAAACATATGTGCGAAACGCTGGTAGACGCCTTTGAAGTACATTCTGCGGTAATAGGTTCCATGCATGCTTAAGTCTAGGTACCGGAGAGTAATAACTATAGTTATAACGGTTAACATCTTCGCGTATTGGCCTGATATTTCGTAGGAGATGTGGAACATTCCTAAACGTAAATATTCCTGAAATTTCTCTACCGACTATTATCCGGTTTATTATTTTATACATAAATAAGAGATCGTGAAAATTGTGTACCGACTTAATAGAACGAAGATTAAGGCGCATACCTGGACCGGAGTAATCATGATCGAATAAGTGCATTGGACTCCCCACTTTCCGCATGGCATATCTAATAAATCGGTGTTGCACCGATTCTAACTCACTGCAATCAACATCAGTATATGGGGTCCAGATAGTTGAACAATATGTCATGTGGGGAAGTACTAATGTGTGATACAAATACAAGATTGTTTTAATATTCTTAAAACTCTTAGTACTTCTGATAAGGAATCCAAGCATCCGATAAGCTTTGGAATTAACACCATGTAGATGGTTCTTAAAACTAAAAGAGCTATCGAAAACCACTCCGTAATCCTTCAATGTAGACACTGATTTCAAATTATATCCACTAATCGAATATGATAATGCTAAGGGGTAACGAATTCTATGAAACGAAATATATTTACATTTATCTAAATTTAGTGACATTTTATTGTCCATAGACCAAATAACTAAGGCATCCAAGTCCCTCTGTAAGTTGATAGCATCTTGCAGACTTTGGACAGCAGTAAAAATTTTTACGTCATCAGCATAAATTAATATGCGACTGAATTTTACCGCGTTAGTAATATCGTTTATGAACAAAATAAAAAGGACATTGACAAATTTCGCACACAGCAACCACACACCTATGCAATCAGTACGGACACATTGCACCATGACCATGTAAAAATCACCACATCTTCAGCATTCAACTATAAGAATTATTTATTTACAAGTTGCAGCTGTAATTATAAACATGATAGTATAAACTAAACTGAAGTGAATTTAATTAAGTAAATCAAATAAAGTCCTGGTAATTCATAAAATTGGCTGACATGCCTTAGCTTGCGCTTCTAAAATGTAACTGCTGCAGCTATCTTTTTTTCTAATGTTGTAATAAGAAAAGGTATGCAGTTAGAAAACGATTGCTAAATCAAGATACATTTTTGTGAAAGTTTATATCATTTTTATAGTGTCGCTTTTGGGTGGACATTAAATATTAAAATTGCAAAATAACTCTAACAGTTCACAACTTCTGAAATCGTTATCGAGATTGAAGATGTAGGGAACATATTGTTTGTTCGGTGACCTCAATTGTGCAGTTGTGATCATCCACCTTACATGGTATCTGCATCCGATAACATTACGTGGCGCCCGTGCACGTGCAGACACGTGACCAAACGATATCGGCATTCGTTGACCAAACACGGCCTAAGGTGCATCTGGGAAGTTTGTTTTCCCCTTCTATTGGCTAAATAGACATAGTATTACTATACAATATTTACGAACCAAAGTAAAATGGAAAAGTGGAACTGATAATCGTGCAGATAATGACGTATACTTCTTTGTGTTCCTTATTGAAGATTTTGAATTGATACTGTTCCTTTTACTCAAAATTATTTGTTAAATTAATTCTTTAAAATTGCCTAATTTTTTTTGACATTTTACAATTATGAAAAAACCATCTCAACATTGAAAGAAAGAATATAGCAAAACTTGCTAATAAGACTAAGGCTTCCAGTACATTCCTGTAAGTCTGTTGATATTTTAGCAAACCCAATGTAGATACAGATATTTCATATTCTTTATACAACCATTTTTTATTAAAATAGGAAGATATACTAAATAAGTGTAAACATTAACGGAAGTGTTACTGAAGGTTATTGTCTGAAGGTTGCTTTTCCTTTTTTGAAGGGTTATGTTTTCCTCATCCAAAGATCACCGAGTTTTAGTGCGAAAAACATGACGGAATACGTGTGATATTGATAATAATGTCTAAACATAAACTCCGCTAAGAAATGTCCAACATAAAATAACAAATGCTGACGCAGACTATAATTTATTACTAGAACAATTAGCACGAATTACGGACAATTTAAAAATGATTATTTTCTAGATAAGAAGATGGAGAAGATATCTTGAGTTAACAGATTTAAAATATTTAACTAATCACGAAAATCAATATTTAATGCATTCTTGATAGCCTTTAACCAAGACAAAGAATATGTTCAATATAATTCCAACATCTTTGAAGTTTCTATGGCAACTACTTTATTAGAAATATAATTACAGTTTCATTTATAGATATTCAATTTTCTGTCGATACAATCGTAAGTTCTGGAACGAATGCAACGTTGGTTTCCTTGATTTAAGATGCAGCCAAGAATCTTAAAGGAATGGAATATCCCTATATCTTTGTATAAGCGCAGTTCAAAATGTAAAATAATTCTATATTTTTAGCAAAAACTATTTATTTATTCACTAATATTCATATTTTTTCCGTTCAAGTGAGATCTTAAACTTGCCAATGCGTTTTCACACTTTCCAACAATTTCCAGAGATAGATAAATGTCTCCCTCTCTCAATCATTACGTTCATGGCCTTTTGTGGTGTGAGGAATTGGAAAAAGTCGAAGAGCAGAAATGTTGTGAATATGGTAACTGAGACATTAGTGTGGTACTGCGTTTTGCTAAAAAATCACTACTATCATTGACTTAACAGGTGCATTATCCTGTTTTATTGTATTCCTTTCTCTAGTGCTTCTGGTCTCCTAAAGTTCAATGCCGTACAAGAACTAAAAAATAGTGAGTATATCTATTAAAATAAATATAGAATACTGTATCTGAATCAGACTCCACGCTAGTGATCAGCAACTTCAATGATGAAGAATTATTTTTCATTGCGGTCTTGAAATAGCGACGAATTTAATTAGTCTAGTTCATACAAAATACAAAATATAAACTAGTGTTGGTGTGGTGCCTCGCTCGCTTCGCTCGCTCCGAAACTTCAACCCAGTGGAGAGCCGGCTATTCCTTAATAATCGTTCGTATACTAACAGCTTTCAATTATATTGTAAAATTGTATTGATATTTGGGGGTCCAATCATATTTAGGTCCAAGTGGCTTCGATAGATATGTTATAACAATATAGTGTTTCTTATATATGTATGAACATGAGCATTTTCAAAACTTCGACCCCGACAACAGGCCAGCCGAAGTATTAGTAAATAAAATTTGCAAAATACTTACTTCAAGCACTTGTATTGTAATAGACTATTCCATGCATATTACATGTTTACAGTGTTTTACTAATTACTGTCTGTATAATTATGATCTTATATATACAATACACATACATAATATTCGTCAAAGATATCTTGAAAGTGTCGAAAAGATCTATGACGGATATCTTTTAGATACTACAAGACATCTTTTAGATATATCGAAATAGTTATTTTCGTATCTAGTCGGCGTGATGGTCGTGCGGGCTAAGGCGTCAGTCTTAGTCTGCCCGAACTGAACGTCGCGAAGGGCCCGAGTTCGAATCCCCGTCCGTTCAATTTTCTCTGCTTATGTCCAGTGTGGAATAACCGGGGAACTATGCTGGGCGAAGGTACGAAATATGAGACCGCGCCGAAGCCCGTAGGCAGTTATCGGTACCGTCATCGTATTATCCGCGGTCGGTACGGTGGGTCTCAATCTCGGATAAAGATGGGATAAGCCCCGAGTCGTACTCCCTAAGGCACAGACCGCCGAATCTGCTAGTGGTACCGATATTGGGGTAGGGGGGACTGGCTCTGGGTGGGTGTTGTGCATGTATCTGCCAATAGTTCTGTAATGTACTGTCTGTTTCTGTCCTGTACCTTTCCACCCGAGAGCCGACCCGCAAATAGACATATTCGTCATTAACGCGGGGGAAAATAACCTGTCCTTTGTCCTTTTTTTAGTTATTTTCGTATCAAGGGCGTAAAAGAACTTATGCGCCCGTAGATGATCACCGCGCCCGAGGGGCTGGCGAAAACTACCCTTGGGGGTAGCGGGTCGAAACGTCGAAATTTGATGAAAATCTATAGGGTAATTTTTTTGCCGAGGTGACCAAATTCAATACTTCGTTCAGACCTAAGTTATGCCAAGACACGTATTTTAATAAAAAAATGTATGTCATTACGCTTATCCGTTCGCGAGTTATCGCGAGTTATCGCGAGTTATCGCGAGACAAAAAACGGGACGTATGGACGTACGTACGTACAAGATCACGGACACAAATTTTTGTATTATTGAATTGGGGTCCTTAGGGTCTGAAACGTCGACATTTGATGAAAAACTGTAGGGTAATTTTTATGCCCGAAGTGACCAAATTCAATACTTCGTTCAGACCTAAGGTCTGGGTCGAAGTAAATAACATCTAGTGTATTCCTCAGCAGATATTAAAAAATTTATAGATATGTTAATTTACTCGATCTTAGATATTTTAAACAGATCCAAGATGCGTAGAATGTGGTTAAATCACAGTTAAGGGTCGGGGAAATAACAATGCATACTAAGTAACGTCTATTCCCAATTTGTGAGATTTAATATAATATGAGGATTTCCAGCACTTTTAAAAAATCGACTTTTAAACAATTGACATTTTTTTAAGGTACCTTAATCAGCATTGTACTATTACATTTCTAGAGGATCAGAAAGTATTAAAAAAGTGAAGCCATCCATTTTTTATCAGAATTATTTTTGTAAATACAAAAAAAAACTTAATTAATAGCGTATAGAAAGCTCCACGGCCAATAAAACGTACCTAGTGAAGTATTTTTGTATTTAAATCAAGAATACGATAATAGAAATGTTTGCAAACAGTCCCTGGACAACTTTTCTTATGTAAGAATGAAAGGGCCTAACTTTCAGCACCACTATGGAGCAAGCTACTCCAATTGGGGCAAAATGTTAGTCTGGAAAACATAAACATTGATCATTGGTAAGAATTCTATTTTAAAGATGAAATGCCGATGAAATAGAGTATGTAAACACTAACTATTACTTAAAAGTTCTACTAAAACCACGTTGTGATGGTACCAACAACAAAATATTTTTTTCTTGTGTAATATTCTCAACATTTCCAAAAAAAGTTTTTCATTTCGAGTGGCCACAGTAAAATACAATTTTACAGAGAGATTCATACACATACCACATACATAAACCAAGTTCCATTTTCTTTCTCTTCACAAGAGGAATATTTTCCACTATGGTAGATTAAAAAATTACAAAAGTTACTTTTTTATATGGCTGAAGTATAAAAAAAGTTTCATTTTCTCAAAAATCTGGAACGCAAGTTCCTAGTTTCAGTAACTTATGTTCTGACGCAGGAACTCATTAAACCTACTAAATAGAGTCTCAAAAAATTATAATACGTCGATTTGAAATCAAGCGCAAGTTACTTTGTTAATTTCTTGATATCATATCAATAACACTGGGTATAAAAAAAAAGTCGATTCTTGTTTATCCTAAAATTCTAATGTTTATTTAATCTTTGGGTCTCAGTGAACAAAAAAAGAAGAGGTTACAAACCTCTTTTCATTCTGTCAGTTCCATACAAAAATTGAGATAAAAGTGCTAAAAGAACAGCTTTTTTAGCATTTTTTTAATCCTTATGTGTCAAAAATGCGACGTGATACAAATTTCTAGTAGAGCTTAAAAGAAACCTTAAAACATGAACTTTTCGACGAAAACTTAAAAAATCACTATTAATAATGGAGGACCTATAATCGCCGTTTTTGTAAATTTTAATAACTGGGCGTTATAATTTTATCTGTGGCAAATTTCAGAGGCAAATTTGGTATTGTATTTTTTATTAGTATTTTTCAAATACTATAGATCTAATGTAATAATACAATTGTTGTTAATAAAACTATATTCTTCTTAATGTTTACCTGTATCGAAAAATAAATTTTAGATTTTTAATCAGAGACCTCGTAATCCCTTGGGACAAAATTATAAAGAAATTCGAGTAAATTACAAATATTTCGGTCGCCATATTGGATCTGCCATTTTGAATTTTGAATAGTGATTAGCAACCTCAAAAATATTCGAGTAACAAGTTTGAAGCGAGTTCACGTAATATTTTTAATTTAGTCCGCCATATTGTTTCCGCCATTTTGAATTTCTTAAGTCTAACTTTCCATTCATCCTTAGCAACTACAAAAACCATAATGGGACCAGTTAAAAAAATTTGATCATGGAAAATCGTTTTCTCTCAGTACTTGTCACCACAGCTATTTTTTTTTTTTTTTTTTTTTTTTTTTGAGGTGCTTCATAAATTAATTCCCACTATTAATAGTGATTTTTCAATTTTTCGTTAAATAATTCATGTTTCAAGCTTTCATTTAAGCCCTACTAGAAATTTGTATCACGTCGCATTTTTCACACATAAGAATTCAAAAAATGCTACAAAGCAATTTTTTTCGCACTTTTATCGCGATTTGCATGGAACTGACCGAATGAAAAAAGGTTTGTAACCTCTTTTTTTGTTCACTGAGACCTAACGATTCAATAAGCATAAGAATTTTAAGATAAACAAGAATCGACTTTTTTTTGTTACCCAGTGTTACCCAGTGTTATCTTCTCTCAGTAACACAATAATACAAATCGATTCAACCTACATTTCTACGATTTTCCTGTGAGTATTTGGAATTTTAAAAATTCTCTGGAATTTTTCATATCTATCAAACTTTGCACGTGACTAGTCAGACATATATTTTATTCATCCCAGATGGATGAAATTGCTTGGAACCCGTTTCACTACTTCTTGTTTGCCCTAAAATAGAAACCATCTTGCCACCATTTCGAAGTCTCACTTTTCCGAGATTTTTCGTCATATTCAAGTGAGTTCTAAGGTACGATCAGCGAGTTCAAGAAGCAATAGAAAATTTCGTTTAACGGCAATTGCCGGGAACAAATATCAGCCTTTATCAATGAAGGAAAATGATATCCAACATTTTATTTCCCCCGTACCGAGAGTCTGTATCAGATGTAATAATTTTTCATTCACGATCCGTCGTTGACGGTGGAAGTGAATCGACACGAGCGAGATATTCCATCGTATTTCAATTCCATTTCCGTTCCCGCTTATAAATCGTTGCTGGATTTCAGTAGCGAGTTTTTCTTTTTTACCGAATTGTCGGTCGACGTCTAGTCTCCAGCGTGGTTTCCGTATCCGAGGGAGTCGCATCCGGCGCCGGAAGTGGAGTCGCGAACGCTAGTTCTCTTTTTGGAATGTCAATGACGGGGCCTCCATTGTCCCCTACCGCGATTTCCCCGTATCTACACGTGTGCGAGATGCACTTCGGAAGGAAAGGAGATAGAAAAGACGAACGTTAATGTCATACGGTCGGAGCGACGAATTAATGCCGACTTTATCCTACAACCAAGGGACAAACGTTTCCTTTTGCATAAAACAGTTTTTATTTTATTTTCAGTATTTTATTTCCTGCGTTATGGACAAAGAAATATTTTTCTATATACTATAGAATGAAGGGTTTTTATAAACTTCGGAAAAAATAGTTCGTCTGCTTTACGAAAAATTTGAAGATGTCCTTATGATAAGCAGCAGTAATGTCTATCGTTGAAGCGTAAAAGATTCAATCATTGTGCTAACCTGGTAGAGATGGTCACGATAATCTGCCCAGAATTATCCTAGATTTTGATGATCTGGCTAGAAACTAGCTCTATAATATTGTAGAAATCCTACTAAAAATGACATGAATTCTGAGGTAAATCTACCGAGACGCGAGACATTGAGACAGTAAATATAGTTTAACATGAGTGCGACAAGCTCCTACAACTTATCGACCTCGACTCGATTCGAGAATATCGAATACCTCTCGATCGAACGCCCAATATGGCGGCTTGCTCTCAGCTGATTCGTCTGCACATGATGTCGCGATTGTTTACAATGTTGCTGTAAAGATCACAGCTTCATTTCGAGAGAAAAATTGTTTACATTTACACCTGCTCATTTTGTCGAATCGATGGATCCTTACCTATAATACAAATTTAATATGATATTTTTAGTTTATAATTATTGCTTTATGTCACTCAAAATATATGTTAGTGGTTTATAGCGAGATTTAATCTAGAATTCGTGTATATTTCTACCCAGATTCTATCGAACAGTACAATAATGGCTAGTTCAACCAGCCAAATCACTACCAGGGTACTGATGATACACTTTGAGACAGACTTCCCATGTGAAAGTTTGACAACGTCAACCTTGTCGTAAGGTTATGTTCTGTGTGGATTATGAATAAGTACAGAATCTGTTTTGTAATACAGTTTGTCCTACATATCAGTAATTCCGTTCATTTTTAGTATTATACACAAAGCTCAATCTACGCTTCAGCGGTTTTTACTGAGTGTATATAAGAAAGTACTATTAACGATCTTGTAGGTCCTAACCTTCATACTAGGCATACATGTTGGTGAAGAATGCTTACTTATCGTGACAAATAGAAAACGCAACAATACTAGAAATGTTAACAATGTCATACGATGTTTGGTAAAAAAAGTAGTATGTGCTCTCCCTAGAAGACCGAGCAAATATCAGTGCTGAACTTCGTTATGGATTCTCCAGCACGTCAGCCATTGACGTAAACACTCTATAAGTGAAGAAATCGATATTTGAAAGTCGTCAAAGCACAATTACAGACGTCGCTAATGATATCGGCATCTTGGTTGACACTAATTGTGATCTCGATTTATTTTAAAGGGTCATAACTGATGAGAGATTTTGATGACATCGAGATCAAAATTCCAGAGGAGCCAAAAACAGCTCCATCAAATGTTAAAATTGGATTTGACAGGAAGGACACATTTTAGAGGGTGCTAACTACTCCAAACTTTCTCCAATTGGGTCTTAAAATGTTTCGGAGTGTTTGAACAATAAGAAAGGAAAACGAGATAAATTTGTAATTGTACTTCAGTAAAATAATCAAAACTTTACCTCTGTTATTAGAAAATCTTCATTCAGATCACATGACCGTTACTCGTATGGAAAACCGAAACTGCTTTCCATTTTCAAACGCCGTTCGCGAATCGAACCAAGTGAGTCTGAGAAGCTTTCAACAGAACCAAACCTTAGAGTCGCAAATCCGAAAGGACGGGAGCATGCCGAGCACGATTTCGCAACTTACATAATCCGGAAAGGAAATCTATTCGATTTGGGAAGCCTCTTCATAGCCCTCGTGACTGGTTTGCAGCGTCCTCTTCGAGCCTTGTAAGGGTGAGTACAATATTTACAAATTGAGACGTGAGACCGTTTTCGATGTAAAGTTTCGTATTGAATTAAGAAACGCTGAGAAGGCATTGTTGTCCTATAAAAAACATTACTACAAGAACTATTTTAGTTAATTTTTGTCTGCAGGTCTTAGAAATGAAATTGCTACTTCATATAATCATACTTTATTACTAAAATTTTCTAAGATAATGGTTTATAAAAGCTTATTATAACACAGGTCTGCTAATGGGGTAATCTAGTTGTAGGAAAATAGGTGGTCATATCCGAAGTAATTTGTTACGGATCCAAATCCGGGACCAGAATTGATCCACTGCTTCAGGATTTTCGGTTATGCACAAAAAATGCCGTTTTTACAAATTTGTTTGATGTGTTGTGAAGACACAAAATTTTGATCGGGTTTTCCATTGGTTGTATCATATTCTTCTAGAGTCGCTAGTTCAATTGCGATATTTTCTTACTACCAAGTTACGCCATTTTGAAATTACAATATATGTCATGACCATTTGCATTAAATACATTCAGTCAGATTTTTTTACTTGATATTTTCTCTTGAAAATTTGTACTGACGAGTGTTTGGCGTTACCGAATACAAATTTGAAGTGGAGACATTAAAATTTCGCAAATTGAAGGAGGCGGATTTAAAATGGCATATAACAAAGTTTTCACAAAACATTCACAATATTGTAACTCCTTAAAGTATATAAATGCTATATAATAATAAACGTTGTATTTAGACAGGTTTCATGACATTCAATTTGACCTTGCCTTCCAAGGACATTTCAAGGTGAATTTTGTTGACATGGATCTCGTATCTTCAAATTGGTGTATCTTGGTGAATGGTTAATGGTTATTGTTATGAATGGTTAAAATCGTATTAAAATCGGCAACTCTCGTATTAAAGAGAAAAAGTAGTACTACGTGATGAAACCAAAGGGAAAACCCCTAAAAATGTTGTGTTTTCTGTACATAACCTCAATGTAGCGAACAATTTTTTGGGTATCAAACCTAAAATATCTCAAAATCCATGCGCGATGAGACAAGTCTAACCCCGGTTCGAATTATATGCAAAGAATTATTTGGGAAATAACCGTTCACTTTGGAACAACAAAACTATATTGGCCTGTGTAAAACATCATCTGTTGAAGAAATCAATTAAGGTGGAACTATTGATTTCATTCCACGTTTCTGGTTGAATGCATTAGCATGTAATGATACAATTAGTAAGTGACGATTTTTAATTGGTAATTTTTAATTTATTCTTTTTCAAGTAAACACAAATCATTTTTATATTCACTTGAATTTAATTTCGCAGATAACACTTATCATTACGAAAATGCAGCAAATAAAGCCGGATAACATAACTTTTTAAATGTTAGGTAAGCATATAATCTTGTAGTAAAG
This sequence comes from Trichopria drosophilae, assembly GCA_030407085.1. Classification (NCBI taxonomy): domain Eukaryota; kingdom Metazoa; phylum Arthropoda; class Insecta; order Hymenoptera; family Diapriidae; genus Trichopria; species Trichopria drosophilae. The sequence goes on along the minus strand of CM059585.1, from coordinate 84,398,224 downwards.
TGCTTATTATAGTTGCAAGCTGTTGTGGTTCCCTAAAGAGTTTTCTCCAGTGAAATAGCCGGAAAGGTAGAACTTCGTTTTCTGTAAATACTTTGCGCTTGGACTGCCTTGTTAGCAATTCCGAAAGGGTCACATGGCGTGTTACTGCACAGCAATATACGCCTGCATTTCCATATGTCCACTAAGAAAATGTCACCATGTAATCTTCTCTAAGTAAATGTTTACAAATACAAAATTAACATTATTAAAAGTACAATTTTGCTTTAAAATTAGAAGCAAAATGATTTGATATTATTAATAATATAATAGAAACTTATATGTGAATTGAATGAATAGGAGATGTTTTATGACAAAAAATGAGAGTTAAGAGTATTGCCTTTTCATTTTATCCGTTTTAACTCGAGCATGAAAGTGGTACGTCTATATTCTAGGATTTATTATTCAACATACACTCCATACAGAGTTTGCGGGAAAGCACAATGCTTTTAGATTTGGATTTGAGATGAACACTCATACGTTGAGAATAATATGGGAATAATTTAGTTGCATCTACTAGTTAGCTTTAATTGGAAACAGTAGACTTAAGTATACTTTAACGTTTACATTACTCTGATATTTATAATGCATGTAAGAAAATCTGACTACCTGTACAAAACAGGTCAAACATTATATTTTAATATCAAATTTGAATAATTAAAATAAACCTAAATAATGTCAAATAAAAGATTTTTAAATTAATAAAATATAACAAAATTATTTTAACAATTTTATCTCCAGACTTTGCTATCCTATGTGGATTAGAATTTTCCTCCTGTCAGTATTCTAAAGTCATTTTTTATATATTAAAATAAATAATTATTGAAATGGGAGTATATATATATCATTATAATTATGTTAATTAAGATGATGATGATTATTATTATTATTATTATTATTGTAGACTTTTAACTAATGTCTGGTATGGTTGCCCTTTTCGTATTAGCGTTCAAAGTGATAGATAAAGTGTTGCTGTGTTGTTTCTCAAGAAACAAAGTTGTGTCAAATCTAGCGAACTTAATTTTTGAATTGAAAAAAGCCTTAAGAGATCTAAATAACGTTTCAGTACACATAGCAGTATGTCATATCGAGCAAGCGCTAAATTTCTTAGAAAGTAATGATGGTCTGGGGTTTTGGTCAGAACAAGATGGTGAGTCAATCCACAGGAAATTCAAAATTTATTGGTTGAAATACGAAATAAAAAATATTAGAAACAAATCCTATATTGAACGGTGGAAAAAAATTGTTGTTGATTTTTCGTCAAAATATATATGTAATTTTATAGGTAGAACTATACACGAATTATGATTTTGGACAATTAAATTGCATTTATTAATGTTTAATATATCAAAAAAAAATTTTGTTCGTTACAATGCACTAAATTAACCTTCGATTCATGAAAAACGCTCCAAGAGCATCGAATACGATTTTCTACCAACAAGATTAACAAATACTTTCGGAATCGACACAATTTCAAGTTTATTTAACATGTTTATGATATTAAGAAAAAAATGCCATTTACACTCATATCGAACACTCGAACAAAATAACTTAATATGCTTAATTATAACATAAATTTTCAATGAAAATAATAAAGATTTGGATCTTCGGAAAAATAAAAACAGACAATGCTGTAATCATTTTTTTATAGTATTTTACTATTCATTTTTAAAAACTTGAATAATATTTAAGTAATTTAATAAGCTAATTAAATTTTTCTTTTTTAATAGTCAGTAAAGGAAAGTCACTTGAAAGACATTTCCCCTGATATAAATCCCCAAATCTAACGCTTTCGCACTAAGTAAAACAAAAATTGTTCGCCCGAGGGTTAGAAAATGGGTGTATATTAGGTGAGAAACGCGTATCTTAATTCATGCGATGGCAATGTTAGTTTAAAACGGTAACGTTGTTACGGCAGTCTGCAATTATGGTGAAGGCACGTCGGGTTACGTTTATCCGAAACTAAATGGAACACCTCGAAAATTTCCAGAAACCATACACGACTTGTTAAGCCATCGTAAATGCAGTTTCGAATGGATTTCATCAAAATGCATGTGGGTGCGCTGAACTTCCAAATGCACGGTTTATACTAGATAAGTTTTAACAGATAACACTATTTCACTCCACTTCCCTATGAATTTTAAACTGAATCAAGATTTAAATTCAACCTGGTATGAATTTCATTATTCGAAAACGTAGTTACTGAAAAACTTCCCGTTTAATTTTAAGTATCTCTAATTAATAATTTGGTCTAATTTTATCAAATTTCGTACTTCAAACATTTTAATTTATGTAATACATCGAATTTTATGTCAAATTTTTATGTCAAGTAGAACTAAACATTTTTGAAAAATTTGATTAATGGCACGAACATTAAATGCGAAAAGATCAATATAAAAAATGTATAACAGTAATGAAACATAATTTTATGTATTTAAATTATGTTGTAATAAAACGTGTCCATTTCCTTAATCTACACATTTTCTGTTAACAAAATTTAGTTAAGAGATCATTTCTTACACCATTTAAGAGAAAACCGAGATCTAGCGAAATTAACTTTCAAAAGTATTTCAGATACAGGACTCTTAACTGTCTCAATTATCGTCTTCTGAAATCTTTTAGAGCTATTTTAAAGGAGTATAAAAGACAATGTTCTCATCTGCAACAACTTCCTAAGATTTTCTGAGTATCTTTAAGAGATCTCAGAGATTATCAGGAAACCTTTCAAGAGATATTTTGGATCTTTCTTTGTACACGTATATTCCTAATAATATCTGAATCATCTCCAAAAGATGTGAGATATCTCCGTAGAGTTTACAGAATTTTAAAGTGAAAGAGGTAAATTTATTTGCATAATGACTTTCTTTAAACAAAATTTTATTTATAAAAAAAAATACTTTGGATTTCATGACGCCAAAAGCTGTTGTTATGGAAATGATAGAGGTAATTAAAACCATGTAATATATTATAGTTATATAAATATACCTAACAAATATTTTAATAATTGTAAATAATGGTTTTTATATTCCTCGTACTTAAGGAGTAAATAATAATGAACAATTAGCTCATATACTGAACGAAAGATTGAAATGGAATTTTTTCCCCAATATTCGTACTACTGAAGAAACTCGTCTTTACAGTTCAGAGATTTGTGCAAATTTTTATTGCAACATTTTGTTGTCAAAGATGGAATTTACTTAATTTTTTGGTTTCGACGGCAATTTTGCACCAGCGACTTTCAGACAAAATGATAAATCAAAAACAAGTAATATTCCTTAGTATAGATTTTAATCTTTCTGCAATAACTCTCATTCGATGTAATAATTGTTTCCTCGACATTCTGAGTTATATCTTTATCAAATATTTTGCGAGATGAAATAACTGACTAAGACTTCAATACAATTTTTCCAAGATAAGGAAAAGGGCAAGATTGTGATAGAATTCGTTCCTGAGACTGTCGATGACGATAAGGATGGGGAAAAGGGTGACAAAAATAAGTAAAATTACACGACCGTATGTAATAGGGAGAATGAACTTTCTTGTGGGGGTCTTTGATGCAATCATGATACACTGACGTAAGTTGAATTCTCCCGGAGACTTGGAGATTTATTATGTTCCTTTTCTATTTTCTATATGTTTTTTCGGAAAATTGATTGGCTCAATTGTTCCATTTTTCATGTTTGGAGGATGAATTCGTGTTACTTGTAACCATTTCAATTCAGTGCTTTATAATCCTTTTATTTTTTAGGTTTAATTTGTGCCTTTGATATTATGGAACGATTTCTAAACTAATTTCATACATAATATAGAAAATTATGAGTTCGAGTGCCATAATAAAATAACCTTTTTGACAATATTCTTCCAATTTATAAGTATCAAATACCTGTATGATGTCGATTGTTAACTTGAGATAACGTTTCGATTTAGTTCGTCTGGAATTTGGTCAAACGTTTATTCCACGTCAGATTTACAAGTTATTTTTTTTTCTATTATAGCCACAAAACTAAAATATTCGTGTTTTTTTATTTTAATATGATATTTGAAATTTTCGAGTTATGAAGTTTGGAATTAAAAAAAAAAGTTAATTTTTAGAACGCCTGCAATCCGAAAGTTGCACAAAGAAATTCCATGGGGGTGAGAGTTTGCTATTTACTTAAACTTTACATATGATAGAAAAGTTTTTTGTTTAACCCAAAATTTGTTATACAAAAAATCGACTATTTTCAAAAAGGTATAATATTTCCACGGTGTGGTTGAACTACTTTTAATTGTGTGTGTCATGCATATGGAATTTTCCATTTTCCTAGAATGGATAATTTACAATCACACAAATGTAATAAGATTAAAATTAAAATATCTTATCGGGCCCCTTTTCAATAGATCACGAAAAAGTATTAAAAAAAGTAGAATTCTTTTTATTTCAGTGAAAGTTTATCTCTAACTGAAAAATAATGCAGGGAGAAGTTCTCAATATTAAAAAGATCTACAAATATTGTATATATCGTGTTTCACATAACCTGAAAATTTTCAAGTTAATAAAAAAAAACATTATTTGTTTTATTTTTTTTGGCACAAACAGAAGTATTATCAGCAAATTTGGAGGAAACTTACCGTTTCACGTCCCAAATGAGGTATAATTTTTTCAAATAAAAATATTCATTTTTAGATGTTAGATGTTACATTTTTTTAAATTCATTTTATTTTCGTTTATTAATTAAAACCGAACAATTAAAATTAAAAACCGAACATTCTCGTGTTAAGCTTTTATTTAGATTTTCAAACATTTAAATATCAATTTTGTGCTCTTTTATTGGTAGACCTTCGGATGAGCAGCCATTCGAAATCGAAAAAACGACAAGGTAAATTTGATGTATTTTTGCCTCCTGAAAACGAATAAAATAATAGAAATTGGCGCTCGGCCGTATCTTGGCCGCTACCTTGAAAACATAGCCAAAAATTGTTTTTTTTTCAGTTTTTTGCATTTATTTGGAAAAGTAAAAATCGGATAAAAAAATGTTTCTAACAAAAGTTGTAGATCGTAAGATTCTGTACTCTTGCAAGCACTTCCTAAGCTCATGCATTAAATTTTGAAGAGGAGGATATAGTAAATTGTGAATTTCCAAGGCAATGCGAGAAACTATGGGGTGCTTGCGTGCTGGGGGCTCCGCACCCCCTAGTTTCTCGCAGTGCCTTGGAAATTCACAATTTACTATATCCTCCTGTTTAAAATTTAATGCGTGAACCAAGTAAGTGCTTGTGTGCTGGGGGCTTTACCCCCAGCCCCCCTTTTTATACTAGCCTAACCTACAACTATGCAGATACAGATAAGCTGAAGTCATCATCTAATAGTCGAGGTTGTTCCATCCATTTTTCAGGAGAACGCTTATTTCGCCAATGTATACCCTGAAGAATCCCATTATAGGCATATTTGCCACGCGTTTGCGGACTTTTGTATCGGATTTGTTGGAAATAAATGCAAAAAACTGAAAAAACACGCATTTTTTACCTATTTTTTTAAGGTAGCGGTCAAGATACGGCCGAGCGCCAATTTCTATTGTCATATTCGATTTCAGGAGCAAAAAGACATCGAATGTACCTTGTCGATTTTTCGATTTGGAATGGGCTGCTCATCCGAAGGTTTACCCTTTCATTTGAATTAGCCAGTTTTTACATGCATAAAAAAGAGTTCCCTACTATAAAATAGTAATTTTAATTACATTTAAAACTTACAATGCCAATTATTCACTCGAATTTTTCATAATCAATCATAAATAACAATTTATTAATTCGATGACGTCTAACAAAACATAACTTATTCCCTCTTCATAAGGGTCTGATCCGATAGTAATCAAACTTACTAGATAATACTGCCTTATCACTGTCGGATCAGGGCCTGATCAACTCTCAGACGCTCTGGAGAGCTTGATGTCAGCGATGTTTAGATTCTATTTCATATTTATCATAAACAAAGGACAATACTTTGCCCAAAAAAATAGGTTGCACCTCAAAAACCCGACAAATCACAAAACAAACGTCAAAATCCAGAGATTTAAAAAAACAGACATTAAAAAATCAAACATTTAAAAAAACAGACATTAAAAAACAAAACATTTAAGAAAACAGATACTAAAAAGACGGACATGTCAAAATGCAGAGATATTTTGAATCCTTATTTTTTTAAATGTTTGATTTTGGAATGCATGGTTTTTTGATGTAGGGGTTTTGAAGTGTCTGTTTTGCGATTTGTCGGGTTTTTGAGGTGCACCCATGGTTTTTAATGTCCGTATTTTACAATGTCTGGTATTTGAATGTCTATACTTTGAAATGTCTGGTTTTTTAATGTATGTTTTTTCAAATGTCTGTTTTTTTAAATATCTGGGTTTTTAATGTATGTCTTTGAAATGTCTGGTTTTTTAGTATCTTTTTTTAAATGTCTGGTTTTTTGAAATGTTTGGTTTTCGATTGTCTGTTTTGTGATTTGTGGGGGGTTTGAGGTGCACCCCAAAAATATGCACTAGCATCAGATACCGAATTTGTGCCTAAAAAATTATGATTTTAAACCCCTTTTCTTTATCGAGCTAATTACCTCTACTAATTGAATCCTTACCTCCATATCTTGTATTTTCTGTATCAGGCAAGATGTATCGTGTCCTCCGAGAGGTAGATAAGTTGATACTTACACAAAGCTGCACTTGGGAGAAACGCCGGATAGAAGAAGTAAAGGGCGCAAGTCGCAAGTAACAAAGAAAGACCTGTTCCTTCAGCAACAAACTGCAGAGCCCATTACACCCGCAACTTCGCATTAGTCGTGGAAGAATAAAAGAGGAAAGGCGAGATAAAAAGCTACGGAAAGAATGATTGAGAGAGAAGAAAGTCAGGCTGTGAAAAGGATGAAAACATAGGAGCGATTCAAGAGTGAATGTGCGAAGGTACAAAAAACAGGAATAAGAATAGGAGGACATTTTCGACGTCGTTATAAAGAACATTACTTAGCACGTCGTGCGAGAATCCTCGAGATAAGTGTGAGAATACTGGAAACCCGGAGTTTCCTCCAGTAGCTCACGGAAAACGTGGAAGAATGCAAAATGGAAAATGGAAATCCGACCGAGATGTGCAATGCATAAAGATTGGGTACTCGGAAAACGAGATAAAAAATATCTTTTAAGTTCGGGGGTATGTAGATATTCAAAATGTTATTTGAATTTGGATTTCCATTGAACTTTGGTTAGTCTTTATTTGTCTATAGAGGATATCTGGTCAATTTGACAAAAGTGATGTTGTCAGGGTAATTACGAATCAAAATATTAAGTACTCTGGGACATGTCTTGTACCCAGTGCAATAAATACCAAATCCCATAATACATCACATTTTACTTATCGAGACGTATATTACACATTGAGATGCAATGATATTCAAAAGATAAAGGTTATGTTGTCAGACCGTCGGAGAACCTCCATGATTACTAATATTTATATTAAACGATACATTCACACGTCAAAACAAAAATAGTATAATTATTAAGACCATAATCATTCAAATTAATTAAAAATTATGCGACGCTTTTAATGCAATGTCACGTTACTGCTGAGCTTGACGAGCGGTTCGCTAGATCTATCTCTCGGCATTTTTGAAACTAGTCATCTTATTTAAAACTATCTAAAACATTTTAAAACTATCTGGGCTGTAATTCTTTAATAATAATTAAATCAATATTTGCGCTTAAAGTCTTACTTTCAGACAGCAAAGTTTAATTTTCGAGCTTGTCACACCTAAGTTAGAAAATTCTTATTTCGAAACTAAAAACAAGGTTTTGAGCGCAAATATTGATTTAATTCAGAAACATCGAATTGTTGTTACTGACACTGTTTCATCTTGTAAGGTCATTATTGTTTATGTTGTTCACTCTTATTGTGTGTACTCAAACAAGGTCGTAATTGCCTTCACGATTATCTCATTTTAAGCTGTTAATAAAACCTCCTTCAGGTTCACGGCCAGTGCTGATGAGAAATGATAACGAGTTTTTTTAAGTTTGCCAACAGCAAGAATTTGTTTGAAGCCTATATTCTGACTTAATGACTAAATTTAAGCAAATTTTAAAAAGTTTTGAAGTCGGCCCTGATTGTTAGACTTAGTTTTTCTGTGTGTATTTTTCTATGGTTGGAGTGAATATGTGAAAAGTATGATAGCAGAGGATCGAAAGTAAAAAAATTAATGTCCTTGGGTGTAATATTTACAAATATCAGTACTGCTGCCGATCGAGAGATGGAGTCACTGCAAAACAGATTCTCAAGCTTCGAGGTCACGTGATATTTATACAATTGACTCGTCCTTTGACATTGACAATTGTATATATATTGTCATATTTATTTCCAATAAAAACGTTGATAATAAAGAATAATATCGTTTCAAATTGACGCTTAAATATCATAGAAGTTCAATAATTATTATCTAAATAAATATTTCGTAAATAACAAAATCGTACGCTTATTTATATTTTTATGCTGCCTATTGTACTATATGAAACGATTCGAGTGTTTTGACAACGCACAAGTTCCCCTACTTATGTGTTTTGTTGTTAGTATAATACCTCAATTTGAATCAATGAATAGTCACTGGGTTCCATTCAACTTAAGAAGAGGCGTCCTATAACAGTGCCATTTCCAAGACATCACGTCTCCGAATTGACACATTTATGTCAGCATAATTATGACGTCAAAAAAAAAGAAAACGAAAAAACCGCTTTGATTTGCACAATTAAGACGATCTGGTACTACAATCCTTACCTAACTATGTTCCGATTTTTTGAAAATTATCAGCAAATGTGGTTAAAGTACGCGAACTCATTACGAAGTATACTATTCTCCATTTCACTATTTTCTTAGTGAATACGTTATAAACCAATGATTTTTACTATTTCAAATTAAGAGTCGAAGAGCATTCTTTGAAAATAAGTTCTAATTTAAGTTGTCTTTTATTTGTTGATTGCTCTATTCTGACGTTTTTATCATTAATTGATAAAATTAATCCACAATGACCACTTGGTGGTCAGGTGGGATAACTTCCTCTACACTTTTTATTTTCAGGTCTACTCCGCACAAGTGGATGAATTTTCAAGATACGATTTCTTTTCAGTGCGTATTTTAGACGATATTGAGGGCACACTGCATGAGAGGTGCAAAAGTACTGTAAGATTTTTTTTCATGAGTACTTATTCTCTTTTGTTAATAGTTCAGATATTTTACAATTTTAAAATTAGGTTGCTATACTTTGTCGGGAGTCCTAAACATTTGTTTTTCAGTACCCCTGGAATCTGAAAATTTATTCTGTATAGTTATAATTAATTCGATGTTACCCAAACAGCACAAGCCATCCCAGAATCTCCTCAAGAGCCTATGAAGAGCTCGTCGGGACGGATTGTGCTGTTCGGGTAGAAACTTCATTTAATTGGAATTATTTATTTGAATCAAATACCTATTATCCTATTTCAAGAAGAATGTATTGGATTGAAATGATAAATAAATTACTGTTTTTCTTTAAGTAAATGAATTTTGAATATATAAGTTTACTAATTACGAAGTTTTCCGTAATTTTTTCAATATACTTTTTTTCACTATGAAGTTAAGAATAAAATGAAATATTTCTTTTACATTCTTATTATTCTCGTTATATTTTAAGGATTCAAATCAAATGAAAACACCCGGGTAGAAAGTGTAATTGAAATGTACTTTGCGCCAACCACTGGTAAATGGCATGATAAAATCATCACGTTTTACTCGGTACGCATGAGTGCATAGGTCTTCATTAACGGAATTTGTGTTCATAAATTATAACGAGTTCCATAGACTGAAATACGGCTATTTGCTGAATAAACATTGAATAATTGTTACACTCGGAGTCATTAAATTCCCTTCGTCTGCTCTGATGCCCCGATGCATATAATGGGAAGAATAAATGCAGATTTATGTACAATAATTGACAATATTCTGCACTATTTACATATTTTCATTTGCTGCGTCATCGTAAAGTTCATACCACTCTTTAAATTATTTGGAGTGAAAATTGAGCCACTCGTTCACGAAGAGTGAAATTTCACACTATTGATAGTGATATTTCACTCTTCTTTAATTTTGTAGGTCACTTGAAGGTCAAATCAATTTGACCCCCGAGTTATTTATGAAATCAATTATTAATTACAAAATTAATCCCTCGGTCAAACATTTTTTACCATGAAATGACCTTCCAGTGACGTCTCAAGGACGGCGATCCCGAATCATTTTTTTATGTAGTGAACGCATCAATCAGAGGTGCCTGTATTTTGAAGTATCGGGTTTTTGAATGTCCGTTTTTTAAACGTCTTGTTTTTTAATGTCGGGTTTCTAAAGGCTCTGCTTTGTGATTAGTCTGGTTTTCGAGGTGCACCAATAATTTCATTTGTAACATATTTTTTAAGATTTTTCAAAAACACCATTTCTGAAAGCACGTCTTTAATAGCTATTATAATATCATACTAAATTAATTACAACATCGACTATTTCCGGACTTCGGACTTGCAACCGGGATTCCAAAAATTTAATTTATGTTTAATTAAAACAAAAGCTTAGTAGTTGTTATATTTATTTATAATCGTATACAAATATTGAGAAATTCCATAAATTTTAATGTGTTTAATATGCAGCTTGCATAAATTTGTATAAATCGGAGTGATCTGAATCTAAATGGCAGTTCAAGCGGAACATTATGGTTTGCGTAAACACGTTTTATCGCGACGTCGTGATTTGACCCAATAAAGTTATGAATGGACTTATATGTTAGTTTTATTGCACATAAAATAAGACTTACAGTTTTATTTTCTTATCCCTTTAGACACATAAGATCAATCATGACTGCCAAAATCCTAGATAATTGACAAAGTCGACGATACTATAAAACCATCACATAAATTTATTTGAATTCTGACGTTGATATTATGTAAAAGGGCAATTTTTAATATATTTATGGCCGATTTTATTCTCTACATAAATGACTCTTTTTCAAAAAACAGTTGTGTTACTAATTAAATAATACTCTCTAAATCTGAATAAGTTAAAAACTGCCATTAAGAAATTGAAGAGTCACCAAGTGAATTAGTAATCATTTTTGCTAATAAAAAGTAAAAACCTACTAATTCTGCAAACTACTAAACTAAAAATGTCGATATCTACTTGTAGATGAATAGAATTTTACTAATGAATTAGTATTTTCGTACTATTTGTCAGTAAAATCTTACTAATTGATGGTAACCCATTTTCGCTACCGTTTTTTATTCACTTAAGTTTAGAGAGTAATATAATTTTACAAAATAGCATTAACAAATTATTTTGTAAAACCAGTCAAGGATAAATTTAATCGCATAGTGATTTTGGCAAAAACTTGCTTTAGCAATACTTCCACGGAAAATATAAACTTATTACGACCGATCAAGAAATGGATAATACTTAAGCATGTTGAAAATCAACATCCAGTTATCAACTCTATTGTAAACCATTATTCCTACGACCATAAATATAAGTTAGTTTTGATTTCTTTACAAATTTTGTTTAATTCTTAAATTTTAATATTATATAGTTTCCTGTATTTCAATGCAGCATTTGATAATCTAATTTGGTAGTATACAATTTAGTATATAATTTAATAATCATCTGTTGCATGTACATTCATATATTTCTACGAAAAAGTATATGCCATTTCTTTTTAAGAGTCTGAAATGGAAATTATCAGTTTTTATCCAATTTTTCTGGTTTTTGATTCCACAAAAATCCGTCAGATACCAGCTTCAGTTTTTACCATATAAAGAAATTTATTTTTAAAAAATAAGAATAAAATTTTGTTCACCAAAGAATCACCCTAAAAAGTGGCAAAAATTCGCCAGTTTTTGGGACTTGAAATTATAGGTAAAAATGTATGGGAAAGAAAAGTTTCTGATTTTCAAATGTATCTTAAACTTTCATAAATAATAAACTTTCTTATATATCATAAACTTTCATTAGTCATGCATTCTGATCCCAAATTTTAAGTCCAGAAAGTATATAAATGTTTAGATGAATTAGACTCTTTGTTTAGACATAATTAGCCACTTGGTTGAATCAAAATCAACAAGACCATTTAGTTCCAGTAACCAGACCTGTGTAGTAACCAAGCCCATTTTTAGTGTACGAGTGCAAAAATATTGCTAAGAAATCTCTGGTGTTGCCATCACATCCTTACAAAAATATAAAATTGTTTAAATTTATTTTTAACACTTCGGGAGTAGAATTCGATTTTGCGCCCTGCAAACCAGGGCGCAAATTATCAAGCCCCACGCCCGTCGTATTAAAAAATATCGCATGGAACGCAGGCGAAATATCGATCTCCGACGGGTGTAATTATCTCTTCGCTTCGCTCTCGTCGAAGATTGGTAATTGCGAGCTTATTACATAATATAATATTATTCTTTTTCTCTCCCAATTGATACACAGTTCGTACACAAATAAGATATATATTTCACCAATAATCAACTGCATATTTATTGGATATTCAAAAAATTCAACCATGGATCTTTTCTGTACATTTTTGTCAGAAACTTGTGTGTTTTATGAAACACGTTACCCTAAAGATAAAATGATATAATAATTTTGACTTTTTAAATTCAAATACGAAATATTTTGTTAGTTTCTATTCAAATTGATATTAATAGAAAGACAAAGAGGCGGACTGACATAAAATCAGATTAGATACAGTTTCGGTAGGTTATCGTACGGACTCGTAAAACACTTTATGGTGGTCTCTTATCTCATTCTCAAAAGTAAAGGAGTTCTACATATACTTAACAGGGGACGCGAACCACAAACCATTAATTTTGTCACGCTGAAACCTTAGAACGCTGACGGAAATCCTTTGAAAGTGCTGCATAATTTTCCTGTCGAAACCAGCCCGATATTATAGTAAACAGAGATCCTCGGCGAATTAATCAAAGAACAATACGCTTTGCTGATGTATCCTGCTACTCCCGTATTTCCGCGTAGGATGTTCTCATACATAGTTAATTAACTTTGATTTCATAAAGCTAAAGGTAAAATTAACGTGATATACTCGACATGTCGAATCTAGGAACGTAATCCTGTAATATGTAAGATCTCTCAGACAATATCAAATAATTTACATTTAAGTATTTAATTATTAAATTAGACTGCCTGTATGGTGCAACTTACATGCTGTAGAACATTCTAAAGAAGATGAACAACAAAATTAAACAGAATCTTATCGACTATTTTCAAGGGTGCTCTTTCGAATGGCACAGTTAAAATTAGCAAAAAACTAAATACACATTGCTATTGGCAATTTTATTTTAAACAACCTTTTTTCACAGTGATTTTTTTTATTTCAATTTTTCTATACGAGAACATGATTTTTAGCATCGGAAAAATGCTTAAAGAGTGCACAAAGTGTTTATACTTAAAATATACGATATTAGATTTTGTTTGTTTTTGCTTAGAATGTCCAACACAGCGACAAATTTGATGACATTATTGTGCAAAATTCGGAATTTATTCTTCTGAGAATTGTACAGTATTTATTAAGAAATTTGCTGCATTTTTCCTTTGCTAAAGATCCCATTCTCTTTAACAATTCCTACGGTCACACGCATTTTTTTTATTTTTTTCGCCAGAGCCATGCGACTACTCTAACTAGTAAGAATAAATGTAGAAAGTACGAACTCCGCACCTTCCTTCGTTTTCACGCCAGCAGTAATTGTTGCAAAATTGTTTAAACAATTCCTACAGTCACACACAATTTTTTTATATTTTTCCGCAGGGCCATTCGAGTACAGTAACTAGAAAGAATGGATGTAGAAATAATGAACACCGCACCTTTTTCAGTTTTCAAACAGCCGTATTTGTTGCTAAATTGTTTAAATAATTCTCGTAGTTTGTACGTATTTTTTATCATTTTATACCTCAATTAACATCCCAAAACTGTTATGTGATTAATCGAATTAATTTTAAACCACTAATCACCAAAAAATATTTTTTATTGAGAACCACTGCTTTTTCGAATCTATGACTACGAATGTGCGGCTAGCTTCAGCATCATGGCATATTTTAGTTATGTGTGAAAACATTTTACTCTGTGAAAATTTTAATTTAAAAAAATAACAGATATTTTTGTTCGTATTTTTCCGATATCATCCGCCATTTTAATCTTATGTCTAATATGAAGTACCATTTCAATGTCTAAATATTTTGGCATTTCATTCTTACTTTGAATTGGAGGACAACATAGAATAACTTTAGAAAAATTATTAGTTCAGTTCTTTGTAAAATAGCTTATACCAGAGAGAAATCAATCTCTACAACAGGAGTTAAGTTGCGAAGCGAATAGTTAAAAACATCGCGGTCACGCCTCGTGGTGAAAACCGGAATGATCCAGAACCAAATATAGAGTATTTAGTATTGGGCTCTGACATTTGGCTCTGTTGTCGACAAATTTGCAAGCTACGAATCGCCATTTTGGCCGATAAACCAATCCCTGTCTTCAAATGCAAGCTTTGACTAGTTCGTAAATCAACCACCGACAAATGTCAGATCCCAACAATCTTTTTTAATATGTATCGTTTCAAGGTAGAGTAAATTAATGTTGAGTTCTTAAACAATTTAAATATGGCACGCTTATGACCTGCAGTAGCAGCTGATGGTAATTGCATTCTTTGAACATTTCAACGTGGCTAAAATATTTTCAAGCAACCTCTGTTGAGATCATTTTTATTCCCAAACAGCGGGCTTTTTTGAAAAAACAGTTTCAAAGACAATGTTAAAAATACTAATTTTAGATGTTAAATATATGAAATAGATGGAGGAACGAATATTTGACAAAACTTAGGAAAAAATAACGCGGAACTTGAAAGGACATTCGGTAGACACCAGGGTACGATTTTTAAATTTTCTAAAATTTTGTTACAATTTCTTAATTTATTTTATCACTGAAGTATTTTGAGAAATTTTCGCGTCAGGTGACACATTATTTGGCATAATAAAGTCGTAAATGCAATCACCGAGAAAGTCGAATAAACGCTAATGGTGTATGAAATTGAAGTAAATATAAGAGTATAAAACAGACGACCGTCTCGTGAGCCATCCAAAAGTCGCAACTACGACAACGTGGCAAAAAGTGACCCAGCCAGTCGGTAATTAGCATCATCCTCACCCCGTTACTTCCTACCCGTTTGCGCGATTATCTAAGTAGAAGTTCGCCTAAAATGCAGATTTAGCTTGGTTAAAGTAGTCGCACTTTCGTTTTGTCTTACGTCGTCGTCTCGTTTATAGTTGTCCGTCTCAAATCCAGACGACTTTGGCGGGATTGCGGGAGGCGGAATCCCGGGACGTCCAGAGAGAATTCATAAGATCTGAGACTTCCAACAACGCCGTGCGCCCGCAGTTCTATATATAAATCCTCTTTATTTTTAGCCATTATATATACATTCCCAAAGGAGCCTGCATCGCGAATCACCGCACAGTAAGATCCGAAGAGTTCGTCATGGCGTGTACTGTGTGACACATTAATAGCCGCTTCGTATGCGCGTCGCGCAAATTAAACGAACATCCTGTCGATTTCATTCACAAAACGTTTATCGTGATGCCGAAACGGACTTTCACTACGGGGAATAACGGTGTAAAGACTTTTATTTGACCTGTTGGTTATTTCGTCATTTTTTTCCACTTTTGTAGATGGTCCCAAATAAATTTACATAAATAAAAACAAGATGCAGTCAAAATTGCGTATTTGTATCTATTAACTGAACCCTTCATTGTTAAGCTCCAATCACAATCGAAATTCACCAGGAATTCTAACAAATGTAGAAAAAATGTTTTTAAAGATAAAGTTTCTTCGGTGAGCGACAGGTGGCGCTTCAATCCAAAAGTAGAGTAGCGCCGCTTCGAAAGTTTAACGCTGATGTCATGAGAGGCTCCTGAGCGACATTTAGAAAGCGATATTACGATTATGAAAATAGAATGCGTGATATTCCATTTATTAATTTAGCCAATTTGTATTAAAATGGAATTGAACGCCTGCAAGACTCTAAAAATACTAAATAATTGTCGATGCATTTTTCTGTACTTTACGCTGATTGTACATCAATATCTGTAATAATTTCTACCCCAATACCCGAATGAAACTCAAACAGTATTAATTTTGACCGTCTACATCCACGAAGCATTTAACTGACATATTTTACAAAGGCGAAATGTCATTTTCATGAATTGTACTTCAGTTTGCTTATCGAGCCCACTCAATCGAATTGTGCACGCTAAATAGTTTTTCGATATGAAATAATATGAAAACAGTGCACTAGTGATGGAGTGCGGAATTATTCAAATTTCTGAATTGAACTTTAAACATTCATCAAATGTAGACAAGTCATATAAACATTTAAACTGCTGTATTTAATATGACGGCCAACATCAGAATTTATGAAAATTAATGCAAATGGTTTTAAACTTTTTAATTTCGTTTTTAAAATCAAAGATTATTATCAAACTAAAGTTGCTTTTTAAATACAATTTAGTTTTTAAACAACAAAATTAAATTCAACGTTTAGACTCACATGTATACCATAAAATTACAAATAATGCTCAAAGACTCGGCATATTTAAAACATTTATTATATGTTTTAAAATTCATTTATAACCATATTTGAAAAAAAAGCACTTAAATCGACTTAACTAGTTCTTTGATAGACTCAAATATACTTTTCTATTTAGCATCAACAAAACCAAAGAGAAATACAGTTCTGAATATTGCTTTAAAAATTAATATTATGTAGAGTATATTTCAAGGTTACTTGAAGGTTAAATATAGATGACATACAAACATGTCCTGACCTAGCCTAAATAATATTCATAATCAACTTGGAGGTCAAGGTTAAAATCTGTAATTGAAAGAGATTTCGTAAAAAATATTTTATGGTTATTTGAAGGTTAAATACAGGTGAAACAATAACATGTGTCAACCTTATTTATCCTAGACCAAGTAACTCATGGTCGTGTTCAAGGACAAAGTTGATCGTTAAATGAGGAAAGGCCACGTGGTCTATATTTGAAGGTCACGGGAGGTCAAGTACAGGTGAAACGCATTAGACTGCGTTCTAAGCTCAGTATTTCATGATGACTTTTTGCATTATATTTTAACCAAACATTTCGGACAATAATATCGACAATACTTACACCGCAAACGACAAAAAGCCTCGAGTTTTCATCGATTTAAACAAAATTTATACAGTAATATTACATATTGTTTTCTGCGTTTTTAATGAAATGATATTCCTAAAACTATGAACAGAATAAGTAAAAGAAAAATAAAAAAAATGTGTTTCCTTTGGAATCATTTTGTAACTTCAAAGGTAATTTTATAATTTCTAATAGAATTATAACTCTTCGCTTTGAGAATTTTGTTGTAGAACTACTATACAGAATTTACTTCCAGAGTTCTTCAATGGATTGTCAATACTCCTTTCGCGGAAGACTCATATATAGCCATGATATCTCTTATACGTGACTATTTGAGATATCCCAACTTTTATAATATCTGACGAAAGACAAAGAAAATAATCGTTTAATAGTAAATTTGGAGAACAAGACTCAAAACTATGAGACACAGCTGCTAAGAATGGATGTTTACGTCGGAACGGTTGCGACATTGAAATATATAGCACGAGCACACGTTTCTCTGGTCCGACATTTAACCCCATAAACATCTCGCCATTTAGGTTTGTAATATATCGTAGCTGAATCAGCTTTTGTTCGATAGCGACAGTCTAAAGAGGTTACTCATTGCGGACTATCAATCGACTCTAGTCTAACCTAAGATCTTTTAGTAATTGTCCTTTATTGAATCCCGTTCACTAATTGGTCCCACAAGGAAGGAAAAACATATCCAACGATTTTCTTTAAGTTTTATACCTTTTACATTACTTTCGGCAATTCCAAATAAGCAATTAAAACTATTGCAAATAAAAATTGCATTAATGTTAATGTTAGGTAATGTAAAAGGTTACATTATTTGTTACAAAACATAAATATTTTGAATATAATCGGTAATGAGTCTTCATATACTTATAAAGGTTGATGTTCATGAACTACTTAATTAAGCGAACACATCGTTAACTTTATTCTCTCTAGAAGTAATAAAAAGTGATGTCAGAAACCGTACTAATAATTTTGTCCTGGGATTGTTTTTACATTAGGGAATCATACATCTTCACTGCGCGAGTCGAGAATAGCTAAAAAATCTTGACAATTTATTTTTGCAAGATAAAGATGAAGATCAAGACTCTGCAAGTTCTATCAGGACACATAATAAAATCTACAGCTTAGTCTAAATCTCGATTTTGGTCTTGCTTAAGATCTCAGTGTTGGATTTAGTAAGATATGGAATTCATTGATGTTCCATGTTGATTTCGGTTATGATGATAAAAACTGATGATAAAGTCAGCCTTCTTTGCATGCTTGTAGTGCCTCTTATATAAGCTAGTGGTTTTTTCATGTGTTGCATAATACTTGATTTATATTTACATGATAGTATATTAAAGTTGCGGCTCCGCATGTTCGCATACTCGAATTTACACGATAGTTTTTGCAATGAGTTACGTAAAATTCCCAACAAAAATACAAAGGAACGAAGAAGATGCAGATATGATGTGGGGATAGGAACTCGGACCGAGGGTGGGGCAAATCCCTCCGGATTATGTATATTTGCTAAAAATGTGAAAATTTAGTAATATACAAAATATTATGCAACAGTTGATTAAACGAATATAAATATAACGTATAATGCGAATGTGCCGAGCACAGCGGTGGTGGACGCGTTGAACGATAATTATTCTAGTTAGAATAACAACAATATTATACATTGTATTTATAAACTGAAAATGTGAACAAATTAAAGATTTTCGAAAAGAATTTCATAATGGACCATTTTCGACAATGTGTAAACCGGATATAAAGCTCAATAAGGCACAATAAGGCACTTTAAACTCTTGAGAGAGAGTAATGCCGAAGTTTACTCAACGTATTGCAAAAAGCATATTTTCAAATTTCGAGCCATCAAATATAAAGACTCCATCATATCTGTTTTGTCTTCATCCCTGCGATTAGCATTGAGGAAAACATAAATGATGTTGCTACTTGCATTCTCCATGTCCATTCAAAAAATAACTCACAGCAAGTTAAAATAGGAGAAGGTCAAAATCACTAGCTGTTTTAAGGTCTCTGAATTTTCCAGTATGTCAATAAGTTCAATCGCATTTTCTAAACGGACAAGGACAAACGCTTAAAATGAAATAAAATTTCAAACAAATTAAAACACTGATTATGATATCGAAAATTTGATCTATTTGAAGAAGATATTAAAGAGTAAATTAGTCAATTTCATTGCCACACACTTAAATAAATTGAAAAAAGTGAAAACACTACAATATTGTGAATCTCACCTTGAATATGATCCATTATTTATCTTTTACAAGACAAATTTTATTTTGTGTTCAAAATTAATATCACCGTAGTGTTGACGAGAAATAATATAATCTGTGGAGGGCAATTTTGTAGAATTAATAATGACGAATCGCATATTTGAGGTTGATTATTACTTCAACTCAGACCATAGGTTTTAGACGAAGTATTGAATTTTGTCAGTTCCCGGCAAAAAATTCCCTACAGTTTTTCATCAAATGTCGATGTTTCAGACCCTAAGGAGCCCAAAACAACAATAGAAAAATTTGTGTCCGTGATCTTGTACGTACGTGCGTCCCGTTTTTTTGTCTCGCGATATCTCACGTACGAATAAGCGTATCGACATATATTTTTTTAAATGCGTGTCTTGGTATAACTTAGATCTGATTAGATTTTGTCGCAGATCCATTCGTCCATTACTAAAAGACATTTGCCCCAATTCCGTTTCTACGTAGTTTTTTGCATTTATTTTGAAAAATGTTTCAAACAAAAAAGATAGAGCATTAAATTCACTACAAATAGATTCTATGCACTTTCTTCCTAAAGTCAACGATAATACCATAAAAACTGTTCTAAAAAGCGTATGATTATAGTCTGGGGGGGCATAATTACGTTGACAATGACACAACTGGAACGATATTTTTTAATACGACGTGCGTGTGGCTCGATAATTTGAGCCCGTAGGTTTCGCCCTAGGGCACGAAATCGAGCTTCGCGCCCGGAGTTTTGAAAATGTTATTCATTAATATTTCGGCTGACATATGGTGAGCGTCGATGTTTGGAAAATACTTTTTTTCACTGTTTACACACTTAAGGAACCCCCTCCTCCAGTCCCCTTCTTTCCTACCTGCGTTACATAGGGAATGTTCTCATAAGCGTCACTCTTTCTTTCAGTGTCTCTTTATGTTACATTGGGAATGTTCTCTTAAGGGCAAATTTTCGCTTACGTTAATTTCAATCAAAAAACTATAATACGAAATCGTTTTATATTATAACTAAAAGCTATTAGTAAACGAATGAGTATTAAGGAATAACAAACTCGTCACAGGGTCAAAGTTTCAAAGCGAGCGAAGCGAAGGAGGCACCACGCCAACACTACTTTACCTTCCAAAAATAAACTGTACGAAGTTGCAATAAAAGTTAGAACAATCATAACATGCGTGAAAAATACCGTATATAATATGCAGTGTTTTCATACATGACTACATCACTTCTCCAACACTTCTCCCACTTAAAATCGCCAGTACTGAACTTCAAATTGGTAAAGAACTTGAAAAAAATATGTAAGACGTAAGAAGTATACAACTCCTATTAAACAAATAATTAAACAAATAATTTTAGTTTACTTATTTATGAACTTTTGCAATTTTCAAAACTTATTATTAAATACAAATCGTTAATTGAAACGATAAATACGTCAATCATTATCGTGGTATATTTTTTGTTTTCGTTGTTATTTCATTTTGACGTTCATTATAATACAGGTGAGAATATGTATCATTCGACAGTATGTTTTTAAGTAAAAGTTACGCTGAAATGACGAATCTTTCCTCTTCTCAGAAGTTGGACAAAAATACTACATAGCACTTCCAAAATTCTGAATCACCATTTGTCAATACAATTAATTATTTTGCTTAGTAAAATTTCCGTTTATTGGAATGATTATATCTGCTATCGTGACTGAAGACTGAATCACCTATATATAATGTATCTAATTATTTACTTCCGATCGCATGGATAGCATTAAAACCAAATAGTAAGAAAATAACAAAAAAATATCACGACGTTATTAGTTGAATAAATTAAAAAAAAATGGTTTGTATAGGTAAATTTAAGCATATGTGTAAAATTATAAATCAACATCCATGCTTTGTACTAGTCAATTTTTTGGGGAAAATCATGACATTTTCTTGATTATTAATTTTCAATTATTATTCATTTAAATTAAAATAAATAAAAATGATTAGTCAATATAATACAATATTGGAACTTTATTACATTAACAGATGGACCTTTATTATTACCACAATATATCTATACTACGATCTACAATACGATCTCAAATTAGCATATAAAATAAGAAACTAATTTCCTCAACGAATGTGTATGTACCTTAGTTGCAATGAATGAATGCACTTCTTAGAAACACGCAGGAAAAGTGTACTTTGCTTATTGGATTTTCTTTTATGAATCAATCGACATTGAGTTGCAGGAAATGACAATAAAGCTTGAAACCATTAGATAAGTTTCGTGTATTAAATAAAATGCTTTATTATTATTACACAAAACGATGAACATTCTCACCAAAATTATCTAACGGCTTGGCACGGGAGAGTGAAATTTATAAAAATAATATTTATCTTAAATGAGTAACCAGAAGCCATAATAATATGAAATTTAGACTCATATGTTGACTTTGAAATATGTGTGTCGATTACACCGCAAGACAAACACTCGAACTAATCTTATAAATCAATCCCGAAAATGTGACTCACGTTCGTCAGTATCCAAAAACACACAATTTGTTCGAGTAATCTATTTTAAGTAACCGAAAACGTTCATATATTAAAAAAATTATGCATAGTAAGTGTGAGAAATAGGAACATCTGTGAAAAATCAAAACATATGTTAAATCTACATTAATCATAATTTTTTAAATGTAAATTTAAAGATTATATTTTAGGTTAGAAATTAGAATTAAGAATAAAATAGGTTTAACGAGGTTATAAAATGTTTAAAATAAGAGTATTTTAATTGGAATCATAATTTTATCCTACAAAAGAAACAAAATTAGCATTTGTTTACATTGAACGATTATATAATGTATGTATGGAATTCACACTGTACCTAATGTGAAATAAATGTTCAAACGCGATTGGTTTTGTAATTTATTTAAAGATTATTTATCTTTACCACGTGTCGGATTTTGGGTGATTATAACTTGACAGGAATTTTATGTTGATTAGATTGTCTGAATATATTCTAGACAGCAAACGTATTAGTTCAGAATGATCTCGCAATGTTCTCTAAAAAAGGTCATATGCATCACATTCTGAGGTTTTTCTGAACGCGATACTCTTTACGAGCTCACTCAGAAAAAGCTGAGAAAGTGACGTGTCTGATTTGTTTTAGAGCATATTCGGAGGTCATCCTGAACTGATTTTTATTTTGCTGGCTGAGATAATGCAGGCTCTTATTATACTGATCTATAAAGGCCTGATCGTCAGGCCTCTTTTAGAGCAAAATTCAATTAAATTTTTTAAATTTTAGTCCGCCATTTTGGTTCCGCCTTTTTAAATTTTGAAAATCTGGTATCGCTTCTTTAATCACAAATGCAAAAAAAAACCATTACACGCATTTTCGTTAAAAATTGTTCATTTACAAAAACGTTATGCGCAAACAGGTAAAATTTTTCCACAGCAACTTCATATTGCTGCCAACATTTGCAGAAGCGCGATTCGAATTAAAACGCCTTGATATAAAATCAAAATTACAAATTAGGTTTTTCGTGTTTTTCTTATTCATTAAGCCATATTGAGCACAATGTTAAAATGTGGTAATGAAGATCAGATTCGAAAATCGCATACTCGAGAACAGATTATGAAGTGTCCAAAAGTTAATTGACTTTTTCTTTGTTGAAACAGTTTTCTATATTTTAATAAAATAATTAGAATACCTATACAAAAATGTCCATGATAATAAGTATGACATTTTTTGAAAATAATCTATGATCTACATTATACGGGTATATCGGTATTTAAATTGCGGTATGGCAATTTTTCCAAGGTAAATATCCCCAGTGTATATATTTCTTAATACTATATCAGTTATACTAATACAGTAGCACGTCCTTATTTCATGTACAAATGATCACTCGAGAAAATATGATCGTAATTTGATCACACGCCAAATTATCAGAATGATAAAATATCTCGCATAAAAATAT
Organism: Trichopria drosophilae; assembly: GCA_030407085.1. NCBI lineage: Eukaryota > Metazoa > Arthropoda > Insecta > Hymenoptera > Diapriidae > Trichopria > Trichopria drosophilae. The sequence continues at coordinate 84,374,721 of CM059585.1, read as the reverse complement.
CACAATGACAAAATATCACATCTACAAAATACCACACATTTAAATATTTTCGTGGTTAAAAAAAAACATATTTGCATTATTTGCGCATATTAAAATGACTTTACTTCATATTTTCATTCAGAGTATATTACAAAATATTATGGTGGCTGAAGTGATCATATTAAAATAATATTCTGAAAGTCTAGAATATTTTGTTTATCATTTCCACACATGTTTACAGATTTATTTCCAGGATAAAATTGCACAGTGCCGCTATGTCATTTTAGTCATTATTAGGTATAGGCGGAGTTCTGACTGGTTAGGTTAGGTTAGTTTTAGGGCGCGCATGTTTTTACTATATATACGAATAAACGCAGTGATATTTGTGTTTTTGGTTATTTATCCATGTGATATTTTGTCGTGTGATCAATTGTCGGGTTCTATTTTGTTGTATGATTAGTTGTCATGTGAAATAAAGACGTAGAGTACTAATACAACTAATTTTTGTTATTAAAGAAGTAATGAAAATGCAATAGTATTTAGCTAATCCAATTTTCTTACATCTCATAATCTCGTTATCTCCAATTGCTGAAATGAAACTTACCTAATTGGACAATAAAATGTTTCACGTAAGTAATTTATACTTCTAATTCATACGAGTGATTTATACTTAAATCTTAATTCCTTTTATACACTATCCATCTTATCTCTTGGGATATATTTCATTATTGACATTTTCATTTGTCTTACTCACTTTTCCTTTCTTATTTTCGTGATTCTTCTTCCATATACAGTACATGGTCATATATGAATCTCACCTCTCTTTCTCGTACTTTCAATCAATATATTTTTCATTGCGATGGTATTTCCGTTGATTCGGATCTAACAGAAAAGGTATTTCAGTTATCAGAATAAATGCATCGCCGGCTGCGTTCGGAAACCGCAATGTTTACCGGTGGAAATTTCGACCGATGTGAGTCACAGCTGTATACATATATAGTGAACCTGCGGGGGTGGAGAAGCATTAAGAATGAAGACAAAGTATACTTTAGTGATATTAATAGCGTTAAGTAAACGGTACGACATAAAATCGATTCTTTTAAACTCGAAATTTACTTCTTTCATTACTTTCAAATTAAACGTTTTATTCGATACGATCAAAAGTAATTTAGACGAGTTGGTATACCATGACCTTAAATATGGTCGATTTTAGTACCAAATATTTTTCTTTTATTAAACCATTTTTTAAAAACGCTATAGAAATGATATAGTGAAGTAACTACACTGAGAGAAATTATTTACTAATATAGTTAATGTAAGCAAATTTATAAAAATGCTCTTACATTAACTGTAAAGTTATAACAGTAACTGTAACGTAAAAAGCCCGGTAACTTTGAGATGAAAATATCAAAACTTTTCTGTAATGTTGTTGTACATTAACTCGTATATTTTAACATTTAATTAGCGTTCGGTAACTATTAATAAATCCTACATTAAATTCTGTTGTTTGAACTGCGCGTGTCAACAATGCGTTTCGAAAAATTCGTAGAAAATCGATGACTTCGCATGTGTATGTTTGCTTATCTCGGTTTCGGTGAAACTGTAAGCACGTAAATGTACTACATGTCACGTAATAATACAAACGCTAATATTTAAAATTCTTATATTAACTATTAACATAACAAATTTAAACGAAATCTAAATTCTGTTAGCTCTACTATGAAGCTATTACCTTAAATGTAAACAAACATTTCTCTCTTACACACAGTTGTAATGCTTGACTAGGTTCGTAAAACAATACGGTCAATATTCAAAATCTATTTAGTAAAACTATGTTTTTCTGTGTCTAGTTAAACTGTGCTAAACCTATAGAGAATTTGTATAAAGTTTCGATTGCTTTAGTTACGCTCATTACCGCCAGGTGTCGTTGCCACCCTATGAGCTCTATTTCTCGGGATCACTGCTCTCGTTATAGAAGTGGACATTCATTGTTCACGAGACAGATAGTCTCCAACTACTGTTAGTGCATAAAGTATATATTATGATAAATTAAATAATTAAAAAATTCAATGTAGTTTCCTGGTGTAATGAATACACTTACATATACCAGATAGTTTCTGAGTAACTAGTCGATAACATTGTTATGATTTATCATAGTTCCTTTAGCGATTATCTAGTTCCCGCCATTAAAACAATCTAGATAACTATACATAATAGTTATAGTAGATTATTTTCTACACGGGAAATATTTGTAAATTTCTCCGCCGTTTTAATTTATAATTATGTAAATAAATGCTTATTTCTTTGTATTACGGTCATCTTACTCGTATATGATACAAAGGATGGAAAGTAAATAAATAAAATGAAGAAACGAGGATATCAATTCATGTCTAGCACCATAAATCAACTATTTTTTATATATATTTAAAATGTTAGAATCACTCCCTACTGGATTTATTATACAAAATTATCCTTCTCTTTATTTATTTAATTTTTATCTTTTGTGTCATATGATAAAGAGGACCTTAATATCAAGAAATAAGCATTTGTTTACATGACCGTATTATCTTGGATGTAACGAATGAATAGACCATGAAATTTAAAAAGAACGTAAATATTTACAGTAGTTTAACAATTACCGGAAGGTTCTTAAACAAAAATGCAGCAGACTATAAAATTATAAACAATACACAAAATATTTGAATTAAATAAAATGTATCCTCAGTTGCCATAATAGTGTATAAAAACACTAAAATGCGTATAAACATATAAATCAACAATAACAATGTTTGTTATAAACAAATTAGTTGCCAGTTTTATGATGTTCAGTTTTTTTCCTAAATGAAAACTGAACCCTTACGATATTAAACTTCATTCGAGACTGAACGCGACATGCAACTGTTGTTATAAACAAATTAGTTGCAAAAGTCGTTTATATACGCAAGTCGCTTTTCTTTCTTTACAAACTACATACTCAATTTATAATTATGTGGATATTAAACGGTCGAGAAATTTATAAATACTTATTATTTAACATGCACCAATGTCTAATACTAATAACCCAGTATAGAACGTCGTATTCTTAATTTTATCATAACGGTTATATGCCGGCATTTAATGCAATAGAAAATGAAAAATATTATTATTTTTCCACTAAAATTGATTATCGTGACTAGGGCAGGGATCTAATCAGTCCTGCTTATGACCTCCTGGCGCGAAACAAGTTTGGACAATCATTTAAATTATGCCCGCTAGAGGGACAAAGTCCAACAGTAAATGACTGTAAATTTGATATATACACAGAAAAAAATAATTCTTAAAATTGTTAGATCTTAAATTCATCATCAGGTGAGGCTTAATTAAAGCCCGAAATTGCATTAAATTTCTTACATTCAGTCAGTGTTTTGGCTAAAGTCTTACTTTCAGTGAGCAAAACTGACTTTTAGACGATATTTTGGCTTAAAATAAAATTTTTCGAGCTTATTGCATCTAAGTTAGACGAATCTTATTTCAAACCAAAATATTGGCTGAAAGACAGTTTTGTTGTCTGAAAGTAAGACTTTAAGCCTAAATATTGACTGAATTTCAGAAAATTAACACAATTTTGGGTTGAAATTATAAGCCTCACCTAATTATGAATTTAAGATGTAACAATTTTAAGACTTATTTTTTTCTGTTTACAAGAACTGATTGATTTATTTCGGTAGACGTTATTTGTTTATTTACTTTTCACACTTTGAATCGTGCGATTAAGAAAGCCGTAATGTCAAGAAATATGCATTTATTTATATAATTATAAATTACAAATGTAGTTTTTAAAGAAAGAAAAGCGTCTTCTAGTGCTAACGATCGTCCTTGGAATGAGAAGAAAGCCTAACAGGCCATATGTATCTTTTCTTTGAGGCTGACCCGCATATTCACGCTACAAATACATCTCGCATGAAAACATGTGATATGAATGTCTTTCGATGTAAGATCTTAATATGATGTCGAATAAATCACGCTTTGATTGAAGAGATAAATCTTTATTTATTTTTGAGTAGTCATTCAGCCAGACTTTTCTGTTTGTAGAGTTTAATCATAAAAGGTACAAATTTACTATTTTGCCTCATTTTATTATATGGACTATAGTACATTTCGATACATGTGCGTAAAATCGAATTCTTACGCACGCGTGTCGAACCGAAGTTTTTGACATACTATGCGAAAAATTTGTGCGGCGTTTTTTGTGTGTCAAATACGAGGTTGCACACGAGTGATGACCGCGGCGCACGACTGCCCGGGTAGCAGGAGTGCGCCCCGGCAGCACGAGTGCGTAAAATCGTATTTTACGCACCAAAATCGGTGCGTAAAATCAAATTTTACGCATACGTATGTCAAAAAAAATTAATCGTAAACCGAATCACAACCCCTCGCTACAACGACTTTGTTTCCGCTCTAGATAGGCAATATACTATTTTGTATTAAATTGAACCTAGAGCGCCGAAGCTGTCTAGGTATCATACGTGTATTTTTCGAACCTTTATGTCAAGATTTCATTGAACAAATTTTTTATACAATTTGTAAGTTGTAAAAAACCAGGAACACTAACTAAGAAATTAATTCAAGTAATCGAATGTGCCAGGCTTTCAGTTATAAAAACCTTTCCTGATGGAGCACACTTCTTTACTCAGCTTCCTTTTTTAAGGATTTTAATGTACAACACGATCCATCTTTGACATTTTAGCTAAGATAAACTTAAAAAAGTTATTCTATAAATAACCTTACAACACGTGTTTAAAACAAAACAATCTCCATTTCTTGGAATCTTTTAACTCTTAGGTATATAAGGAACATCATAATATCAAGTGTTTTTTTGTTATTTGGATAGTATTGAAGTTGTAAACAAATTTTAAGCAATTATACAATGATTTCAAAAAGTTAACGCGCCGCAAAACAAAATTGGTAGTCTCATTGTTGAATTTGCGTCATTGAATAGATTTGGTACTTCTTGTAGGTTTTAAGTGATATAAAATCGATTTTAATGACGATATTTCTCAATTTCAACATAATATACTGATATTTTATTGCGTTTCTGTATCAAATGTTTTGTTGAGAAAAACCGCCTGGTCTCCAAAAATTCAAAGCTTTGGCGGATTTGGTCTTACCCACTATTTTTCTTGTTTTCGAACAAAAAAAAATAAAACTCTAGTTGTTAGGTTAGGTTAGGTTAGGGTTAGAATGTTTGCACTGACTCTAAATTTTCAACGCCTTTACATGACAATCTGGAGTCCATCTATCGTTTATTTCGAAAATCAAAGAAATAATAACAATATTCGGGAAAAACGTTTGTTATTTTGTTTGTTGGAAGAAACATCTGCATTTTACTTTGTTATAATATTTAATTTAATTTTAATAATATTTAATCATTTGTTCTTGTACAAACAATTTAGAAGTAAAAAATTACCATGAAGCTTATCTTTATTAATAATTTGAAGTAAGTAGTTTTATTAGAGTTTTTAGGGACCATTACACTTGGGTTCTCCTCGAAACACTTGAAACACATCAATGAAAAGAACATTTATGAAAATAATTCGTGCAAGAAGACTCTGGTGTTTTTGGCCTTGTTGAACGATTAACAACGAGAGACACCGCTATGCCGGTCCAAATTTTTTATACTTTAATATTCTCCGAGTTCGTCGACTATACTGGCATTGCGACGAGGTGACGTCATTGTTACGATGCCCTTCCGGCGCCAGTAGCAACGTATTTTTAAGGGGATTTATGGGCATACATACATATACCATTCACATCAACGCACTACAGTACTAACAGTGAACTTTTTATTCCGCAATCTAAACTTTGAAAATTTGTTATGAAATGCATATTGTCTGTTAATGCATCTTTGTCAACTCAGTTAGGGTACTCCAAGTATGACCTGATGTATTTCAGAGTTAAATGTGACTAGAGGGGTTTGATAAATATTGAGAAAATTATTTTGAAAGTAATGATTAAATAAAACTGGTTATTTTATAAGTTCTTGATTTTTTACTCGAGAAAATCGTACTACCATGAGCTATGTGAACTTTTCTAGACCTTCCAATTTCCAGATTTGTCAATTCTAGCTAGACCTTCGATATGCAGTCATGATTAATTTGTATTATATAAATAACAATACCAATAATTATGAATACATTTCTCAAGTGAGAATTTCTTAACGTTAAGTTGGCGAAACAATTCTACAAAATTCCAACATTGTAAATATAACGACCAACTACAAATCACTAAATTGAATTTGATTATCCACTCAGTCCAAAAATGTTCTGTAAATTGTATAATGAAATGGCTTATTGTTACGATTATTATAGTCACGAGAAAGCAATAGAAGGCGAATCCCCCTTAGTTAAAATTCTTGAAAAACCTAACGCAGTGAGTTTGGACAAACTTCAACTCACACATCCATTTGCACATCCATTTTTCTGATATTGTTTCACATCATTATTTTCAGCCCAAAGAGATTTTATGCGAGATTTACACAGAATTAACAAACAGATTTTATCAAACTTAATGTCGATAAAAGAAAAATATATAATAAATATTTGAGACAAGGAATTAGATCGATTGGGCACGCTAGGTAAGAGAACTTAATTAAAACCGTTGTCAACTGCTCCTTTTCATATAAGTTAGTAGACATTATTTGACATCTGTACTGTACTGAACTAGTCAAAATTGAACGAATACAATACTTCACTTACTACTTACCATATCAACCTCCTTAACCCTATCTGTCAGGCGAAAATCAGCTTTGCGTGCCATTTTTGTCTTGAAACAAAATTTTCATTGATTTATTCTTTAATTTTAGTGTTATGGTTTTGAAGGTCGCTGAACCCGAATCTGAAATCGGATTCCTAAAATTCAAAATGACGGATCCAATGTGGCGGAAGCAAATTCAAAAAATGGGAACTTCTTTCGAAACGGGTCACAGCACTGTCAAGTGTTATAACAAATCATACTTTCAATTTGCGATTAATGGTTTGGTAAATTACTACGACCCAGACTAAGTCTGAACGAAGTATTGAATTTGGTCACTTCGGGCATAAAAATTACCCTACAGTTTTTCATCAAATGTCGACGTTTCAGACCCTAAGGAACCCAAATCAACAATAAAAAAATTTGTGTCCGTGATCTTGTACGTCCCGTTTTTTTGTCTCGCGATAACTCGCGAACGGATAAGCGTATTGACATAAATTTTTTTTTAAAATACGCGTCTTGCCATAACTTAGATCTGATTAGATTTTGGGGCAGATCCACCCGTCCATTACTAAAAAAAATTAGCCCCTATTAAGTTTCTTTGTAGTTTTTTTCATTTATTTTGAAAAATACAAATTTTATTAAAAAATGTTTCAAACAAAAAAGATAGAGGACGAAATTCTCTACAAAAAAGGTTGTATGCATTTTCTTCCTAAAGTCAACGATAATGCCATAAAAACTGGTTTAAAATGTTTGCGACTATTGTCTGAAAAAGTATTGAATTTGGTCATCTCGGAAAAAAATTACCCTATTGCTTTTCATCAAATTTCGACGTTTCGACCCCCTACCCCCAGGGGTATTCTTTGCCAGCCCCTCGGGGGCGGTGACCACCTACGGGCGCATATGTCCTTTTACGCCCTCGATAAGAAAATAACTATTTCGATATATCTAAAAGATGTCTTATAGATATCTATAAGATATCCGTCAGAGATCTTTTCGACACTTTCAGGATATCTTTGACGAATTATATGTGTATATATTGTATATATAAGATCATAATAATACAGATAGTAATTAGTAAAACACAGTAAACATGTAATATGCATCGAATAGTCTATTAGAATACAAGTGCATGAAGTAAGTGTTTTGCAACTTTTATTTATTAATATTTCGGCTGGTCTGTTGTCGCGCTCGAAGTTTTGAAAATGCTCATTTTCAATTTTCATACATATAAGAAACACTATATTGTTGTAACATATCTATCGAAGCCACTTGGACCTAAATATGATTGGACCCCCCAAATATCAATATAATTTTATAATATAATTGAAAGCTGTCAGTAAACAAACGAGTATTAAGGAATAGCCGACTCTCTACTGGGTCGAAGTTTCTGAGCGAGCGAAGCGAGCGAGGCACCACGCCAACACTAGTTTTTTCATTATAATATATCCGAGCAGTAACTTAGAGTCAGGACTCAAATTCTATATTCGCCATCACGAACATCTATTTTTCGAATTTGCGTCCACCATACTGGGTATGTGATTTTGAATTTTTGAAAATCCAATTTCAGGATCGGATTGAGCGACCTCAAAAACCATTATTTAGCAAATTACAGTCAAATCGATGAAATATAAATATGTATTTTTACGTCATGAGACAAAAGCATGTACTTGGAATAAAGCGTTAAAAAAAAATCAAACCGTTTGAGAATCGAACCGTGGACCTAAGCGCCGGAAGTTCCCGTAATGGTCCGCACTGGAGCCATTCAGCCACATTCGCTGTTGTAGAATAATGCAAATTTAAAGAGTGGTTGAAACAGACATAAGGAAGGCCTTTCTTCTGTGTTTAGCATAACGGGTTTCAAACGAGCTGAAATACATTATAGACCAACATTCACAGGAAGTTTCATTGCATTATTTGTTAATATTTTAAAAATAAACGCTGTTTTTTGCATGTCCAAAGAGTTTAACTCTACTTCGTGTAAGTATCAGTAGTCCAGGTTTTGATCCTCAATCGAGGCTTATATTTTTAAACTCGCTTTATTCAAAATGTACACTTAAAGTACTCTTTAGCGCCCAAAATGACGCTTATTGGACGCTTCTGCCCTTGGAAGCGTATGATACTTCTAAAGAATGCTTAATGTGCGCTCCTTGTACGCTTCAAATATGCTTCAAGGAAACTAGATAAGGGGAAAAATGATCTAGAATCAGGATTTTCAAAAAGTATTGCTCTTATGCGTTGCTCTTATTTATAGCATAGCAAGTTTCTAAAAAGTGTGAAAAATAGTGAATTTATAAGGTATTTTTAAACTCGATTCACCAGTCAAAACTACTTTTAAAGTAAGAACGTAAATAATGATTTGCAAATTTGTCATGCACTTCACTGATGTAGTGCGGACATTCATTTGTTAGCAGAAACTCGTTTATATGTTTTCTTTCCAAGATTACATTATACCGTGATTACCATATTTCGTATCCCATGAAAGTACCATTTTCTCGAGTGACACCTCTGCACGTGACATTTACGCATACGCAGATATTAAACATTTCCGTTCCTTGAATCCTAATTCGTGTTAACGCAGAGTCCGAAGTTTATACGACATTAATGTAGGCTTTGCTATTAAACTGCACGTATATAAATTTAATTTGCAAGACGCATGCTGGTCTCAACGTAATAAAAGATTTTAAAATATAAAATGCATTTCAAAAATATTATGAAATGAGAAAATTCCATTTCCTGGAAACTTTATAATATAATAATAATGTATGTATGCTACTAATTTGTAATATAATGTATTCATTCATTAAAAAGTATCAAAAATTTGCAATTTTTTGTTTCATGCTGTTTTTTAAATAATTTTTGCTATCTTGAAAATATAGTGGAAATGATTGCGGGTTTCAACCATATGTGCATAAAATTGTCCAAAGTTGTAAGAAAATGTTTGTTTTCCGTCAAAAATCACCCGAACCTTTCAAAAATGTTATTACGGCCTGTGATTACGGCTATGTACAGCAATGTCAACACGAATTTTCCTATAAATCTAATTTTTATCAGAAATAATACGCGTCTGTTTCGAAAATCGCAATCGAAGGTCGAATTAATATTACGACATACAAATTGCAAAATTTAAAATACAGGAGGCAAGGATGCAGTTTCTCAAATAATTGATACACTGCGTTTTTTTAGGCTATCATTTTACAAAAATTTAATGTATAGACGAATTTGTACTGACATTGCTTCTTGCGTTTCTATAAGTATGAATGTTGTACTTGATTAAAATTATTTTTTTTTTTCGGTAGAGTGGTGTTAGAAAAAAATGTCATAATTTTTGATAATTTGCACATTTAGTTGAAACCCCGAATTACATTTAATTTTCAACATAAAAGAAATTCATGAAAAAGAAGTGTTCTATGTTGATTTTTATTTAAAAGTCGCCAGTTTGGATTTAGAGATTTAAATGAAATTCTGACCATACGAATCGGAAGATCATAATTGGAAATAATCATTGTTGACAAGGTCACTGTATAATCAATATTATCCAATTTCTTGTTGAAAATGAAGCTCGAAAGTTAGATAAAAAATGTTTATTGCTGCGACTAAATGCCTTAATAATTATTAAAGCGTTATTAATGATGTTATATACAATATTAAAATAGTTGACTAAATTGTTGAAACTATTCGAAAAATGTCATTGCCCAAATATAGAATGGTGTCTTTTTTAAAAGTAAGGTTATTGTTGACCTTTCCTCCAGGTCATTTCTCTTTCTAACAAAGCACTCTTAAGTCGCAATGTAAGGCGCAAAACATATTATTAGACGTCATTTTGGCAGCCTTGCACCCTATTTTTAACCAGCTCTGACATTTTTCCTCGCGAGACGACTTTCGTGAAAAATTCTCTACGGGGGTTTTCCTGGGCTCGCTTGTTTTGGTGTTGAAATTAGAGTTGCGAGAGAGAAAGGAAACTCGATTCTTGAAAGTGATAACTTTGGTACAAAGAGCTGTGTTTTATGAAACAATGAACTTCTCTTGTGCGTTTTATTGTTTGCAATAATCTAGCGTGAGTAGCCTAAGAACCAATATGCACTTGACAAGTTGTTAATATGGTCATTTTTCTAAGTAAGTAATGAAGTACTTTCCTCAGTGTAGATTATTGCAACTAATTTCGAAAAAACTTATTATACATGTTTTCCACCCCGGTCAGAGATTCTCCAATGTAGCAATTTCAAGAGCATAATATACGCAACCAAATTTTTTTTCAAGAATAAGAAAATGAAATACAGGATTCAAAATTTGAATCGGTACCGTAATTGTGACTATTGAATTTTTTCAAACATATTATTAAATAATTTTGAATTTATGAAGTTTTTCACTTCCGAAGAAAATGTCAGGTAAAAATCAAATATTAGTTGCCTTCTCGGTTGCATATTCCGTCTTTGTTAATCAATTTATTATTTATAATCTAATTCTTTTAGAAAGAAAGACTTTCAACAAAAGTTTTAATAATTGAGGGAGCAATATATTATCAAGTGTGACTCTGTCAAAAAAAAAAAAACTTTCATTGTAAAATACGTTTCTCAAATTGTAATTGTGAAACTGAACTTGAACTATTTCAATATTGATCATATCTTTGGTTACAAGGTGATTTCAAAAATATTGCTGTTTAATAACACCGAATTAACTGCCACTTTTTCGACCACAGTAAATGCAGGCACTTTTGAACTCTTTTTGGGCCTTTTTTGCCCATGAAATTAAAAATGCCAGGAGATAAAGTTGTTTATTTGAATAAATTACATTGTTCCATGTTGTGCCCAAAATATGTATTTGGGAACATTCGTTCTCATCAGCATTTTGGAATCTTTGAATTCCTGGCATGTTTTACTGATAAAAAAAGCTGCAATGTTCGGAGTGGGTATAATTAAAATAGACAAACCTTTACAATGTTATCAATGTTAGCATATAAAATGTTAACAATAAACTTATGTTATATGTCCATTTTAAGATATATATTATAAATGTTTATTTATGTCATTCATATACCACATTTGTATCTTTTTATAATCAAGTTTTCATCAAGAAACGAAAATTTCTATTGTATGCGCAGATTTTTTTCTCGTCAACGTATTCGTGTCATTCACACATTATAGACGTTTAATAAATTTTTACGATATATTTCACAATTTTACTAATCGCTTTTTACTGCTTAACTTCACATTGAAACTTGCGAAACATCCGGACTATTATTAAGAATTAGATAAAATCTTACAATATTTCAAATTATAATTGACTATTCTGGATCTTTTTGAAAACAATTATATAAATGATTCATTTAAAATTGACATGCGCAGAGAAAATGAGTAATTAGTGATGCTAGTTTAAATTGCAGGCTTATCTGGAGTTCCATAACATTGTTCCGCAGACGCTTCATCTGTGGCGTATATACTCAATATAAATGACTAGAATTGTAAGAAAATAGTCAGATTATTTATTTCTAAACGTATGAAAACGCAAATTTACTATCTGAAAGGAAACATGAAGATTTCACAATGGATAGTGGGGACAGTGTGTCGTGGTTCAATATAAAAATATTGAACATTTTTCTGTTGAATCGTAAATAATTATTTTAGTGAATCAATAGCGGGTCACCAATTATGAAAAACAATAATCGGTTCAAGCCAGTGAAAAGTAAATTTTTTACTAGTAGGGAAATTGCGAAATTTAATCTCACTCTTAGTTGTGATATGTAGTACATCAATCCAGGTATTATTTAGTGCTGGCATTTTATGGCCTTTTTAAAATGGACTGAGATAATAAACTGATTGTTGCAGGTCGACTACAATATGTCACAGTTAGAGGTTTGGTTAGGTTAGGTAAAATATGGAAGTATTTTCCCGTTTGTTTCAAAAATTAAACTAAATACGGTTTAAAAATTGTACCGGTTTTGGCACTAACAATTAAATAAACAAGGTTAGATTTATTGTGTTTATTAAAACATTACACTAAACATTTTACCGCGCTGATAGAACGGTGTCGACATAACTTTACTATGAACCCGAGGATTATACTTTTCAGAGTTAGGAAGAAAACTGACTATACAGTTATGATCCTTACAACCACACTATTCTATCAGTGTAGATAATGGGTAATGTAAGACTTAATTAATAAGATCATGTCATTAAAGAAAAATGGGGTATAGATTATTATTTATACGCCATAGACCAGAATTATTAAAAAAATATTAGTACCTAATAATGAATAATGGATTTCCGCGATTTAGACAAGTTTTCACTAACTAATTTTTTAAAACTTTGCCTAATTTAAGTATTGTTCATCAGTAAAAAATTGTCGTTGTTCTTTAATTTCGTTTACAGAAAAAAGGTCACTACTAGTCCCACTGTCTACAAATAGTAGCATTGAAATGTATGACACTTAGTTAAAAGTGAATTTTTCAACGTGGACGACTTATTACTTATAATATGTGAGTTTTTAATTATTTAATTTTAAGAAGATGATCCATCATAACAAGTTTCTGTATTTTCATTAAATATGACTGAAATAGACACCGAAAGCTAAAATTTATGAATTTCGGAATTTTTGTCAAGGAAAATACAGTTACTTTTCGAAAAGTTCAGCAAGAAAAAGTTCGATGATTGTTATAAGTAATTGATTTTCAGTATAGATCCATCCGACCTACCTACCCATTTAATTGTATTGTAAGATTAAATACTGTTATTGTACAAGTAAAAAGTTACATACACGTTCTTACCGTACTTTAATCATAGAATGGCGAAATTGATGTTTAACAAAGGAAATAATTCAATAAATGATAAAAGTAACAAGTTAAAAAAGAATAGACTTTGTCTTTTCTATACAAGATACCAAAATCAGAGGTACTTAATTATTGTCGATCAATTCTATTCATTAATTTTCAAACAATGAAATTTTCCGATAGCAGAGACAAAGCGATCATTTGCAAAAGACTTCGGTGATGTGTGACTTTTCCTTTGATTCATGCACTCTTCTTCATGCGAAGAAGCTGTAATCAGTTTCTGGATGAGTTAGCTAGTAAACGGATGTGACGATCGCTGCTGATGAGTATCTTTGTTCGTGCTTGCATCCCAGCTGAGAAAGTCTTTGGCGCTTCTGCCACAAAAGGATAATGGCAGCAGATAATTCGATCCCTTTGTGAGCACGTGGCTCGCGCCTTGCGAATTCGCGAAAGTGACGGAAGAACCATTCTCGTAGGCTGTGAAAAGCCTTCGTTAGAATGACGAAACCAAAAGGAATATCCTCGTCTTTTCCAACACTTACTTCAAAGAATGGTATATTTCACAAAATTCCAAACTCATGTTTTTATGATCAGTTTTGTTGTAGAAAAAAACATGTGTCATCTATACCCTACGAAATACGAGAGCTCTTCATGGTCTCTTCCAGATATTTAAAGAAAGCACGATTTCTTAAATAGCAATAAGTGCCTTTGTTTATAGCACAAATAGTTGGTTTTATCTAATAGGATCTGACATAACTGTGTTTCTTATTGTCCGATATATTAAAAGATTGTCTAGGGGTTTATTTATAGCGAATTCTTCAAGAACTTCATTTTAAGAAGAAAATGTATGTAGTAAAGAATGTTATTAAATAAATTGAATTTCTCAGAAGATTTAATGGTAAAGCATCGAAAAAAACTATATCACCCAGAAAAAATTTTATCAACATGTATTTTGGCTCGCTGAACACGAATCTGAATTCAAAATTTGTCACTCCACCGCATCTTGGTCGCTAAATTGAAAAATCATCAAAAAAAGGTTATTTTTTCAGTTTTTTTTTGCATATATCTTGAAAACTTGAGTTTTTGAAGTCACGCGAAAATAAGTTTCAAACAAAAAATGTAAAGCACAAAATTCACGTTTTTTCAATGTTTTTTCAAGACAGCTACAAATTTTGATTCAGATTCGTGTTCAGCGACCCAAAATACGTTGGAAAACATATCAATAAACTTTTCTCCTGGTGACGGTGACTTTCCAAAGGTCTATAGCTTTAATTTCTTTGATTAATGAACATTTTTCAAAAGCATCATATGACTATGGAAAATTTAGCCTCATTTTTTAAAATGTTTACAGATAACTGTAAGACCCCATCAAAAGTAAAGTATCTAATACCCATGGAGGATCACACGTTACAATAGAAGAGATTGGTATTGGTTTTGCACTTGGTCTTGGTCTTGAAATAAAAAATTTTAAATATTTGATATCTCCTCAGTAACACAAAAACACCAAATGAAACTTTTATGGTGAGTAGACTAATGATCATCTATAAATCCAGAAGATTTGGAGAGCAAAAACAGTGAACTCTTTTTGGGAAAGAAATTTGTTTGTTTAAAAAAGAATGAATTATTTAATTAGCTACCGACTTTCTTCATTTACAGCAATCTGCTATTAAAAAGTACAGGTCAAAAACCCGACGAATCAAAAAGCGGACAAGTCAAAAAAAACTGACGGTCATATAGCTAACAATCGAAAACCCGGCAGTCAAAAAGCCGAAACATAGAAAATAGACAAATCGACAAGCGGACAATCTTTTGAAATGTTGGTTTTCTGACTATCGGCTTTTTGATTGTCAGTTTTCTGACCTGTCAGCTTTTTTATTAGTGTTTTTCTTAACCTACACCCCAAAAAATAAAACGAAATAAGCGTAGAGGCGATTGAAAATTTTGAAAATTGAGGGAGTTATGAGATTTTGACCAAGACTTTTGTAAACAACTGATTTTTGGACAAAATCTTGAATTGTTTATAAAAATGTCAAAAAAGTCTAATGAAAATTTAAAAAAAAACGCTTTTCTTTGTATATATATATAATAACATTTAATCATGAAGATGATTCTTGGCATACCATCAGACAGCCTGCATGATTTGATATGGATCCATATGAGGGTTTTCGAATTCTATGTTTGCCTTTCAAAAATAATAACAGGGAGTTTTGCGGAAATGACGGTCATTGAATTAGAATGAGGCAAAGTTGATTATAAATACCCGTCGGCTGGACCAACAACAAAGGATCTTGTCAGATCTGATATCGTCACGTCCGATTAAGAAACCCAGAGACCGACGACCGATGTCTCGAACTCTTGCTCGATCTCCAACTCGATAATCGTCAGGTTCGCTATGTGTCTCGTGACTCGGATAATAACGGTAGTATTGAAGTCAGTTTCGAGCATTCAATAAAAGGCAATAGATTCGATGTCCCTCACACGTCAGAGTGAATTAAGCACACGTTCAAGTCGCGTTGGCGTCATCGAGTTATGTGGCTTTGCTTGAATTACATTCGGGAGCCGCATCGAGCGAGATTTGCTACTGGGGAACATCTCGACAAGTTTCGCCGGAAGTATATGGAAATGTGACTAACGCTGTAGTTAGTATACGACTTCAAGTTGGATCGCTTCTAGCGACTTAGTCGAGAACTTTGTGAAGATTTCAAATTTAAGTGGCGCAGTGGAGGTGGACATTAATTTCCAAAAATTACAAGGGAAGAGATTAAGGAAATGGTTATGGGGAAAGTACAGCAGAAACATTGAAAGCCGAAACCTATGGAGCAAGATAGTGGGAACTGATGGAAGCCTGGAAGGAATAAAATAATTAGGTGGTCCGTAGAGTTCTGATTTGACATTTAATGTGGTAGATAAAGTTTATACAATAAAATAAGTCAAATAAATGATTCATTTCATAAGAAAACTGCATATGAAATATAGCGCAATTTATTGTTATGCTGAATGAAAAAAAAATAGTTGTATCATTAACATGTCATATTTGGTAAGTGTATTTGTATTTTCAATATGTTAACCCCAGTAATCAACCGTTTCAGTTCTGAGTATTGAATATATTAACTGTTCGAACTCATAAGTTCAAAGCTAGAGGATTAAAATTGATCAAATTTCGACTACGTTGAAAAACGTTATTTTTTTGTATTAGATATAAATTGAACACTAAGACATCAAAAAGAACTTGACAATCTTATTTTAGACGTGTCATATTTAAGTTACATCTGAAGCACCACAATAGTGTTGCCATGATTATTTTCTATATTTTTTAGGTCCACGTTAGATACACATGATCATAATAATATATGTCCTGATGCAAAGCAGCAAATAAAGAATAGGAAAACCATCCAAACAATCTTAGTTATTTACAATAATTGTAAGGAATATCATCAATTCCCAAAGTTAGTGATCTAAGTTTCTTTCTACCTTTTGTCTTCGGGATTATTACATATTCGAGCATGAAACTGCACGTGTGAAATTGGTCAACAGATGCGCTGTAATCAAGCTCTAGTCTAGTTCAATTTTTGTTCGAAAGTTGAAATATATAAGAAGGTATTTAAACAGGACCATTTTTATGTAATGTTATAGGTTATAAGGGAACAGATACAGCTCAATCATTAATATATTTCGAAAAACGTTTTTTAACTTGAGTAACTGTATTAAGAGAGTTTTGATACAAGAAATACTAAATGTTTACCCGTTGAAATTTATTTAGTCATTGTATTTCATTCCTTCGTTAATTATATGTAAGAGAATAAATAACGCAAAAAATGTTATATAAAATAAAAATAAAACATTGCTCTTACATTACAATTTACGTTGGTTGAATATGAGCAAAAAATACATCGTTTGTTAAATTCTAAAAATTTGTTTAAAGAATGTAAATAATAAATGTCTAAAAATACTGTTTAAAAATTCGGGAAAAATTCCGATTTATTCTTCGGTGATTAAAAAAAAATGTTTCATTGCTCTCTATTGAAATGAACAAAAAAGTTCACATGTTATGCTGATCTTTAAAAAAAGTTTTTTTTTCAATGTCTTCGTATGTTTCGAGTATTATAGTAAAAAATTCGAAAAATTCCTGATATGTTAGACTTGCTGAAAGAAAAGTTTGACAGTGTTCGGTATTGGATGCAACATTTTACTATCTAGTTCGAGCTCCTACTTTCAGTAGTTAAAGTAATCAGTTTTCATTCCACATCATTATCTCATATCATTAGAAAACCTTAATGTAAAATGGCTTCAAAAGACATTTTTATTTAAAATTGTTGAGATGTTTCTCTGACGATTGTCCACAAAGAGAATAAAACATGATAGCTAACTAAATGGAAAGTTTTTATGAAAATAGATATTCAAATTAACTCTAAGTTGTTATTGGTAACAGTTTCTAAATCAGTTTATTCATGCCGGCAGAAAATATTTTGTATACAAAATGAAATAACCGCGCTATGCATGCAAATGTCGATCATAATCCAGATAAATATCCCAGAACGTTTATAATTCAGAATACGAATTCGCGATGTATTCATTTCAGTAATTATGCGCGTGAAATCTACGGAGCTTATGAACTCGTCCACTGTTCGTGTCTGAGCCTGAAATTCAAGGAATCACAAAATAAATTGAATCACAGTTCTTAGAATTTGCATCGTACGTTATACTATGGCACAGGACCCTAATCAACCAGTAACAAATTCCGAGAAGAATGATTCAAATTATTTTAGAAGATATTGATATGTACATATTTATTGTGAAAGTTTCAAATTGCAACCGTATTCAATAATTTAACTTGCATGCTAAATAAAATTCTTTCCTTATAACATCGCAGTGCTAAATTATAAAAAATAATGAACGAAAAATCGTTTATAAATAGCAGGCGTAGAAATGATTTTATCTCGTTCAGAAAATACCACAAAATAATAAGACGAAAAGAGCATGCTAAATAAAAACAAAATTATTTGGGCCGTAAGGTGTCCTTCTAGTCCCTAAAAGTAAACTCATGCAAGATTTCGTTCAGGTGTCGATGAAATCTATCATTCCATACATCAACGTGGCTTCACTTTTGGATTAGAACGTCATCTAGCGCTTTTCGAAGGAAGTGTTTTTCATATTTGCTTTTTACGCGAGCGGCTTACCACTGATTCCATTCAATAGACTATCAATGACGTTCTAGTCCATATTTTTGTGCTCATTAGGTAGGAAAAGTTTACAAGAATTAATTATTTTCTGATCCAGGAAGTTAACAGAAAATTATAAATATTGTTGTCACAAAATCGCGGAAAGAAACTATGTATTTCCGATGTATTTTTGCCTCTTGAATTCGAATATTATAATAGTTAGAATAATATTATATCATAATTGACGCGGAATCGAATCATGGACGTCATCTTATAAAAGCAAACAAAAACGTGATCTTTTTCAGTTTTTGTACGTCTTTTAAGGAATTTCAATGTGATGAAAAAATATTTTAGAAAAATTCTCTACAAAAAAGGTTGTTTGCATTATTATTCTTGAAAACTGAATGGTAAAGTCATAAACGAACATTTTGACAAAATTAATGGTGGAACATAGTTAGAACCATCCATCGTGTACATATTTTAGAATACATAATTGAAATGAATGAGTAATTAATACATTTTCTAATATAATTAGTACGAACCTAATTTTGTATTACCTTCGTTTTCAATTTTAAAATGATGACTATAATGTGATCTACTGCAGAGGGAAGTAATTTTTCCTAAGATATAAGCTATTCTGATTAGAAATTCATTGGACGATGACGACCTTGAAGCTAGTTCTAATTCCAACTGCTGGAACTCTTGAGATATACTTTCCGAACAAGAAATCCATCCACTTAATTCCGTCCTACACCAAATTGCATTATACCAAGATTCAACACAAGGGAAAATTGTTCGGGAAAAAGGGTCTGGGAAAAAGTGACGAGGAAAAAGTGTTAAAGGAAAAAATGTTACGAGGAAAATATTACAAGGAAAAAGAGTTAGGGCAAAAGTGTCGCGGAAAAAGGGTCGGGGAAAAAAACACATGAAACCAGAGATGAACTAATCAAACTTTCAGGTCTAACGTTACCTGTTCTTCACGCACAGATTCCTCTGATTAATTTTTAATTAGAATACAGTTAAAGATAAGATACTAATCACTAATTCCTGATGAAAGTAATCCGTAAACCTCTTCTATATAAAAAAAATAATATCCGTATAATGGTAGCACTTCTTAGTATAAAGAAACAACTTTCGTCGAATAAAGCAAAATATTTCTTAATAGTTCAGGAATCCGTTAATGATTCTTTCTAGATTCGAGACAATTATTTCTTCATTTATAAAATGAAGTCTGTTGGAATTAAAACATACTTATGTACGTATGCTTTTCCACACACCAATATCAAAAACCAAGTGGAGACAAAAAACATTTTTGAGGAAAGTCATGTCGAAAAGGAGGTCAAGTATTTGGAAGGGGCTGAAAGAACATCATTACAGAACTGCACAAAGTTATTATCCTAATCATCGCCGGTAGCGGTAGAGAAGTTGTCACGTCGTTACCGCAGCAGCAGCCTCTGGCAAACGACTCGATTTCTGAGGTTTCCCTGAATGGAATTGATTTCGAGAAGTGTAATCAACAGGCGAAATTGCTAGCGCTGAAAGTGGCTAGTCCTCAGGGCCAAGAGACGACTATAAACCCTAACACCAGTACAACGTTACGAGCCTCCGCCATCTATTTCGCTAGACTCTACTGAAAAGGAGGTAAAAGTCGGCGCGATTTCCTCACAAACCTTTATTTTCCGTTATAAAAAAGTCACCCGATCGACCTTTACATATATGTATTCGTCTATAAGCCAATACCCCATCAGAAAATCCATCAACCTTGAATGTAAATCGTATATGTCCAAATATGCATTTAGGCAAATGGGTTTTCGGGAGACTTTTTGGCGCGACAAGATTCATTCGTTGTGCCCAATATATCGATGGGGATGCTGCTTTCGAAATACACACGTGTGCTCATCCGCAAGAACACACATGTTACCAATTACGACCGGTCGTACGGCAGCTCGTTGGTTACGGATCGTGTACATGGTTCTTCTTGGATCACGACTATACGAAATAGTATAATCAAAAATTGATTGCCGTCTAGAAGCCATTACGGTAATGCATCTTGAAGATAAACACGGTTAACATGTGCAAACGTGCACTCTCTCCAGCTCCCGGTTTGTTTTTACGTGACGGGGTTTCACTAACATCGAAGCTTGTGTAATTTTTATTCCAAAAAATTCATCGGTAGAATAAAGAATACTGATAATCAAACGTGGTGGTCTTATTCATGTGGGGTTTCCTTTCAAAACTTAATTGTGTACGCAAAATTGATTTGGTTTTAACTAATAGGAAATAAATTCCTGCCACTCGGAAAAAACGAAATAGTTGGTTTGACTATCTAAATAGTGGAATCGGATACAACTAGATAGTACAGTCACCATTTAGATATTAAATTTAACTAAACACGATGAATGTGTCTTATCCTACTATCTATAGTTAGTAGTTCCAACTATTTTATATTTTCCGTGCATTCATGTGCTTAAAATCCTCATATTATTATCCAAATTCGAAATAAGGCGATAGTGGATTGATTTCCCAGGTAGAAATTTAAAATACAGGGAAACATGAAATAGTTGGAAGGTAAGATAGTAAGATAAGACATAGTCATAGCTTTTATTTAATTTCAAGTAGCCAAGCCTACTATTTAAATAACCAAAAAACTAGCTAAAAAATATGTCTGTCAGACCCTGCTATTTAAATAGTAAAACCATTTCCTGTTTTCCGAGTAATTTCTTTTTGGTATAAAAAGTATGTGATTATGTCTTATATTGGATTGCAACCCACTTTTCCAAACTAATTTAGAAATGCCCCCATAAAATCTAAAATGCTTAAAAATCAATTTCGATTTCAATTGCAGCACAACCAAATCTGATATCATCTCTTGCAATGTCCCATCTAATTTTAATTGAGATCTGCCATTTGTAGTATATATGATTATATCTCAAAAAATATTTGGATGGAGTAATCAGCTTGTATATATTCAAAATCCACTGAAGTTTTTCAATCTTTCGACTGCTTTGTTTGGTTTCAAAAAGTATTTTCGTTACATCGACTTCTCTTGCTCTTTCCACTTTATGCCACGTATTTCTATAACAAAGTGTGATTTCGAAAAGATAACTTTTGTCGGTATAAAAATTGCGAATCTCCCGCGCGAATTCTTTAAATATATAGGACACAATTCCAACTTTCTTGATCGAGGCAAGCAACAAATCGAACGACAACTTCCCACACATCGTTGACGATCCATAAAAGTACCGACCTGATAGTTGAAAGAATTGCGAGTCGAGAACCTCTTCGAGGCTTCTAGTCCTGTTTCTCAGTTTTGATATAAAAATATATGTGGGTATTGTCGGAAGCACCATTAAATATATAATACTAAAGAAAAAACTTTAATATTTCAATAAGACTAAAATTGTGTTTTTTATTATAATTCTTTTCTAAAAATGCTGACATTAATGAAAAGTGTAGAGCTCCGATGATGTTTTATCTCGGAATCACTTAAAGTCGTCCATACGAAGATGTTTCGTTACGCACAATGAGGATAATAGTGGTCGAAATATAGATAATAACTTTCAAACAAATTAACATGGAGATATCCAATAAGATTCAAATTGAACGGTAAGGTTCAAAGTTTGTCACATAATTCATCAAAAGTTTTTATAAACAAAATATTTGTAGATAATTAATAATTATAATTAGTTAAAAATGATAAAAAACAATTTCAAAAGCAAACGAATTTGTCTATGCTTTCTAAATTTTTTGGAGTGAGAATTTTACTCCTGTAAAGACTACCTAAAAAAATTTCAAATAACAGTTGATTTAGTAAAATTCGACTCTTAAAAGAGTTGATATTTTCACTCTTTTAAGAAGAATCTAAACATTCATTGTTGCAATAAGAGTGAATTTCTAAGTGTGGTTGACACGCAGACGGAAGTAGTTTATTCACCGCTAGGAGCGTTCGCGACTCTGGCGCTTCAACGTTGTTCTCATTATTAAAAAGTATTCCTGGTATATTTACGACTTAACCGTTAGCGACATAGTGATCAGCACTATTGACCATGCAATTCTCTTCACTTCTTTGCATTTTTTTAATAGTATGTTATATGTTTTAATCCTGTTTTTTTTATTATATAGGCCATGATATTCTTAACCGTAATGAAGGAGCAGAAAATTGTTGGTGATAAGCACACTTTTATGATACATAAAGAAAGTTTTTTTTACTATAAATGTATTTCTGACTAAGCAACATTATTGGAAAAAATCTGTATGAAGTATTTCGGGTTGCAAATTACGAATCCGGGGTCAGTTTTTAAAAATTCATAATGGCGGATCCATTTTCAATTTTTTGTCCACCATATTGGATCAGTCATTTTGAATTTCGAATATCTAAGGTTGGATTTGTAATCAACGACACCACAACAAATTTCAACTGTTTTCCGTGTAAAGAAAAATATAGATATCTGATTTATTATAGTAGACAGTTATGTATGTGATACTTGTACCTAATATGTTGTAAAATCTGTAAACTAACATCTATTTAATAATTTGTTTTAATTATTTTTTTTTATTACAATGGAATATGAAATTCATATTTTTTCTAATACATTACAAATTACATGTTGCGAATTCGGTTTTTCGATTCTATGAAATCTATGAAAAAATAATTAAATTACTTTTTTTATTTTGGAAGTAAAATAAAAGTTCCAAATACTCACTCTATCAAAGGCTCCTAGCAAGGAGTGAAATAATGACACTCTTTGCAAAAGTGAAAATGCACTCCGAGCAGATTTGCTCGGTTTTCAGCGTCGCTCATAGTGAAAATTCACTTCTTTAGAGTGACTTTTTACTCTAAGGAATATAGAGAGAGGATTTTCGGATCGCTGATAGTAAATCTGAATTTAAAATTTCAAAATCAAAATGGCGGATCTAATATAGCAGACCGATTTCGAAAAAATGATTGAATATACTTGCAAATTGGTGTATCTCATATTAATGATTTTCGATGATTACGAATCTGAAGTTTATTTTTTAAAATTCAAAATGGCGGATCTAATATGACACACGAATTATGCAAAGTTCTTGAATTAATTGGAATCTATGTGTATTTAGGGCCAGTGGTAACGAATCTAATAACAAAATGTGTTGCGATAAGAAGTGAAAGAGATACTAAGAACTCATCTTGATATTAACTAATAAAACCAATAAATAAAAAATTAGAAATCATTGACTAAAAAAACGTTAAATATAATTTTTATTGAATATCTTTTTAAATTACAACGCGAAAATATGAAAAACTATAGACTATAAGTAAGGGGTTTTAAGATAATTATTTAACAAAAAATCAAATTTCTAAAAGAGCCCGATTAATTTTGATTCTGGCACAGAATATCTTCATTTTTGTCCTAGAAAGGATTCCTGAATGAATATCTTGTTTTAAATTATGATAATAACTTATTTAAGCTCACCGTAGACACTAATCAACACTCGTTAAAAAATAAATAAAGTGGATGAAAACATTCATTGTGAATTAATCCTACTTTCTTATCTCCCCCTAAATTTAATAAAATATTATCCACGAGATATGCTGTTTTATACAGAATATTCTTTTTAAAAAATTTAATATAGCGCTTATTGTCACTCGTCGTCTACACCTGTTGTATCCGGAATTAAAGATTTTTCCTCGGTAATGTCGGTTGACAGAGATTAAACCAGCGTCAGGTGAAATATGCAATCTCCATCGTCTCTTCATACATATACACCAAAACGGTAACATTTGTTGGTTCATGGAGCTGCACGTGTGCACGGAAAACAATGCAAATGCAAATAACGAGAGAGCTTCTTTGACTGACATCCAAGTCCTCGAGAAGGTATTAGATACATCGTGTTTTATATATGCGAATTAATTACTAGCGCAAGTTAAACGACATGTGTATTATGGCAATGGCATTTTAATTAAATTCATTTACACGAGTCAGTCATAAATCCTCGTAACATTTCCATTAAGCCGTGGTATGTAAACTTCATTTACGAAATGTAATGTTACGGAATAAAAATACATTTTTTTTAAATGTTCTTGCATAAATTTCATATTGATTTTTGCAAGTTCGTAATAAATTCATAAAAATGGACGCCCCTGCTACTAATTCTGTTATTTTCTTTATGTAAATAATTTGTTGGAGTAAATGGGTTCAGAAGCATAAAAAATCCATTGTTTTATTGAATAAATTGTCAGTGTAGCTGGACTGAAAAAAATTTACTTGACAAATTCAACTACCATTGAGAAGTTGAGTTGAGAGTAGTTAAAAGAAATACTTTTTTTGTTAGCATAACTTTGTTGAAGTTGTTAATTTTGCTATTTTTACTTAAATTAATTTATATACGCAGTAAATGAAAAAGTATTCCGAATGATTGGAGATCAAGAAATGCGGTAGTATGCATAAAACTCAAAAAAGCTGATATAATAAAAAAGCAACCGTCAATAGCTGCACTAAAAATAATTCCACTAAAAAAAATTTCCAGAAAAAATCTTAGTTCATTTTACTACTTTTTAACTACGCAGAGTAGTTCGATACACTTCAAGAAAATTTTCTAAAGTTACTACCGTAAAGAAGTTAAATCAACTAAAGATGTAGTTCTGCTAAATCCAATTAAAAATATATCGTTCTAGCATGTTGAATAGTTTTTAGTGTGTTGGGTACTTAGACTCTAAAAAATGTAGTAGAATTAACTACCAAAATGTCTTTTATATAACTATATTTTCTGTTGATTTAACTCCTTTATGGTTGTAACTATAACCTACAAAATTCCGTTGAGGACCCATTGAAATACTTTCAGTATAAAGTAGTCAAATCAACTATTAATTTTTGTAGCGTATTCAAGAAGTTTCAACAAAATTACAAAAACCAGTTCAGAAGCCTTTCTATCTTATTAGCATTCTGAGGAGCACGTTACTTTTATTTATTGTTTTTAACGCTGTCTGTTTGGCATTTTCGAGGTATTGTCTTCAGGCGGAAATCGAGCCATGGCCGATGCTGTACTTAATGTGGGTTTCTGCAGTTTCCTACATTCTCGACAAATGTGAGTATGGCGCCATCTAAGACGACCTGCAGCTCTCGCAATGGTGCTCACCTGTACCCGGACAAGCTCCCTGGGAGCTTTTGGAACACCTCGATCGAGGTGGAAGGTAGAGGATAAAAAATAAAAAAAAAATAAAAAACTAGTTCAAAAGGTTATGAACCTATTTTAAAACAAAAAGATACTGTCGATCAATATTTAATGACCTTCCACATGAATCCTTAATCCAAATAAAAAAACTGTAACTATGTTTAAAGAGGTGGTGTACTAGCAAATCACGTTTTTGTGATGCATGATTTTAATTTTTCTAACTTATTTTTTTCTCATAATAGAAACTCGACTACTCGATCAAAAATAATGCAAATTTTGTTAGAAAATTCACAAATTATTGTATGGCGTTAAAGATGGAAAATTTGGATTGTTTCGAAAAAATGAGGACCATTAAAGCGGAAATATTTCACTTCGAAACATTGATTTTGAAATCTTTAAACTCTCCAATCATAATCAGGTAAGATGTTACCTTAGCGCCACTCTAGTTAATCTAAAATGACACCACCTCTTTATTTCTTATTTGATTAATATTTCGAGCATATAAATATGGTTTAATTATGATTGTTTACGAATATGAAACATTTTCAACACTTAAAAAGAAAATAAAACAAAAAAATTTTCTTGAAACAATTTTGATAGGTAATAAAAATGTAGGTATTGTGATTTAAACAACTTTAAATATTGTTATTTATTTGAAAAAAAATCACTGAAAACTCTTAAACTAATATGTTTTTCCAATCATGTTATTTTCGAAATTTTAGAAAAAGCCAGAAATCCCCTTTTTTTTTAAAACGTGCAGTAGTGATAAGTGCCCTTCTCTAATGAAAATGTTAAATGTTGTTCTTAAATTATTTATATAATAATAATAATGTGAGACAAGACAAATACTATGATCGTAAAATGAACAAAAGAAGACATTAAAAAAATAGTTCAAATTTCTTGGGTACACAAGAGTGTATAGATAAAGTTAGTCTCAGGGGAAAACACCGATGATTTGACAGACAAACACGATAACAAATATATACGAAACTAAACACAACTGAGTTATCTCTACATCTTTTAGAAGTATCTCCAAATTCAAAATACACATAGGTTATTTTAACGTGAAACATCTACAGTATTCCTTTATGTTAAATATCCTGAATTTAAACCAATCATCGGAGAAACCTGCGGCAATACCTATTACTAACTAACTTTATAATGTAACCTGTCCAAGTAGTGTAAAAGTCTTGTACAATAGCTATACAATTATACAAACAGTTCTGTAGATTTGGAAAAAATTGAAATATTTCTAAAATATAAATAATTATTTATGTTTTAATTATTCAAGAAATATTCATGAGTTTAAAATTTTCATTACATTTCATACAGTAATTGGATTCTATTTTATCACAACTAATTGTGTAACATTTCTTGAAAATTTTAGAACCGCGGGGATCGATTTTTCTGCTAAAACTCACTCTTAAGTTCATCATCATTGAGGTAGGTCTGTATTGCAAACAAAAAATGCTTATAATCCATCAAGGTATTTTGGTATTGGTAAATTGAAATGAAATTGTCGTCATTTCGACTACACGAATAATTATCCGGTTTAGAGTTAATAGATTTTATTATTTTCTTCTTTCGGTGGTCCGAAGTTGAAGTGTCTAAATTTCGCTTATGAGATCAGGTTAAGTTAGGTTAGACATTTCTTAATGTCTTGTTTTATTAACATTACCCTCAAATGAGTAATAAAAATTGATCAAGAGGGTTTCCCGTGTGTTTTTCGGGCATACTTAATGCAATCTTTTTGTAAAACACAGGAAAAATACCAGAGATACGACCCAAAGTTAAAAATTACATGTGTTTTAATTCATTAGAGTCGAAATATTTTAAACTTTAAGACACTTCGTTTTTAACACGCCTAAATAAAAAAAAAACATTTTAAAAGGGGACATTTCTAAAGTGTCTTAGTGTCTTCATTGAAGAGACCCATAAGACATCCAAGTTTGGAGCGTTGTCAAGCAAGTAATTAACGTAAAGTGAAAAATCAAATTTTATAGAGTGACGTTGCATATAAATCATAGTGTGAAATGAGGACTAGGCATGGTAATAGTTAAAATAACTATCTGAAATAGTAAAGTTTAACTATTGTTTCATGATTCAAAATGCTACTTATCATAATAAACAAATAGAATCAACTATTTTGAAAGAATCATTTCAGAAAATTACTACCACCACTGAGAGAAATTGTATAAGAAATTGTCATTAAAAATAGGAAAAGGAGTCAATATTTACTTTTTAAAAATATGTGTAAATTATATATATCATAGCTTATGAAAGGTCCACTCTTCTCCCTTCATTCTTTGTTTAAGATAAATAAGGAAACAATCAGAAAAAACAAAAAATCAATACTTCGCTAAGTTTGTGAATGTCACATTCTAACCAGTTGAAAAATGTATTTTGCAATGCCATTATGCACACAAATTTTAATGTCGTTTAACTAATCTGTAGATACACGTGCATATTATATCTTCTTCGCCCGGCGGTCCTTCTTATGACCAAATGAAAATCCACTTCAATAACGGGAGAGACGGGCTCCAAGAAAAAAGCTGCGAACGCCGCATCGCCACCTGGCGGCATCAAAACGCACTGAGGTGCGGTAGACTTTATTATTGATTTATAGTAAACACAAACGTTCACTATGAATAATAGTAAATATAAAGATTTACTACGAGACATAGTGTGAAATGAGGATTACACTAGATTATAGTTATTTTAACTATATTTGTCATATTTATTTAAATCATTCTACATAGTTGATTTTTTTAACTATAAGGAGATAGTTGGTGTAACAAAATTATAGTAAAATCGACTATGAAAGTCATAAATTTAACTATTTTTCATAGTAGTTTTAACTATATTTTTCCAACTATGTGATACAGTCAATTTAACTGTGGATTTTTTCTCAGGGTGAGTATTCTTACAATCAGTAAATCGAAAACTAATTTCGAAAACGATAATTGTCATATAAAAGGTATGCCCAAAGCAAAATTTTGTCGGTTACTAATGGATCGGTATTCACTCAACAATAATAAAGTATGTATATCTATTACTTCATCTGTAGTCATGTCTTTCTCTGAAATTAAAAATAAAAGCCCTCATAAATGGAACATTAACAAAAAACGGCAAAAATTGGAAAACCAAATTGTAATAACTGTCAGATGAAAGCAAATGACCTGAAATGGATGCACTTAACATCTTCAAAGAAAGCGATAGTGAAAACGACCTATTTATACTCGTTATCGGCAATATACCAGTAGAAAAAGTATGCTCCAATCCTGGCACAGAGAGACTGGCAGTGTATACTAGGTCGTTATGACCGTCAATAGTACGACTGCACACACGTGGACGACGCATACGACCAGCTCAAATTCTGAATGACCGTTTCTGCGAAATTCATGCGTATGCGTTTGTCGCATTGAGAGTGACTATTTCCCAACACATTCGTTCGTTCTATGTGCAATACATGCTGGCGCTTCCTGCAGTTAACGACCCCGATCTCGCATAAATGCTGGGAGCTTTAATCGTTTCGACGTAAGGCCGGCGTTGACCTCTGGCAAAAAGTCGGAGTCGCCCTTGAAACTCAAAACCTATCGCTGCCATCATAAAGTAGGCATTAATCACGATACACTATTGTCTCATAACTGTAAGTGTGTCGTAGGTGTATGAAAACGTTTTTTTAGAGGTTAATGTTGCATGGAATTTTTTAGAGAGAAAATTCACTCGTTATGGAGTGAAAATTGAGTCACTCTAGTGAAATAGTGAATTTGTAGTCTTTAACCCTTTGAAGCATACATTTTTATTTGGACGCAAAATAGCTGAAACTTGTTATACGGGGATTTCGGGGTGGATCCAAGATGGCCGAGAACAATTAAAAATTTGATCAAGGTGAAAATGGGCACTCTATGAATCTAATCTTAGATTTTCAAAATTTAAAATGACGGATTCAATGTGACAGCCAAAATGTAAACAGTTTTCGAAGTCGTAAAAGGCGAACTATGAAATTTCAGCATTCGTGACCCTTGTTGAATCTGCTAAATTTTATCTTGAAACATTATTCAGTATTCAGTTTGCTTTAGGTCAAATAACTTTTTACATTTCGGACCGTCATTTTGAATTCGCTCGAAAACCCCCCCTATCACCTCGATCAAGTCAATTTTTACATTTTGGTTGGCCATATTGGATCCGCTATTTTGAATTTTGAAAATCTATGGCCAGATTTGTAATCAGCAACCTCGAAACCTCCGAGTACCGAGTTTCACCTGGATCAAGTAAATTTTTACATGTGGATATTCAGTTTTTTGCAGTGTTCGAATTTTATGTTTATGAATGAGTGAATTTTCACTCTTAATGAGTGACATTCTTAGTGTCAAAACAGTGAAACCGCATTTTCAAAGTACCGAAATGGTTCTCTCAAAGTTGTCCAATTATTTCACTTTAACACTTATTGACCCAATTTGTCCGTTTTTGTCCGTAAATTTTAAGCACGGACAACTTTGTTATGTACGCTTAAAAAATCGGAACATCCGTAGACGGGTTTTTTAAAGTTTGGCGATAGCTGAAACCACAAAAACTTCGACTCAAAATGTAAAAATAATAAAGTTATACACATAAAAAATTCATTTTTCATCCTTGGGAGGTTGTGCGACCGCACCTAAAATAACACTTTTACAAAAACTCGGTATTTTACGGATTTTTCTGAAAAATAATTCAGAATAATTTTTAAATAAATTTATAGACTATTGAAGGTATTCTTTAATTGGTTACATGACAAAAGGACACAAATAAAAAACACATGACAAAAAGACACAGCGACAAATCACACCAACATATTTGCAAACAATAAGTCAATAATAATTTGGAATAACGAAACGTTACATACATTAGTTTCTAGTTGGTGTTCAACTATGTCTCTTCAGTTTATACTGAATCAGAAAAAACAAAAACTATTAGTAATTAATAATAACGTATACAGAAAAATACGGATAAAACAATAAAACAAAATATATCAATAAAACAAATCGTAGTACAGTACTCCGATCTAACTAATATAATAACTCACTTAAAGAATGTGTAACATCATGCACTAGAATCTAAAATTCTTTTTTCTGAATTATTTAACATGTCAAAATAATAACAAAATTTATTAAAAATATACTCTTTTGTCTTGTCACCATGTAATTCATTCGAGCAAATAAGACTTGAAGCCTTGGTGATTTTGAATCATCAAAAATGCTCTAAAAACTGCCCTTTGCACTTTTTTTCGGCATCGTAGGAAAATTTTCATTTGCTTCAGAACCACACTGTGCATAACAGCACTAAATATTATATGGGGATATCATTTTTCGTTTAATCTTGTTAGTTATTTAGGTTACCATCATATTAGAGTTGTATGATAGGCTAGATGACAATAACAATATGTGTCATTTGAATCGTTGAAAATGACAATTCCACATTCTAGTGGTTCGAATTACAACGTTAAATGTCGAATATAACTAGCTAGGAGTGATGTTAATAGCGAGCAATGATGATTGCAGCCAGACAGTCAAGTGTTATGAATAGTAACGATTCAGCACACAGGATTATCATTGTATCTCCATCATTACCCATTTTACAAATAAATCTATGTATAAAAATAATATACAATTCTGATTATTTGTAAATTTTAAATGCATACTAGCATTTATTTCACAAAATACGAAATAAATCGACACCAACAAATTTATTATCAATTTTTAATAGCCCAGTAAACTTAAAACTCAAAATGCATTTTATTTTTTGAAAGACGGATGCATATTTTAATCAAAAATTTCCCGCCCGCCATAGTGGGCCCGCCATCCTAAATTTCAAAAGTCTAAACATGAATTCGGAATCAACGACTCAAAAAACATAAAGATACTGAAAGCCACAACAATCGAGGAATATTTAATACTTTTGGTCCACCATATGGAATCCACCATTTTAAATTTAACAAAACCAACAACAGATTCGTAATCAGTAACCCCAAAAACCCCCTTGTAATGAGTTTTGTTTAACTAGAATTACTTTCGTGTACGATGATGGGTAATTTAGAAAAACGCACAAATATTTCGTCGTATCGACCGCCATTTTGTTAATAAGACAATAAAAAAATTAAGTATGATGGATTTCTAATGACTTGTCGAAACAAAATTTTACAAAATATTTTACATTTGCCATCACTCGTTCTGTACGACACTTTTAAGTTTGGAAATTAAGTCATAATATACACAAAATATCATAAACATAAAGGAATGTAAATAAACTTTTAACTTCCTAAAACTTGGTGGTTAATTTGTAAAACTCTGTGATAACAACGTTCCCGCTTCTTGGTTGTCTTGATCAAGTTATCTTTTTGACGTTGAAAAGCAAAGTCTCTGTTTACAAATGTATATACGCCGAGCAAATGTACAGTTAACGCTGAATGTAACTGGAGGGTTGTGAAATTCTCTACAAGTTACAGCTGCAACTATTAGTAGGATGGAGTAATTAAAAACAGTTTCTCAGGTAATTGGCTCCTTAAATAGTTTGTTATATTAACTACATAATTATCCTAATATTAAGTCAAGTACATTTTAGTTCATATTTAAATGACGTTCATCGTTATTGAAATATAATAAGTAAATTTGAATACATCTGAAAGAAGCAATTTTATTTGAATAGAAGGAATTAAAAGCAGTAAAATAAAAATCGTTCCATCCCTTGAAAATTAAAAGATCTGAAACGATAAATTCTTAAGAAGGAAACTCCGAAGTAAAGAAAACCTTTATCGCGCACCGTTCATACTCTGGTTTGACAATGACAATTACCAAAATTATTGAAATCCCACGAATCGAGTTCCATCAATTGAAAAATTTCTGACGGATATACCCGAGCGAAATTAATCGAGATTTTAATAACTGACGACTGAAGCGGACTTAAGACGAAGATGGAGAGATTTATTCAGCCCTTAAATCTCGCTTGATCGCATCGATCTTCTTTTTTTCAGACGATGTGAAACGACTTTCCAGTAATCGAGTCTGGCAGTAAGTCGATCGTGAATTCGTGACTTCATATCCGCCAGTAAAGACCGAAAGGTGAAGAGAGCGAGATGAACAAGGAAGCATGGTCAATAGGAAGAAGAGAATGAAAAAGCGCTGGAGAGACAGGAATAAAAAACAACTAATCCGAGGGTGTTTAAGGGCAAAATGAAAGCGACGGGAAAAAACGAAGATATAATGGTGGAACCGAAGGGTGAAGGATAAATGATGTCGAGAAGAAGTGAAATTGATGGCTGGACAAACGACGAACTGGTAAAAAAAAACAACGGGACATAGAGAATCGATGATACGAGGTCTAGGACTTTTACGCAGATGAAACTAACAGGGGGCAATTAAGACCGAGTGCAGATACCGGGTCCAGAAGTCGAAAATGCAACCCTCCATTTAACTAAAATGCCAAAATATTGTTTATTTATTAATTAATAAATTTTCTTGTTTAAGAATTGTATAGTCAACTTAATCAGTACAACGTCCTGTAGAATATCTTCTTTCCATCGAGTGTGAATCTTTTAGATTGTTAGGAAGTGCGAAATTGCCTTGGATCAAGTATTGGGATGATGGACATAAAGTAGAGTCCCGATATGTTTACCCACACGGTCCCTCTTTTTCCCCTCCTGTCCCGTTATATTTATCAAAAGGGGAGCGCCGCTTCTCCCTAGGTGGGGGGAAAAGAGAGCGGCGACAGACAAATATAATGAGACGGAACCGGGAAAATATGCTGGAACGTAAATATAGCGAGACGCAATTATACCGGGACTCTACTGTACTTGGATGATGGACAATGTTTATATTTATGGGCCGTTCCATGTCAACCGGATCACTTGCACCACCAGAATTCTATAGCGCCAAAAAAATCAGCTTGCTTTTGTTTGCCGCATGGCGATTTTGAAAATCCGAAATGCACCCAGGTAGAAAAAGGGTGTTTGTTGTTAATTATTTGGAGTCGATTAGATAACGTCAAACAAAATCTAATACTGGATCTCTGCAGATTCACTAGGATAAGCCTTGATGAAATGTTTGTCCTCTCGCACTCATGCTAATGAATTATTTGTTATAACAAAAATGCAAATAATAAATTAAAAAAAATATCATTAACCTGAAACTATATGACATCATCACCGTCTCGGGTATTGTCATCGTTGTGATCCACGTTCTTAAAAATCATTGCTAACGAAAAACAAAGAATTACTTACTGAAATTAAAACGAGCGTGCACTCGGAAGAGGAGGTAAACAAGGGATGATAAAGTGAGAGGGTGAACACAGACGTCGACCCGAAAACATGAGAAAGTCGATCGAGTTGACTCACGCACATTTAACAATGATAGACTACAAAGAGGGAGAATCGATACTAGCGCTAAAAGCAAAACTAGGATAGATAGCAGAAACGAGCGAGACAGCGATATGAGCACAGATGATAACATAAAGCGATATGAAACAAAGACACCGCACATCCTGAAAAATTCGTTTCAAGAGAGAGACGACATATGTAACGACTTGGATTAAAAAAAAGAGCGGAACGAGTGGGTATAGAGTGACAGAGATGTCAAAAGCGTGGGAGAGATAGGAAAGAGGGCAGAGGGAGAAAGATAGAAAATTGAGGGGAAAGATCTTAGTCATTCGAGGTTCGTGTTTTAACGCCACAGTATATACGACGAGTGGATACGCGCGTAAAACTTAGGGCACGTTCGCACAATGACGCGTCTTATCGAACGCTTAACTCAAAAAAACTCACACGGATCTTGTAAGTACCAACGGCATTAATTTATATTTGAACGACTTCCAGCTGTTGTATGAAAGTGCTGAGAAAAAAAATAGACGCTACAAAATTCTGTACTTGTGATCTATTTATATACAGTATCCCTCCCAATATTGGCCTTGCGTATCATTTTTCCCCACTTCCCGGCTCGCTCCCCTCTCCATATTAGCCAAATGATTGGACATTTGTATTCAAGTCCACTCATATAATGGGCCATATCGAACGCATATCGAAATTTTTGCCTTTCGGTGTGTTGATTTTCGGAACATTGTTCCCCGGCCATATAATGAGAAACTGCGCATGCGTCGAGCGGATGCTCAAGAAGTAGCTGATGTCGAAATTCCGTTTCAAAAAGGCGCCATCACGATATTTCGTTCCAAAAATTTAATTTGATTTTAGAACAGCAGAATTTAATGTTCAGTTTTTCTCACGTCATAGACGTTGAAACGTTTAAAAACTGAAACGCACATTTAAAATTTAGTATTTTAATTTACAAGTCATATTGCATTTGTCGATATTATAATTTCGACATTATTGTCCCTGCGAAAAGTTCGTTTCCTTCGCACAATAGACCGGCGAATTAAATTATTGATTATGAACGATTGTATAACATGCTTGATCATAAACAGTGAATACCCTTCCGGTAAGGGCGTGACAGCAAATGAGCTACATACAAAGTGATTGAAATCCGTAAAATTGTTTCCTTCTTGCATTTTTCCAGGTATTTACATGTTCGTAACGTCATATTTTTAATTGAAACTTCACATGCACAGATTACATATTAATTGATTACAAGTAAATTGTCGGGTTTCTCAAGTACATCTCCCAATTTTTATCATAAAATATGAAAATACATATTAATATCTTTATTAAATAATTTATAATAATACAATAAATATTAAAATTCATATGGAAATAAAGTAGTTAGTACAACGTTATGCAAGTAGTAATCTTGTTTTAAGTACGAGATGTTTTGACTAAATCTTTCAAGGATCTTCAATTAATTTAACCTAGTCGATATCTTACTAAGGTAAAAGTAACAAAAATGCATATAAAAAGTCTAAATTTTTATTTATCGTTTACCGTACATTTTACGTAGAGATAATCGAAACTACTTTGCCGAAAAATGTTGTGAACATTGAAGGTAACAAAAAATTAAAAACATTTAAGATATTTAAAAATTTGAAAATGTGTAACCAACTTCCGTCTGCCGCAATATATATATATAATCTCTAACACTGAAAACCACATAATCTCTCAATATGATTACATTCGTACGAATCAAAATGGGTCATCAACAAAAGTTGGAATAATTTGATAGCATTTTTGACCCCAGACTTTCTTGGTGATTTCACAAAGTATTATTAGCTTAATGCACTACTAAAATACTATTATTCGCCACTGTAACGGCCAGTCAATTTAACCATACGATTATGTTTACTTCTATACTTAATAAGAAATTTTGTAAACATTCGTGCACAGGGTATCACGTTAAAAATTGTTATTATATAAAATAAAGGTTTGAAGGGCTTACGACCTGCCAATAGAGATGCTAAAAAGTGTTATTACTGATTGTAAACATAAACCTAGACGGGGAAAAAATAAATATACATATATATTGTTGTGTTAAGAAATCCGGAATCAACAAAGCGAAATTTACTTTTCTGTCTGCTACCAAAACAAATATGTTTTGTTGTACTGACAATCCTTATATTTGCTCAATAAGCATTTTGGCCTTGCTACACAAACAAAGCGATTGTCCTTGAAACCGTTCGATTTGTTGAAAACTACCATACTGAAGTCCGCGCTGGCAATTTGTAGGTTATGTGAAACTGATTTTCATCTTTATTTACCACACGCGCACATGTAATATGTAGCCGGGTTAACTTTAAATGACGGTTTCAAAAATTAAAAAATGGCGGATCCAATATGGCGGACACAATTTGGAAAAAAACATTAAAATTATAATAAAATGAGTATGTATTTGGGGGTTTTTGGTCGCTGATTACGAAATTGTAGCAAAGAATACATGTCAAATGTTATTCATTGTCAAAATTGTTTAATTGTTTATTTAGAAATTTTGGCAGTGACTCGTTGAAGTACAATCTATAACGAGTATTTAAAAAAAAATTTGTTACGATTCGTTCACATTTAATCTTTCACTAATATTTTTGAAAAAAAAAATTTCCGTCCTAACCCAAATTCACCACTGTGCTCCGAACCTACAAACCGTGGCCATCTCAGGTCCCCGCAAGCACTCAAT
The DNA here is from genome assembly GCA_030407085.1 of Trichopria drosophilae. NCBI lineage: Eukaryota > Metazoa > Arthropoda > Insecta > Hymenoptera > Diapriidae > Trichopria > Trichopria drosophilae. Next base: position 84,337,855 of record CM059585.1, on the reverse strand, counting down.
TTTTTTTGGCCGAAAAAGTGCCGGAAAAAAAAGTTATAAACAAATTAATTGTTTAAAAGATCATATCTCCGAAGTGAAACATCGTACCAGTTCAAACTGGGTTCAAATTTTTTAATTTTTTTATTTAGAAGGTTTTTTTATAACATACTTTTATAGCTATACTCCATAGTTTTTTAGTTATCGTCGAAAAACGTCGGAAAAAACGCATTTTGATGCGTCATTTCACCTACGCCTAATTTCAGGTTTTTATTAAATAAATTTTTCAATATTTAAACAAAATCATAAGCACATTTACAGAATACTTACCACGCATTCAGGAAAATGGATAACGCAAAGTGGGGAGGCAGTTTTTCGACGACGACTAAAAAACTATGGTGTAGCTATTAAGGTATGTTATGAAAAAACTTTCTAAATACAAAATTTGAACCCAGTTTGAACTTGGTACGATGTTTCACTTCGGAGATATGATCTTTTAAACAATCAATTTGCTTATTACCTTTTTTCGACACTTTTTCGGCCGAGCACCCTCGAAAATCGGATTCAGCGACCATAAATACGCCTAAAAAGCTTGGGTGCATGCCGGACCTGAGATAACCACGGTTTGTAGGTTCAGCGCCCGGACTAACCGCAGTATAAAATGAAATCTTACTCTGTTTTATAATTAAATTTAATCCTGATGTCCTTCTCGATTTCGTCACAAACATCTTTCATTTTTTTTCATTGCATTCGCTTCGCTAGGTATTTGTCAAGTCCTCCTTTTCTGGAATAAGTAAGAATTTTCTTTTCCGCAATTTTTTTCCTAAGTGAAAGTAATTTTAATATATAAGAAATTCTTGGAATAGCGGAATAAACAGGACCAAGTTCGTAAATCGAACTCAATTAAATAGATGTTATTTGGCCTTCATGTCAGCACCGATTTGTTGTCCGAGCGAAGAAAGAGCAAAACACCTCCTTTTCTTTATGACAACACTCTGTGTTATCCAACAAACCTAGATGGTAATCGTAACAATTCTATATTAGCAAATTTTGTTCTTGCCTCAATAACAAACTGAAGTGTTAGTTCTACATTGACAATTCCGGTTGTTAGGAGAGCAAATGTTTTGTAACCGCGATTATTTTCTCTCCGTGTATAGCCACGGGCAAAAATGTCCTCAACGTTTCGGACCTCCTATGGCACTATGAAATTCGAAAGGGGACGTAGGTCATGTAAATCTGCTCTATAAATGTTGGCACTGCTTATTATTCAAATGTATCGATATAAATGTCTCATATTTAAACTATCTCTGTTCAGGTTAGGATATGTTTGTCCTAAGTAAAGCAATCCATATTCAACTTAAAATACATGGAGGTTAACCGAAGTTTGATAAATCTCAGATACAACTTGCCTGAAATCTCGCATTTCGTTACTTTATACCGAACATTTATTTCAACACTAATTTAGAAAGCAGGTTCAAATGACACAAGATGTTATACGCGGATGGAGTTCTTTTGATCGTAGGTGAAAAGAGACGGTTAAAAGACCCCAACAGGGGGAGCTGATGTAGAGCAGCAGGAAAACTTTTCGCTGGGACGAAAATTTATTTCATCGTTCCGGTTGCACTTGAGAGGAAGCGGAAGGCGACAGAATAAAAAGTGTCGGCACCACTAGCTGACGTTGTGGAAGGGTGAAGCGCTTTTCCAATTTCCAGTTAACCCATGAGCCCGAATGGAAACGGGTGCATTCGATGCACTACAGTGTAGGATTGGGTACGGCACCATTGGAGTTTTAGCGGGACTCTTGTATCGCCTGCGATAAAGCGTTCTGTATAGATACGAGACTTGCGGAAGGAAGGCGGAGACCCGTAAATTTTTTAAAACGCCGGAGAATTCACCAGATTTACACGACAGAGCAGTAGCAATAATATTCCCTTCTTTAAAGCGACAGCTCTATTTTTATTGCAATGCAGTCGATTCGTGAAGTTCTAAGAAACGTTTGAAAAAAATATGAGTTAACTTCCACTGGTATGAAATAAAAATCATTTTCGTGAATTTGTTCCACCTGTGTATTCACAATCACAAATTTACCAATCAATTTCTTGCATTTTCAGGCCTCATTTTATTATTTTATATCGAGAGATGTAAGGTAAAGTTACTAGTAATTAGTGTAGAACAGAACTGTGTCATCCTGATAAACCATTTTATTTAGTGCTTTAGTACTAGTTTTAATAACAATTCCTTCAGTCCTTCATACGATAATGACTCCACCAAAGATGCGTATGAGTGATCTCGTATACGAACTTATTAAATAATATGACCGTATATTGAAGGAACTAAAATAGTTGATAACTTAGTAAAATTTTTAATTTAAATATCAATATAATAATAATATGAGTTGTTCGGCAATTATTAATCTTTATAAAAAAAGCACTTGCTTTACCCATCTTAACACATGGATCTGTCATATGGAGATCTTTCTATGCTAAATATATTGAACAGCTCGAGAGGGTTCAACATCGGATGTTGAGATATTTGTCACAAAAATCAGGGTCACCGATGAGTTATTTATTGCAAGACTACACATCAGTTGCTACTACTTTCAAATGTCCGACAATCTCATCGATTCACCACGAAGGAGACTTACTTGTAGTTCGTAACATTATTACGAGAGCGATATAGACTGTCAGCAACTAACCGAATTGTTTATAACTAAAGTTTAAGATTTCGATTTAAGGTGTTATCGGGAATTTCATGAAGATAATAGTAAATCTAGATTTGGTTTTCGAAGCTAAATTAAGGCGTCAATGGAATAACTTACCAGTAGCTATTAAAAGTTAAATGCAAATAGGCGCATTTAAAGATAGCTTAAGTAACCTTGTTTATAAATACTAATTTTTGTTATTTTTCAAATGTTATATAGTTTTTAGACAGCGTTTACCACATTCACCTGTTTATTTTATTTTATACCAAGCTGTTCAATTCAACGAGCGCAATTACCATTATTGTTTCTTATATAAATTCTTAATAAACAAAATATAAGGTAAATGTCCCAGTTGCTGGACACCTTAAGATTGGTCCCAATTGCTGGACATAATGTAAATACGCAACGTAATGTAGATACCTGCCCAGTAGGGTGGGCTGCTTTATGCAAAAGTCATCGAATCGGAATCGTCGGGGTGGGAAAAGCTTTGTAATGGCGCCAAAAATAACTGACATAAAGCTGCATCCAATCCGACACTAACTTCTGCTCCCGAAATCGGTTCGAAATTTAACATTGTTTTCTTATGGAAAAAACAGCGTTTTCTGTTTTCCGCTGATAATGATTTTCGAAAAAATCCTACACCAGATTGCGATTCTGGATCACTTTCCTGGGGCTTTTCCGCTCAAAATGATCTATTATAAACTTAAAAAAAAAATGTCTGGCCTAGTTATTAAAGTTTTAAGATCGACCATTTTTGATCGAAAATTACAATACACCTAAACAAACGGAGTCATTATTTTTTAATTCCACAAAAATATAGCACAAAATTATTTTGCCATTATTACACTTTTTTTGTGACACTATATTTGAAAATTCAGTATCAGAGACTATGAGAATGTCTCAAATATACCCCATCTTTAGTTGCTATGTTTTTTAGTTCTGCTGATTTGCAATATTCATATATTGAAAAAGGTTTATAAATATTCAAAACATTTATTTAGTCGCCAGAAAAAGATTTTAATTTGGATTCTGTTTTGTATTTATCGAATGCTTCTTAAATCGGGCATAATTTAAAGACACGTTTACCAGCTACCCGAACAGAGACAATCAAATTTCGCGATCTTTTGCAATTGTCTCGAAAAGAACTAAAAACATAGTCAAAGTGAATGTCATTAAAATACACATTATTCTCCAAATTTATTAGTTTAAAATTCGAAAAAGCTGCAAAATCCCAGGAGAACTGACCGCTTTCGGAGAAAAAGCATGCAACACAAACGGTGTATTGATTAGATTTTAAACTTTATCAAAGTATTTTAAAAATTAATTCACATTTTATGGAGTAGTATTGAAAGCTCGTTAATTAGTGTTGTTTTTAAAATTTTCACCAATGAAATCCAATTTAATCCAGTTTTCACTATCGTAATGAATACTAAAATATATAAGAATAGATATCTCTACTGAAATACAAAAGTGTACTAATATACTAACATTAGTAATATTTCTTTGTATTAAATATCTGTTACCTTACGAATAATTAAATAAGGATTTTTTCATACTATACGAATTATTCTTCCCACAATAATCTCTTACAATTTGAGAAATAAGTATTGAGTACCTAATCACTGAGTCTTCTCGTGAAATTTTATCACTGGATTATTATATCACTGGAAATCACTAAATATTAGTTAAATCCTAGTATTAGGCAACAACTAATTAACGCATACGGCTAACTACCAGCAGTGCTAATTTGGAGAAACTTACCGTCCTACACCGAGTATAAAACACTATTTTGTTCCCTGTATGATGAGAGAAAAATAGCACTTTTTCTCTCTAAGGAACAAAATAAGTATATATCCGGGAGCAAAATTCAATTGTATCAAGAAAATTATATAAAGAACAGATATATTAATAAGCTATTTCATATAAAAATGTACCTTTTATTAGTATACTATTATGCATATTTAAAAAAGAATCACATTTTTCGCTCTCCCACTCGAAAATAGTATGTGCAAATAGCGTGCATTGGTGTTTTCTCCTTACAGTTGCAGAATGTCTGTTAAAAATAAACTTTTTGTTGAAGAAAATACATTACATACATACTTTATGGTCTTCTGGAAATCTGATTATCAGTTTTGCATCAAAATTACGAAAATAAAAATGGCGATTGTGATCGTAAGTATATTGAAAAAATGTCTTCAACGAACCAATTGGACAAATCTATATAACTTTCCAAGATATCAGCGAAAATAGATTACCGTATATTTTATAGGGCCATTGAAAATAAATTTGATGCTAATTTCTTATTCGAGGTAGCTGCACGCATATTATTCTTCTGCTCCTTAATAAAAGTTACAATTTTTCGTGTAATAATACGAAATCGTGACCGTAGCGATAGTAATCAAGACGCTAGCGTATCTATAAGCGAAAGTCCCGGGTTCGATTCCCCCGCGGGGCGAGTTTTTTTAAATTTATTTTTCGAGCGTTAAAATATGCAAACATAGGATAAAATATATAAAAATGTACTTATTATATAAATAATATATAAATTAAATTTTAATTGCTACTTAACGTTGTTGGTGCATACTCAGCAAAAAAGTGGTTGAAATGACAATTTTTTTACTATGAATCATCGTGCGAAATGAGGACTAGGCATTGTAATAGTTAAAATAACTATTCTGAAGTAGTAAAGTTTAACTATTGTTTCATGATTCAAAATGCTACTTATCATAGTAGACAAATTGACTCAACTATTTTGAAATAGTAATTTCAGAAAATGACTACCTTCACTGAGAGAAATTGTAGATAAATAATAAAGATTTACTACGAGAAATAGTGTGAAATGAGGACTGCACCAGATTACAGTTATTTTAACTATATTGGTCATATTTATTTAAATCATTCTACATAGTTGATGTTTTTAACTATGAGGAGATGGTTGGTGAACAAAATTATAGTAAAATCGACTATAAAAGTGGTAAATTGAACTATTTTTCATAGTAGTTTTAACTATTATCTCCAAAAATTTAATTTTCAATATTATTTTATTATCGCATATTTCGTTGGTTGACATCACAACCTTATTTATACTTGTTTTTATTTAATTACCTTCAAAATATTTATTTTTAGTACGAGAGACCGAAAACCCAAGAAATAACTTCCAATTTTAAATGTAATTTTAAATTTAATTAGTTTTAACTATATTTTACCAACTATGTGATATTGTCATTTTAACTGTGGAATTCTTCTCAGTGCACGTTTTATTACGAGTAAATGATAATGGTTTTAGCAATATTAGAGAGTATTAGTTAGGGTATATTCAATTACTAGAAATGGTATTTAATTTATTTTTATCAATGAATATTTTTACAAACATTAGTATAGCCCGATTTACTACAAAATCCTTCGGATTAAACTGAGGCTAATTTAAATCTTTTATTCGGGTATACTGGCATATTTTTCGATTTTTTCCTGTGTAAAGTAAACCTAAGTAAACCTAAGTAATCTGACATGATATATTGGCAGATCTAAGTAAATATAATAATAACCACTTCAAATTTAGATTTTATTTCGAAGTATATGTAAAGAAACGCCGAATTTTCATTTTTATTACCACAAATACCTTTTAACATCATTATGTATGGTTTCTTTCTTGACCATGTTTAAACTCGACTGTTCGCGTAAGGCCAGTGTTTTGCTTCAGTACGTCGAAGGATTGAAATAATGATTTCCACGAAATTTATGAACGCTCTCAAAGATATGTCCATCGAAGATAATATTACTCCTATTTATTTTCAACACGCATTATCAGAGGAGAATATAAGTAGCACGCGATCGGCAACTTCTTCAGACGAGTGCACTGACACTGAATGAACATCTCGTTCTGCACGCAAGCGACATCGGGTTGAATTATGTCAGTAAGAAGTAACGAAACGATGAGATCATATATTTACCGATCCCCTATATCCCTTATACATGGATGTAAGAAATATCAGATTTTATGTGATTTTTGAAAAGATTATATTTAATATTAATTAGACATCACATCTGATAATACCACGTGCGATATTCAGTGGAGTCGAATTACGAATAACAAAAATCTGTCTCTGCTAAATCCACTAGAATTTTTTAATTAAAAGAATGAGAAAGACATTTCAATTCCACTAGCATCAATTTTAGTATAACTAACTTATTCAATTCGCGCATTCATCGAATTAGTATCGGTATGCTGGACAAACGCATTTTTAATTATTAAAAAAATGTTTAATTATTAAATCTATTCTGATATATCAGTAAGTTTTTGAGGTCGCTGAAAACGAATCTGATGTCAAAATTTAAAAATTTCAAATTACTAAACAGCGACTTAAAAAAATCATAATTTTTTACGAAATTTAGATACACAATTTAAATGTTGCAATTCTTCATTCAAATTAATGCTCAATGGCTCTACAAAATGTACTGTAATCCATTTATGTTGATATCGAAATTGAAAGGTTAATTTGTCAATTGCTGAAGACGTTCTTTAAATATTTTAACAATCACATTAAACCAGTCTTTTTGATTTTCTAAATTTTAACGCAAAATTCATCATCAGCGTCTCATAAGACCATAAAATATGTACTGAATTCTCTTCAACAAAAAGTTAACTTATTGTGCAACTGGGGAGCAACACCTATGCACCTAGTTGCACTTACTATTTTCTCGTATGAAAGCGACAAATGTGATTATTTTTTAAATATGCATACTAGCATACTAATAAGATGTACATTTGTATCAAATAACTTATTAATATTTCTGTTTATATAATTTTCTAAACATCTGAAAAACTTTATAATAATTTGTTACAATTAAATGTTGTTCCCTGATATACTTATTTTGCTCCTTAGAGAGAGAAAGTGCTATTTTTCTCTCATCATATAGGAAGCAAAATATGTGTTTTATTCTCGGAATATGAAACAATAAGTTTCTTCAATTCTCACGATAATTAGTTATTACCTAATAATGGAATTTAACGAATGTTTAGTGATTTCCAGTGACATACGGGCTACTAATTCAAACAGTGGTACATTTCACGAGAACATTCAGTGATTAGGCACTCCATACTTATTTCCCAAATTTGAAGAAATTATTGGGGAGAATGATTGTTGTAGTTTGAAAAAAAGATGTATTTAATTATTCGTAAGGTAACAGTTCAGTAATACACTTCCCTTACGTTTGAATTTCAGTACAAATTACTACACTCGTTTTCTCCGGAAGTGGTAAATTGTCCAAAAAATTTAAAAAGCTGCAAAATAGTTAGATCACGACTAAACCTGGTATTTTGTAGGTTTTTCGATTTTTAAACTAATAGATTTGTAGAAAAATGTGATTTTAATGTAATTAATATTTTTTAGTTTACGTTTTTAGTTTTTTTCGAGACATTTCGTTTTTGCCAACAAGTTTTTAAGTTAGAGCATTCGGAAATTTTCAAAGAAATTTTCATTGAAAACGCCATTTCGTCGTTACAATGATGAGGAGTATAAAACTAAACTCTGTTCTTAAAATTCAAATATTTTGACCACCTTTATCGATAGTTTCAGTAGAATCCCAATATTCTAAGAGCTCGAAAATAATTGAGAAGAATAAAGATATCCCAATTTTTTTCAATTTCGGAGTGGTATTGGATTTCCTGCTATCCTGGGAATCCTGAAGAGCGACCTTGAAAATAATAGGATATGTACCTTTGATTTTTTGTCAGCTTCGATTTGGATACGAAATACTTAATTGAAATTTAATTAAAAAAAGGGCGTTAATAGGTTAACTAAATATGAGGTAAATTTGAGACGTGTTCATACTCTTTAATACTGAATTTCAAAATATAGTGTAGCAAAACCTGGTTTTTGGTAGTATTTCATACAAGCGTGATACCTTATGAGTAATTTTTGTGGTTGGTTGTCAATAAACAATATCACTGACTGCACTAGTGAATTTTAGTTTATGAAATTTAAAGATAGATTAGATTGTATATAGTAATTTTTCGAAAACAGTGTTTTGGCAAGGAGAATATTTATTATCGTGGTAGATTAACCACTCCGTAATTTTCAAAACCTTTTAATTAATATAGTAATATTCATTTTTTATATAACTTACGAATTATTATGCAGTGAAAGTGCAGACAATAATATATAGACCAAATATTATATGTAGAATACAAAAACTTTAAATAATAAGTATAATAACGTCATGATGTCTAGAGAAGCACGTACAAGCGATAATGCATATGACGTACTTAATATGCTTATGTATAATGCGTCTTATATGTTGTGAGTAGGATCATAATTTATAATAAGTATGAAAGATTAGAAAAGGAATAACGAGATGATAATAACAAACAAAAGCTTTTAATTGATACACTTGAGAACGTTAATAGAAAATTAGTATAATTAATAATAAGAGAAACTTTCATCATCTTCGACATTTATGAAATACAAAATATTAAATGGTATACAATATTGATATATTATTTTTTAATGGATATTTTTTTCTAAACACACACAAAATTTCTTTTGTTACTAATTCGTGTTTAAACTTAATTTTGTAATGAATAGCATAACAACAATACTTAACCCTTAAACGGTACAGCATGAACTTAAACGAGTTGGCCCCTGTTCTTTATAGTGTTTCATTATTTACAGCACCAACGAAAAAATATGTGAATCTTTTAAGGGTTAAGATTGACTTTTATAATATAGGATACGTGTAAAGATTATAAATATGATAGGTATTTCAAAATGAGATAGTTTTTAAATAAAGATAGTAACATCGGTACAGAAAACATGTCACACGATCTTCAGCGATCAGTTTCAGACTTCAGTCAATGAATGGTCTGTACACACGTGGCTACTCACTGCGATATAAAAAAAATTCAAGCAAAGAAGCAATCAAAAACGTAAAAAGAATTTGCAAGTAAAAGCGTACATCAGGATCGTGACTGTATGCGATCGGAGATAAAGCCACAGGAGCATCGCCCAGTCAAAAACTTTGTAGATCTGATACCAATGGCAGATCATATTTTCCCATCGATCTTAAAATAATTCATCAATGTAGAATTACAAAAGAAGTTTTCATTCGAATATATTACAAATCTGTTTTATGACAAGAAAATTAATAAATCAAAGACCATAGGATCAACAATGCCAATAATTGATTAAAAATTCCAGAAACTCTTTTTTTTATGTTTAGTTACTGTACTGGTATAAATGTGATTGAAAATGCTTACAGGGATCGAATTGGTTGGAATGCTTACACATTGTTATTTTGATTTTCCAGCGGTTCTTCTTTTGACGTTATTTTATGCTATTTTATGATATCAAATTATATATTCAATGTACCTCTAAGCAATATTACATCATTTTGTATTAAAGTAATGAAAGTAAAAAACAGATTAATATGCATAAAGTGTTCTCTGTTAATTTCTTGCAGTGAAATTTTCACTCCAAATCTATAGTGTGCAGGGTGCGCACTCTAAAAAGAGTAAAAGACCACTCTAAAAGAGGGAAATCAGTCACTCCAAATGAAAGACTGAGCAATTAACTCCAAATGTTGGAGTCAAAATTACTGATTCATCAGGAATTAAGAATTGAATTCCTTTAAGAGTTTGATACTTTAATTCTAGGATTGCCAATAACCGCTGCTTTTTATCATCAAATTTAATTAATATTTTATTTGGAAGGTGATTACTGCCTTTTTTGTCCAACAGTAAAAGGGAAACTAAATTTTTGCAGACGTATATTAAAACCATTATGTACAGTCAGCTGATTCTAAGATATGTAACGGGATGAGAATGAACTTCTGCTTAGTATGACACATTTGCGTCAGCAAATGGAAATTAGATAAAAAAATCTCATTCAAAATTCAGCGTTTATTTTGGGATTAGTTTCATTTGAAATCAATAATTCTGGAATTACCCATTTTTGAGTTGGCAAGATCACCTCCGATCTAAAGAACGTAAAAATTGAGTCGAATACAATTAACTATTGAAGTTAAAGGAGAAGAAAGTGGTATAAGGAATAAAAAATAAATAATAAAAGTCATAAATAAAAATAAGAAGCGATAAGACAATAAAATATTACTATTCCTTGCAATGGTTTTCTGTCATAAAGTTAAACACAGCTTAATCTATGTCGGTGTTAACTTAAGTTTTCTAATTCGCGATACATTATTGCTTAAATCTTCTACTTTGATATAATCTAATCTTACACCCAGTAATTTGAAGGAAGACCAAAATATATCCCAATAAAGTCTTATTCGTTGTAACGCGAAATTATAATGAATAAAATGACCAATGCAGGATTTTACTTTTACGAAATAAAACATACAAACGGAACAGCTGTGATTACGTCCGAGGCAATTTTTTTCCAAAGTTGCTTGATAACCAAAAATATTTTACACGATGTCTGAATCATTTCGATTTCCGATCAGTGTACTTTCCCAAAACGGTTTTAATTCCAAGATGATATATAAATCTATACTGAAAAAAAAATTATCTCTCTAATTTAAACCCCGATTATATTTAGTCATCTTACTATATTTATTCCAGTTATTAATCCGTACTTGCATGAGAATGCACATGTGAAATTGCAGCAATTTGCAGCAATTTACAATTTCATCAACATAGTTTCTTTCATAGTTGTTTTACAACTTTAACTCAGATGCAGCAATAAAATGCAGTTGATGACCTTTGAATGCAGAGTTTCTAAAATTGTAACAAAAATTTGTGAACACTCTAGTAGAAGATGATCTCAATTTTTTACCAGTTTCTGACCAGTTTCGTTTTTTCCCGTGTTAAACGTTTTGGAAAACTATGCAATGTGACAAGAAACTGAACGGATTTCTACCAGGGCAGTGGAAGAAACATACTGAAAAGGGAGAAAATGTAAGAAAATTTCCGGAAAAATAACGGGTAGAAAATATTTGAGAAACATTAAAAATGTGAAAATACAGTAGAGTCCCAGTATCTTTGCGTCTTGTAATATTTAATATCCTGGCGAGCCCCCCCCCCCCTTGAGGGCTGTGGCCTCACGAAGGGCCTGCTGTGACGTCACGAACATAACACGACTAAGGGAAGTGGGAGAAGCGGCGAACCACTTCTTTTGGTAAATATGACGAGACAGAAGAGGAAAACGAGGAACCGAGTGGGTAAATATACCGGGACTCTACTGTATATCAAAATATTTAGTTTAGAAAGGTATATTATCTATGTTAATGGTTAATAATACTTTTTATCTAACAATACAAACAATAACAACATGAATAATCATCCACGTCGCAACAAGTGTAAACAAATAATAAACGTTTTATCGACCTAATGAAACTACCATGTAAATAAAAAAAGTGTCCTTTCGTTTAATTTCAGATGGTACCTAAAATTACTCAATGAAAACTACCGTAAAAAATGTTAAGAAACAAAACTGATACAAAGAAGTTTGTATTATAATTTTCAATTGAAATCAATAATTCTGGAATTACCCATTTTTTAGTCAGCAAGATGACCATTCCATTGACGTTAAAATTAAAAGTAACTAATAGAGATATAAGGACTAAAAATCAAAGAATGAAAATGATAAATACAAATAACTAATGTATTCACCATATGCTGATAAAAATTGACAAAAATAACCATTTCTGAGAAGCTGAAAACAATAAAAAAATTCTTTACAAAAAGAATGTGTCATGAAATGAAAATGTAAAAAGTACACTATCAAAAATTTGTTTCCTTGGAAAGAAATTTGAGCCACACTTTCACGACGAGTGAAATTTTCACTCCACTGAGAGTGATACTTCACTCTTCTAGGAGTGAGTTTTTTCTTTCACTCTGAATAAAATACAGCCTTCATTTTCACAACAAAGAAATTAGGGAGCGGATTATGAGGAGAACAAACGTTTAGTAACCATAGCAACTCCATAACTTAATGTATCAAGTTTAATTTAATAGGAAAAGTTTGGATAATATGTTACTAGGTTAAACTGTATCACTAACAAGATTAATCAACGTCTAATTATAGATGTAAAAATATATAAAATTATATTCAATCTTTGTATTTACGTTTATTCGTGAGTTATATATTTTAGTGTATGTCAAAAAATATGTTATTAAATATTTTCTAGACCAAAAGTATATAAAATTATTCAATCTCAACGTCTTGTTTAGAATAATAGTCAATTGATGATTATATCCATTCCATTGTCAAATATCTCACGATTAATAATTTAGGACCTCGTTCATCATCGTTTCGAACTCAATCACATACTTCTACGAATGATATAAAAACAACTATAATCAACAATTAAAAAAAAATAATATCACTGGGAAATTACAAGTCGAATCATACTATTTTCATAAAATGTTGGGAAATTCAGAGATTTAAGTTCAGAATTATTTATTTTAAATTGTAAAAATTTATTAATATTCCGCAAAGAAAATATACAATTATTTAGTGAATGAAAACATTCTAAACGGTACCATTGAACGTTATGTAAAGTCAAGGTCAAATTCAAATCATAAGTCATTAAAAGGTTTAAAGATCTTCAACATTTTTTTGTGACTTTAAATTATCATCTCATCTATCATTCAAAAAATTAGTCGGGTCCAACATGAAAGCATTCGTCGTTGGTACTAAACCAGAATTCCTTATAATCCATGGTACTTAATTAATATTCTAGGACATGTGATGACTAAGAACAAATAAAGTAACGATACACGGGAAAAAATTAAAATTCAACATTCTCCGAGAACAAAACCACGTGCGCAATCCATTCCGGAAGTAAATTCCCTACGTGGAACCTAATAAATCGAATCCTTTCGAAACCCATTGAACAGAAACCGTAAATAATCCTTGAACGTCGATAGAAAACGAGGAAACGCAATAAAAAATAGAATGGAACTCACCGCTCGATCGTCGACGTAAGCCGCAGAATGCGAAGGACTTCCGACTTGCAGCGAGAGGATCGCCAGGAAAACGTAGAACATCATCTTCATGGGACACAGCCCTTCGCACACCGGAAGGCACCACAAACTCTTTTATCAACCACACCACCGAATTCCGGTAAACACAACAACTTTGTCACCAGTCCAACTAAAAAATGCACTTAAAAAAACACAGTCTAATCTTAAACACTAGTTAGAGTCGAAATAACCTAGGAACGAACTTGAACTTCATTGAAAAATTCCCTAGTAACTTTTGAGAGTACTCCTGGCAGTTAGCTCCATTATCGATGCACGCTCATTTCATTCTGCTTCCAGTCGTATCACCTCGCTAAGTGACGGAGAGAAGTTCCTGGTAGGGGGGACAGGAAAAGTCTGCAAGACGAGGGGAAAGCAGCCTAAAGTCGTCTTCACCACCTACGAAGTGCATCGGATAAAGAATCCTCTTCCTCGATGCATTTTGATGAAAAGCTCTGGTTGTTGAATCGTGTCCAAGATACTTTTCAAATTGAGTATTTTGGGTCAACCCAGTGTGTCACTTCTTGCTCCTTGGAGGACCTTCGTTTCACGAACCTCGAGACCTCGCGTTACCTTGATGGACGGGTCCGATATCCGTTTTCTTCGGTCGCCTTTTCCGAGACCGTCTTATCGACAATGCTTTGTGTCCGATGTTTTAATAATCTTTTTTTGGCAATACAAGTCCTTGGGGTTTCCTCGAGTCTCGGAGGACGTGGTCGCAAACCTACTATCTGACACGTTTTTGTTCCCTCGCAAAGGACGCGCCAAAGTCGCGATTTCAGTTATTGACGATTGAAGTTCGACACGGATGACTCACTGTCGAAAAGTAAAAAATTATCGTTCGTTCACTTTTCAGTTTCTTTGTAAAAATTATCTCCAAAAAAAGTTTTCGATGTTGTCTTAATCTTCTTTTTTTTTTTATTTCCTTATTTTTATATAATTGTTTATTATGCTCTTAGACTTTTGTAATTTATTCTAGAAAATGTTTTTTTCTGATGGCAAAGTCAGTATAAATTCTTCTTCCTGGTCTTCTTTCGTCTGCCAAATCTCCCAATCTCTGTGGCGATCAGGATGATACGTCGACGACAGCGATATTGGTGATTACCGGCCGCGTTCCCTCCGGCTTCGGAAGCACTGGGAATATCCATCCGCTGACCTTTGACATAAAAGACAATTTTAAGAGTAATCTTTAATTTGTAAAAAGATTATATATTATATGTTATATAACAATTTGCTGATTTTTCGTTCTTTGTTGGATCGAATACGTTTTCTAAATAACAGGCTATAGTAAAAGAAACATTTTTAATCAAAAACCACTGCAAAAGAAATTGTATTTTGATGTATCGACCTCTTGTGAGTTTTGCTGACAAATTATCCTTTTTCAATAAATCATAGTAATACATGCTCTGAAAGGAACAGAATAATCCTCTAAAATCAAAGGGTAGTAAAACATGGGAAAGGGGGGGGGGGGTTCTTTACCCTGTAGAATCTGTCATTCCTATTTAAATTAGTTCTAACTTAAGTAAGAAAATACAAATCTGAAATTTTTGAAACTTTTCATGAAATTTTTCTGCTAAGTGCGTTTGCAATAAATCATTTACAAAGAATTCTTTTTAGCAATCGGTCGTTTTGGGAAATTTTTTCATCTTCTTTTCAAAGCATATGTACTATCTAATTTATAAGAAAGTGAATCACTTCTTATTAACATGGACTCAACGAAGAAAGGAAAAACCAGCATTAACACCAAAATGTGTTCTTTGAATCTGAAGTGGTGGTGTTTTCACTATTTCAAATAATTGCATAACGTCATGACAGTTACAAAAAAAAAGGTTTCCTTTAGTATACTACTTAGAATCCCGTATCGCTACTATTAATTATATCACATTTGATGTAATATTTCCGATCGTGTTTCCAAGTGTATTGCTGATTATATTTTAGATATATGGGTAAAATCCCAAAGTAATGGTGATGCACGAAATTGATTTTTCCACTTTTTTTCTTCCTCTAAATGTATAAAGTGTTTTCTCAAATGAAGCAATTTCAAAAATTTGCTTTTTTGGGCTATTTGAATGGAACATAGTGATATTTTAACAATTTATTTAGTGATTTATTGTTACTCATACATATACATATAGTATATATTGGTAAAAATGTTTATTACTATATATTTTATTATTCTACTATTTCACATGTAAAAATTGGAGCATTCGCTTGTGGTGACAGCAGGAATAAACATTGGAATAAGGCAGAAATTTAAGGTTATTTAAATTGGTCCCATTAGTAAATATTTTCATATACGCAAAACCCTTAAATATTCGCCAAATTATTTATGCATTTAGAAATAATTCATTAATATTTTAGGAGCTTTACTAATTTCAAATTAGTCATTGTATTTTTTAATACCGTATTAGTAAAATAAAGTGGTTAAATTTTGACTAATGAATTAGTTTTAACTATTTTTCAACTTAAACTAGTTATTGACTAATTCAAATAAAATTTATTTCCAATAATAGTTGAAATTAGGCCTGAAGATTCCAAAATTCATTACTTAGTTACAAAAGTTCTTTTTAGATAACTCATTGATATGTTTATTTAGAAAATATTACAGCAATTTTATGTTATATTATATATCTACGTTTTCAAAAATCATTCCACTTATATAAAAATTAAAAACCGTTTGCTTACAATATACTTTGGAGTCATACAAATTATGTATCAAAAGATAAAGATTTGACATTCTCCAAAAACAAGATTTTCAGATTTCCTCGTAAAGTATGCAGACTGTTTTACTCGAAGCTACTTTTATAAACTGGGATTTTTTACTGATAAATCCGAACTTTACGCAGAGAGAAAAAATACAGCTAATCCAATCATTTTACAAAAGAAAAACACGAGATTATATAAAATAATTAAATTAACAAATTCGCTATTAAAGAAGACAACTCTTACATCCCGATCGTTAAATGTTCCAATAGATTACATAACCTCAAATCTACCGTAGTTAGACAATAAAATAGTCACATTAAATATTCCTAAATTCCAAAATAAATGCAATAAAATTGATTGAAAGAAAATCATCACCTGTAAATAAGAAAAAATGTTATTTTATCCTATATTTCGCAAAATGATGAATTGCAAAACTAACTATCAGGCATAACCTTTCACATTGCTAATTCTGCTATTAGTGCGAGTAGCAACAATTTTAACTATTTATTGATGATTCTCTTAACCCTTTTTTCTCTGTGTGTTTAAAATACCTTTCTCCATGATATGCGCATGGATTTTTCATTTTTCAAAGTTTTTCTAACAAAAAAGAAAACATTTTTCGTCAACACCTTCAAATAAATGCCGCCCTCAGAATCATTCACAAACATTTATAAACAATAAATAATTCCACTTTGCTTGGCATGCAATGGTTTTAAAATGTCACAGAAATCTCATTTATATTTCATTTCGCATGATTCGGATGCTCACTTTATCTTCGATTTAGAATCGTTAAAATCTGACTTCAGATTCAAGATTAACGACTCCAAAAAGCCCCAAGCAATAATCATTATTATTTTTTAAATTTTACCCGTCATATTGAATCCGCCATTTAAAATTTGTAAAATATTGATTTCAGATTTGCCATCAGCGACCCTAATTTGCGATCAGCAACACTTAAGTAATAAGTTTTATACAATTCTGCTCATTTTTGTTTATTTCGTATACACCGCCAATCAAAAGCTTGGAAACATTTTCATTTTCAGATATGCAATCCCTCGTTATCTCAGAAACGCCTTGATGGATTTGAAAAAATCTTACAGTATTGAATGAGCATATAAAATACTAACTCCTTATGTTCTAGAGGGTATTTTTACACTTATTAACTAGATTGTATTACAGGGTGTAACTTTTAAAAAAATTGGTAAAAACTAAAAATTCCAACGCCATTGAAAACTAGAGTTTTGTTAAAAGAAACGTCGGACTATTTATTTTATACGTTTTCTCCGCCTTGCAGCATGGAATAACTATAATGTTATTTCACAGACATATATTTACGAGAAGAAAAAACGTTTTAACAAATTTACCAGACACCTTTCTTAGAAAATGTTCTTTACTTTTCAATAGCGACGAAATTTTTAGATTTTATCAATTACAAACAAAAATCGGCGGATTAATACAAAATGAAAATTTCGTAAAAGTAACAAATTGTTTATTGGTAAAACAATCGTACTAAATAAAGGCAAAAATATTTTTTATCGCATATAGAGATAGTATTTTATCTAATATTTCAAAAGCTGCTGAATTTTTCTCAAATCCATGCAAACGTTTCTTTACGATGGAGCTTTGCACTCACACATCTGAAAATAAAAGCGTTTCCAAATTTTTTAGTGCACATATCTGAGATTGTCACGTTTAGAGATATTCAATTGCCATTACTCGTAGTAAAATACAATAATTTAAAAAAAATAAAATTTTACTTTTAAAAAGGGCCTATAATATTTTTATTTGAAAATTTACAAAAATTTCTCATGCACCATTAGAAATAATGGTCTTTGGCCAATAAGAGAGGTCTGTACAAAATGTTTCTCATAGAGTTTAAATGCTACAATTTAGTGTTTAAGGTAATGGCAAATTGTACATGTTTAGTATTAAAGTGTTAAATTATTATAATAGAAATTTACAAGAAAAAACTATGCCGGGTGTGTTATCGAAATCTTATTGAGAAACTACAAATTAAACATTGATAATATTCAACTGCAATGAAACAGCATATTAAAGAGTGGATTACTATCGAGATATAAATTCATGGCATTCAGGATCCAATTAACATATAAACCTCCAGAAGTTCGCAAGAGATGGGAAATATAAAGCTTTATTAAAATATCTGTATGGCAATATGAAATGCGCGACACGCCAAACAAAAAGATGGTTAAAGGGAACAATGGAATGTAGGCAGTACAAAGACTTTCATATTAAATTTTAAATAGATTTAAACGATGGCGTTATTGCAGGATAACTTCAAAGAATGCAAAACTATGTATATAATACGATTGTAGTACAGTTCAATTAATTGTAAAATTAATATCCAAATAGAGAAACCATCAGGATTGTTTTCCTGTGCATAGTTTACTGAAAGCATGTGCTAATATCAGCTATGTTCATGAATACAATTAATTCTAGCCTTGTGCATAATTATTTAATTCTACAACAAAAATGTAATTACTATAAAAATTGATTGCTTACATCTAGTTGCTGGAACTGGTATTACCTTAAATACATTCCACGAACAATCTTATTGTTAGTGCAATAAAGTGGGTCCGATTAAAAAGGCCCGTTCCTTTTTTTTATTTAAATAACTATAGTTTTGTTTAATTTAACCACAAATATTGTTAGAAAATTTAGCTCCCCCACTGAACCATAAAAAGTCGGATTACATACACTAGAAAAAATAGTAATTATATAATTAACCACATTTCTGGATAATGTGATTGACCAACTGTTCTTAACGGCGTGATTTAACAAGTCATGTATAGTGTGCAAATATTTCAGAGTTTTTAATACTGTTTCTACATTTTTACATATGACCGTTTTCTTAACAACAATTTAAAAGTATTTCAACAATTTTGAAAAAAAATTAAACTTACTTTTCGGCTAATTGTAGATGCATTATGTTCTACATATTTTTTCTTAAATTTTGCGGAACACGGGTTAAAAACAATTAAATTTGCCATGGTAATCCCTCATTTCGAACATCATATTAGATTTGTTTGAATAAATTTATTTAAGTTCGTGGTTTTTGTAGTTGAGTTACGATTGCACGATTTTGATAGGTTTTAGGACAAAGAAGAGGTGCTTTTTATTTGTTAAAATAATGTTAATATATTGATTAAAAAATCATGTTTTCTTAAACTAAATCTAAAAGTTAAAAGAATATCCAACTCTTCCTAATCGAAAGAGCATAAAAATAGAGAGATAGGGATTTTGAGTTATATTTTTATCAGTTTTTGTTAATTGACACTTGAAATCAGAGCACGCAAAAACTGAAATTGCAGCTTTGAAGGGTTAAAATTTATTTTAATTTTTTCAAGCATAGCAAACATATATTTCGGAATATTCACTCTCTAAATTTCTTACAGTGAGATGTCACTCTTTAGAGAATTAAATTTCAGACAATCTGCATAGAGTAGAAATTTGTATATAGTAGGAATTTACTCTTTCACTAGAGCGGCTGAATTTTCACACCCTAAAGAGTCGCATTATACTCCAACAATTTAATGAGAAAATAAAAGAGCATTTTGTACGTTAGTAGTAGAATAACTTTCCATTATACGAAGTTTTACTTGAATTTTTTTCTAAAATGGTTCATTGAATGTCAACTAAATAAGATACAAGAACTCCTATACATTACACGACACTCAAGAGGGAAGAAAGAATGCTAAAGAACAAAAAGGAATTTCTTTCCTGGCTGAGTGTATATTGCGGGTGAGGTTCGAAAACCCGACAAATCATAAAGCCAACAGTCAATAAACAGACAATCGAATAGCCGACAGTAAACAACGACACTTAAAAAAAAATGACTGCTTGCAGATGTGTCTATTTTTTATGTGTGAGCTTTTTGACTGTCGGTTTTTTAACCTGTTTTCTTTTTGACTTGTCGGTTTTTCGACCCACCCCTATTATTTCAGAAAATATTTATTTAGAACATCTCAAATTGAATCACAGTTTTGAATCTCCACGATTTTGGTAAAAATCAAACTAAAAATTAAAAGACATGAAAAAATCATATTTGATCCAAACAAAAAAAAACTTACTGTTCGATGGGCGACCGGTGTCGTGCCGGTAATAATCCGAATGCTGATATCATTTGCCGATCAGGAAATCGTGCCTAGATTAAGCGTCACCCACGACGCTCCTCTGGACCATTTAGCATCCATTATCTCGCTGATTGCTTATATATCTCTGGCATTATGTTACAATGGTACTCCAGATCAAAACAGTTCACTTTCTCCTATGTTTGATGTCTGCTAATAACGTCTTGATAATTCCACGTCCTCAAATATCTTTTTTCTTAAATTTGTTTAGTGTATCCTATTTTGTTGGCGTACGTTTATTGTTCCTCGTTTTATTGTTTGAAAAGGTCACTCTTGGCGTTAAGATTTTCTGCAAAAGAAAAAGTTTCATTATTAGAATATTTGTTACCAATTCAATTTAATTGAATAATTATCAGTCCAAATAATTCACTTTACTTTTGTTTTTAATAGAACAATTAATTTATCTGACTAATTTAACTCTTAACTTTGTTAATGTAATTTTATATTAGTATATAATTTTAGGTTTAATAAAATCTGAGATATAAATGGCTTTATGTGTATCCAATAATAAAAAGTATCAGAAGAAGTGATTTATGAAAGTAAATACAATATCTTTGCATCATATAGCAACTCCGTTTAACCTTCTACCAGTCAATACTTCCCCTTTCGGGAACACTGACACCTGCCTTATACATATATACATTTTCTTTTGTACCAGCAAATGATAAATATCGAATATAAATAATCCATAGGCACGAGTATTTATGTATCAGCCATTGACGCCGTTTTCCTTTAATGGTGCCAGCAAGGTTAAGATAAATGTGACCTATTGTCCCTGCATTCACGACAGTTAAGGAGAATTCAGCATTACAATGAAAAACGATATCGTCAAGAAAATTATGAAAAAGATAATCATTGAACGAACAACATCTGCAGCTCATATTGTACTTGTACAAATTTATTTATGCTGACCTTCTATCATGTTTTCTAGTATTCTTATCTACATTCATATCATGAAAATTTACTTTCTTAAGCTAAGTTTTGATATCAATATACCTTTAAAAATTAGTTGGGTGTACTTTCGAACCGTCCCATGGCCGACTTTAATGGAAACTGGCATAATTACGTATTTACAAAAATTAAAACAAATTTCATTTTTGTGGGAAAATCCATTAAACAGAATTCATGGTTTTACGCAATTATCCAGTGAATTAAGCAGTATGTTGAAAATTACATTCAATAAAAGTTGTAGCTCACATTATGATACAACTTTTATGTTGGATGCATTTCCTCCCTAAAATTATTAGTTTTCGAGAAAAATCGAAAACTGTAAAGCACCATGAAAACTACAACACAGATTATTGTGTCGTTACTAAAAAATGAACAGATTACGCATTTTAAAGAGACGTTACAATATAACCCATTGTCGGTTTTGGAATAATGTCAATTTTGGTCCCTTTTTTAATTATTTATTTATTCTATGATGCATCTAATGCTATGATTTCTTCGTTCTTAGTAAATTTGATTTCATTTAAGAAACTAACCTCTCACTTTAACTGCAGATTTATGAATGTCCAAGATTTTTAATTTTAAGTATAAAAAATTCAGTAAACTTTTATTTGAACGTTGCTTTGAAAATTGATATGTTAATATAATGAAAATTTCTATTGCAATTGTAAAATCAATAAAAAGTCATTGTGTATAATATGACAAAATAAAAACATTTATTACTGTTTTATCAATACCAATCGCCCATTCTATAGTTATTGACCGAGATTATTTTGTTAGATAACAACGTATCGATTTCCGTTAATGTTTCCAACTAGAATTAAAGATCTTTGCAAAGCAGATTGGTATATCAACGTTTGCGATTCTTACTGAATACCTAGAAATCGTATAGAGCATCGATTACATAAATCTCATTAAGTCCTCGTATCCGCAAATTTTACAGGTGCGTCACTGATTTACTTTTTATTACTTTGGTTGCTCAGAGTAATAAAATAAAGTGTTCTTTTTGTTTCAATAAATATAAACCAAATTATCAAGAATAAAAAATAGAGTTTGTATTTGTGTGTTTCGTAACTTGCGAATGAATAAGTATCTAGAACACATGTTCAGAGCGTTCAGGTTTAAAAAAAAAATTAATTCTGTTGATCAATACAACAACATAGGCATCTATCGTGTCACCTTAAATATATAATGTTTTTTATAGTTAGCAACTAATTTTTAAGTGTACAGATCATTTACGTGTGAATTCCGAATGATTCTTTTGGAAAAAGTCACTAATACTCTTTATCTTTTTCATGGTCATTGAATTCGATCTTTTTTGCATGATTTATAGCCAAACTGATGGTTAATTTTTAAACAATAAATTATCTTATTTTAAATAAGAATATTTCGATTACAATTTTATTTTGAGTTTGTAAAGGAGAGATATAGTTTCCCGCCAAAAGGTTAACGATTTGCAACATTAATCCCTCTCTTCTCAAGCGGCCAGGAATTTTAGTAAACGTTGAAACGAACGGTAAACGATCAAATATTTTATCGTCGATTGGAATTCTACTATATTCGGGTATGCTTTATTCAAACCTGACCATAGTTTTTATTTTTAGCTCGCCTTTTTTTAAATATTTAATACAAAACTGAAAAATACGGGTAAAAATACAAAAAATTGTTTACAAATCTTTAGAGAATCAATACCGATTAATCTGGACCCTTTGGACCTGGTAGACTAATTGGACCCATCAATTTTTACATTTGTGAAATTCAATATGGCGTAATAGCGAAAAGATTATGAAATTAAAAATTATTGATAAAATCAGTTAATTTATGTACAAATATAATTCAGTGACACCGACAATCATGAAAATGAACACAACATAAATATTCTTCAATATATTACAGTATGGCGACGTCATAAAATGAAATATTGTTAAAAAATATCCGTTTTTACGTTTCTTTTTTATAATAACAAAGACTTCACAATATTTGTAAGTTTCTTACATTTGCTCTAGATTTTTGAATTTCGGTATGTACAATTATTTTTTCGTGATACCAAGGTGAGGATATCGATTCAGGGGATCTCTGGAGTCGCTGAATATGAGCTCATTGTGAAAAATACAAAATTCAAGATAGCGGATCCAATATGGCGGATATCTGAAGCAGAAATAATTGTTTCTTATTACATAAGATGAAACAGAGCATCCTTTTTTGTACTTTCGCATATTTGGCATCCGAAACCCTCCGTATGTGTTCTTTATATCATATTCAATCGGAAATAATGTTTTTTGACTGAGGAATCGGCTATATTGGATTCTTCGTTTTAAATTTTGTATTTTTGTCAATGAAATTATATTTAGGGAACCGAAACCTCCGTAAAACGATATTGTGACCTAGGAAGCACGAAATAGTAATTGTAAATAGCGAAATTCATAAATCTACAGCAAATGATTTCGTTAGAGGCCATTTTGAAACCGACTATTTGAAAAATAAAATATGTTTAGGTATGATCTTATTCCTAAGGCATCGAAAACTTTTCTAATAGATTTCATTTCGTAATGATTGAAAAATATTTTCCTCCAAAAAATATTGCAAAAGAGAAGAAATATACGGAAAAATCAGTATTTTCCTCAAATTTACTTGAAAAATAGAGGTGTTATTTTTTTAAATTATTTCAGCAATTAAAAACTTAAGGGTTGAGGTCAACACAGGATATCCAAATGTTATTTTTTATCATTGTGTTAACTTTCTCAAGGCACTTTATGTTCTGAGGAAGTTGAAAGACTGTAATAAGACATTAAAAGATATTTTCCGAACAGTATGCGGAAACTGCGATTTTCCGCACTAGTAACGAAATGTACGATTGGTCTGCTTGAGAAGCACATAAGGTTGTTAAAAAAATGCTGTTCCCTTACATACACAACTTTTTTCTGAAAAACATTTGTATTTAACATATTATTTTCAAGTAAATAACGTATTTAACATCTAGAAAAACATGACAAACCTGTTTATAGAAAAATTTAAACCATAATTATTTAGTTACAAATTAGTGTAATATAAGTACATTTTTCAAAGACAAACATCGTATGGATTATGTCATTTAATTAATTTGATGGACTGCATTACACAGTATAGAGGTTTTCAAAATTACGAAATCAAGGCACACAATGATTCTCTGGCGTATTCTTGTGACCCAAATTTAAAACGCCCGAGTGTACATCAGTTTATTTTCACATGCGTGTGCACGCAATCCAATTTTTTCTGACTGATATATGTGTAATCTATAAAATTTCACTCGCAAGCTTGGTTTTCAGTGCGTATATCTCGACGTTCGTTCATAGAATGGAAATTAAGAATTAAATGACTGCCTGTAAACAGCGAATAAAACGCACATGCTACTAGAGTTATTGTAAACATCTAGCAAACCTACGGTAAAGTATGCGCCAAGCACTACATTCACAAAGGTATATGAATTTTATGACTCAGTGAAGTTAACTTAGAAGACAAACAAATTTTACTGCTGTAAATTATGTTTGCGAGTTAAGTGCTTTGATATATGTGTACGTATAGTGAAGCTTTTCAAGTTTATTTTATATTTTGAGATGCAACTGAACTATCTAACTCTGAACTGTAAGTGATATGGATATTTATGCCGATTTTCTAATAACTGTACAAATTAGGTTATTTTCAAATAATAAGTTAATAAAATTGTCGATAAAACTTCCTAATAACATTATTGTTTCTAAATTTACTGATTATAGTATAGATATCTGCTTCGAATCTAAACATTTAAAGTTGAGGTATCTTATCCTCATACAGAAAGAAAATATTTAGTTAATCCAACTATTTTTCAAAAGTAGTACAGGAAATCAGAAAGAATAGTTAAATTAACCCATGAGGTCCAAAATCGACAATTTTTTACTACAATTTTCAACGGTTGGATTTTGGAAAAAATTATCTAAAAAAATTTCAAGGAGTCACATCTAACGTAAAATTAACTTCAGACATAAAAAACTCATTTCGCGATTTCTTGGGCGCAAAATAAATTGTAGGCCTACGGAGGCATAAAATTGGTATTTTGGGCCCGAAAATCGATTCGCAATAGTTATTTTTGGATCAAGGGCGGAAAATGAGCCTTTTTACTCCTACTGCATCAAACAATAATGTTTGAATCTCAGGCGTAGAATTGTCACCCTCGCGTTCCGTAATAGAGAATAAAACTCCATTTTATACCCTCGATACAAAAAAAACTATTTTTATACAGTAGGCGTAAAAGGCTTAAATTTCACGCTCTCATTTGAGGGCGTAAACTACTTATTTCATGCCTCCTTTTAGGACCGAAAATAGAGTCGCAATAGTATATTACTCAACGAGGGAGGTAAAATAAAGAATGTCTCAGACTGCCTGTTTCTCACCCTCGGCTTCGCCTCGGGTAAAAATAACACGCAGTCTGAGACATTCTTTTTTACTTCCCGAGGGAAGTATACGATTTTTCTTTATGGCCGGGAGGATAAGCGGCATCTTTCTTTCCGCTTGCAGGAGGAAAGTTGCTGCTTTCCTCCCGGTGTGAAGAAAAAGTTATTTCTGGATCAAGGGCGGAAAATGAGCTTTTTACTCCTACTGCATCAAAAAATAATGTTTGAATCTCAGACGTAGAATTTTCGCCTTCATTTCACCCCCATTTAAAGCCGTTGATACAAAAATAACTATTTTGTTGCTTAAATCTATAGACAAAAGAAGAATATACTGTCAAAATTTAAGGCGAAATTGGAATTATATTTTTATATTATTTGTTTGTTTATTTTTGTATGGGTAATCCTAATGTTTTATATAAAAATTTACATACATTATTATAAAATTCATTTACATACATTATATTTTTTTAAAAATTCACAATTGTTTGTTGAAATATGAATCAAATTACGTAAAAGTTTAAAGGAATTCTATGCAATTCTTCCCACCAACGAAAATTCTAAAAAAGCGTTAAAATCAACAATAAAATATGTACTCGACGTATTACATTATATTTTTATTATTATATATCGCAACATTTAGAAATGTTAATAAACTGAATATTCTAAAAATTCGTAAAATTGACTTTCGCCTCCCTATGGACGCTGAAATTCACTGCAATTATTATTCGTTCTTCGAAAGTATGATGAAGTTATGATCGCTTCAATTAGTTTATTGTTTTAATTGAAGTATCTTAAAATGAGCAATAAAAAATGAATATAAACTAAACTTTTTAACATTATCGTTATCCTCATCTCCGTTCGAACATAATTCAATTAGAGTTGACAATGAAGAAGCAGCACTAGTCAATTCAGGTCAAATGTAAATTACCGCTTTTCATAATTGTTAGAGCGAACTTACGACTTCAGTATCTCGCGCGTGTTCTTTAAGTACAAACATTTGTTGTGCTAAAAATGGAAAATATAGTAAAATTTCAAGATTTTCATGTGCCATAAAGAAATGTTCTCTTTATTTAGATTCAAAATGAACATTTCATTACTGGAATTATGTAACACTAATAAATAGTAATGAATGATATTTACTTAACTCAAATATTCTGAATAAGAAACTTTTAATGGGTCAATATTCATGAATTTTATAAAAATTGACGAAATTGAAATCAAAGTTTGTATACAGAAGATTAGAGGGGTTAGAAAATATGTTTGTCATTTCCGCTGAAAAAGTTACGTTTCTATCGAGAAACATGTTGTCAAAACTAGTCAATATTCGACACATGTGCTCGTCTTGGACACTCTTCCCACGTCCTACTTTACAGATCACATTTCATTTGTGATTGTTCGGATCAATTTTAAAACTATAAGTTAACTTATATTACACTCGGAGAAACGGATTATTTAAACTTAAAAAATAGTTTTTTTTATTTTTTTTAATTATTAAACCTAAATACAGGTTTATTTAAGTTATGTAACAATAAATAGACATAGTATGTAGGTAGTTCTAATAGGCAATTTGACGTAAAAACATTACGACTTAAAATAAATTTATGTATAATAAATGCATAATTAAAGATACTAATTTTATAAGCTAGTCAGAAATTTAGATTTTGATGTGAACGTAATATTTTTTGTCTATTTACATTAAAATGCTGATATTGCCAAATAACACGATGCAAATGTTGGATAACCCCATTTACATTTTGGATCAATAATAAAACCTATACGTTGAACAACATGATTGATTTGAACAACATTTATTTACCTAGGAAATATATGCTCTTGTTAATTTTTTTATGTAACCGTGGTTATGAATTTTCTTTATAATAAGAATTGAAATACTCAGTGCCTTTAAAATTCGCTTCATCTTTTAATTTTATCTCCGTCATTGTTTTTGTTTTTTTGCATAGAATATCGTAAAAGTAGGAATGCGGAATTTAAATTTCTGGCCTTGGTGTATTTTCTGTAGCTGCTTTGTCCAGAGTATCTACAATACCATTGAATTTAATATTTTTGTGAGATGGGATCCAATAAATGTAAATGAATGTATGTTATCTGAAGATGATCTAAACGAGTAATTTTTTTCTCTTATGTTGAGAATATATGGATTAATGTTTGTACATACTATTGGAAATTTCAGAAAGAGATTTTACACTTAGAGAATCGGAAAAGATATGATATTGTTGTCTTTATATTGTAAAGATAGAGTTAAAGTAGCATCGATGACAATACATTAACAAAAAATTATCCTTAGTTTTTCATGAAATGTCGTTTCAGACCCTAAGGAACCCAAAACAACAATAAAAAAATGTTTGTGATCTTGTACGTATGTAAGTCGACACTGAAACAACTGAAACAATATTTTTTAGTACCGAAGGCGTGAGGCTCGATAATTCGAGCCTGAAGGTTTTGCCCTGGGGCGAGAAATCGAACTTCGCGTCCGGAGTGTTAAAAATGTTATTTATTAATATTTCGACTCTATTATAATACTCATTTTCACTTTTTATACATTTAAGGAACCCCCTCTTCTACTCCCCTTCTTTCCTACCTAAGTTACATAGGGAATGTTCTCATAAGTGCCACTTATTCTTCCAGTTTCTGGTTATGTTACATTGGGAATGTAAGCGCAAATTTCCACTCGAAAAACTACAATACGAACTCGTTTGTATATTATAACTAAAAGCAGTTAGTAAACGAACGAGTATTAAGGAATAACAAATTCGTCACAGGGTCGAAGTTTCCAAGCGAGCGAAGCTAGCGAGTTACCACGCCAAACGCTAGTTTTTCTATTTAAATATATTCGGAATTTTGGGAAATACTTTTTTGGAATTCAAATGTATTCATTACTTTTTATATCACATTATATTTGGATTCAAAAGATTTCGTTGTATTATACATTTTCAATAAAATATTATTTTTAGATTCAAATGCATTCAAACGCTGTATTTTTTAAGGATTCGTTCATATTTTAATATTTTATTATTTTTCTATTCATATGTATTCAAAATCGAAATCCAAAATATCAAATTTGTTTACTTCAAAAGTATTCGAAATGGACAAAAAAAGGGATTCAAACATAATAAAATGAATAAATTGCTTTCCCCTCCAATACATTTTGGATTACAGAGAGGCAACAGTGATTAAAAGAATATTGAATAATGAAGCAACTAAGAAACAAACCAAATAATAACTATTATTAAAAGTGATATAATTAGTCCCATTAATATACAGGATGTTCAAACACTAGGTAGCAATATTCGGAATTTACATTCTATCTGAGACTTTTATCAAAAAAGTCCCAAAATTGGATGAAGGCATAGAATTTGGTTTAGAGTTATTTTGACGTTTTTAAACATCCTGTATATTACTATATAAACTCTTCAACGAGATGACATCTTATGTGCAAAATACAGCTGATGAAATAGAGCTTGTAGTATAAAATGATAACTAAACCTTTTTAAGAATTTCTGTTGTGCATTTCTGTTTAGTATCAAATTTCAAAATTTCCAAAATTATTTAGGATCAAATTTCTATTGTTTTTAATTTACCTCATAATTAATAGGACAAAAGTTCTGTTATCCTGCGAAAAAATAATATTGAATACTATTATAATTATAACCTTTCTCTGTGAATACTTAAAAATTATATTTTTTGCATTTGACAGATGATTTTATATCATAGGTTTTAAATCAAAGATGTATATCTTAATGTTAAACGCAATGATACATCTTCTGTATACAAATAGAGTCTATAATTTAAATTGAATTTGGACAAATTATTTATTAAAAATAAACAAACACTAAAACGTTTCCTATATTACATAATATTGATGTTGTTAATAGTAGAAGCAAAAAGTGTCTGCTATATTTTTATTGTCATTAATAATATAAAAGAATGACCTGATTTTTTTACTGAAAATTATTGCTAAAAACAGTATAACGTAATCACATGTAAAGTAAATTACAAATCGTATGTGAGCAACGAGATATAAAACGTCGTGTAGTTTGAAATGCTGAAAATGTGTTATCTTAATTTACCTATCAGATAATGATTTTAAAAAGTGACTCTTTTCTTACATCAGATGGCAAGCTATCCATCACCAACTACATAAAGAAATGAAACATCTCTTTTATACACCAAAGTAGTATATTGAATATGGTAATTGAACTCGAACCGTGAATAGAAAACTCGAATATAGGGACCCACATATCAATATTTTAACAAAGGTGAAATCTAAAAGCTACCAGAAATCAAATCAATTCTATTTTTTAGTAGTTCAATTTTCTAACTGCATAATATAGTTATTTTATCTTACTTTTATAACAAAATGCATGATTTGATTAAATAATTATCTCAAGCGTTACATATTATTTGTAGTATTTTTAATTGGATTAAAATATTGTGCAATAGTATTGTAACGTAAATGCTAAACATAGTAATCTTTATTAATAAAAAGCTAAGAAAGTTGTAAGTGTATTTATTATTTTGAGTCTTTTAGTTTAATGTCGATGCAAGAAAGATGTTTTATTATTTTATGAATAGTGAAAATTATTCATTGCTATTCGTAAAAGTTAAGATTTATGTTCGAAAACACAACATAAAAATTCAGATAAATATTATGTGTATTTATAACTATAATTACTATTGGTATATTTCTTGTTGGTGTAAACATTAAGTTTTATTGTAAGTAGGAGAAAAATTGTATAATGAATGTCCTAGTTTTGTTATGTCAGATTTAGAAACATTTTTATACTGTATTAAATAAAATGAAGCTTTTCATAACTATTAAAAATAACTGGAATGCTACAATTGAGGAATTATTTTTATTATTAATATGTATGCATCTTATATTGCGATTCGTATACTTGTGAAAGGTGCTATTCGTTTAAATAGTTGTGAGTATAGTGATTTCCCATACTACTGATATTCATTTTGTTTCGCAATATTGAAATTTACTACATTTTTTTAAATTTCAATAGTGGTTGAAAAACATTAGGAATATTCGTTCTTTTTTTCTAATACGTACACGGAAAAAATTTACCGGACAAATTCAACTACCATTGGGAAGCTGAAATGAAAATAGTAAAATAAATTACTTTTGAAGTCTGGAAAACTCAGTTCATGTTTGTATATTTAAATTAATAACTTGTAATTAAGTTGACGTCCCTGCATTTAGAATGATTGCAGATCAAGAAATGCGATACTATGCCATAAGCTCAAAAAACCATTAAACTAATAAGTTAAAAAAGGACGAAAATAACTCCAATAAAAATTATTTCGCTAACAAAATTTCCACACTCCTATAGAAATTTATAGTTGTGACTGTATTTCACTCAAGTTTATGGCAATCAATACTAGTATATAGTTCAGTTTACTGTAAAGATCGTAAGTGGCACCATAAATATAATTAATTTTAATATAAATAATTGCTGTGTTTATATTTCATTCAAGCCTATATCGTCAAACACTATTATTTTCTCTGAGTGCAGAAAATCTTTTAGTAAATTTAACTACTTTTTAAATGCTCAAACTGTTTCTCAACGAAATTTTGTATGATGCACGTACTACCGTAAAGAAGTTAAATCAACTAAAAATGTAGTTGTACTAAAAATCAACTAAAAATCGCTTAAAAATTTATCTTCTTGCTTTGTCGTTTACCGGGTAGTTAAATTTATTTTAATTTAGTCAAATGAACTTTCAAAAGTTTAATTCTCTAACTATATTTTTATTTGATATAACTCCTTTACGGTCCTAACTGCAATTAATCAACTAATAAAAATCAGTTACAATTTATAGAAACACTTTGAGTAATTAAAAAATAGTCAGTTTTATTAAGAACTTTTTTCAGTGTTATTTCTTCTATTTATGCCGAATATTCATCTTTCAATATTTCTGAATTTTTTTGTTTTAGTTTGCACTATCTAATATGATTATTTTAAAATGAATATTTCATAATATAAATTATAACTATGTTTCCTAAGATAAGTTTTTGAACAATGTTATTATATGCTTTTGGTATACGGAGAAAACTTTATTCGGAAATTTTACCATTCCAGATGGTAATTTTGGGGTAGACTTTTAAAATAGTGAAAATTGCTATTACTCCTGTTAAAAATTATGAGATTTGTTTTAATTTATACTGTCTGAATAATTCAAAAAATTTGCAGTAATTTTTATCAGAAAAAATGGCAAGTCTATCGAAACCAGTAAAAATGTTTCAATTTGATGTTTCAGCCTTTAAGGCTATTTATTTTGTAAAATATATATACACCCAACCTGAAAATGGCAGTATAAGAATATACTTTATGACCATATGCTTTATGCATCTATTAGTGAAATGAACGATTTCAATGTACTGCTGTAGAAGAATGCCTCTGGTCACCATGCATATCAATATAAAATAGGGGCTTGTATTTCTTCTGTTGATTCTCTCATCCCTCGGTTGCAAATTATCGTAGTGGGAAAGTTTTATGTCCATTATAAAGAAAATCGAATGGTCATTAAGGTTAGATTATGTACGTAATAATGAATTTTTATTTGGTGTTGTACCAATTAAAAATCTCTTATCGCTTAGTTTGAACCAGCTCGTTGCGCATGTATTCAATCATTATACTGCAGTTGTGCTAACATTGTATAAAATATAAGAATTTCAATGTTGGAAACTATATAGATTCGTCAGCGTTTTTCAAATTTATAATGTACAAATTCCGAATAGATTTCGGTATCGCCGTAAGTACCGTTTACTATATAGTACAGCATTGTAAACCTTTTACGCTCGAATTTACCTTTGTTTGGGGTGTTTTTTTTAATCTTATTGTTTTTTATTTTATTTCTTTGTTTCTTGTAGTTTGCTCCAATTTCTCCTTTCGTTTCCTTCCTTCAATGCAATTCCGGAGGAAAATTATTGCAAATAAAATATTTCAACTTTAGGTTTAGATGTTACTTTGCAACAACAATATCTCCATTAATTACATACAGGATTTTTTCTTGATTTTCTACAGGGATTCGTCTTGTAAATGTAAATCAGGATAAACGTTCGTCCTAAATTTGATAGGACATCCTTATTCCTAATGTCAAATTATTTTGTTTACGTAGTTGCTCAATTTTCTTTAACTAAATTATATCTTTATTACTAACTAATAGCTGTATCAATTAAAAAAAATATCATGTTTAACTTAAACGTTGACAGCCTTGAGGTTAATTCGGTTATTGCTCACTTCAGAACTATTTCGAGGAGTTTCCTAAGGACTCAGCAAAATAATCATTTATATTGAAGAGTACTTTATGTCACCAAGTTTACAAAATAGGCATGTGTTTTATCAAACATTGATTACGGAACACTTTATGTTAATAAGATTCTAAATACTAATTAGGAAGGTAATATAACTCAATGAAGGTGTAATTACATCGAATTGCTTGAAATTTTTGAAATTTTCTAGTGTATAGATCTTTATAATATCCATATTTGCAATTGATTAAAAGTTTATTAAATATGACTGCTAAATACTTTTAAACATATGATTACTAAATATCAGTTTTTCTTTGATTTTCGAGCTTCATTCTCAACATAAAATGGATTAATATTGACTTTAATTGCATTTAAATGCTCACTTAACCTAAAATGTCGCATTTTGAATAGAAAAACATCGGAAATCTTACTTTCTTTTTTATGAATGTTTTCCATTTTAGAAATGTAACGGAAATTAGTCCAGATTTCAACAAAGAGTGTATAAAATTGTTCAAGATTATATGAGGATTTTTGTTTTGCATCTAAAATCAACCTAACCTCTAAAAAATGTAATTATGGTCATGTACAACATATATATCGATAGAAACTAAAGAATACGTGACAGGTCGGACATTTCTATAAATTGAATTTTTCTAACAATTGATATACATGCATTTTGAAATTCTTACAACTACTACGACATATTTTAATTAATTTATTAGTTTTAAAATAAAATACTAGAGAAAATCCCTGATGAATACACTACTGTAATTCCAATTTTAGCGAAACCAGAATTTTTGTAATTTTCATCGTCCATATTGAATCCGCCATTTTTAATTTTGCCAATCTAATCTCATAATAGCGAATAACGACTTTAAAACATGCGTATTTTTCTTTGAAATTCTATATAGGATTTTTTTTCTTTGGTTTATCAGTAAATACGTTATACCTGACCAGAATTTCATATTTTTAGAGGTTAGGAAAATTTTAGAAAACAAAAATCTTTTGACACTGACACTTTTATACGCATTTGATTGAAATCTTTAATTATTTCCGTTATATTTTTAATATGAAAATATATTCATAAAAAAACGAATTTCAAAATTTCTGTTTACTTCAATGTTGCCATTTTGGTTTTAGAAGATTTTTAAATATAATTTCGATTATATTTAAATTTTGGCATAATATTTTGTCCAATCGAAAGAGCCGCCGAGGAACGACGAAAAACGTAAAAATGTTTGTAACATCTAATAATAGTGGAATTAACAACGTGAAAAGTTGTCGTTACTTTCACAATTTAAATTATTATAAAATATACCATACAATAACTATTTTTGATATCTATCTATCTATCTATCTACTAAATTTTACGTTACGGTTGCAGCTGTGCAACCCGTTTCAAAAAAATATAAAAATTGTGATTTTTTAATAGTGTATGGGAATTAACTGGTATTAAAAATATTATATATTACAGGTAATTTTGATTTTTCAAAACGTATGTTCACTGTATTAGGTGTGATTTTTATATAATAAATTTCTATTTCTTTTCTTTTAAAAGTATTCCGTTCTGTAGCCAAAATTGTGGTTTTTTACAATCAAAATCGTGATTAATATCGATACGATGCATGGTGAGCCCTGTATAATTTTGTTCCTTTCCATTTATATTTCTTTTGTCTTCACTCATTCTTGTTTCTAATCGTCTTTTTGTTTCGCCTATGTATACTTTTTTGCAATGTAAACATGGAATTTTGTATACTACGTTGATAGTTTTTGTAAAGGATTTTTGTCTTTATATGGTTTGATACCACTTACATTTTTATATATAGGTTTTGTAACCAACCTTATATTTTCTTTTCTCATGGTGGATCTTATTTTTTCTATGGTACCGTATACATAGGGAATAGAAGATGTTTTTATAATTTGAGTTTCATTCGTGTTGTTGTTTTTACCATTATAAAATTCATGTACTTTTTTAGATTCTACCACTAAATATCATAAGACAAAATATTATTGGACAAAATATCATGCCGAAATATCATTATCCAAAATATTATTTGCATAAAATATTATTTTACAAAATATTATTTAGACAAATTATTATAACCGAACCTAACCTAACCTAACCTAACCTAACCTAACCTAACCTAATCTAACCTAACCTAACCTAAACAGTAATTAATAAATTCGTATTTCCAACTCGCGAGTAATATCACAAAATTTTCGATGAAAACTATACAATATTAAAATAATAATATATAATAATATATATTAAAATTATATTATTTTAAAATAATATATAATACATATATAATAATATATAATATTTTGGCATAATATTTTGTCCAATAATATTTGGTCCCATGATATTTAGAGGTGCATCCCTATTTTACATATACAGTTTATGACACTAAAGTTGGCAGCCACATTTCACCAGCCAGATCATGAAATTCATTTTTCTTATTTTATATTGAAAAAAAATTAAGCTACTATTTCGATTAACTGTTGAAAATAAATTGATTTCCAGATTTTGAAAATTTTTTAAATTGAAATGATACGATTTTTGTCAATGTGGCTGCTAACTTCAGTGTCACATACAGTTTTCTATAATTTGAATGGGATAGTTGTTTTCGTATGTCTTTCTAACAATACTAAGGTAACTTTCAATCCAGTTTCTCAGTGTTCTACAAAACCGTAGACAATTGTATTTATGGTTATCAATAACCCCAAAACAAAAATTCACAAAAATATCAACAATTGACAATTCACGGTTCCTAACTGCAACGTTGACAGTTGATAAGTTGACAAATTCGTAATTGTAATAAGAAAAAATATCTCAAAGATTTGAGACATGTTCATTCACATTCGGTGAAGCATTTAGGTCAACAGCGATGGTCGAAATGCACTTACGAGCCTAAGTATCTGAAGTTGCTCGATTTGTTTACACTCTTGAACCGCACACGCAAGAAGAACAATAGAAAAAATGCCCGAATTTAAAAGGACTTGTCAATTTTTGCCCGACACGTCTTTGTAGCGAACGCGAACGTTTCGTTTACGGCCATTAATTTTGAAAAAAGTCAATTTTTGGTAGGAAAAATGACACTATAATGGCCGTACGCACGTTGCGCCGCATGCCGCGCGACTGTCGGTCCCTTCTCCGGTCGCGATACGAGCCGACGAACCTTTAGCAGCCTTCGCCACCTCTCTCTGACTCTCTATTTTTGCCTCTCCGTCTTTGTTCCTCTTTCCTTCGCTCTCTCGCTCTTCCTGACTCCGTCTTTCCTTTCGCATGTTCATTCGTAGGTTTTGCTTCTTCCTCCTGACGTATACGCGCCACACCCTCGCAAACTCCCCCTCTCACTCTTTTTCACTTTCTTCCTCTTTCTCTTTTTGTCTGATGAATGTTTCACTCCCTCTCACTCTTACACTTTTTCGGCTTGTTCATATCCCTCTTTCTCTCTCTCTCTCTCATATGGACGCAAGATATGTGAGTGAGGAGGGTCTAGTTCAATTTTCTCTCTCTAAGAGTTTCATCACGTGTGCCAAATTTTCGAGAATTGGAAATTGTTTTTTACTACAACTTTCGGAATTGCCAGTTTCTATACAGGATACATTTAGATTACTTGCATACATAGAAACAATTACATACCCGTATACGAGCAATTATATTGGGGATATTCTAGTAATAACCCGTTGACATCCAGAATATCCTGGATGTCCCTAGGATATCCGTAGAATATGTAAATAAATGCTAATTTCTCGGTAATACGGTCCTCTTACTCGTATGATACAAAGTGAAAAGTAAATGTCTTGGTAAAACTTTCGATGAACTATTTCTTCTTAAACAAAATTTTTGTTTAAATTTTTTTAGTAAAAATTGGCGATCGGACAAACTGAAGCCGCCATCTTGAAAGATCCGTAAAAAATCGTGGATTTTTTAACATTTTGTAGTTTATTTTCCAAGGTACAAAAAAATATTTCAAACAAAAAAGCGGAAATTCTCTTCAAAAAACATATCAGACACTTTCATCCTAATATGTACGTTGACTGCCTAAATCATACACTCCAGAGTACCCCCAAAGTTACTTTCACCAGAGGAATATATGCATTAGGAAAAAATATGCACTAGGACAGGAGTATGCAAAAGCACGGGATGCATTAGGACATGGACCACTGTACTCCGATTCTATGTAGTTAATTATTCTACCAGTAGACATGGTTCGATTGTCACACGTACTTATAGGGTACAGGTTAGGATAGTATAAAAAGGGGGGTCTGGGGCGGAGCCCCCCCCCCCACTATGCAAGCACCCCCTAAGTGAAAACATTACCACTACAATACAAATTATTAGTTACATCCTTTAGCTTGAAAATGCGTAGGAGGTCAGTGCGTGGTGGCTTTGCTCTCCAGACCCCCCTTTTAGTACTACCCTAACCTGCAACCAATAATTCCATGTTATAATTGAAATAACCAAAAATTTGACAGTGGTTCGATTATCAAACGTATATTTTTACCCCGTCCTAATGCATCTTTTCCTCGGGTTAGAATAACCTTGGAGCGTATGATTTAGGACGGGAGCGGTCATTTCGTTCGGAACGAAACGCATGTATTAGGACAGGGTATAAGGAATACACATACTTTAGGAAAATGCTTTATGATCACTTTCGGTGCTTATTCACGAGCTTACCGTACATATTAGAATGAAAATAACTCATCTGTTCTATGTAGAGAATTTTCCACTTTTTTTCAAACATTTTTTGTTGTATAGTTCACAGAAAAAAATAAGTGTTAGTGTTTTGGCTTAAAGTCTCACTTTCAGTCAACAAAACTGACTTTTAGACGATATTTTAGCTTAAAATAAGATTTATCGAGCTAATGGCATTTAAGTTAGACAAATCTTATTTAAAACCAAAATATCGGCTGAAAGTCAGTTTTGTTGTCTGAAAGTAAGACTTTCAGCCTAAATATTGAGTGAATTGAAGAAAATTAACACAATTTTGGGCTGAAATTAAGCCTCACCTAATGATGAATTTAAGATGGAACAATTTTAAGACTCATTTTTTTCTGTGTTTGTACTTTTGAAAGTAAACTCAAAAACCTAAAAGAATACACGATTTTTTCAAGATGACGACTTCAGTTTCTCCGACCGACAATTTTGATTGTCACATTCGTAATCTGGGGCAAAAATACGCTGAAAAAGTGTAATTCGAATTTTTTTCGTAAGAAAGTAGTTCATCGAAAAGTTTACCAACGACTTAGCTGAGATATCACGTCTACCGCAATAAATCGTAAAATTTTAGAAGCACGCACTATTGGATTTATTATGAATAATTTGCCCTCTAGCGCTTATCATTTCAACTATTGTCAAAATGCATTTCACCTCAGCAATTATAATATGATGCCAAATTTGAAAAAAATTGCCAAAAAATTGGGAAATATTTATTCTTCTCTATTATTTTCGAGCTACCAGATTTTACTGAAACTATGCACAAAGGTGGTCAAAATATTTGACTTTTAAAAAAAATTTTAGTTGTATACCCAAAAATGCTAAAAATGAAAAGTTCTTAGAATTCATGAAAGAATATAGTTGAATTTTTTCAGATTTTTTTATTGTATTTTGAGCAATTTTGTATCCAAATTTTTATCAAAAGTTTAATCTACTAGTGTAGCGTAGTACCCTGATCGCTTCGCTCGCTCACAAACTTCGACCCTGTGGCGAGTTAGCTACTCCTTACTATTCATTCGTATACAACAGCTTAGAAAATTATACCGATATTTGTTTATGGACTGAAACCAAAAATTAGGGGGAGTCTAAAATATTTAGTTCCAAGTGGCTTCGATCAAAAAAAATTTTAAATGATTTACACCTAGGATCAATAGCCTGATACAAAATAAAATTGAAAATGAGAATTTACAGGACAGTAGAAGTATTAATAAATAATACTTGTAAAACACTTACTTCCCGCACTTGTATTGTAATTTACTATTCGATGCATGTTTCATGTTTACTACGTTATCTGCTCTCCCGGTCATTAATCAGCTGTCAATCTTAGAATGTTATGAAATAATTTACTCATTATCGTTGATCAAAAAATATTCAAAGAAATGCAATCAGTAAAGAAAATTGTGCTATTATTAAATTATGTTAGAAAAATCTTTTTTTACAATTTTTTTAAATACCTGATTTACGAATTGTCTCCAAAATCTAATCAGATGAAAGATAGGTCTTGTCAACCTCAAAAAGGGGTTAATTCATCGAACGTACATATTGAACACCTTCAGTTTATTTTCATATAAATTCGTCTTCTTCGACATTTTGACTTTACGTAGAAAATTTGATGCTCCACCTTTTTTGTTGGAAACATTTTATAATGTGATTTGTATATTCGATAAACAATGCAAAAAACGTATTTCCAAGGTTATGCCAAGCTGAAAAAAAGGTTGAACTTAAAAATCGGTTATACCGTTATCGAGATAGCACGCGTGAAAAAAATGACACATGCGGACGGATGTATAAGATCACGGACACAAATTTTTGTATTGAATTTTTTGTTGTTTATGGTCTGAAACGTCGACATTTGATGAAAACTATACTCTAATTTTTTTTCAAACTGACCAAATTCAAAATTTTTTCCAGATCGATTGTATGGATCGAAGTAATTATTTACGAGAAATTCTAAAAACATGTTATATGATTAATTGTAAGCGTTTTCGTTCTTTACAACTTTTTCCAAATGTTTATAGTTTCGTAGGAAATGAATTTAAAATATTATGTTTATGATTTTTTTCTCGAAAACGATTATCTTTTATAAGAAATAAGAAATTGCAAAGAACAAAAAATGATCAAAACTCGTCAGAGAAGGTAGTATAATTTGTCGTAAATAATTTAAAATTTTGAAAAAAATATAAATAAAATCTATAAATAAAATCTATAAAAATATAAAAAGTCTGCAATACGTCGCAATGAATTCTAAGAACTTTTCATTCTTAGCATTTTTAAAAAAAAGCTCACAGATTTTTAGTATCCGAAAGTGTTCAAAGAAATTTTCATGGAAGTCGCGATTTCGAGATAGTTACAATGAGACGGGGATACAACTAAAAAACCACTTTACGCCAATGAATTACAAATACGAAGAACTTAAAGCTGATATCTGTGTCACCGTACACTGAGAGCCATTTCATAGAAATACTTAAAAAAATACACTACATTGGTTCTTCATTTTGAAAATTTCCTAATTTGTAGAGAATTAGTCAAGGATTATGATAAAATGTCGTGACTCGCGGTGTTGGCCTTCGAAATTACATTTAAAATGTTTTTTTTTTTTTCGTAAAAAGTTTTTATTTTTTACAATTTAATATTTATTTGGTGAAAGTACATGTCCTTAGTTTTAAAATGAGCACTGCTACAAGTATGCGCGACAAAAATAACCATAATTAGAATATATACAACTAATAATGTATAATAAGTGTTGCAAACTGAGATTTTTTCCGATTTTGACTTTTTTGCCAATTTTAGTCCGGTTTTAACTTTTAAAATAAGCTCAAAAAAAATTATTTGCTGTATTTATTTTGTCCAAAGAATGAATGGAAAAATTGGGGTCGGAATCCGTGACCTCTAGTCGGAAAAGTGTGCCGGTTGACGTAGAATGGCTCGTATGCATATGTTTATCATGTGATTCAGTTTCCGTTGATCATCACGAACAATGTTACTATCCTGACGAGTAACATCTTTTGTTAGAGCATTGTAAATGTCTAAAGTTTATACATTTTACAATGCTGGTATAGAAAACTGTATTACAGAACTATATCAAAATATATTTAAAGAATAGTATTTATTCCCAAAGTGACGATAATTTCATGTCTGTCCACAAATTCTTAGCAAGAATAGTAATTTTCACTATTATTTTTAGATAACTGCTAATGGTATTTTTTCAGCGTACACATATACCAAGGAATCTACGTGCACCAGGTAAATAGGCTTCTTATTCACGCAAGAATAAATGATAAGATTGATGAATGTGGATTTTACAGTTTGTGATTAAACTATTCCTTTTCATGCATTATTATTAAAATCGTCATTTTGAGAATTGGGTCCAAGGCGTAAACGATTTCATTTTGAGTTTGACCTATCCAAATCGACTTTAGAAAAATAATTATTAGAGAGATTTGTTGGATATCGTAAACGCATGATTGAATATCTTCTATATTTTAGAGCTGTGCAAAGATAAACGAAAGTATTTTATCATACAATTTTCTCGAAAGATATGCAATTAGCGAACAAAATAAGTTGATGAACTATTCAGTTCAGTTATTTCGAAATATTAAGCTGGAATCGCTGTTACATGCAGATATCTCACGTTCATGGAATAATAAATAGAGACATGATAAACATTATTTGCTAATAATGGTGTTTTTTTTTATTATGTAAAAAAGAACTCTTAAGGCTAGAAAATATTTCTGAGAGTTTCATTTAACTATTAATTAACTATTCCCAGTTTCAAACTAACCAAGTTATGAATTACTATTAATCTTTATGACAAATTATCACTAAACAGAAGAATTTTCTTATTATTAGTTCGCCTACGCAAAATGCAATCTTACAACACAAAACAAATATTTTATGGGCAGGAAATTAGAACGGCTTAAATTCTGATATATTTTATTGGTGGACGATAATTTCACTAAAATGTCTTAGTTTAACACACATTCGGTATTCAAATTTACAGTAATGGCGATAATTGTATGGTATTCGTAGAATAATTCCGCACTTTAATAAAACTCGTCAATACAGTTTTGTTTGATCAGGCTGTTGGTAATTTTCAAAATTCTCTACCGCATGGAACCCTAATCCGAAGCAAGACAAAGATTGTCAGGAGTAAAAAGATCACGTAAAAATTTGGAGAATACTTTTTGGAAAACACGTATTGAGTGCCCTGGTGGAATAATAACCTATTGGAACCAGCAGATGGGGCAGTAGAAAAAGTCGGAAAAAATGAAAAGTAAAAAAATTGATTTTGAAAAATACTATCATGTAGAGAATGTGAAAACAAACATTTCGTACATTTACACTTTTTTAATACGATTTATAGTTTTAAAGAAAAAAAATAAAAATTTTAATTTTTCCGTACTCGTGAAAACAATGGTTTTTTCAACATAACATTTGAGAACTCCTAAACGAATGAAGGAAACCCAAGCAAACTTTTACAGCATATTCAGTGCAGTTATTTGAAGACGACGAGCAGTTTGAAAAACTTATTGTTCTTTTTTAGAAAAATTATAGATTTCCAAATCTCGCGTAATTATATTCGTGATCTATGCCTTCAATCGCTTGGGGAGTCGAGCAAAATTAATGAAATAGAAAAACTCAAAATGTGGGCATGTAGGTGAAGAATTGCGGAAGTTTATTGTGGAAACAGAATATCGATAACTGTTAAATAAAAAATACTGCACGAGTTTTTGTATCGCCGTAAATCCCTTCGGACGCGCCTTTGTTTACCAGGCAACAATAAGGCCCGTAATGACGTCTTGTAGCTACGCAGAAAACATTGTTCAAAAAACACTTGCCATAAAAATGTTGTAAATGTTGCCATAAAGATTTTTTGAGAATGTTGATTGAAAAGCGGCAAAAAATATTCACGAATATAATGCATTTTATATATGCTTCAAAAACCGGAATAATGTGTCTTTTTCAAAATGATGCAAGGTTTTTTTTTTAAAAAGTCCATATATACTAAGATTAAAATGGCGGATGGAAACGAACTTTGTTCTCAACAACAAAAAAAAGACTAGTATTATGCAAAATGTGCCTGGACTAGTCTTGTGAAACTTCCATCCATGTTTCAAAAATGTTGAAGGATATGAGGAATATTGGGCGAACGTATATCATGTAAAACATTTAAAAATATTAATATTTAAATATATTTAAAAAAATGTGCAAAATTTATGCGAGATAGTTAAGAAATATATTTGCTAGAATGTTTTTGAGAGGGTCTTAGTTTTTAAACTCGACAAAAAGTTATTGAACTTTTTAACTATTTCTTCTCGATAAACTTAATTTTATGATTTGAGAACAAATCCAGGTCAGAATTACATATATATTCATAAATTGTTTTTAAGTGATTTGCATGAATATGTACAAAGAAATAAAATTAAAACGTAAAATACTCATTTTTTGAGATTGCAGGCTGAGCAAAAGCCATAGTTCAGAAAATGTTCCTTTTCCACTTCAAAACAGAAAATGAAACCATTTTTCAATTTCGTTTGGGGGCAGAATTCACTTCCTAATCCTGCGAGAGCCTTTAGTTTAGATAATTAGATCTTCCTGTCTTTTTTTTTTATCGTTTCCAACGACCAATAATGTGGAAGTTGGAAATTATATGTTTTCATCAACATTTTATATAAAAGTTTATCATCTTAGTAGCATGTTTTATGTTTTTTTAGCGAAAAAAATAACAAGTTATAATGCTATAGTGAGCATTCTTGCCCTCTGGAAGGTAGAAACACTTTTCATTAGATCATAAGCAACATAAATCTTGTCAGGAGTTGCTCCTGCCGAGTATTACGTCGTTATTGACCCTATAGTTCTTAAGATGTTTTGTATTTATTATTATTTTTATCGATGTTTATTTTTGTAAAATTTAACGATGTTTCTAGTATATAATTAACAATAATTAATTAATTAATTACAAATCTAAATTATTACAAACACCTTGCGTCGTAATCATTCGGATTCCCAAACCGTTGAAATCTAAAAAGATAAAAATTGTTATGTTTTACACATATACCACAATTTTTATATTTGCATGCCCCCAAATTATATACATTTACAAGTTTACCAACCCTTTCTCTGTACTGCTAAATCGAAATTGACCAAAGATTTTCTATTTTTCAACGGAATTTGTGACCTTAAAGAGTAATTTTTTAGGTGAAATCAAAATTAATAAAGAATTTTGTATCCAAATTTCCAATTTATTTTCGTTCAAATCTTCTTTATGTTTGTATTTGTATTTGTATTTATTGATTAAGCCTTGGTTGCGAATGTCGCGTTACCTTATGGCGTAATATTATGTTACTATTAGTACCTCTTGACTGCCTATTATTTACAACGAGCTCGTCATCATAATTTCGGAAATGGCAGAATCCCATTTGAGATTTTACGTTAAACCTTACTGAAAAGATTTTTGTTTAATTCAATACCGTTTTTATTAATACCGTTCTCAAGATAGTAATGATTTACATATTTCATGTTTTCTTAACAAATTTTATCTACAAGTGCACCATCTAACAATTACACACATTTTATTAATAATAAATAAAAAAAAATACCAGTTATATACGAGAAGATCTTTTAACGTCATTCGTGCGCTTTTATTGATTTCATATTCTAGGGCGAAATATTGATCTGGGATGAGT
The DNA here is from genome assembly GCA_030407085.1 of Trichopria drosophilae. NCBI lineage: Eukaryota > Metazoa > Arthropoda > Insecta > Hymenoptera > Diapriidae > Trichopria > Trichopria drosophilae. The sequence continues at coordinate 84,293,301 of CM059585.1, read as the reverse complement.
CTGATGATCGTATATACTTATCTTATTTTGAGTGACAAAAGCTTTAGTGATGGAAACTAGAAAATCTCGCGATTGGCATATAATTTGAAGTTACAGTTCAGAAACATCTTCCAAAAACTTATACTATAAATAATAATGTAACGTAATATGGGATACCGGTACTAACTATATTGCACGTATAATAAAATATAATAACATTTTTATTTTATATTTAAATTGTGTAATGCCAATAAAATTAACGTTGTCATTTGTGTTTCAAGGTAGACTAATAAGTTCTTATTTAAATACAATGTTCGGAGTTGATGACAAAAATCTAACTTTTGTCGAGTAATTGAAATACTTATTTTCTGTCACCTATCCCCATTTTTTACTTCATTGAGTCGTATGATAATCCTTAATATTAATATTAGAATGATATTTATACTCGCATGTGTATCTATCAGATTTATTTTCTTCTTTCTATTTAATAACTTTTATGTACGTCTTTTCGGTGTGTAAAGTAAACTTGTGCGTAAAGTAAACTTTACACACTCGATTATACTTTACGCACGAAAAAGCCGTACGTAATAGTACTAAGCCGAAATATTGTTTACGTACGGCTTTCCCGTGCGTAAAGTATAATCGAGTGCGTAAAGTTTACTTTACAATATTTCGGCACACGTGTGTGTGTGTAAAGTTCTTTACGCATACGCCCTTGTATCGAAAACTACTATTTCTTAACTCAGAGATATATCGAATTTCTTTTCCTCGTGAACAAGAGCATTCGGAATTTATTCTTATTTTAGTCAAATTTGTATTTACAAACTGCCTCTTTTTAACACTCTACTAAAATTTGATCGAGATGACGATGCGAAAGAGAGCTTTTGCGACAGCTCTAAAATAACGACTTTCCCGGCACAAACGCAAGCTCGGAAGCACTAATCTTTAGACGTCCGACTGTCTCAGAAACTCAACAGGGTAATAAATAAAGTTGGACTTATATTTTACGTATATAGCTAATTTAATATAACGTTTCACCGTGATATATTGTTTCTTTACAACAACAAATTTTTCATAATACATGAAATTATCGAATAACGTGGTAATTTATATCTGTCAACATCGCGAATTGGAGCTAAATTTGTCAAATTTTAGTTGAGGAATATATAATCTAGTTTTTACAAAAATAAAACATATGGTACGAAAGTGACTACATAGGCAAAAAAAATTACCCTTATCTTAATGTTTAAAAACATTTTCATAATTAGCATCACTCTTTTAATGGAAAATTGTGCGTTCATCGGTAAAATTAAGCCAAACCTTTCAATATTTCTAATATTGGATTAAATATGGGCATTTTAAACCATAATGCAACTAATTACTGAAAATTATAATTTTGTCCTGATTCAATGGAGTTTCACTCTGCAATTTCAATTTTAACTGGATAACAACATCTTGTTAAACTAATTTCTATAAAGTTTCAGTACGTGGATGCAAAAAATATATATTTTTAAGTATAGCCTGTAAAACCGAGGTAAAAATGATATCGCTTTAATATATTTTTAAGCAATAACTGTTCGTCCCAATATTTTTTGTCCTAACGCAACATGTACAATTTTGCAAATGCCAAATTAAATATATTATGTGTTCGTGACTCTGTAACTCTCTCTCTCTCTCAAAAAAAAAAAAAAATCAGAAATAAGATTTCATCAAAAAAGTGCTAAAAACATCAATGGACCTATGTCAAGAGCCTATAAGACCTAAATATGTCAAATAAAGTCAATAAAGGTTACAATCTTTATAAATATTATTGTATAACAAATCAATTTGGTACGTAAATAAATTGTTAATTTTTCGTCCTATAGAAAATGAGTCCAGTTTTTTGGCTAGCTTCAGTCCAGTTTTGTTATTCCTACGTAGGGATACAATGATTGGATTGGTCTGCATTATACTACTTAGGGGTTTTGACGCTACTTGACTGATCCAATAAAGCAATCGCAATTATTAAAAATTCATTAAATTCTCTTCAAACCCTTTATTAGAGAGTTTTCGAGATCGCTTATTATGAATCGCGTATTAAATACAAACAATTTTAAATAGCTGATCCATTAATGGCGGATGAAAGGATTGAAAAATAACCGGATTTGTTAAGAATTTTTGACTGCCATCTGATCAAATGAATTGTATGAAATTAAAAGTGGCAAAGCGAAATGCTAAATTAAAATTAAAAAATTCTTTTTTACATTCGAAAGTTCTTCATTATCTTTTTATTTTTTATTTAATTTGTAAAATTTAGAATACTACAATTATTCAATTAGAATATAAATTAATGAGATTAATTTATTGAAATAATTTTTTAAAATGAAAAATTCATAATCGTAATTCTCGATACATGTGCCACATATTCGATGGTTCCGCCATTTGAATTTTTTAAAACTGACAACGAATTCGTATTCAACAACGCCAAACCCAACAAATTCACCTGCCACATTGAATGTATCATTTTGAATTATGCAAAACTTCAAATTTAGTACTGTATTCAAGTTTAGCAGTCGATTGAGTACACGCGATTATGTTTAAAAAAACTACTTTAATAGCCATTTTCGAGACACCATTTTGAAATTTCTTTTTCTTCTACCACAAACATTTTTAGCGCGATATTTATATACCCATCTTAGATATTCTAATATAGGATGTGATAAAAAACAATGCATGTGATAAGAAATCCTTAAAAATAGTTATTTTAGTTAAATAAATGCTCGTAATTTGTTAATTTTTAATTTTTTGAGTTTTTCGATGCACGATTCGAAAAAGCGGGATTTGCGCAATAAAAATCGTCCGTTAAAAAATATGTTCATTGCGTTTTAATACTAAAAAGTATGGTCATATTTCATATTAAATTTATTTACATTTGGTCCTTAAATTGTTGAACTGTCCTCAGCCAACGCTGTTTAATTTTAAACTACAAACCGTTCAGAAGTAAGTCTTAATAATTGTTTGAATTGTCATGGTTCAACGTTCATTTTATAGCGGTCTAGCAGCTATGTTTTATAATAGATCGTCTGAAAAATGTACACAACAAGGGTTCATCGAGAAATATACTTTTTTATTTTAATTATTGAAAAAGATATGGAAAGCCGCCATTTTGTTAAAAAAAAGGATATTTTTCAAATCTGTGTTTTGAGCCATCAGCTGTGTGCAAATTAATGATTACCCATAACGTTTTAACGAGCCAAAAATAAACATTTCATCGGTATGGAATTACTAAGCAATAAAACTTATTGTTTTTGAATTCGCAAGAAATGAAAGGACACATCGAAGGTCGAATGGGAGTAGGAATGACTTTTCAAGAACTATCTTTAGATTCGATTCGGCACTGAGGAAGTCCCCCATATACCGATCTTCTTCCCGCAACGCAACCACATGTTACTAATTACAACATCTTTTCTTATCATATTTTTTCTGCAAGTAGAGATTTGCTTAGGAATATTGGAGCTTCGAAAATCAGTTCACATTTACCAAAAACGTGCAGAACGTTATACATCGAACACAGCATGTGTTAATTATTTATTACTTTCACAATAATGATTTAGCGGATGGTGGTAGTTATCAATGTAATAAATTATATGTTATACACATATACTGGTCACATCATTTTTTTTAAATTATACACTTTGCTGGCTTTTTCTGAAACACGCAGTCGAAATTCGCATTGGTCAACCTCGCATTGATGATCCCACCTCTCTAATGAAAATTCTCACCTCACACTTCTAACGAATGAACTCGCCGACAAGACATGTCTTTAGAGAGTAATTAAAAATATATATCACCTTTCTGTACCGTAAGTATATGGGTACTATATTGTGTATCTATGGCGGAAAGAGTCACTTTGATGAGGCTAAGCGCGTGAAAATTCCTGAACCAAGCAAGAGTCATATAACCGCGATACTATTGCACGCCAAACCCTCTTATTGTCCGATGGCCTGTATCGGAGGGAAAATGTATACTCCCATATTGTCCGTCCCCATTCCCACCCACTCTCTCGGAGAAATTGTTCGCGCGCAATATACATACATATATACGGATATATATCCGGTGCTCACTTTGTAGCTATAGAAGCAATGCACCCCAGTAAGTATGAAGGAGTGAACACACACGCATAGAATCTCACAATGCGTTTTACTGCCTCTGATGAGTCCCATACGAGTGCTACTGAAGACGTTGCTCACTGGATATCTTTCAATTTTAAATATTAAAATTCAAACCTCTTAAGCAACCTCTAAAATATTCACCAGTTCATATTTTCAGTCAACTAAAGAAATCCGGAAGGGCCACTAAGAAATTTGAAACTTTGCAAAGTACTTAGTAAAGAATTAATACTGAGTTGGATTTCTATAATACTATAGAAAGTTGATGTCCGGATAGCTCGGGTAAGGTATATAATACAGGCCGACAAAATTTGAGAAAATTGTAGAACCAAGAACCAGAACATATTTTCCAAAGGTATTTGGCGCGCTAAAATCGAATCCGACCTCAGAATAGCTCCTATACGTCAGGTTTTTGAGATATTTTAACCTAAAAGTGCAAAAAGTACGTTTTTTTGGGTACATTTGAGGTGCTATAATTTCAAGACAGATTATCTTAAAAAAACGATCGTCATGGTATCTCAAAGTACTGTTTTTGCCCTTCAAAATCTGTTTTCAAAATGTTAAAAATCGTTATTGGTTACTGAGATATCGTCTGTTCAAGTTTCTGAGTTTGGCGAATTCGGCGATATTCAGAAATTGAGCAGAATCACTCAAAGCTTCAAAAATTGAAGAAAATTAACCACAAATACCTAAATTTCGAATGGCTCTTAAGATGTTCGGCGTTGCTGAGTAGCAATTGAAGTCAGAATAACAAAATACAAAATGTCAGATTCAATATGTCTGACAGCTTTTGTAAAAATCGACCTAATTCACTTCGAACTTATTACTCGGGGTTTTAGAGGTTGCTGAATACGAAACTAACACCAAAATTACATAATTTTAAGAATCTGATCTAATATGTCGACCAAATTGTTTAGAAAATAAATATCGCCGAATTTGCCAAACTCAGAAACCTCAACAGACGATGTCGCAGTGATCAATAAAGATTTTTCTAAGTTTAAAAACGGATTTTGAAGGGCAAAAACAGCACTTTGAGATATCGTAACGATCGTTATGAAAAAAAAATCTGTCTGGAAGTTACAGCACCTCAAATATACCCAAAAAAAGTACTTTTTGCACTTTTAGGTTAAAATATCTCAAAAACCTGAGGTGTAGGGTCTATTCTGAGGTCGAATTCGAATTCAACGCGTCGGAAAAGTATGTTCTGGTTCTTGGTTCTAAAAGTTGTCGACCTGTGTAATATATATAGTATGTATGCTATGTAATATATCGTAAACGAAGTACGTTGGTAGTTCATACATCGTTACCAAACTTAATCAATTCTGGTATGATATATGACCTTTTCCAGCTAAATTCAAGCTCATAATATATGACATGACTTTTATAGTCCAAAATAAATAATTAATAACTGGAAACTTTCAGTAACAGCAAAAAATGCGCTTGTGGAAACAGCAATATCATCGTCATCTTTTCACGTCCGTTACCAAACCTCTTTTTTACTGCTTAAACTCGCTAGGATGCAATTGCGAAACTGCGGATCGACGAGTTTCCCTTGTCCCTTGTCCATCTTTTTACATGTAGAAAAGCTAGAATAGTGACGACGACGCACGAGGTAAGCGTCGAGAGAATTTGAGGTCGTCTTTTTGCTGAGGGTTGTTCCAGCTTACACGCGAGAATGCGGTCGTTAAAACCACGGAGAATAGTTCTCGGCTGTTTCGGCCAACGACCAGTCGTTTCCCCCGTGATAAAGTCCCTTATGCCGCGAGATATCGGAAGTGAGTGGGCGCTGTTGCGCAGGAACCGGAAACCGATGGTAGCAGCAATGAGTACAAATGCTGAACCCGCAAATGCATGAAGAAATCTGTGTCATTCGACGGTTTGCAGAAAAAAAGACGAATTTCAGTATTTACAGTACTGTGTACGTTATTATAAGATAGTCCTTTATGATTCATCTCAGCTGCGGTATAAACAAAACGAATTCAATAGGTTCTTTGATAAAAATGTCTGCTTGATAATTACTTGATAATAAACTGGAGGGAGTAGGTAATTTCTGTTTAAAGTTTGAAAAATAGCATTAAAGAACGAACAATAAAGATTGATAGTATTATTGTTACAGGTTAAAGAGGTGATTAGAGAAATGGGCTTACTGAGGGATTAATTCTGATCTGATTTCTTCTTTTCAGGGTACCGTGCTTAATTTTCGCATGCAAATTAACATATGTATAATTTTTTTAATTGGTTTTTCGTCCTGAGACAACAGAACCGGGTTAACGGATTGACCAGTAGAACTGTGTATACGAACCCTGCCTCCAGGCATGATTCACCAAATCCAATTCATATACTAATATTTGTTCGTACTCACTAAATGTCGCACCAAGATAACCATTCTGGAATAAGCACCATTTCTATCACATTCTTCTTGGATTCTTCGGGTTTCACCATAGCAGCAGACTCACAAACCGTACACAATATTCGCGAAAAACCGCGGACGATGAAGAATAACAACCATGAAATGTAAACAACAGACGCAAGGGTCTTAAATAAATCGCAAATTTCTCATTTTATACGCGCCCGTCTCGAATCTACATACGAATTCGGATACGTTCGAAGATCTATACCATCCAACGCAATTTTCACGTGAATCTGTCCATAAAAATGATGTAAATTATTTGTACAGAATAAAACCCAAATAAATTATGGATTGAAATTGAATCCTAGTAATTTGGCACCGATATTCCTAACCTTTCCAATACACACCGCACAGTGAAATTCTAACTTTTTAATCAGGAAAAATCAAAACATTCGTTTAAAATATCTAAATTCGCGCTTAATTTGAAATTTTTTGATAATTCCAGGCAGAAATTTCCGTAGCCACTCGTAATACTGATCCCATACAATAAGTCGGTGGTAGTGCCTGAAAAGTTATCAAAACTGATGAGCTAGTGAGACCGTTGGAATGATGATCATTTGGCAAACGAGCATACTTCGATCTCACCTGTAGTTCAATTTTTTTTTTAGGTTTTAAAATTTATTGGCGGACTTACTAGCTTTATTCTATAATAATGTAATTAATGGTAAACACTACGTAAAATTGTTTATTTTTTCGGTATACAGTGCTGCAGTAAGGTACAACGTACCGACCAGTATTAAATCATAACTGATTTAATACTAATGGCCAGTACTTAACTTAAGGAATCAGCACTTAGCCGGTACTAGTCGGTGGTCGATTTATGCCTAAGATTGTACAGTAGAGTACCGGTACAATTAGGTCTTGCCACATTTACGTCCCAGCATATTTTCCCGGTTCCGTCTCGTTATACTTACCTATCGCTGCTGTCTTTTTCCCCCACCTTGCGGGCTATGGCCCCAGAGAGAACCTGCTGTGATGTCACGAACATAACGCGACTAAAGGGAGTGGGAGAAGCGACGCTTCTCTTATTTTGGTAAATATAGCGAAACGGGAAGGGAAGGCGAGATTGGTAGGAGCTCTTCTCTTTATCCTCACTATTAACAGTAGTTCCTAAAATATATTGTTTGGTTCTCTTTGATTATCTATTTTCGAAATTGTCGAAATTTTTAACAGAACAGAATACGATCGACCTTCATAGGAAGTATACGATCTTTTGCGTGTCCGATGGGTTCGTGTGTGGTGCGAGTTCGTGACTTCGATAAATCAAGAACAGGAAAACTTATCACAATTAGTCTTCGTGTCAGTAAGTCAACTTAGATCTGATTCAATTTTGTAATAGATCTACATAAGAATTGGTTGATGTGTGATGCGTATATTCTACATTAACACTACTACGAATTAATAACTATAATAACTGTATCAGATAGCTGTTGACTGCATAGGTTGTATCTACTGATCACAAAGTCATTGCTATCTCCTAAAAAAAATTTAATATTTTTATTGAAGTTTTTATTTTATAAAGAGAAGAAATACTATTATCTGCGCAATTTTCTTGTCATGCTTTGACCTACGAGTAAGTCACTTATCTGGTTTACTTTTATCAATGAGCGCGTAATGACTCGCACGGACGCGAGAAGATTAACGATTTGAAATAAAGAGTGTGACGTCCGGCGAACATGGATCCCAGTCGCGTGGTGCTACAAAGAAAGGCAAGAAATCGCCGTTGATATTGAAGTATCAAAATGATTCAGCAAGGCATGTCGTCAGTCGCGCACGCCGGAAACTACCGATTGTTTCGAAGGGTGGTGACCCGAGCTTCCCAGTCTACCAAGGGTCAATCGCCTTTTTTCCAATTACGTGTCTCTCTGAAGGTCAATCCGCTTTAGATGCGTGAACAACCCCAAATTCCCTACATTTACTATATATGATACATGTAGTCGCTGGAAATATAATTTTAATTGTAAGAAAGGTAGATAGAAAATCCCGGAAGTAGTTAGTATCAGGATTCTCAGTATTTGGCGATAAATCGACAAATTTCTATTCAGAGTACACATCCCCAATTTAGTCAACCTGAGAACCCTGGTAAGTAGACCCACTGCGTAAAATTATGGATAAAATTTTTGATCTATAACGAAGTTTGGAGAGTTCGCCTCATTCAAACTAAATAAACTTAAATGCGTTATACAGTAGTCCTTTCCTTATGTTGTACAATCGAGCCAGGCTCGATGACCGCTTCATCCCTTAAGTTGTATTTTTTTCGTTGCAGTGTACAACGCATTTTGAACGAATATACAACTAAATATCATCGAAAACTGATTACTAATATAGAAAACTAAACGATGGAAGCGCCTGGACTTTCACTTACCTCACCTATGAATCACACATGACAACATTGGCTACGGGAAAATATAACATAGAGGAAGGAAAAGCTACAACATCAGGAAAAACAACTTAAGGGACGGACTACTGTAAATTGTTATTAGTTAGAGAACTGAGCATTTCTGTATGAAAAAATTAATTATTTATTTTATATTAAATTAATTAATTTGAGTTATATTAGGTTAGGTATATAATTATAATTATTATTATAAGTAGCATATAGGTAACAACTATGTTGACTAAGCGTGCATGCATGGGTTTTTGTATATATTTATATATAGACACGTGTGTGTGTGTGTGTCACGCATTTCATTTGCAGACAGGCTTTGCCTTGTGAGTGACATTTATACTCCAACAGATGTTTATGTTGCTGTTTGAAGCATTTTTAAATTTTTATTATTTTCTTGTTAAACACAAAAATTGTAACTAAAGGAAAATTAAAAATTATTATTATTATTAGCTATCTGCAAGAGAATTAAAACGTGAACAATTTCGATACTATAAAGGCGTAGAATAAAGTATGATTGAAATGACAGCAATTGAATGGTTAGGAATCGAATTAGAATATCAAAGGATAGAAACGATACTCAAAAGGATTAAAAACGTAAAAAATTGGTCGATATTTTAACACATTTCAATTCTAATGAATTCTCTTCTTCTTGCCGGGTCTCGACGATTTTTTAAGTAACTCAAAATGTGGTAGAGCAAAGTTAAAGTTGATGAAATTCCGCACATTTTTTAAAAAGTCATCCCGATCGGATAATGTGGGACGAAATGGCCAAAATAAAAAACCCGCGTACCAAGAAATTTGAAGTAGAATACTATATCCCAGAGTTACAACAGAATCGAAGACATCGATTTTTTTTTGTGGGTGAATCCATTTGGAAGGGGCCATTTATAAGCACAATATTAATGACAAAACAATAAAAATGTATTTTGTCTAGTAAAATTCGCTTTGCGGGATCGCAGTCTAAAAACCCAATAAACCAAAAAGTATACGGAATCGATATTTTGCATTCTGCTTCTTTCTAATGGCGTATTGATTATATTATTTTATACGACCTGTAATACCAGAATTGAATTCATTCGATCTTATACGATATCGTATTTAACGCATTGCAAAAATTGATTTATTGCGGCTTAGAATAGCCTTAAATTCTGTTAATTTAATCAAAGAATTGATATATCGTTTTCCGTATTTCATAATTTTCGAAGAAATGTTCAGTTTTCTAGTTTTGAGCTTAAATCAATCCATAATCCAAAGTAAACGTTTCTTTGAGGTTATGTGCGTTTATGTATCGCGTATAATATCGTATACACTGAAATAGTGGGAAAGAAACAGACTTATTTCGCATTAAATCGTACACAGATTTTTCGTATACTTTATCGTTTGTTGGGAACTCTGACCAATCATTTTCCACCATAATTAAACATATACCATATAGAGTGATAATTTTCTGGCAATTAAATCTAGTAATTTCTGTGATTATGAAAGGGCACACATGTGTACATACAGGGTGAAGATGTATGGGATGTATGTGTACCCGACATAGGAAGCAGTCACATGGCTCGTGGACAGACTAAAAACTCCCTAGATAATCTAGCGCTGACCAATCATAAGCACTGTCGGGTAAAAGGAAAGAAAAACAGGTTTTCTACAAATGTATGTAGATAACCGGTAGTTTACGTCAAAAACGTAGAAAACATGTAGTATACATGAAAATGGTAGAATACTGAAACATGCTCGAAAACATAACCTATTCAAATATTTATGTTTTATGGGTTTTATTAAATTGTTGTTTTTTATCCATTATAAACGAAAAAGAATTTTTCCTGAATTCAAGACGCCAAGGTATTTGAAATCTTAAAAGAAAAGATTAAGGTCGTTAGACCCCAGAATATCATATGTTGAAGAAAAAAATTTAATAACGTTTTCAATAATTTAATTTTCATTATTAATAATATTGTTGAAAAGTGAAAGCATTATTCTTCTTGAAAAAAAAAAATAGAATTGTGCAAAAATAATTTGCTAAGTCACTTTTGTAATCGATTCAAATCTTTTCTTTCCTGCTATTAAGAATTTTTTAAAAATGAACGGATTTTAACGAATGACGGCTTATTTTCTCGAGAAAAAGATTTTCTTTAACTTTACGGCATAATTTTTTAAAGATTCTTTGTCTGATCACGAAAATTACTAAAAAAAATCGTTAAAAGTAGCAGTTCTTTTTAAAAATAAATAGAGATAATTTATCGTTGGCTGCGGAAATTTCAAAATACCTACGGTAAAGTTGTAGAGAATCTTTTTTTCGAAAATCATTCGTTAAAATCCGTTCATTTTTAAAAATTCTTAACAGCGGAGAAGAAAAAATTTGAAAAAATAACAAAAGTTGCTTAACAAATTATTTTTGCACATTTAAATTTTTGTTTTCAAGAAGAATAATGCTTTCACTTTTCAACAATATTATTAATAATGAAAATTAAATTCTTCGAAACGTTATTAAATATTTTTCGTCGACATATGACATTCTGGGGTCTAACCACCTTAAGTAATAAATCAATTAATTTTATATTCCTGTCCTAAAAAATCATTTATAATATTTGTGAAATAAATTTTATTAATTTCTAAAATCACAAAAGCATTTTTTAAAAACAAGGTAACCTCCTTAATAGTGACATTAGCGAAGTTTTAAAAGTAGTTTTGATAATATTTACATCATTTGGAACTAATATTTTACGGATACCTTGTATGTTTTTGGATTTTTCAGTCTTCAGTTTGATTTTTAACTAAAAAAATACACATATAATTGCGCCAAATAAATTTAAAAGTTTGATGTAGACTACACTGTAAAAAATCCCGTCGTAAAATTACCACACTCAACGTATGTATTAATATTACCCACGTTGAACATTGGACATTTCCAATAGATGGGAAAAATACCTAACCTTCTGTAAATGTACATTAAGGTTATGTCAATGTACAACTCAAAACTGTAAAAGCGATATAAAATTTACAGGTTACGGTCATTTTCCCAATAGGGAAATTCCGATCGCTACTGATTTTTGTTTTTTTTTCAGTATTGCAAAAATACCTAACCTCAATCAATCAATCAAATGGATCAAATGTATTATAAAATAATAGTATACATATATTATAATTTAATTTAATTAAATTTATTTAACTTCGGTTCATTTCTGTTTACTGGAAATCTAATGGCAATAATAATATAATTGTTGCATCGATGAATTTTATGAGTATAATTTTTTTCAACACGTGATGAATTTCTTCCTAACCTGCGATGGCGATGGTCGTTACCGTCGTTCGCGCGTTTTTATGAAAATTTGTCAGCGCTAGTGATTTTCAGTGACTACGCGCTAGTGAATTCACAGAGCCCGGTAATTTTACAATGAAAATATGTACATGTATGTAGGTATGTATTTTTCACGCCGTTGTAAATTTCAGTGCACTGGTGAATTTCCTACTTTCAACGTAGGCATTATTACCCACTCTTAGCATGGTGTTTTCCCGCGATTGTGTGTTTTACAACGTTCATGGCTGTAATTTTACAGACTACTTCAAATTCCCTAACCTCAAGGTTGGAAATTTACTACACCAGAAGAGGTAATATTCCTTACGCTCCCCGATGTATAATTACAGTCGCTTATAAAATTCATTTTGATTTTTTATAGTGTACCTCCATTTGTGTAGAAAACAAAAGATGTAGTCTACGCCATATTCGACACGTAGAAAACTGAAGTAGTTTACCTCCAGTAAACTACCAACCCAACACTGCGAAGCAGTCACATGGCTCGTCGACTAAAAATTCCCTAGATAGTCTTGCGCTGACCAATCACAAGACACCGCATTCCTGTTTACTTCTGTATGTTACTCGAAACGTCCCAGTATATCTAACAATAACTGGTGTAAACAGAAAACATATGACAGTATAAACAAGTACCTGATGCCAAAAGAAGATCAATTCGCTCACATTCTAAATTAACAATAACGATAGTAAACACAGAGATTTATTCGTTATATAATAGTCTATTTTTGTAATTGATTCAATACAAGTACGTGTCATTAAATATCGATGATCTACATTCCTATAATCTTAGTATTCTAAATTTATTGAGAAATATATCAAATAACAGCAACTAAATAAACATTAAACTATTTATAGAAATGATTTCCAGTAAAATAAATAAAAAATAATTTGGAAATACAAACTTAATAAAACATACTCATTACAAATTGTAAAATTCAACTCAAATACTCGTTTTTTATGTATTAAAGTAATAAAAACAATTAAATACAGGTGCCTTAAACAATTCCATCTAAATAAAGTACATGAAACGGAATATTTTCAAAATGTTGCATACGAAATGCAGAAATAATATATACCCCATGAGTGAAATCCAGAGATTCACAGTTCCTGACGATAAAGTACAATGGAAAGTAGATTTTCCCCAGTATAAACCGATTGAATATACATCCAAAGCCGTCGAAGGGAAAATATGGGCTGATCCGAAAATTGAAGACGATAATTTCAAACCTGAATGGAATTCCCTCGATGACAATGGTAATAATCGTACGACTAAATTTGATTACCATTTTTAAAATTGATTACATTAAACATAATCAAATTAATCGACATGAAACAATAAAAATTTTTCTTTCGATTAAAGGAAAAGTAAATCGTCTAAGTTTTACTGGAAATTACGAAATCGATGAATGCAACTATCCTTTAAATCCTATGGGTAGAACCGGAATACGTGGTCGTGGAACTTTAGGTAAATGGGGACCAAATCATGCTGCCGATCCAATTGTCACTCGATGGAAACGAAACGCAGAAAAAAAAATGATCAAAGACAGCATTTCCGCACGACCAATTTTGCAATTTGTAGGAATTCAAAGAAAAGATTGCGGAGAATGGGCCTTACCTGGTGGTATGGTAGATCCTGGAGAAAAAGTCTCGGTCACAGTTCGTCGTGAATTTATGGAAGAAGCTTTGAATGTTCTCGAAAAAAGTGAATCCGAATCGAAGGAACTTTTACGATCCATCGAACAATTCTTTGCTAGAGGCGAAAGAATATTTGAAGGTTATGTAGATGATCCACGAAACACAGACAATTCGTGGATGGAAACTGTTGCGTTCAACTTTCATGACGAGGATGGATCTGTCATTGGTGCGATGAATTTGCAAGCTGGGGATGATGCGAAGAATGTTAAATGGTTGGATGTTAGCGGAAACCTTGAATTATATGCTAGTCATAAAGATCTTGTGAATAAAGTCGCAGAAAAACTCGGTGCACATTGGTTGTAAATAAAAATAAATTACACTGTATCTAGATATTTTAATCTTTATTTTTTTAAAAATAAATGAAACTTGCTAGTTTCTAATTGATCGACTTACGTACCATTACGTATAATATTTACAAAAATCACAGGCATCAGTCCTTAAAATAAATTTCCTCCGTATAATACGTCACGTATGAATATCATAATTTCCAGCTTAAAATTAAGTACATTATCCATTGAATCGTTGATTCCTCTGGACATCAAATATTTTTATTTCGTTTCTTTAAACTACTGGGAAATTATTTACAACATGCGACAAATGTTCGTCTAACGATTGTCATGTTGCATGAGCATTTGTTATCAAAACATTCAAATGGAAAATGAATTAAAAAAATATATACATTGTGAAACGAACATAAATGGATGAAGTCAATTATTTCTCACCATGGGAAGGAAAATAGACAAGGGGAATGCTTGTCTGATTAATTATCCCGAGGGTCGAGTATGATTTTTCTGTCTAATGAACCGAGCGTAGCGATTATGTCACTTTCGGTGCATGTAGGCAGAAAATATTTAATGGCCACTCTCTCCGACTCTAATCATGGGAATGGAACTTCGATCGTAGATGCCCAAAGTTTCGAGAAACATGTCAGTTGGACTTCTGTATGTTTCTGACGACAACTTATTTGAATTAAGGCATTCTTTATCGCTAACTGGACTGTTTTCCAGATTAGTGTTTAGAATGTTTCTATACTTCATAAATTGCATAATAATATTGCCTTTGGTGTTTTCTTTCTTAACTTTCTTTTTTAATTTCTCAGATTCTTCTTTGAAGTTCTTTTCCATTAAAAGAGCCTTTTGTGCTTGAATTTGACCGAGATTGGCTGCTTTCACAAAAAATTGTTTCGCTTTAACGAGATTCGTTGATAGACCTCCCATTCCTTGGGCATGAAACACTCCTAAATTGTACAGTGCGTCGGGATGTCCCATTTCGGCAGCTTCAGTATAGTATTTCACAGCCTGCGAATAAAATTAAAAGTTAATTTACATACATAAATATATTAGTAATATGTAGAATTGATAAAGACCTTAATTGAGTCTGCGGTTGTTCCTAAACCTAGTTGATGGCACAATGCTAAATTATATGTACTACCAGCATCCAACATTTTTGCACCTTCTGTAAAGTGTTTTATGGCATCGTGGTATCTGTTTTCTTTCAAAGCTCTGTTCCCGAAAGAAAATTCCAGTTCTCTTGAAAGTAATTGATGTGTTTCTGTGAATTTGTCGACTGCTTCTGCTAATGCCTGTAATTTTATTAATAATAATAATAATAATAATATAAATTTCTAAATGATATAGCATCGAATGCTACCTCATCGAAGCAGTTAAATTAACGGTATCTCAGAAAGAAACAAAATAAGTAGTACAGGTTTTGTGTAGTGCCAGACAAATCAGTGCAGTTTTCTATAAAAATTAATAATTAACCCATTAACGCCTGAACTGACAATTTTTATACTTCATTTTCAATCAAGTATTTCGTATCAAAATCAAAGGTGAAAACAATTGATAGGTGCGTATCCTACTGTTTTCGAGGTCACTCTTCAAGATTCCGAGGTCAAAATTGAGTTGCAGCCATCAGAAATTCCAATATGGCGCCGAATATGAAAAAAATTTCAAAAAAATTGGGAATTATTTATTCCTATCAATTTTTGTCGAGCTATTAGAATATTGGGATTCTATTGAAACTCTGAACAATGGTGAACAAAATACTTCAATTTTAAGGAAAAATTTTACTTTTATACTCTACATCATTCTAACGACCTCAACAATGAACATTTCTTTAAGAAATTTCTGGACGCTTTAACTCAAAAACTACGAACTTGTAAAAAAAATGCCTAGAATGAAAAGTTCTTAAAATTCATCAAGCGATATAGTGGAATTTTTTCAAAATTTTTTTATGACATTTTGAGACATTTTTTTCAACATTTTTTTCAAAATTGTAATTTATTTACAAAAAATTCTGAAAAAAATTTAGTGTATTCTCTGATGAATTCTAAGAGTTATTTGTTTTTTGCAATTTTTTCGAAAAGTTGATAGTTTTCGAGGAAATGAATTTCAAATATTATAGTTTAGGATTTTTTCTCCCCAAAAACTATTAACTTCTGGAAAAAATTGCAAAGAATAAAAAACTCATAGAATTCATAAGTGAATACACCAAATTTTATGTGGATTGATCAGTCATGGCTTATTTGAATATTTTTTAAATTTTCTGTGATTATTTGCGAGTGGAAAGACATTGATTTGTAAAAAAAAGTAAGATTTACATGGAACTTAAGGGGACATTACCCATGTACGGACTAAATGTAGTCTATGAAATCGAATTTTTACAGCTTTCAGTACCGAAAAATAATGTTCGACACATGGCTGAAAGATTTTAAAATTTCAAGTCGATCTATGATGCAATTACGGAGATATAACCCATATTTGAGAATATAGAGTATATGCCTTAGTTATTTGGTCTGTAGATAATAAAATGTTACTAAATTTAGCGTTATCATATTCGATTAATGGATATAATTTGAAGTCGGTAGACAAATTTCAGGAATATTTACGTTTAGAAATGTTCCACATCACCTACAAAATGTCAGGCCAATACGCGAAGAAGTTAACCGTTCTAACTATAGTTATTACTCTCCGGTACCTAGACTTAAGCATGTATGGAACCTATTACCGCATAATGTACTTCAAAGGCATCTACCAGCGTTTTGCACATACGTTTGCAATTATACCAAATTAAATTGTTGATTATTTTTCTTTATTCTTATACATATTCTTATACAATGGTCGCCATATCTAGCTTATGAAAAATCTAAAATAGAATCTGTTCATCACAAATTTCTCCGATATCTAGCCTATAAATCAAACTCACCTATGAGCCCCTATGACCACAACTACCTTTCAATCTCAAAAAAATTTAAACTGTATTCCTTACAATCAAGCCGCGAACTGAACGATGCAAAATTTGGTTACAACATGGTAAATCGAAACTTTGATTCGCAAATAATAAACAATTTAATGGAAGAAAGGAGATCGAACTACAACCTTCGCGACCCACACTCTGTGACTGAGTCGTGCCACTCTCTAAATTGGAGTTTTTTCGCTACAATTCCAAGGCTGGCTAGACTCTTTAACAGTCTTCCCCCCACAGCTAAACGGAGTCCAACAATGAATAACTTCATCTCTAACACAAAATACATCCTACGATATGAGAGTGATCCCTAAAAAAGTTAAGTCAAACATAAATTACCCACTCAAAACGATATACAGACATCATCACTAACGACTGTACTATCTTATATACAATATTATCTAATGTATAAAACTATTCCTTAATTCATGTCGCCATCGCTAATGTATAAATACTGTAAAGGGTCTATGACCCGTATATATTTCAAATAAACATATTTTTATTCTTTGTAAGTTTCAAATGTGCATTTTGTGATGCCATCATTGCATTGTTATTAATTATGTACAAGGCACAATGAGGTGCCGTTGATCCAAATAAATAAATAAATAAATAAATAAATAAATAAATAAATAAATATACACATAGCTGGTGTAAGTGACTGAAAGCTATCGCTTTGAATAAAGACCCAAGGCTCAAAAATCTAACACCAATGCTTGATCAAGGAATGAAGGAGCATCTTTTACCGATTTATTTATTATTTATTTATTATGTTATAAACGGGCAGTAATTGCCCTTACAAAAAAAATACAAAAATTTGTCGCAAACGATAGTAAACTAAATACGCATATAACTAAATAAAATTTAAAACTAATAATATTTACACAAATGACATTTCACTGACGGGATAAAATTATTAGCTTCTACAAGTTCTACTATCAGTGTGGGAAGAAGGTTCCACGATCTTATGAGTCTGTTTATACCAGAATGATAAAAATAAATTGATCTACGTTTTCTTTCCTCCAATATTTGGTACGTCCTGTGAGAATAAAATTGAAGACGATAACGAAAAAACTCCTTCAATTCCGGTGAATGTATTCTATTATTCAAAACATTTCTGCAGAAAATAATATCGTTTACTGTATGCACAGATTTGATTGTTGGGATTTTAAATTTTGATGAAATATTGCTGAAATCGTGGTCAAAGAAACTCGTAGGATTTCCCGATTTGAAGGAAAGGAAGCACAGAAATTTTCGTTGAACCGCTTCCAATCGAACTGCAGCTACTGCAGTAAAGGGTGACCAAACTCGGGAAGTGTACAGCAAATGTGGCAGAACAAGGCTTTTGAATATATAGATAATGGCATTACAATTTCGGACAAATTTTGTAGATCTTATTATAAAGCCTAGTTGTTTGTAGGCTTTATTTATAACATAATCTATATGATTCGAAAAAGAGAGAGAACTATCAAAAAAGATGCCAAGATCTTTTATATTATTTACTACTTTATTGATGTTTTATCAATAAAATACTGAAACGTCAGTGGGTTTTTCGATCCACTGAAATGCATCACGTTTGTTTTAGAAATATTTAACGAAAGACAATTTGCTGTACACCACTCTTCAATATTGGAAAGGTTTGTAACTGTGACGCACACATCAGGGTTTTAATAACATTATATAATTTGATATCATCAGCATATAATAAAACCTTTGGGAAGGAAATTACATTAATGATATCATTTATGAAAACTAAAAACAAAAGCGGACCTAAATGTGATCCTTAGGGAACACCCGATGGCACATCAAATGACACCGAAGTGACTCCTTTTATGCGAACTATCTGTGTTCAACCATAAAGATATTACTCGATACAACTCAATAACAGACGTGCGATACCGACGTTACACAATTTTCTAATTAATAACAAGTGGTTCATTGAATCGAAAGCCTTTGAAAAATCGAGATAGATACTGTCTACTTGGTAACCGCTATCCAATGATTCGGAAATGAAAGCCGTGAATAATAATAGATTAGTTGTCACCGATCGACCCTTGATGAAACCGTGTTGCAAAGAAGATATTTTTGATGATAAAAAATTACTTAATTTATTAGTAATGATAGCGTCAAATATTTATGAACATTTATCCAAAGAAGATCTGCTGGAAAGAAGTTTGGGTGGTCATACCCAGAACGCTAACGAAAGCTTCAACTCCACCGTTTGGCGAATGACACCGAAACACTTGCATTCCGGTAAAAGAATAATTGAAATAGCAGATTATATCGCAGTTGAAGTGTTCAATGATGGATACACGTCGATACTAAGTCTAATGAATCGATCAGACATTGTTGTCGGAACAGAAGCACTGAACATCGATTAGAGTCACGTATATTATTCTATTTTCTTAGGTTTTTGAGTATTTTCATAATGTCCATAACAATTTTCATCGTTTTCCAAAACTTTAACCAAACTTTGATCGTAACCTACCATTAGGGTTCCAGATATTAAAGAAACCTTAGTAGTTCACTGACTGTACGCATTTCACACTCAAGGCAAAAATATACCTTCACCATAGTTGTTAAATGATGATTTTCAAAAATGGTGATAAGGTAAATTTCCCCATTAAGAGTATTTTGGCAGAAAATTAATGAAAATATAAATCATTCCAAATATAAAACAATTTATTTAGTAGGAAAGTTCAACCCATTCTTAATCGATAAAGATGACTGCTGAAACTTAATTTATGTTTCTTTAATATTTAAAGCATGATGACCCTATTAACCCTTTTAGGACGGGACGGACACATTTTGTGCATAAAGTTCAGCTCTGCCTAACGATGTTACGGTCATGCAAAAAATTCTTCAGTCAACATTTCTTACATATTTTTGCCTGCTCTTTCAGATTCTGTTGACGAAATTGACCCAAATCTAAAAAAGATGCAGTTGATTTTTTACAAAACACGATTTTTTCAAAAAATTTTTTTATAAATCTAAGATTTTCATCCGAAAACAGCTGCGTAGAAAGCATGCAAATGCATAATATCGCGTCCAAAACATTTCAGCTTTCAAATGATACCACTCGCTTTTCAAAATTTCAAAATGGCGGTTATAAATGGCGGCCAAACAGCAGAAATTTTTCTAAATTTCATTGTAAACTAAAAAATTGGAGTTCTAGCATCACTATATTCTCGACAAACGCATACTTATATGTTTTTGAAGTAGCTGATTACAAATTTCATGTCAGATTATCAAAATTCAAAATGGCCGATCCAATATGGCGGACGAAAATTTTAAAAACTTGTCGGATGTTCACAAAATTCGTTACTGCGGGGTTTTCGAGGAAGCTGATTTCAAACTTGAAGACCGATATGATATATTTGATATAATAAAAATCACAAAACGAAAAAAAAAAAGATATACAATTACAAAAAAACAAATAAGAAACAAAAATAAAAAAAATAAAAAATATGATTCTTTAGTATGTATACGTTTACCTCCTCGTGGTAACAGTCGGGCAACGGCAAAATATTGACGGCTAAAAACGTGCTATTTGCTAAAATCGACTATATTTTTACATTATAGACCTCCATATTGGATCCGACATTTTCAGTTTTTAAAATCCGACTTCAAGTTTGGAATCAGCGACCTCGAAAACCCCTCAGTAACGAATTTTGTGAAAATCCGACAAATTTTTAAAATTTTCATCCGCCATATTGGATCGGCCATTTTGAATTTTTAGAATCTGACTTCGGATTTAAAATCAGCGGCCTCGAAAATCCTTTAGTAACGAATTTTGTGAAAATCCGACAAGTTTTAAAATTTTCATCCGCCATATTGGATCCGCCATTTTGAATTTTGATAACATGACATCAAATTTGTAATCAGCGACCTCAAAAACATATAAGTATGCAGTTGTCGAGAATATAGTGATGCTAAAACTTCAATTTTTTAGTTTACAATGAAGTTTGGAAAAAGTTCTGCTGTTTGGCCGCCATTTATAACCGCCATTTTGAAATTTTGAAAAGCGAGTGGTATCATTTGAAAGCTGAACTATTTTGGACACGATATTATGCATTTGGATGCTTTCTACGTAGCTGTTTTCAGGTGAAAATCTTAGATTTATGAAAAAATTTGTTGTAAAAAAGCAAATGCATCTTTTTTAATAAGAGATTTGGGTCAATTTCGTCAACAGAATCTGAAAGAGCAGACAAAAATACGTAAGAAATGATGACTGAAGAATTTTTTGCATGACTGTAACATCGTTAGGCAGAGCGCTGAACTTTATGTACAAAATGTGTCCGTCCCATCCTAAAAGGGTTAATGTCCATTCAATTTTTTCTGGTCTTTATTAATAGGGACCGGCAAGTGCCGCAGCCATTGAGCTGTACAAAACGTACGTACAAACTGTACGTAACAGATTTTTTCTTTTACAGTTTATTTTCTTTACATTTAGATAATATTTACATGAAATTATTCTTAAATAAATTTGGAATCGAAAATAACTTTTTATTTATGATTAATTTAAAAGATTTGTTTATAATTATAAGAAAGAATATGAATCCACTAAATTGATACTCTGACATTAATCAAGGCTTTACCTTAGTATCTATTTTTATCGCTAATGTGGATACTTGGTCATGGAATTTTCGTGATCCTTAATAATAAATTATGTGCATATTAGTGATTTTTCGTTTTTGAGATTGAGAATACTCGAGTCAGATTTTAAAAATTAATAATCGCAGGCTAAATAAGGAATACTATAGTACGATATAATATGTAGTCAACGCTACACATTGATACACAAGTACCTATTGGCTATTTGGAAGTAATTGAATGGATTTTTAATTCAATTATTAATTCTTACAGAAAATTGCATTGATTTTGCTGACAATCCACAAAAACTCTATTCCTGATTTTGTTTCTTTCTGAGATAGCATTTTATTAAATTGCTTTTCTGTGATAGCATTTTATTAAATGCATCAATGAAATAGCGCTGTTGTAATTGTTTCTTAGAAATAGCATTTTTGTAACTGCATCCCCAAAATAGCATTGTTCTAAATGTTTTTATGAGATAGAGTTTTACGGTTTACTTATCTGAAATAGCATTCTTTCCATAGGGAACGTCGATATCAACTGTACGGAAACAACAAATTTGAAATGGTAGAACCTTTATAACGGCTGAGCCTTATGTCACTGAAGCTAGCAGCCAATTCGAAGCAGCTGATTTAAAATTTAGAAATTCTATTTTATATTTCATTGAAAATTACACAATTACATATGAACAAAATATTAATATAAATACCACCTGGACTTTTAAAACGGGGAGAATCTGATTTTATTTAAATCAGCTGCTAGGAATTGGCTGCTAATTTCATCGTCATGAGCCTTCCATCTTCAGTAACAATTTAAGTAGGGTAAGGATTTAATTCAAATACATTCAAAATGTACAATATCGATGATTTTGTACTTGGGTGATATACTGAGATGGGAGAGCCTGAATAAATTCAAGCTGTCGTTTCAAATTCTTTTCCATGTAAACGTGAAATAAAGAGTAAATATTTTCAAAAAATTGGAGCCAAATACAGAGCTTGTGAAAGGCAAATTATGTTTTTCTATATCTTTTTATAAATTCGAAATATACAAACCTCTTCAACAGTTAGCGGTCCATGGGGTTCAGTGATTTCTGGGTTGTGCTCAAATATTTGTTCAGTTCCAGCACATACCACCGGTCTTGAGGTCATTGGTAGTCCATATCTTGGATGAGGAATGAGAAAGTGTGACAGTAAGCGGGAAATGTGAACTTGTGCGGGGATGGACAGATTCTCCTTCCATGATTTGAATCCTCTGTTTTCCTTTTCGAATAGTTTTCGATGCAGACAAAGGGATTGGCAAACGACCCAGCCAATTGCGAGGAGGCTCGACTATAAAAGATATTTATTTATTTACTAATAATAAACGGTCCAAATGGACCTTTACACAAAATTAAATAATACAACGACGCATTAACAAAAGAAAAAGAAAATATGTCAAATAGTATAAGTAAAAGAAATATAAAAAGAAACATCTAATTAATAACAGACAAAAAATGTAACTAGAACTAAATGTATAAAAAACTGTGAATCCTGGATTTCAAATCTAAAAAATTATTAATATCCTTAACATTAGAAGGAATGCAGTTCCATTCACGCCTTAACCCTTTAAAGCCGGGATGGGCACTTTCTTCCAACTATTTTCAATGTTAATTTTTTCTACTAATATAGATGAAAAATAAAAGAAGAAGGAAATTTTTAATGTATTTCGGATCGCTCTTTCCTATGGCATCGATCCGGCAACATTATTGATACGAAAAAAATTCACAAAATACGAAACACAAAATTTTGTTAATTTTTTTTTTTTAATGTGCCATATTAGTTTTTAAAACAATTTAAATGCAATTTTGACTGCACTTTCAAATCAACATTAATCTTATTTCCGGTTGAGAATGAAGGTCGAAAATCAACGAAATATGTGCGTCTCCCGTCCTTAAAGGGTTAATGTACTACTTGTGCACTATTGAAACCGACGACAATAAAGTACACTTCCTTCTGGGAGATCAAGAAAAATAGTTTACAGCACACAAGACGAAAGTCAAACATCCTCGGCTTTGTCTCGTACGCCAACTTCCAGCAGTGGTAGAAATTCGACTTTCGTCTTTTGTACTGTAATGTACTGTGTTACATGATGCAGCGTACGAATTAGACATAACACCGAATGTTGTATCAGTAATGTGTAATAAATCATGAAGTGAAATAAAGAGGTTACATTCAATTCTATTTTTATGTGACAAAGAAATTACTCTCTTGTGGCTTAATTTTATTTCAGTAAGTATCTAGGGCATAACTTTTGTTGCATGGAGTATTGGAGTAAAATAATATTCTCGCTACATTTTAATTAAATAAATTTGGATTCATATTTTACATGTCAAGACATGTTTAAAAGCTTTCAAGGAAGTGAGTCTACGAATCAAAAATTAAATTTAAAATGTATTTCAGTTAACGATGTTTAAACACAACATGTTCAATAAGCTTCATATATCCCAAAAGAATTGTTATCATGTCTATAAAAGAAGTTTGACTTGAAAAGTCATTGTGATATTCATTTCTGTCAACTTATCATATATTTTTTAATTCTACTCTATCTGATTTTGTAACTGTTAATAAGATAGCTTAGTGTCATTTGCAAATCCTAATGATAAAACCAGCAAAATCAATTTTATTAACAATTAATCATAATTTGTATTAATTTTAATATTAAAACTACAAAAAAGTCTTTACTAACAAATACGAAACATAATTAAATAATTTCCAATTCAGAAATTGCAAGATAATTTTAAAATTATAAGAAAATGGTATTCACATATTAATATAATACTTTTATTTAACTATAAACTTTCAAATTCTGAAAGAGATCTTGTAAAACTATAACCACACTGTATTTTAGAGGTTTCCAGAGCTATAATCTTTTGTCGAAAGAAAACATTAAATCTATAGTCTTGTGTAGATAGAAAAACTTTGATCAAAAGCAAGTTTTAGAGCTATAATCTTTTGCTGATAAAACTTTTGTTTAAAGAAAACAATAAATCATAAAAACTAAATTCATATTTTGTTGTAAATTTACTATTCTCTTGGAGAATTTAAACTTCTCTACGGGGTAATATTACCGTAACCTGTCAAATCCAGTTTCAATTGTAAATTTACATTTACAAAGGTAAAAAAAGTAATATTCTCAGTACCTATGTAAATTTACAATAATATTGCGTAAAATTTCTACTTGTAGCATGGGCAATATTGGGTCCCATTCTGCAAGTAGTAAATTTACATTTCCATTTTTTACAGTGTACGAATAATAAACATTAAACATATATACCATAATTTTATAAATAAGGGAAAAAAGGCCACTAACTGTAAACCACAAACATGTATTTATATAAATTAGGGAATTAGAAATATGCTTACAGCAATGATAATAACTGAATTATGAAACTTGAAAGTACGATTAATTATTATAAAATTAAATGCAGAGACATAAAGATTCTTTAAGAATACTTTTTCTTAATAAATTTGATACAGTATTTCTGATAGCAGTAAAAGGTTTATTTTTCCAATCTACAATAACTTGAAAGATACATAAAACAGAATAATATTTACCCAACCAACGGCATCGACCCAATTGTATTTAGTTTCCCACTTTGATTCTTCTCGTTTGGGTTTAGGTTTAGTTCTGTTACTTCCAAAGAATCCATTGCCGAAGGATGTAAAATTTGGAGCAAGGAACTTTTGGTGGCAGAGAAAATTGGAAGTTTTGATCTCAGTATTGGTAGTACCATCTTGTGAACTTTGAGAGTAGATGTTTGTACGGCACACGCGACGTTCCAACGTTTCACGAATACCACGGGTAACGTATTTCCACATTGTGATTGATCAATTTAATTCGACGTATGATGTTATGCAAGGAAAATGTAAAGATCAAAATATACCTGCTTCACAAAGGATGAAAAACCTAACCTAATCTTCTAATGTTATGCTATTGTGTTATCGGTTATCACTGGCCGCCAGCCCACATCAGCCCATCACTGTCTCCGCTCCACGACTTCTCTCAAAATCTGATTTCTCTTCTGATTCTGAACAGAAGTGGACCTGAGTGGACCTGCTCTTCATACACGTACTACACTATGCGAGTACATTTGTCCAGTATATAGGGTTATGTCCGTTATGTCTGGTGATGTCATATCTCATGCATATCTCTTACTTCATGGTCAGTATACAATGTATCAGTGGGTACAGTGTACTTATTCCACCACGCAGTGACACAGGTCCTCCTTCGGAATGTTGCCAACCCCCTACTGATCGAAACCAAAATTCTCTAACGCTGGTGAATTATGTACATATGTAGATGTTTATCATTAAAGATTTTCGTAACTGTTAAAATGTTTGAGACTCCCTGAATTCATGTACTGCATATATTGCACAGATTCAAAATCGATGATAGCTGATTTAGTTGTTCAAGATATCGTCTATGTGAAAATAATTAAAGAATTATCCTAATAATTTGTATCTGTTGTTAATTTTGATGTTTCTTATTTTGATACAAAGTGTTTAATTTTGTTGTAAGATGTGAATAAATAATCTATTTTCTCTTGTGGTTATTTTTTTAATTGAAGAACATTATTTACGTTAAATGTGGTAGATTATATTTACAACCCTACTGAAAATTCTCAGCTGAGATCTCACGTGTGAATGTGATGACCAATTCCATATCAAATCGTGCAACGAAAATAAGTTCGAAATTCCAAATCATGTTTTATATGACTTTTATTGTTCTTGTGGACAAATAAAAAGATACGTATTTTTTTGTTTTGTAAAAAAAGAGAGACTGTAAGCCCCATGCCAAAAATGCCCCTTTTTGTCCAATAAAAGATGTACATAGATTTCACATTTATACTCGAATAATAATGTTAAAAAAAATCAGACGATATGGTTCTTTACAGATTTTTGGCTTCTGATTACGAATCTGAAGTCATATTTTGAAAATTCAAAATGGCGGACGACTTTTAAAAAATCAAATGCAATTCGCTTGAAACACGTTAAAGTTTAACAAAGGCAAGATGCAATACTCCAACCAAGGCAAGATGTAATAATCCAACCGGCAAAGGTAAGATCGTATAACCCAACCAACAACGGCAAGATGTAATAATCCGACCGGCAAAGATAAGATAGTATAATCCAACAAACAAAGACAAGATGTAATAATCCAAACGGCAAAGGTAAGATAGTATAATCCAACAAAGGCAAGATGTAATAATCCAACCGACAAAGGCAAGATGCAATACTCCAACCAAGGCGGTTGATTTGACTCTGTATAGGAAACAATAGACAATCTAAAAACAATCAAAGTTTTAATGCATCGTTTAAGACATCTTATTTGAATCGTGGGCTTACGAAAGTGATAAAATAAATGTATCTTTAGTGTTGAAAATCTCGAATTTATAAAAGATTTCAGCCTATATTCAAAAACCCTAAAAACAAACAACGATCAGCAGATCAGCATTTCATTGATTTCTATTCCATTGTACATCTTATTTGAATAATTTGCTTGCGAATGTGATAAAATAAAAGTATCTTGCCCTGGTTGGAGTATTGCATCTTGCCTTTGTTGGTCGGATTATTTCATCTTGCCTTTGTTTGTTGGATTTTACGATCTTACCTTTGCCGGTTGGATTATTACATCTTGCTTTTGTTTGTTGAATTATACTATCTTACCTTTGTCGGTCGGATTATTACATCTTGCCTTTGTTGGTTGGATTTGACGATCTTGCCTTTGTTGGTTGGATTATACGATCTTACCTCTGCCGGTTGGATTATTACATCTTGCATTGGTTGGAGTATTGCATCTTGCCTTTGTTAAACTTTAACGTGTTTTAAGCGAATTGCATTTGATTTTTTAAAAGTCGTCCGCCATTTTGAATTTTTAAAATATGACTTCAGATTCGTAATCAGCGACCCCAAAAAACCCCAAGTAATAATTTTTAGGCAAATTAGATCAATTTTCAAAAAAGTTGTCCTCCATATTGGATCCGCCATTTTGAATTTTTAAAATCTGACTTCAGTGTCGAAATCAGCAGCCAAAAATCTGTAAAGAACCATATCGTCTGATTTTTGTTTAACATTATTATTCGAGTATAAATGTGAAATTGATGTACATTTTTTATTGGAAATTGTCAACTTTGACCTCTCATATTTCCGAAACGGGAAATATGCTCACTTTGTAATTTTGCAGGGATTATTGGGTCATCATATGTAACCAATTGGCATAAAAAAAGTTTCAATATTCGAGGTACGAAAAAGGGGCATGGGGCTTACAGAGGCTCTTTCCGTATAGTTACGAGCACTACAAGAATTACGCTATACTTCCATCATTTTCGTCCAAACCATATGAAAAGATTTGAGATCAGCCTTCGCTGATCGAAACCCAAAAACATTTTATTGGGCCTAGTTTTTATGGCCTTGTGATACGAAATATTCAATACATACTGCACACTACCAAGTTGGCCTTTCCAGCCTCCTAATTCGCTAACAGACTTCGCTAAGGTCGTTTTAAAAAATCGGTCCACGCGCTCGACCTGACCATTCGTCCAAGGAGCTGCTACCGCCACTAACTTATGCTCTATACCTAATCCCGACAAAAACCATTCGAGCTCTTCAGCTACCCTACTGGAAGTAAACGGATTCAAACCCTATCCGTATTAATACTTCGGCTACACGTTTATATACGTTTGATAACGTTTCAATACATTTTTAACCTCTTGTATCCGAAGGCTATCCGAAGATACGGAAATCCGCGGATCACGACGGATTAGAAATGTAATTTGCGAATCCCGGATATGCGCGGATAGGAAAGTATTGGAACGGACCCGTGTGCGATCCGCGGCAGTCGTCGAGAAATATTTAAAGTTGCCCGCGGATACGCGCGGATAGAAACGCGCATTAAAACCGGCGGATCGAAACGTATAGGTTCAAAAACGGATCGGGACGGATAAAAGACGATATATGCGGATTGGTAGACGGATAGAAACCCGCGGATCACGACTGTTAGAAATGTAATTTGCGAATCGCGGATATGCGCTGATAGGAAAGTATTGGAACGGACTCGTGTGCGATCCGCGGCAGACGTCGGGAATAAATTAATGTTGGACGCGGATACGGACGGATTAGTCACGGATAGCCTTCGGATACAAGAGGTTAAAAATGTATTGAAACGTTATCAAACGTATATAA
Organism: Trichopria drosophilae; assembly: GCA_030407085.1. Classification (NCBI taxonomy): domain Eukaryota; kingdom Metazoa; phylum Arthropoda; class Insecta; order Hymenoptera; family Diapriidae; genus Trichopria; species Trichopria drosophilae. The sequence goes on along the minus strand of CM059585.1, from coordinate 84,264,311 downwards.
ACGGATAGCCGAAGTATTAATACGGATAGGGTTTGAATCCGTTTACTTCCAGTAGGGTATTGTAGCCGTCTGGAGATGCTTCCATGGGTCCAAAGTGGTCAATATGAAGTGTTTTAAAGGGGCTCGTCCCCTTATCGATTATTTGCATTTTCCTTCTCGATTTCCTAATCCATCTATTTCATGTACATTTAAAGTATATAATATATAAAGTGAAGATATATTCTGTGATATAGTTGCATATATAAAACCTATCTTTTCAATCATGATTCGGTATTGTCATTTAGAAGTTACTTATTTTGTTATTTTATTCTACAAATCTCTACAAGTAGTCTCCATACTATATTTTTTGGTTTTGATGAATACAACCCCGAAGAGCAACAGATCAATTCTGAAAATGCCACCAAAAGTGGGTTAGTTTAAAAGAATTTGTCTACCATTTGGTATCCAGCATATGTCATTTTGGAAATCTGACTGTGGAATCGTAATTAGCGACCGCGAAACCCCTCAAAAATACATGAACGGAAAAAATGTTGTGGATGAGTATTAATGTAAATTTTACGATATCTCCAATATTTACCGCAATTGTATACGAACAGTTTCGTTATCTTTCAGCATCCACCCTTTCTTGAGATATTGGGTTTTGAACGTGAGTGCTTTGATAAAAGACTGTTTTTATATCTTGAAATTAGCGGCGAAAGTGCATCTAAAAGCAATGTTCAATTTCAAGCTCCTAGCGTGACAAGTATCCAGATACCACAAAAGCTACAAGTGTTTATGGGAACTGTAGCGTTATTACCGTAAATTAACTCGGCAGTGAGCCGATTCATGGTGTATATACAGTGGTCCTCGCCCTAAGTTATACCGCCAAAGATATATATATATATATACTAAGTTATACAATTGGCTTGTCCAAAGTTATACCACTCTCTTCCTCTCCTTCCTCTATCACATTGTTTCGCTGAGCTACATACGCTTCGCGACACACACATAAAAGCACCCATTGCATGGATATAAACAAAGTTGTGGAAGTGGGGATAGTGAGGGGCTATAATTTTGGACACACTTCCGCCATTTGAAAAGAACCGGCCGTATAACTTAGGACGGAGGCTGCTGTAATGGATTCCACGAGCCCACACTAATCCACGCAGCCAACATCGTTCATATAGAACTAGTTTCCACCAGACAAAGTTACTAAATTTCCGTATGGTATTTTGTAATGTACACCCAACGAATTTAATTCGCACGGGGAAACCCGCAGTCGTCCTTGTTTTTACCTATATATCTTAATGTGAGAAACACAGAAATCCGAGGTAATTCCCCGTGCGAATTAAATTCGCTGGAAGTACATACATACGGGGTGAAGACGTATAACCCGAACATATGACGGCTAGCACAAGAATGCGGCCTCGTGATAGGTCAGTGCTATAGTCCTAACTCCTAAGGCTCGTGGACATACTGAAAACTCTCTAGATAGTCTGACGTTATTCGAACTGAATAGAAAATGTCAGTCAACGGTTCAAATGTTATCAATCGACATTTTGATAGTTTCTCGGAAAAATTAGAAGTTTCAAAGTCGGCAATTACAGTAGCATCCCGGTATAATGGCGTCTACCTGTCGCCCCTCTCTTTTTCTCACACCTTGCGGGTTGGGGCCTCAGGAAGGGCCTGTTCTGACGTCACGAGCTTAAGACGACTGAGGAGAGTGAAAGAAGCGGGCCTCCCCTTCTTTTGGTAAATATAACGCGACGGGAGGGGAAGGCTCGGACCCTAATAGGTAAATATACATATATCAGGACTCTACTGTGCATTTAAAGCTGAGGATAAACGGGATGATTGACATTTTCTTTACATTTCGCAAGAGGTTAGACTACCTAAGGAATTTTAAATCTGTCCATGAGCCATATGACTAGTGGTGACCAATCACGAGTCCGCATTCCTATAACATGGACAGCCCTATGTTCGGGTTATACGTATACCCTGTATGTAATTTCATTTCATATTGCGCAATCATGGTACGTATTTACCATGTTGTGTACTGTATGTGAAACCCATCTCAGTAGTTCAAATCTGGCCACGAGAGTAACTTAACATGGCGAATAATGAGAGATAAATAAATGATATACCGGGGCTCTACTGTGCATATAAAGCTGAGGATAAACGGGATGACTGACATTTTTTGTTCATTTCGAAAAAGGTTAATTTGTTAAAAAGCGACCCACGTTACATCGTTTCATTATTATAAATAAGAGATATTTATGATCAACTTTTGGTTGAGTGTATAGATTTACAAAAGTTAGAATATATTAGTTGTTATTTTTTACATTTTTCCTACCTCCGTGAAGTTAGCCCGCTGTTGTAACGGAATCGACCTACAATAGCGTGAATCGTTTGCGATTCGTTTGCTAATAATTGCGATTACCGATTTTTCCAACCAAGCGATCAATTTCGACCAAATTAGACTTTATCGTTTGCGAATTGTTTGCGAATTATGAATTAAAAATGCTTTTTCTGATAAATTGCAAAAAAAAGAAAAATAAATGATGCTATACTTATGTCTTTTATATACAAAATTCGATAAAAGGCTTGCGATTCGTTTGCGAATTGAGACAATATATCGATCTCCCGAACATCATGATAAATCATGCGAAAATCAACGTATTATCTCAAGTTACTAGATTCAGCCCGCCTTGATATACAAAATTCATTAAAAGGTTTGCGATTTTTTTGCAATCGGTCTTAAACGTTTGCGATTTGTTTGCGAATTGATATAATATGCTGATCTCCCGTATATAATCATAAATAATGCAAAAATATACGTATTATCTAAAGTCTACGTTTTTTAATGATATTTCCGACCTTACTCGCGCCACTTTAGAATCCCTTTAAATTACTCTTTCTGGTTTTTATTAATATTTTATTGAAAAAAATATTTTATAATATTAATACGCCAACGAAATACAGCCAAACCTAGACTACGGTGGCTTCATCTAATTTCCGCAAAGTCGATCCATCAGAGATATGCTACAGAAAGTGCAAAATGCAGGACTCAGAATTGCTTTGGGCTATAGGATATCTACTCCTATAAATGTTATTCACGCAGAAAGTAAAGTAATCCCAATACGTGAAAGGTACCTTTACTTAGGAAGTATGTTTTTTGTTAAAATCTTGTCAAACATAAATTCTCTGACGAACAAGAATGTCACGAAATTTTGTCATACACTATCTAAGAGTGCTAAAACTTCAAACAGGTTAATTGTTCACTGCATACTTGACGCTATGGAAGCAAAAGACAAAATAGAAACAAATACGAAGTACAACTCTTATTCTTATGACTTTGAAGCTATCTATAACGAAGTACCAATTAACACTGAGTTTGGACAAAAGTTAAAAAAATCTACGAATCCAGACAACATTGTTCAAGACCTCATAAAAAATAGTGGCGTTTGTGCAATTTTTACAGACGGTAGTAAAGTGAGTGAAAACGAAAATACAGGTTACTCGGTCTACTGTCCGACACTAAAATTAGAAAAGAGGGTGAGTTGTGACAAAGTGTACTCGGTATTCACTGCTGAAAGTGCAGCAATTAATGATGCTCTAGATATGGTGACAAGTAACAACATTAAGCATGCAGCAATTTTCTCGGATTCCCTGAGTGCGCTGCTGAATCTAAAGTCCAGAAACGTAAACGTAAAATCAAATCCATTCTCATTGAAATGTAAGCAAAAATATTTCAGATATATTGCAGAAAATCCCGGGACGCGAGTGGACTTTTACTGGATCCCAGCGCATCTGGGAATCGGTGGAAATGAAATAGCTGACAGATTGGCTAAACAAGCAACAAAATCTAGAGCTCCCTACATCTGCAAAGTCCCTTTTACAGACTTCAAAGAATTTTTCAAAAAAACTATGTATCGTGATACTACTGCCCAGCTGTTAGAACAGAGTGCATATAAGGGAACAACATTTTTTCAGGACTATTACAATGATCGTAGAACTCCCTGGTATGCCAAACTGAAGCTCCCTAGAGAATTTATTACAACCATAAATCGATGTCGAGCCAACCATTACAGCTTAGCCGCTTCCTTGTACCGGATTAATGTTGTTACTAGCCCTATTTGTAAATGCAACCAGGCAGAGGAGGACATCAACCATGTACTGTGGAATTGTCAACTATATAGAGAGAACCGTACTCACTTTATTAACAAACTGGCGACTATCGGGCTCAAGCCTCCATATTCCGTAGACATGATTGTGTTGTCCCCCTACCTCCCTGCATGTCACCTTATGAAAACATTCTTAAAGAAATGTGATATACGTATATGAAGAGCATAGTATAAAATTGTACGCAAATATTATGTAACCCCATTTCACGTGGTATAATGTCCGCGTCATACTGCAATATGTAAGAACCTATGTATTCAATTGAGAGGCTAAAATAGACCTCCAGGGTCTCAAAAGCTAAATAAAAAAAAAAAAAAAAAAAAAAAAAAAAAAAAAAAAAAAAAAAAAAATACAGCCAAACGATTGAGACCGATTGCAATAAAATCTCAAACCTTTTAATGAATTTTGTATATAAAGGACATATAGGAGAATTTATTTTTCTTTATTTTACAATTTATCGGAAAAAGCACTTTTATTTCATAATTTGCAAACAATCGCAAACGATCAAGCCTAATTTGGTCGAAATTGATCGATTGGTTGCTGAGTAAATGCGTTTTCAAAAATGCGAACGTGAAGTTGGTCGGCCATGTTTTTCCCCAATAACTTAAAAACGACAAAGTCGCAAACGAAAAATCGGTAATCGTAATAATTAGGCCGGAGCACTTTCAGAACTTAATCTCGAAACTGTAACTTTAGCGTCGTTCTATCCCTTTCTAACTGCATAAAAAAGTAAAGGATAGAACGACGTTAAAGTTAAAATTTCAAGATTAAGGGGCACTTTACATAGGGTATTCCTCAAGTTTTTCATGAAATGTAAATTGAGAATTTAGAAATATCGATGTTCGATCAGAAATCTTATCCGTAAACAAGCGTTGTGATTGGTTAATATTGCAAGACGCAGTATAGATTCTCGATTGTATCGAATTTCATTAAACGTAAAAACTTAAGGAATACCCCATGTAAAGGGCCTCTAAGTTTTTAAGCTGCTCCGGCCCAATCGCAAACGAATCATGTGTCTTATACCCTTCGCCCCTACACCAATGTGATTTGTTGATGAGAGAGTATCCAAAAAATGCTCCCAATTGGCTCCGCCCTACAAACCACCTTTGACATTTCTCGCCTCACCCGTAACCTAAGAATTTAATAATTACATATGTTGATTTGTTAATGGATTATGGTATACTTCGCCTCCCGGCCCTGCCCTATGAAGTAAAAAAGTTATAAATTTGACATTTTTGGGCGGAGCAAATTGGGAGCATATTTTTGGATACTCTCTCGTCGAAAAATTCTATTTCTAACTAAAGTTTCCAATAAACAAAATCCCACAAAGACTATAAAGTTACCTAAAAGTCGACTAATGAGCGTTTAATATCCAACTATTAACCAACTTTAAGCAACAGTTAACTTAAAGTCGTCTTCAAGTTAACTGTTACTTATAGTTACCTATTAGTTGGACATTAAACGCCTATTAGTCAACTCTAAGATGACTTTACAGTCATTTTGGAATTTTGTTTATTGGTTTTATGACCAGTGTTGGGTTGGTAGTTTACTGGCGGTAAACTACTTCCGTTTTCTACATGTCGAATATGTCGTAGACTACATCTTCTGTTTTCTACACAAATGGAGTTAGTCTATGTTCGGGTATGACCGGGCGGAAAATTCGACTTCGCATGCTTTTGTTTTCTCAAGTTTCCGATGGATCTAGAAATTTCGATTCCGAAGCTCGGGTGATACCTTCTTAGCCAACCTTACCCTTTCTCTCTCTTTCTATAATTCGACCAACGAAAACGATTATCCCTGCATTTGTAAATTACCGACCATCGATCTCCGGTTTGCGAACCTTCGGACTTCTTGTTCGCCAGGGGACCAGCAACGGCAGCAATCGACTCCCCGACCTCCGTGCGTAGCACCCACTAGTTACTATCCATCCGGGAGCGAATCGCCAGTAGGCCGGTATACTTGAATCTAAACGAGCCTCTTTTCAAATTCAAAACTAAACTACACTTCGACTAAAAACCAAAACGAACAACCTTGCTCCGAAATGTAATATCCCTGCTCCGAAATGTAACCTCCCTGCTCCGAAATGTAATATCCCAGATTCGAAATGCAACACCCCTGAACCGAAATGAAACACCCTTACTTCGAATCGAAATCTTTATGTATGAAGACTTATTTAATCGCGCGTCTATTAAATCGCGACTCCTCAAATACCATTGAATACAATTATTTATAATATAGAATATACCTTCGCCATATATGAAGGGCCGAAACTGAAATGTGCAATTCTATCCATTTGTATCCTATCATTTGAACGCCAATCCATTCCACTTTTATCCGAAGACTCTTAAATAAGAGTAAGGATAAATTTTTACACCGTATTTCTACTTCACGCCTAGTAGGCGTAAGTACGCTTTTACGCCCACTTTTGGGGGCATAAAGTTGAACTTGCCTACTATGACGAAAAAATGTTTAGGTCCTTCTAAGAAAAAGCGCATTTTATTTTTTGTCCGAAAGAAAAAAAAATATAGGACTGTTTACTAGACAAATCAGCCAATATAATGTGGTTTCATTCGTAAAAATGAGTGAAATTTTGCATTTCTTATTATTATACGCAGGAGGATGGTTAGAGGAATATTCCTCACAAATGTCCTCTGAATAATATGAGTAAACGTAAAATTCAAGAGCCTTCGTCTTCTTGAGGTCATTTTAAAATAAAAATTAAACATAAAAATCGTTGACCACCTAACTTCTATAACTCCATAAATTCTTTGTAATTTCTGAAGGAACTAAAGAAACAAATTTTCATCATAGTGGGGGTAAAATTCGAGGTTAGATCCGAATTTGCCTGAGTAAAATATGTCAGCTGTTTCCTAACCTTTCAAGCAGCAAATTCGGGGTCTGCAATCGAGAGATCAGACAGAAACGTATTCACTGGTAATGAGAACACCATAATGTGGTCGGAACAGTTGCCGTCAAGAGATCGGATAGAAACGTATTGACTGGCAAGGAGAGCACTCGGACGATAATGGATACAGTTGTCGTCAAGAGATCGGATAGAAACGTATTCACTGGCAAGAAGAGCACCCAGACGGTAATAGATACAGTTGTCATCAAGAGATGGGATAGAAACGTATTACATTTAGTACGGACAATAAATGGAAAGAATTGGATAAAAATGAAACGGATGGAACATGATAAACCTGTACATGGTAGATTTCGGATAAGTAAGTATTAATTTAGCCCATTCATCTTTTGCGGATGGAACCGGATTGGAACTTTTCGTAAATCAGTTGGATGTAAACGTATTGTTTCTCTATCCAATATTCAGATAAAGAATGATTAAAATAATACGTTTAGAAAACAGGGCGCAAGCGGATTGACTTGCAATCCTATCCATTTCTATCCGTTTTTCTAAACAGGGGTTGACGAAAAATATTTAATAACGTTTCGAAGAATTTAATTTTCATTATTAATGATATTGTTGAAAAGTGAAAGCATTATTCTTCTTGAAAAAAAATTGAAATGTGCAAAAATAATTTGTTGAGCAACTTTTGTTATTTTTTCAAATTTTTTCTTCTCAGCTGTTAAAAATTTTTAAAAAATGAACGGATTTTAACGAATGACGGCTTATTTTGCGAGAAAAAGATTTTCTACAACTTTACCGTAGGTATTTTGAAATTTCCGAAGCCAACGATAAATTATCTCTATTTATTTAAAAAAAAAAACTGCTACTTTTAACGATTTTTTAGTAATTTTCGTGTGTAGACAAAGAATCTTTAGAAAATTATGCCGCAAAGTTAAAGAAAATCTTTTTCTCGAGAAAATAAGCCGTCATTCGTTAAAATCCGTTCAATTTAAAAAATTCTTAACAGCGAAGAAGAAAAAATTTGAATCAATTACAAAAGTGACTTAGTAAATTATTTTTGCACAATTCAATTTTTTTTTAAAGAAGAATAATGCTTTCACTTTTCAACAATATTATTACGTTAATCTTTTCTTTTAAGATTTCAAATGCCTTGGCATCTTGAATTCACTAAAAATTCTTTTTCGTTTATAATGGATAAAGAAAAAATTTAATGAAACCCCTAAAACATAAACATTTGAATAGGTTATGTTTTCGAGTATGTTTCAGTATTCTACCATACATTACATCTACCTAGATTACATGTTTTCTACGTTTTCGACGTAAACTACCAGTTATCTACATACATTTGTAGAAAACCAGTTTTTCTTTCCTTTTACCCAATCGGAAAGAATTTCCCTTAGCCCGCTGACTTCATCCCAGTCGCCCCTACAACCCACGGTCCCACCACGTCCTCATCCCTACTAAAGTGCCATCTACTGGCTGAACCGTTTAAATCACAATACGCATTCGCGCATTAACGACATTCGGCTGTTTTTGGCGGTAAAACGAGGCAAACGTTAACCGTATAACCAGTTTCTCTAATTTTTAACTTATCGTTAAATAAAATCAGTACGTTAAGTTTTATTTAAACTATTAATTGTTTAATTGGTAATTCGTTTTTCACTTTACTAACTGTGTCCATTAATAACCTGTTTTAGTGGCACCAAGAGTTTCTAGAAAGCGAACGGTGGCAGCATCAGAAGAGGTTTCAGAAAAACCTGTAAAGGTGCAAAAAAAAACGAAGACTGAAACTCCTGTACCTACAAAGAAACAAAACGGTGGTCCGATACACAATGGTAATAATTTTTTGTATCTTGTAATAAAAATCATTTTTAATTAGTTTAGGTTAGACTACAAATATTACAAATTTCGTACCGTCATTTCGTTACATAATTTATATTTTCCTTGCATATTTGTATATTTTAATCATTTTTCTCGTTTTTGTAATTAGTAAATGTTATTTCCAGCAAGTACTGTAAAAAAGAAATTAAATTTCTGAGATTTTACAGTTTTGTTGAAATTTCTTATTACTCTCATAAAATTGCATGTTTTCGGTAAATATCCAACGAAAACAGAAGGAAATTTACCGTAAACGTGTAAAATTTACAACGGAAACGTAAATTTACAGCGTAAAAGGTGGAAATAAAAATACTAGTAGGAATCGTTATAATTTTACATCAATTGTGTAATTTAAAAAAATGTAATTTTACATCGTCTTTGTAATTTTTAATTGTTTTCCATGTAAAATTACATGCGCACTGTAAAGTGGTTCTCGCTATTCTCGTCGAGTGCTGTGGCGCTGTTGACTTTTATACGCATTGTATACGACTGCACAGATGTGCTATTTCGTTTAATGAGTGACTTTATATTTTTAACGAGAAGGGAATTCATATTTAATTTTATATTCAGTTGATATATTGTTACACTGTAAAAAATGTTGATGTAAATTTACCACGACAATCGTAGGACACAAAAATACCACTGCAGGAAAGTTACCGATACCTGGTAAAGTACAACCTGTTCAATGTAAAATTTCTTTGAAAAGCGGTGTAAAATTTCCGTGGAGCTTGTAAATGTACAGTGATTTTCTAAGGAAAATTACACAAACGATGTAAAATTTTTTACAGTTTCTGATGGAAAATTACCATAATTATCACTGGTATTTTTGTGTCCTATGATTCATGTTGTAAAATTACAGTTTTATTGTAATATTACTTTATTTATGGTAAAACACTTTCAGAAATCACCGGAGAACTACAACAAATGTGTAATTTGACCACGAAAATCATAAATAATTAAATAAGTAAATTTACAATGATTTTCACTGGTATTTTTATTTCCACTTTTTCACTGTAAAATTACATCGACTTTTCTTTACAATGTAATCAAAATTTCTCACAAGCTCATTTTTACTGTTTGGAATTAGGATTGCGAAAGAAGGAACCAATTTCCTTATCGGAAGAGTCAACGAAAAAATTATTAAGAGAAAGTGACGTTGGTGGCATTATTCTCACATGCGGACAAGGTGATGTAGGGCAACTCGGTATGGGAGAAGATGTCCTCGAAAAGTCACGCTTTGCGGTAGTACCAAATTGCGAGGACATTACGGCAATCGCATCAGGTGGAATGCACAATATTTGTTTGACAAAATCCGGGAAGATCATAACATTCGGTTGCAATGACGAAGGTGCACTTGGGAGAGACACCTCGAAAGAAGGCTCCGAAACAGTTCCCGGATTTGTCGATTTACCTGGTAAAGTTATTCAAGTAACAGCTGGCGACTCCCACAGTGCGGCATTATTGGACGATGGTAGAGTGTACGCCTGGGGTTCATTTAGGGTAAGAAATTTAACTTTTAACGAGTGAATTGTAAATTAATTTGATTAAAAAATAACATTATCTTTAAGGATTCGCACGGAACAATGGGTCTGATGAAGAAACACAATGAACGTTTCCCAATTCACATTCCAATAGACAGTAAAGTTATCAAAATTGCATCTGGAGGAGACCATTTAGTCTTACTCGATAATCTTCAACAAGTCTATACCTGCGGTTGCGGGGAACAAGGACAGCTTGGACGTTTACCAGAAAGGAAGACCGATAGAGATGGTCCACGACAAGGACTCGTTCAATTATTGGTTCCGGCACCCGTTCACTTTAATATAAGGAAGAAAGTGAAAATCGAAAACATATGGGCAGGTACATATTGCACGTTTGCCAAAGAATCGAGTAAAGGTGAAATTTACGTCTTTGGATTAAACAATTACAACCAAATAGGTATGTTTTATTATCGATAATAGAAGAATCTTAACATAATATGAAATTGTTAACAAAATATTGAAATTTTAAGGGTTAACTAAGGTTGAAAAACTGTATCATCCAAAAGTTTCAAGTATCTTGAGTACTAAGAATTGGACGCACTTCAGTTCTGGACAACATCACACCGTAGCTCTTGACGATGCTGGTAAAGTTTACGTTTTAGGGCGTAAAGAGTATGGACGGCTTGGGCTTGGTGCTGACTGTAGTGACGCTACAGAAGTAACATTAGTTCCAACATTAGCAAACAGTAAATGCATCGATGTTGCTGCAGGCAGCGCACAGTCGTTCGCAGTCACAGATTCAGGTAAGAGTAATAAATATTAGAATTGATCATTTATAGTAGACCGAATCCATCTCGATTCAGGCGTGCTGCTGGTGAGTCAATGTTACCAAATTAATCGCCATTGAAATATTTTCATATATTTCAAGGAAAATAAGAGACAAGTATTTTACCGATTTATGAAAAACAATTCTATCAAAAGTTATGAATATTTCAATTTGCGCAGTTTATGTAAAATGTAAAAAAATGAACTAACAAAATTTTCAAAATCACATATTTTCATACCTATTGCAAATATTCTATTTTTTTTTGTTTGTGAAGACGGACAGGCATCTGATATTCTTGGAAACTGTATCCAAACATTTGACGAAATTTCTAAATTAACAAAATGGCGGCTATTTTTCAGTAAAATTTAAAATTGGATTTATTAAAAAAAACCCAATTCTTTTTTTTTCTGAATTTCTTTTGTAAGTTCGTGGTAATATACCGACTATATTCCCGTCCTTTATAAACTCCTGATTCCGGTTTTGAAAAATTCAAAATGGCGGACAAATTTAAAAAAATTCTTTGGATTTAATTGAAATACGTTACTCGTTTTTTTTTATCGCTGGTTACGAATTTGAAGTCGAGTTTAATAAATTCAAAATGGCGGATTCAATATGGCATACGAATTTTTGAAAAGTCGTCGTATTTATTTGAAATTCGTTACTTGTGTTTTTTTTTTTATTGCTGATTAGGAATTTGAAGTTTTCGAATTTGAAAAAAATGTTCAAAATCACATTTTCATACCTATTGCAACTATTCTACTTTTCCTTTTTGAAAACGGACAGGATGATATTCTTGGAAACTATACTAAAATTCGAAAAAATTTTTAAATTAACAAAATGGCGGCTATTTTTCAGTAAAGACCAAAAAAGGTATTTTTTTCCGGAAAATCAGTATACTATGATTTTTTAGTTCGCTAAATACGAATTTGAAGCCGAATTTGAAAAATTCAAAATATCGGATTCAATATAGCGGACAAATTTGTTAAAAATTCGTCGGATTTACTTGAAATTCTTTACTTCAGGGTTTTCTGGGTAACTGATTAGGTATTTGAAGTCGATTTTAACAAATTCAAAATGGCGGATTAAATATGGCGCACGAATTATTAAAAATTCGTCAGATTCACTTAAAAATTCGTTACCTTGGGGTTTTTTGGGTCGCTAATTCCGAATTTAAATTTGATTTTAATAAATTCAAAATGGCGATTCAATATGGCGGACAAATTTTGTTAAATTCGTCGGATTTAGTTGAAATTCTTTATTTCGGGGTTTTCTGGGTCACTGATTACGTATTTGAAGTCGATTTTAATAAATTCCAAATGGCGGATTCATTATGGCGAACAAATTATTTTAAATTTGTCGAATTCACTTGAAATTCGTTACGCAGGGGTTTTTCGGTCGTTGGTTTCGAATTTGAAATCGATTTTAATAAATTCAAAATGAGGGATTCAATACGGCGGGCCGTGGAACAAAGTTCCGAAAATCATCACACCGAAACGCCAAAATTTCGATATAGCATGGCTCCAGCGTGATTTTCTTCACTTTGCCTTTGAAAATTTGGCAAAAAGAAAGCAAATTAAAATACCTTCTACTCGCGAAATATCGAAATTTTAGACTTTCGGGGTTTTGATTTTCGGAAATTTGTTCCCCGGCCCGCCATATTGAATACCCCATTTTGAATTGATTAGAATGGGTCGCTGATTTCGAATTAGAAGTCCATTTTCATAAATTCAAAATGGGGGATTCAATATGGCTGACAAATTATTAAAAATTCATCGGATTCACTTGAAAATCGTTACCCGGGGGTTTTTGGGTCGCTGATTCCGAATTTGAAGTCGATTTTAATCAATTTAAATTGGCGGATTGAATATGGCGGACAAATTTTAAAAAATTCGTTGGATTGACTTGAAATTCGTTACTCAGAGGTTTTTGGGTCGCTGGTTTCGAATTTGAAATCCATTTTAATAAATTCAAAATGGGGGATTCACTATGGCGGACAAATATTTCATATTTCGTAATTCGTAAAAAATATGAAAACTTTCTAAAATAATAATATAAATTGTGAATCTACTAGATTATGTTGTAAAACAGTGATTTTATCTTACATAACTAGCAATTCTAGTAATACTCATACTGGCGTGATGATTCAGTAAAATTTTTAAATAATGAAATAGGCTCACGATTTTTTAAAACGAAATATTTACTTGGCAAACGATTTTTTAGATACAGACTTCAAATTTGTAATCAGCGATTCAAAAAAAAAAACCCCGAGTAACGAATTTCAACTGAATCCGACGTATTTTCAAAAATTCGTCCACCATATTCAATCCGCCATTTTGAATTTTTCAAAACCGGCTTCAAATTCGTAATCAGCGACGCAGAAACCCCTTAGTAACGAATTTCAAGTAAATCCGACAAATTTTGAATAATTTGTCCGCCATATTGAATCCTCCATTTTGAATTTATTAAAATCGACTTCAAATTCAAAACCTGCGACCCTGAAAACTCACAAGTAACGAATTTCAAGTGAATCCAACGAGTTTTAAAAAATTTGTCCTCCATATTATATCTGCCATTTTGAATTTTTCAAAACTGGCTTCAAATTCGCAATCAGCGGACCCAAAAATCCTAGTATAATGATTTTCTTGAAACATCTTTAGAGAAAAAAGATTTTTTTTTGCTCAAAACGTTAAAAGGGTTCTATATATGTATTACCACGAACTTAAAAAAAAAAATCGAAAAGAAGCAGTGGGGTTTTTTAGTAAATCCAATTTTAAATTTTACTGGAAAATAGCCGCCATTTTATTATTTTGTCAATTTTGTCAAATGTTTTAGTATATTTTCCAAAAAGATCCAGATGCCTGCCTGGGATAAAAAAAAAAGTTGAATATTTGAAATTGGCATGAAAATATGTGAATTTGAACATTTTGTTGGTTCATTTTTTGACATTTTACATCTTGAACTGCGTAAATTGAAATATTCATAGCCTTTCATAGAATTTTTTTTTCGTAAATTGGTAAAGTACACGTCTCCTTATTTTCCTTGAATTATAACATATTTCAATGGCGATTAATTTGGGAATATCGACCCACCAGCCTGCCTGAATCGAGACGATTCTGTCAGTAAATATTATTATTATTATTAAATTTCAATCATGAAATGAACTTTCAGGTGAATTATACGCATGGGGAATGGGAACAAGCGGGCAGCTCGGAACGGGTGAAGAAGACGACGTACACGTACCGTCTCTCATTACATCAAAACAATTAAAAGAGAAGAAAGTCCTTCGTGTCTCCGGCGGAGGTCAACACGCCATAGTTTTGGCTACTCAAACAGAAAAAGCTGCGTAACAATGACTGTAATTTAGAAATGTTATTTCCCACTACGTGCGAGAGAATGAAACGATAAGAATGCCATTGATCGCGTTCAACTTAGGAGATTCACAAATTTGCGACCATAATTGGAATTCGACGTTAATTCAATTTCTGACGAATTGTTTTTTTTTTTTGTAATATTTTAGTCACGCGAATTAGTAAGTTAAATCTATTTTTAATTGGCGAATTAACTTTTTAATCGTACCATATTTGTTTGAATACGAAGCTGCTATAAAAAGATCATTTTAATTTCGTGTCTGTCGTTACAAACTTGACGTATTCAATCAAATAAGGTATTTTATAATTTTGATTATCGGCTAAATATAATTTGAATAGATAAGATAAACAATTCTTGTTGAATTTATGGTAAGCTAATTTGTATTTAATATGGTATTTATTATCGCGTTTACCTTTGTCAGCGATCAAAATGTTTTTTTTTTACACGTTATGCGTATATCACAGCTCGTTGTTGAGCGATACGATTTTTGACACGTTATCAACAAGTTTTTCTGTTGTATTTACATCGAATGCATATACAAAATACTTCTTCCGAGATTTGAAACATATGTACAAGCCGTGTTTTTCTGCATTTCTATTTTCACGTGGGTGCTTTTTGATTGTAATGAATTTATAAAATACAATGTACTTTACATTACTATCTTTTTTATTAACAATTTAATTCCCTCATTCTGTAAAAAGTTCTTGAAACGGCTCTACGTCTTTATTTCATATGACAACTAATCACACGATAAAATAGAACACGACAAAATATCACATGGACTAATAATCATAAAAAACAATATCACTATGTTTATTCGTATAGTAAAAGCATATGCGTGCCCTAAAAATACCCTAATCTACCCTAAGTGTGGCTGCACAGGGAAATTTTGTTCGCGGAAAATAAATTTATAAACATATGTCGAAATCGTAAACAAAATATTATTTTAACACGATGAAACAATATTTTCAATATGATCTTTTAACCCATTAACGCCTGAAATGGCATTTTTTATACTTCATTATCAATCAAGTATTTCATATGAAAATCGAAGTTGAAAACAATTGAAAGGTACATATCCTATTATTTTCGAGGTCGCTCTTCAAGATTCCGAGGTCGAAATTGAGTTTCAGCCATCAGGAATTCCAATATGGCGCCGAACTTTTACAAAAATTCCAAAAAATTGGGAATTATTTATTCCTATCGATTTTTTTCGAGCTATTAGAATATTGAGATTCTATTGAAACTCTGAACAAAGGTCAACAAAATACTTCAATTTTAAGGAAAAATTTTACTTTTATACCCCACATCATTGTAGCGAGCTCAAAATGGCGTCAACAATGAAAATTTCTTTGAAAAATTTCTGAACGTTCTAACTCAAAAACTACATGCTGTTATAAAAAAATTCTAAGAATGAAAAGTTCTTAGAATTAATCGAGAAATATAGTGCAATTTTTTCAGATTTTTGTGATGACATTTTGAGAAATTTTTTTTCAACATTTTTTTTCAAAATCATTTGTTTATGAAAAATTCTGAAAAAAATTTGGTGTATTCACTTATGAATTCTACGAGTTTTTTGTTCTTTGCAATTTTTTCCAAAAGTTAATAGTTTTTGGGGGGAAAAAATCCTAAACTATAATATTTGAAATTCATTTCCTCGAAAACTATCAACTTATCGAAAAAATTGCAAAGAACAAATAACTCTTAGAATTCATCAGAGAATACACTAAATTTTTTTCAGAATTTTTTGTAAATAAATTGCAATTTTGAAAAAAATGTTGGAAAAAAAATGTCATCAAAAAATTTTGAAAAAATTCCACTATATCGCTTGATGAATTTTAAGAACTTTTCATTTTAAGAACATTCTGGGCATTTTTTTTTTAAAGTTGGTAGTTTTTGAGTTAGAGCGTCCAGAAATTTCTCAAAGAAATTATCATTGTTGACGCCATTTTGAGTTCGTTAGAATGATGTAGGGTATAAAAGTAAAATTTTTTCTTAAAATTCAACTATTTTATGCACCATTATGCAAGGTTTCAATAAAATTCCAATGTTCTAATAGCTCGAAAAAAATTGATAAGTATAAAAAATTTCCAATTTTTATAAAATTTTTTTCATATTCATATTGAAATTTCTGATGGCTGAAACTTAATTTTGACCTGGGAATCTTGAAGAGTGACCTCGAAAACAGTAGGATACGCACCTATCAATTGTTTTCAACTTTGATTTTGATACGAAATACTTGATTGAAAATGAAGTATAAAAATTGTCATTTCAGGCGTTAATGGGTTAAACATCATAATACAGTGGCCCTCCCCGTATTTTAACCATTCGAGTCAAGGCAGGCTTCATCCCTTAATTTTACGCTTTCCCTCATCCTCACGACTGGCAGTATGAGAGAATAAAAACAGAGAGAGAAAATATAGTGGCGTCTTTCTTCACCTGTAAGCGCAAGCGCAAACAGCAGTCGGTACTCTTTTGGACTGCTACTACAAGCGTATGGCGAATGGTGGGGGAACTCATGAGGGGAAAAAGTTAAAATAAAGGGAGGACTACTGTACATAAATATATGATATTTTGCAATACTGTCAATGAAAATATAAATTAAGGTCATTTAAATATGAGCAATACAAATATGATTTTTTTAATGAAGAAAATATTTAAATGTGTGATATTTTGTCGATGTGATACTTTATCAATGTGATAATTTGATGTGTGATCAAATGTCCGTGATATTTTCTCGTGTGATCATTTGTCCATGAAATAAAGACGTGCTACCCTTTAAACGTGCTCTCACACTTAACCTTTATTTAAACACGCAAATTATAAAAAAACCGAACTTAAAAACTAAATGCTTCGTAAATATTTGCGCCGAGTGCCTTAAGTTCTTCATTCGCGAGTAGTCTCTGTATCCAGTCGGACGGTAGATCACCGTCCGTTGTAATTTCTGGAACTTGGCCGTTCAAAATTGGTATGATTTTGGCCATCGGCATCGTTACCACATTCAGGTTCATGAATCCTTCCATCTTTCCATTCTCTCCTTCTTTATTTGGTACTTCATCGAAATACTCCGATAAACGATCGATCAGAAGAGTAAATCCTGCTCTTAAATTGGTTTTCAACAAGTCTTGCGTTTCGTGACTTTCTAACAAGTCGAGCGTTTGATCCAACATCGTTGAAAACGGTTCGTCAACTTGTGCATCCCTTCGAAATTCTGGGGAAAGAATGTAATTCGACATATTCTTGACTGGATCGCACGCTTCGTCAGCACTTATCGTCGACATAACTGCCCAATAGATTCGTTGAAGATCTCGAAGCTTCAGCTGATCGGTAAGATTGTAAGAAGACGTAATTTCTTCAACTTTCCTACGAATCAATGTTGACAATCTTAAGACACCTTCGTTCATTAAGAAATTACAGAGAGATAAGTACTTTTCCTTGGTTTCATCGTCTGCTTTCTTACGAGTTTGTACAGAATTTGGCGTAACCTTCGAATCCTTAAACATATAACCGCCGAGAATATTTACTTGAATTCTTAGCGTGACAACGAGCATCGTATAGGAATATATGACGGTAGCCGTTCTGGAAATGGCCAGAACTTTAACGATATTCCATAAAGCAATTTTGTCCTTGCATCCATCACGAAGAGAATTAATAATCTTCTCTGAATCTAAGCACTTCACTGTAGATGCTCGCAAATTACTAGAAATTAATAAAACAGTCTGATTGCAAGTTCGTTCAGTGCTTTCAAAGTATTGACGCCGTTTGCTTCTTTCCAGCAATTCGTTTATTTCCTTGTCTTGCCATTCGCGAAGCTTGCTACGTGCGTATCTTGTCAATAGCACAAGTGTACCGATGAAAACGCTGCCAAAGAGAAATTTTCGTCTGTGGCGGTAGAGAAAATTTCTTGCTCGACTGAACATAATTTTGTCTGCATTACGAGTTGTAGTCACTTATAAAAACTTCTCCTTACCGAAGTTTTTATCGGAAATAAAATTGTCATTCCTCTGGAAAAAGGACTAGTTTGTTGTTCTTCGACCAAATTTAAAACGTAGAAAATCCAGCCTAAAATTCATAGATCTTAATATTAAGATATAGACAAAGATTTAAAATTTTACAATGAAACAGCATTTATTTTTATCTAATCCAGAAATTTGCTGTGTAAATGTTTACACTTGGATATACTGAAAAAGATAAAAGAGGAATTTAAATTCACTCACCTTATTTACAATATATGAAGTATAATCGATCGATTTTAATATTCTGTTGATGTAAAAAATAATCTTTGCTTCATATTATTTAAACATGCAATTCTAAATAATTCGCAGATGGTCAATTTTGCAAACTAAGAAAACATAACCAACAAAAAATATCTCGAGAAACGAGACGCCTCCTCGACTCGAGTCTCGGATCTCGATTGTAGTTTTTGAATGTGCAACTGCAAATCGAATTTCACAAATTTTATTTATACATGGGTTGAGAATTTTTCAAAACGATTTTCGACTTTGCTGGTGTAATATGTACAGTATGGCTTGAAAATATTTAAAATTTCAGTTCGAAAGAATATTTTTGAAAATAGAGAATAAGGTACACAGTAGAACCCCTCTTATTTAAATTGCCCCTCTTATTTGAATCGTTTCCCCTCAGGCCTTCCCCCACCACCGCTCGAACATCTCGATAAAGTTTACACAGTGTTTACACCATCCAAAGTTGTACAGTGTAAATACCGTTTAACCTAAATTTGCAAACATGTATAGTCGATAGACTGATATGTAATGAAATTTCAAATCAATTTAAAATTTTGCATCAAACTCATGATTTACATCATACAAATTATTCGAGAAGTTGCTAATTTCGTAAAATAAAAGTGCACATTTGAAGGTTAGGATGTTGTCAATTTTTAATGATGTGTATTTCAAGACCTCCACAAAAATTGAAAAGTCTTTCATTTGCAAAATAACAAACAAATCCAATATCAGCAGCTTAGTACTGAATTTGAAGTGATCTGAAGCTTTCATTAATCATAATTGCAAATTTGGGTTAAATATTGTCTCCTATATTCATTTCGGTCTTAATCACAGTGTATTTGTTTGTGAAACAAAACATTATTGATACATAATTATATGTAATAAAGTGCATAATGTAAATTTAAAATGTTTATTTCTACATTCGAATGCAGATATAAATGACCATAAATAAATGCGAAATGTTGCAGTCTTTATTTAGCACATAAAGGCACGAGTTGTGATCTCGTTACATTTTTATCCAAATTTAAAATTCTCTACACATTTTTCAGATAAATTATATATATATATTTTACATAAATCAACTTTAAAATATATACGATGTCTAACAAAAATAAAAAGATATCGGATATTATGATGCACTATTAAAGTGTTAAGAAGAGTAAGGGGGTAAGGGGGAATTTCAAATAAGAGGGGTCGGCGCCATCTTGAAAACCATGACCAGTTGAAATAAGAGGGGTTCTATACTGTAAATGTCCTAATCGTGAAACCGATGTTCATGAAGGGTTGGTTATTAGCAATAAAATTGAATTAAAAAAACGTTAAAAGTTTTCATTGTATATTGTACATAATTGCTTTTGAGAATAATAATAACTTTTATGTAATCATTTTCAAGTTGCAAACTTATTTCACGAAGAAAAACTTTTGATAAACTACACGTCCCTATTTGAAACGCCAACATCCCAACAAACGAAAAAGTATACGAAAAATCTGTGTACGATTTAATACGAAATAAGTCTGTTTCTTTCCCACTCTTTCATGAATGCGAGTGTATACGATATTATACGCGATACATAAACGCACATAACCTCAAAGAAACGATTACTTTGGATTATCGAATGATTTAAACTGAAAACTAGAAAACAGAACATTTCTTCGAAAATTATGAAATACGGAAAACGATATAATCAATTCTTCGATTAAATTAACAGAATTTAAAGCTATTCTAAGCCGCAACAAATCAATTTTTGTAATGCGTTAAATACGGTATCGTCTAAATGAATTCAATTCTGGTATTACAGGTCGTATAAAATAGTATAAATTCGAATAAGAATCTCCAAGAATCAATACTCCACTAGAAAGATACAGAATGCAAAATATCGATTCCGCATACTTTTTCGTTTATTGGGACAGGATGTCCCTACTGTTTCATTTACAATGTCCCTCATACGAAACACGCATATAAAATAGACTAGACTTCCTTGTTTGAAAAAAAAAAATAACTTGACATATTTGGGAAGTATTTTAGTTTCCTGATTCCGAATATGACAAAAATTATCGGTCGGGCATATTGAAGCCGCAATATCAAAAAACCCAAATTTCATTGCGTGTTTCTCCATTTATTTTTAAAAATACAAATCCGACAAAAAATATTTCAAATAAAAAAGCTTCAAATTCTGTACAAAAAAGGTTGGATGCATTTTTTTGTAATGTCAAACGTAATATGTGTATAACATCAGAACATGAAACTGTGTTATAAATGAGGTTATATGATAGAACAAATCGATTATTCTCAGGTAAATAAATCCTTTACGGTATTAGCACTGATATTATGATGAAAATAAATATAACCTTTTCTGTAGGGAATTTTGTTCTCTATCTTTTTATTTCGGACATTTCTTTGTCTGCTTTGAAATTTTTACAGAAAACGCACAAAACCGCCATTATTTGAAGATTGCGGCTTCAGTATATGTCTGAACGGCAAATTTTTATTGTCACATTGGGAAACAGGAGATAGAAAAATGTTTTAAAATAATTTTTTTTTCGAGTGAGAAAGTTCATTCGCTATTTTACCCACTTAATAAGTTAGGTTTACACTTAAATTAAATACAGTGTTCAATAGTAATAGACGTAGAATTAATTCTAATTTATGCAAAGTCGAAAGTTTATAAAAACGTTTAAGATTTGATTTTGAAAAACGTAAAAAGCGAAGTGTAAAGTTAATTGTATCACCGTTTTATCATCGGGACAAAGGGGGAGAAATATGACCGTATTTGCGAAACGGCCGATAATCGTTTCATAAGTACGGACTGCACAGAAATTTATGTCCGTATTGTGAAACACCTATTTTTATACATTATGTACTTCTAAAACAGGAATGTTTGTTTAATAATAACAATGTATGAAAACTGAAATTTTTAATAATCAATTTATAATGCTTTTAAATGAAATGAAATTAAACAATTACTTCATACCTACAATTTTGTCCGGATAATAATATGCTTTATTTAGGGTGTAATACTAGTTTTTAGTGTAGTGTTTCAAAGATTGGGACAGTGTTTCCCAATTGTGACTTTTACCTTACTTTGTCTGAATAAAATTCTTTTTGTTTATTTCAATGCTGTGTTGTACAAATGCCTGCATACCAGATAGCACCAATTCAGCTTTACGCCGGCATACGAGCACATAAACTGTTTATTTGTGTATGTAAGCATATTTTAAGCATGTGCTGGGACATTTGTGGTACATATGCTCATCACATTGTGCAGCACACTTTGTCAACATAATTGCAGAAATACAGTCGAGTCTCGATATATTTGCCCGCTCGGTTCCTTGCCTTCTCCTCCCATCTCGTTATATTTACCAAAAGAAGTGGAATGCCGCAGTCCGATCATGTTCGTGACATCACAGCAGGCCCTTCCTGAAGCCCCAGCCCGCAAGGTGGGGGAAAAAGCGAGCGGTGACAGGCAATATGCTGGGACGTAAATATAGCGAGATGCAATTATACCGGAACTCTACTGTATGCATAATTATTCATTGCCGTTCGAATACATTTACAGCATGTCATGATGTAATTATGTCGACTTATCGTGCAACATTTTTTCAAACGCACAACATAACAACATGCAATTATGTCTGCACATTTTTACAAAAAATAGCATATTTTCAACACGTCGTGTTAGGCTTATGCCCACCCATTGTGCACCTTTTTACAAAAGAGCAGCATATATTCAGCACCTCGTGTTGTAATTATGCCGACATATACGTTTAGGTACATATTCGCATCACAACAAGCATCCTTTTGCGCAGTTTTATTACGTGGTATTTGAGGCGTGCTATCATTACAATTGATTGAAATTAAATTCACTTACCCGGAGTACTTGTCATTGCACAATTCACTCGATAATAACAAATTGAAAATATGTACCTCGAATTAAAATAGATAGTTTTCTGTAGAATCTAATTTCATTGAATTTTGTGCTGAAACGGATCTATATATCAAAGACCGTGTAATAACGCCGGGTAAAGGGTACTTACTATGGTGCGAATATGTGCGTCATGTCGACATAACTGCAAGATGACGTATTGAAGATATGCTGGTCTTTTGTAAAAAGGTGCACAATGGATAAACATATTCTCCTTTTTACTAAAACGGTGCAGCATAGGTAGATATAATTGCAACATAACGCCCTTCAAATATGCTACTCTTTTGTAAAAATGTGCGCCATAAGTAATACATTTGCAGACATAATTGCTGCATGACATATTGCGCATATGCTGTTGAGAAATGTTGCACGATAAGTCGATATAATTGCAGCATGATATGCTGCGAATATGCTTCGGCATACAGTAGAATTCCGATATATTTACCCACACAGTCCCTCGCCTTTCCCTCTCATCTTGTTATATTTACTAAAAGAAGAGGATCGTAGCTTCTCCCACTACCCTCAGTCGCGTTAATATGTGACGCCACGACAGGCCCTTCCTGAGCCCCGAGCCCGCATGGTGGGGGAAAAAGAGAACGGCGGCAGGTCAATGTAAAGCTCAAACGAGACGGAACCGAGTAAATATGCTGGGACATAAATATAGCCAGACGCAATTCTACCGGGACCTTATAGGGCCTGAGAGTCGTCCCAAGTACAGCAGAACCCCCGCTATCCGGTCTTCCTTTATCCGTATCCCCCAGTATCCGCCTGATGTCTTCCCCCGTTAACCGTAGAAAAAGCCCTCACTCTTACTCCCACTCTAAAGTATATACAGTAGTCCTCCACTTAAGTTTTACATTTCAGCTATCAAAATGGCGGCTTCTTCCTTTAACTTTCCCCTAACCCCCACAACCAGAGTTTTCTACACTCCTCTGCACGCCACGCGCCTGCGCATGTTTACAGGCGACATTAAAATGCCTGGTGTTGGGTGAGGCCGTGAGGGGAAAATAAAACATATGGGAAGAAAATCTTTAAACTTACGGGAACTACAAAACTTAAGGGAAGTAAGCTTAAGGGAAGGACTACTGAATATATGTATATGTTGGTGTGTATATGGCAGTGGATTGCTTTGGACATGTGAGTCGCTTGGAAGAGGAAGAATTTTTTCTCCTCTAGTCCCCGGATAACGGGGGAGCCTGGCACCAACCATTACGGATAATAGGGGGTCTATTGTACCGACGGGGTAAATTTACGCACTTGGATCCACTTTACGCTCAGTAGGCGTGAAACTCAACTTTACGAGCGAAAAGGAGACGTAAGTCGAAAATATATTTTCTCCCGACTACGTCAGAATGCTCGTATTCTCCGCCACCTCATTGTGCTATCTCATTACTCCCTAGGGACAGAAAGAACCGCTAGAGGGAGTACTCCCACCGTTATTGATTCCTATCGGGATTCCCCGGGCCTCAGGTCCAACATTTTTCAAAGCGGCAAGTTTTCTTCAGTATGAGTAGTTCGTGGTGAACTTTAAACTCTTACGACCTAACATGGCGCCACGCGTATCACAAACACACGCACGCACACACTCACACATGCTTGCGCCAACAATGAATTTAAAAAACAATTAATGTAATAATGATAAGAATTGTAATACCAATAACAATCAGATCAGAAAATTATTTTCTCACACTCTGAGAGCAAAGTTCTGCCGCGATACAGAGAGCAAAATGACGCATTCTCTCTCTCTCTCTCTCCCTTGGGAGCAAAATAAGTTTCTCACACTTTAAGCCCAAAATACTATTTTGCTCCCTACATCGCGGGACAATATCACACTCTCATATGAGAAAATAATATGTGCAACAAGGAAGAACAGGTGTTTACCGACGATGCAATTCGAAAGAGCTCCTTAGTTGCACAATGTACTGTTATTTTGGATAAATTCTGCTGATAGGAAACAGTTAAAAATAGGTTCAAAAGTTATGCATTGAATAACAGGTTAAAGAACGTGAACCTGTCATATCTCTAACATGCAATTCAATTTATACCTTGTGTATCTATTATTTAGCAACAGAATTGACCCAAACTCATTTATTCGGTACCCAATTACCTGAATCTTTATTATAAAACTAATATATGATAAATGTATTATAGAGGTTATTATTTTACACCAACAATGTTCAGTGAATATCAAATCGTGGAGTGAAGATACCCGATGATCATTAGGTATCATTAGTTGATTCCACTTCCACCAGCTTCTAAAACCGTATGAAGCCTTCGGTTCATAGATCCCACTCAACGGTAATCTTTCCCCATGCCTCATTAAAATGTGCAATGAGTTAATTCCGAGCTTGTCGCCGGGCCTGGGGATTTCGATCTAGTGATCGCAGATGCCAATTCAACCTAATGATCTCCGGGTGATCCACAAACCACGCTTAAACGACTCTGGGCTTGCGGACAGGGTTATTGTCTTCATCAATGACTGGTCTTAGATAATCAGCAGCTGTTATAAATTCAAGTGCAAACAGAGAAGGGATTAATATTAAGATCGACAGTTATCAGAATCACAAATTATTTATTTTCTCCTAAAATAAACAGAGTATCAACTTCGAGTTTAAATGATACGAGGGAAACACAAACCAACTTAAATTGAAATCGAATACAAATTGATCAGTGGTCGAATACCAAGTCCAGCTCTCGATTTCCTGTAGAGACCTCTCGCGCCAGTTCGAATCTCCAAAAATTGACTAGAGTTGTCGAATAGCTCCTTTGACGGTAGGTGACCACCAGCTATCGTTTCAGATCACTCTGAAGAATTATGGAACCGGGCTTTCAGCAACCACACGTCGTCGTGCACTAAAACTCTCGGTCCGGAAATTCCAACAACCCGAATCCAAATCGTTCAGCGGAAAAAGGATAACTTCCGAAAACACTCGGTCGCCCGATGTATAGTTGAATCTTAAAAGGGTCTTGCTCCGGCGGATGCGAAAGACAATCTGTTCGTTAGCGACTATAAGAAAAAATATACGAACAAATCTGTTCGTTGTCAAGGAACACGAACCGTCATTAAAAAAAAAAAAGAATTCATTCAAAATAAAGAAAAAACATTCCGCTATACATTTCGAACGAGTGTAAGGAAGTTCAATACCGTTCCGTTTTCAAATGTTCGTAAGTTTTTGCTATTACTGACATTGCTTCTCTGCAAGGCAGCGGCCGATTTCCGCATAGGTACCCCATTCAGTGAGCAATGGTGCAGGAAAAACGCAGAAAACCTGCACCAAGTACCATTACAATAAATGTTACAATACTATATTGTATTATGTATTGTAATTTCGTGCCTATAAATCGTATCCGCAACAATTACACCGCCTAAAATGTCGATGCTCAGTATTCAACAGACTCTCAACCTAAAGAGATAAAATGGTGACATCGTTCAATTTTGTAGATATATATCTAAGCATACATGTTATTATTATTATTATTATATGAGCAAATACCAGTATTAAGTGGCCAGGAGCGTTTCCAGCGATCCACCCCCAGAATGCTGCAGTTGCCTGTCAAAAGTCATCTCTTCAGTCGTGTAGAGATACTGCTGAGCGTGGGCATCTGTCATAGCTGGCGTCTTTGCTGGCATCCGACATTTCATGACACTTTCATTCAGCCTTCTTTGAGCTGTTCTAAGTGAAATGTTCAGGCCCAGAATCTCGGGAATTGCGGCAACTGGTTGGAAAGGATTTTCCTGAACTTGTGCAAGAACGGAAGCATCCTCAGCTTGCGTTGTTAGGCACTGCTTTCCATTAAACTTCGTCGGGTATCCAGCAACTGCCCGTTCTCATAGCGACTAATCCATATCTGAGCCGTAATCCTGATGCAATCCATGCTTGCCCACAAATTTCAGCGAGATTTTCTCCTGCGTCGTGTCGAAGTTGTAAAGCGCACTCAATTTTCAGTAGTTGGTTCGAATACCATCTACATTGATATCATTTTTAATTCTATATTACTTATTAATTACGTTATTTATTTATTGATTTGTTTATCTACTTATAAATCAATACTTGTTTGTATGAAATTAATTTCAAAATAATTATAACGAAAGAACATGTCAAATATACCTTGTGCCAGTCGGTGGAAATTCGTTAATAATAGTTTTTAAAATATGTATTAAAAATACACAGTAATTTTAAAATTTGGTACAGTAATTGCCCTTGCTCTATTGGGACGTAATAATTTGTTTAAATTAGTAATGTGACCATGAAGCAATTCGAGATGTCTGTGCACATATAGACTTTCTAAGAGACAGCTTTCCAGGTTTAGGCTTTCTTTTTAAATGTTTTAAAAGACATTAATTTTCAATGGGTGCTCTATTTGTCACTTCGCACTTTCATTTTTATGTCATATACATGTGAATCCCCCTAGCTATCTCAGGACCTTGTCGCTGGTGGGGGAGCTTGCGAGCCGCCGCTCGCCTCTCGATAAATCTACCAGTGGAGACCACTTTTTTGGGCCTCCAGTCCATTATCGGGCTCCTCGAGGGCTATGACCTCTGCAGGGGTCCGATCTCAGAGGTCCGAAGGTGATCCTGGGTACTATGACACGGTTTTACGTGTTCGATCCTAGGCGTCACAGGAGTGGAAGCATCTTCACAGGTCCTTCCAAGGGTTGTGACAGTGAAAAGGTGTCCGAGCTTGGAGGACCACCTAGGCAACCTGGGGACTATGACACTCACAAGTGGCCAATCTCAGGTTGCGAACCCAGTGTACCCATCCGGTGCGGCTTTGACTGCCCGGTGGGCACATTCCAGCTGGGTCGGTAGGAGGGGGTTAACCCCGCATCGAGGGGTAGAGGGGCGGGTCCAACTAAGAAGAGACAGCCCCAAAGTCGGAAGGTGTGTAGGACACCGTGCCGGAAACCGACAAACTGTCGGGGATCGACTTGTCATTCGGCCCATAACCCGAATTTCTTGGCACCGGGGGTTATGAAGGTGTCGTAAAACGGTCCCTTGGGGCACCAGGCGTCACCCCTCGTATTAAGCCTCACCTCGGCATGCGGGGCTCTGTCCGGGGGAAGACTACTTCCCTAAGCTACTCGTGGGAATGAAATGAATCTACTAACATTACTCCACCTAAAAAACCGACGGACGGCTTGGGGAACACGGAGGTCAAAACGGAAGCTTCGGCTGCTGAGACGCCTCTTGGAAACTAGGCGTCCAACCGTCAGTGTCCTCCCAGCGGCTGCGCCCTCGCAAGAGGGTATGACGGCCCGGGAGTCGCCGACGGTTAAAACTAGAAAAAGACCTTGCGGAGCTGCAGAAAAGAGGCTCCGCAAAGAAAGAGAGCGTCTATAGGCCGCCATTGGTGGCCCGGGTGGTAACACCAACACCGGAACGAAGGAAACTCCGGAGAGGGGGGGGGGGGCATCCACAGGAGACTCCCCCGTCGGGGCAGAAACCGTCCAAAAAAAGTAGGGGGGGGGGGAGGGAGGCGCGAACCTAGCGGCTGTAGACAGGGCCATGGGTTCGGGCCTCACTCCCGCCCAGCGGGCGAACCCCCTTACTCTCGTCGTGGTGAATGAGGATTACCCCGATGCTGAGCTGACAAGGGAGCATCTCGAAATTTGCAAGGCTGGGGCCATCACGTTCGTGCCGGCGAACCAGGCAACCAGGGACCGTCTCATGGCTGCACTTACGGCCGAGGGGGGCCCCTGGAAGTGTCCAAAGATCAGGACCGGGAGGTTGAACTCCTCCCAAAGATGCTGAAGGCTTTAGCCTGGATTCCGGATGAACCAGAGGATCCGGCGGTAATACTTTGGCGACTGGGCGGGTACAACCCCTCGTTGAAGACGTCGTGCTGGGGGTTATCCGTCAGTCGGCGTCTTCAGCCACGGCTCCAGCATCTGGGCAGCAAGGCGGTACAAAAATGCTGCTGGTTGTCCAGATTCCGGAAACCCAAGCAAGGGCGCTAGCGGCCCTTGATAATCGGCCTTACTACCGGTGTACCCGGGTGGCATTCAAGGTCATCGGTGGCACCGGCCAGTATGGGCCGATCATGGTAAAAGAAGGGTCGCGACGTTTCACAATGGCGTCCGGGCAACTTCAGTTTACCCAGATTAACTTGTACCACAGCAAGGGCGCCTCTGCTTGTTTACAGAGGAGCATGGCTGCGGCGCACACAGGTGTAGCGCTAAACCAAGAACCTTGGATTGTCAAAAATTCCATTAGGAGGCTGGATGCTTTCCACTGTTTTAGCAAAACAGGGGCGGTCAAACCCAGGGCCTGTATTCTCACCAAGGGTATCAACGCAGTTCCATTGATGGATCCGAGTAACGAAGACCTAATGGTGATAACGATCAACCCAAATGAGTTGGGGTCAATAGCAGTGGCCTCAGCTTACTTCTCATATGATGGGCCAGTTAATCCCCCAAGGCAAGTAAGGAAACTGGTGGATTATTGCAGGCAGAAGGGGCTCCCCCTACTGATAGGCTGTGACGCTAATTCACGCCATCAGATATGGGGCAGTACCGACATTAACGAAAGAGGACACGCGCTGTTGGCATATCTGGTCACCATCGACCTGGATATCAGCAACGCCGGCAGCACCCCAACCTTTCGCAACGCTATCAGAGCTGAAGTCCTGGACCTCACACTCTGTAGCAGTAGCCTCCTTCATAGGATCAAAGATTGGAGGGTTAAAGATGATCCGTCACTGTCGGATCACATAACGATTGCATTTCATCTGGCGGCTGATGTAGGCGCCAATATGAAATCTATTAGGAACCCCAGACGTACAGACTGGGATGGTTTCAAAAGAGACCTATGTGTAGCCCTCGAGGATGTGCCAAGAGCTAAGATCAAGAATTCTCTGGCACTAGAGGAAGCAGCCAAGGCGTTCAGTGCAGGCATCAAATACGCCTTCGAGCGAAATTGCCAGGAAACCCATGTCAGAGACAGGAGGCTGACCTGGTGGAACCGCAGCCTGGAGGCTAAGAAGGTTAACACTAAAAAGTTTTTCAGGTTAGCCGGGAAGAGGAATTATCCCCAAGCCTGGGACAGCTATTGACTTCAGAGATGCAGTCAGGAAAGCCAAGGACAGCTGGGAATCCTTCTGCTCGGAGGTCGAGAAGGGACCTCCGGCAGCCAGGCTTGGAAAGGTTCTGGCGAAGAACACGGCGGCAATCATGGGAGTACTAAAATTGCCAGATGGCACCAGTACTACGACAGACGCGGAGACACTGGACTGCCTGATCCGAGCCCACTTCCCGGGCTTTTATAGGTCCGGGAGTGGGAAGGGGGGAGACGAAGACCTGAACCGAGCCGTTCTCGGCATGGTAGGTGGGATGTCCAAGGCCCGCAGAGAACTTGGATGCTGAATCGCTTGGGAAATCGTCACCCCCATGAGGATGAGGTGGGCCGTACACTCCTATAGTCTGTATAAGTCACCGAGGCTAGACGGAATTTATCCAGCTCTTCTTCAAAGAGCTGGCCATATGATCGTAGGACCACTTATGAGGCTAACTACAGCTAGTCTCATACTGGGCCATGTGCCAAGTGCATGGCAGGATGTCAAGGTGGTTTTCCTACCTAAAGTAGGGAGATGCGATTATGAATCGTCCAAGGACTTTAGACCAATCAGTCTAACGTCATTCATACTAAAGTTAGTAGAAAGACTCGTAGATAGGTACATGAGGGAGACGGTCCTAGCCCGATGCCCACTGCACGGGAGCCAACATGCCTACAGAACGGGTCTCTCCACTAAGACGGCACTGCATCAGGCTGTCTCACTGATTGAGACCCAGCTCGAGAATAGGGGCTTCGCAGTGGGCGCTCTGCTGAACATTGAGGGGGCCTTCAATCTCTCCGCGCGAGGAATGATAAGGAGAGCCCTCAGGGCGCACGACACACCGGAACGAATCGCGGACTTGGTGGACTAAGGGCGCTGCGAGGTCAATCCCCACGGCGCGGCGGCACTAGGTGTTCTCCTGGATATAGAGCTCTTTCACATAACCTTGAAAGCCGAGGCCGCAAAGGCCTGGCGCAGGATCAAAGCAAAGAGTAGGCACAGGAGCTCTGTCAAAAGAAGAGGACCTCTGGATGCCTACTTTCGTGGTAGCGTCTTAGACGAGATCGTAGATCGTACGTCACCCCGCTATCTCTTTGACAAAAAATACAAAATCAGTCTCCCGACCAGAGAAGACTGGAAAAGCAACCATGCGACACTACTCAACGGCAACAATTGGTTCACAGATGGGTCAGTTGGGGCGCGGGGAGTGGAGCTGGGGTATACAGAGAAAGAGGTGGAAAAGGGTCCACATACCCTTTGGGAGTCTACACCACTGTTTTGCAATCAGAACTAATGGCTGTCATTCAGTGCTCCTATAGAGCGCTAAATGAGGATAATGGTACTAATACCACCATTTTTTCTGATAGCAGGAGAGCCTTACAGGACCTCAACAACTTTAGTACAAGGTCAGGACTAGTCTGGGACTGCTATATAGTCTGAGTCCCTCAATAGACTAGCTGCGAAAACCAGCGTCACGCTGCGCTGGATCCCAAGCCACAGTAGATTCTTCATTGGCCCCGCACCCGTGGTGGGCGTGTGCAAAAACCTCGCTCGGGAAGCATTCCGGACGAGGGTTGCGCTCGAACATCAAAGGATATGGGGTTCCACACCGGGATGCAGGCAAGCCAAACTTTTTATTGGCGACAGCTGGCCTTGCAGATGGAAACCGGTACTCCTGAGTGCCAAAAGATCGGCGGCCAAAGATTTGGTGGCAATGATCACTGGGCACGGGGATCTCCGGAGACATCTCCACAAAATAGGACTGGCAGACTCGACAGCCTGTAGGTACTGTGGAGAGGCGGTAGAAACCGCCGAACACATTCTCTGTGAATGCCATGGCACCACTCGACATAGAGTGGAAGGGACGGGAAAACCTGCACTGACAAGGCAGGATATCACCTCCATGAAGGCTGCGACCAAGGCCGCGGTCTGGATGGCTGTACGCCGTGCCATATAGAAGGAGATCACAGGAGGAGTGCAAAGGGACTACCCAAGCACTCAGGTTTTCGGTCTGGGTGACCAAACCAACTCTAATTTTAAATTATTATTATTATTCCAGTGACACTAGCAATCATACACTACACCTATTTTAAAAACGCACGTAAAAATGGTGGCAACGGACAATCTGCTAAGCTAATTGCTGCCAAAATGTGTATTGTTCAGTGTAAATTGTCACGGTCGGAGTGAACACTTTAATGTAGACTCTTATGGGAACGGTGCATCAGTGGTGTAGCTTTTTGAATATGCTATCAATCACCCATGTATCATTCAACTTAATATCTTTTTTAATATGACAAGCTTCTGTGGACGTTGGTTGAAAAACCAGATCATGTAGTAGGGTTCAATGAAAACCACCATCAGAAGTATGATCACTGTGGCATTTCCTGATGGCAACATTGAATGAGCTTGTTGTGCCATATTTTATAATAGTTTGTACTTACTTTACTTCGCCTTGACGAAATCGGATCCCGCATGTCCTTACTCGTTTTTAGAAGAGTGCAAAGAATTAAGCACGCGGATTTGGTGGGTGAACGAAGGAAGTTATTTCTTAATGTATATTGCTAGAAACTTATTACTTTTGTTGTACAAAATTTTCTTACGTTTAGATATAATTTTGTTTTGTCTTTACAGCCCCAATGCTCCTTCCTTAAAAAGTACGGGACACCTTTTTCATTTGGAGTCCAAAGAAGAAACGGAATGACATCATATATATTTATATTAATAATAATACACTTATTACTATATAATACAATACATTTATTATATATTATTTTCATAATAAAGATATACTTAATTATATTTTAACGTTATTACCAACTCTATTTCAGGCTAGTGATACGAGACATATATCAAATGACAGATTCCATAACTTTTGATTTCGCATGCAGGTCCCTGACCTTTATTAAAATTGTGATTTAGCAGCAATGTAAAATTTGCAACAAATCTTCGGCACTCGAGACACAGTAAAACATTTGTAATTTGATAATTTTTATTTCAAATTAGTAAACAAAGAAAGCATAATAACTGTATTCAAACGTTTCAAAACAAATTACTTAATAATGAAATTAAAAATCTTTATGAACATAACCAATTTTTGAAGGTGACGCGACTATTCAACACATAACTTTTCAACACAAGTACGTTTTCACCACAAGATAACTTCATCATAAACGTTTCAACACACAAACATTTCATCATAAAATTTTTCAACAAATGACCATTTCAAGATAATATATTAAACATTTTAACAAAATAGATTAAGTTAGGTTAAATTAGGTTAGGTTAGGCTATAAGGTTAGGTTAGGTTGGTTAGGTTAGATTTTTGTATTATTTTGCGTGTATAATATATAATTGTTATTTTCAATTATTTTATTTAAATGCATTGTTTTCGGTTCGTGTTGAAATGATCATGTGATGAAATGTTTGTGTTGAAATGATTGTACGTTGAAAAGTCGTATGTTGAACTGTCGTATGTTGAATTTCTGTAATGAAATGTCGTATGTTTAAAAGTGGTGTGTTGTATAGTCGTAGTACCATTTTTGAATACTCATAAAAATATCTTCATAAATTATATACGACGGATATATGAAAAGACGCTTGAATTGATGCGAATTAATCAAAAAAGTACTTTGAAAAAATGTGTAGTACATTAAAATCTAAGTTAAACGGAAAATTTGAAAGATTAATTCGTAAACATGGTCATTTAAATAACAACAATAGTACTAAAGGACAATGGTTCATCAATTTAAGGGATTTGCATATTCCAGATACTGTCAAATCGGTGGTCCAAATAGGTCTAGATTTTAACACCAACACGGATGTAGATAAGAAAGATGTCGTCAACACAATAACTAATCTGGAATTGTTTTTGTTTGAAAATCGAAACAGTAATTTACCACTATTATACATCAGACATGCTGTTACGAATATTTTAAAACGCGCAGCACTGCGGGCAAATCAGAAAAAATCTATTCAGGATAGAATTATTTTACATAATATAAATGAAACTGAAGATTTTATACGTAATAATTCTAACATCATGTTTACCTAGAACTAATAAAGGCAATGTAACCGTGGCCTTGAATCGTGAGTTGTATACAAAACAAATGGAAACTTTATTTTATATGAAAATACATTATATTCCAATGGACAATAACCCGCTAAAATTGGTATAAAAAACTCGTCATGAAATTTTGAAATATCTAAATACTTATAAATTTTCACCAAAAAGTTTTCACAATAACACGCAAACACGGATTGCCGCGAATCCGCAAAAAAGAGAACTCTCTTAAACCCATTATATGTTTAGTAGGTACTCCAACCCCTAAATTCTTATCTGAAATACTTGAACATAGTATTAAAAAACCTAAATCAGATATAAAAAATAGTATTCACCTCCGTTCATTAATTGCAGATAAACGTATTCGTGAAAATCAAATTCTAATGTCCTTAGATGTGACTTCATTATTCACTAATATTCCCTTAGAATTATTAAAAAATAGTAGCATCCGCAGATATCATTTCATGAGAAGATCGATAGAAATTCCGCTGGACGATTTATTAAACATTGTTGAATTTTTTTTCGTGTATGACACCCCCTTTCAGTTCAACGGCGGCTATAAACAAAAATACGGCACACCGATTCGGTCGCCGGCCTCGCTGATATTTGCTAACTTAGTAATGGATGATTTAGAATTTCAATGTTTAAAACAACTTTCATTTTCTTCAATAATTTGATCATCGGTATGTCGATGACAGCATCACATGCGTACCGAAAGATAATTTGGAAAAGCACTGCAAAAACGGGTGTCTTAGTTTGCGACATTTTCGTCTTCACTTTTAAGACGTTTTTGGGTGTCTTATAGAAAGACGTTATAAATAACTGTTTTGCGATGCTAGAAGTGTCTTCAATCCCAATCTGAATGTACTGTTTGATAGTTGATACATAACCTAAAAGTGTTTGATATTTATGTTCTTTCACTTTTAATTTGATTTTTTTAAATCTTTCATTTATGCAACAGTACATAATTTTTTCACCCATATCGAATTTACGAACTCAATAATGAACCATTGAAATCACATCAACCGAACACCGCAAGTCAACAAAATAGGTTATGTAGCTTTGATCAAGACGTCTCTTCGCGTCGCCAGTTGTCAAATATTCACGAAGATACTCGAATCGGCAATGTGTCTTCGATTTACAAGTGTCTCATAACATAAATGTCTTAAATTAGCTAAAAGATTATAAGACACAAAAATGTCTTATTTACGATCGCTAGATGGAAATAATGTCTCAAATTTTAAGACGCGGGAGTAGAAGTCTATTTTGCGCCCTAC
Source organism: Trichopria drosophilae (assembly GCA_030407085.1). Classification (NCBI taxonomy): domain Eukaryota; kingdom Metazoa; phylum Arthropoda; class Insecta; order Hymenoptera; family Diapriidae; genus Trichopria; species Trichopria drosophilae. The sequence continues at coordinate 84,229,174 of CM059585.1, read as the reverse complement.
TGCGAAATCTTCGGGCGTAAATTATCGAGCCCCACGCCCGTCGTATTGAAAAATATCATATGCTCGCTTCGCTCATGCGATAAACTTCGAACTCTTCGGAAATCGCTATTTACGCCTTTGTTACATAATATACTATTATTCTGAAAAGACATTTTTCAAGGGTCTAATGTCTTCCAATAAGACATTTAGAAGACACGAGTTTTTGCAGTGAGATGATAGAAGTTTTTAACAATTACCATCCTAGATTGAAGTTTATGTGTTTATATGCCAGTGACACTCAATCGAACACTTCTGATTCCGATAGTGAAAGATTTTACTTAAAAGTTCCATGCATCAACAGCCTTTTCCAAAACTAAAAACACAAATTAAGGCACCAAACATTACTGTATATTAAATATAAACATGCTTCACAGGTCGTTTACCTCTTAAAGGAATTTGTATACACATCGACATTATTAGCTAAACTTTTAAATAAACGTATTTTTCTTTTACAATGTCGATATAATAAAGTAATTCCTAACCACTTATCACAAACTTTTTCTAATTTTAGAGGGACATTTTTTTCATATAGTACCGATAATAAATTCAAGAATTTCTGCAATAAGTCTATCCATTTTTTATTAAATTTAGACATTACAGACATACACTATAAAATCGGCCATTATAGAAACTTAAAGTATAATTTATTCCGTAAAATAGTACATTTTCTTCCCATGTATTTATATAATAGTTTTTTCTATACACAAAATATCAAATTTAATAGGATTTACAAAAAATTTTCACATCAACATAAAAGAAAATTACATTGGTTGATCACTAAACAACAACATTCTAATCAATTAAAATATATTCTTCCGTACACACAACCTAAATGGATAAAAAACTTTACAAATGTTAACATCCCGGCAGAAATTATTAATATACTCGCTCTTGGTGAAAAATATGCATTTCCCATTATGAATCGTTTTCCGTTACACAATTTTATTGCTAGTATTGAGGATGTAATTTACAAAGTAGATAATAGTATTGATGATAAGGGGAATATTAATATGGATAACAACAATCTTGTTAGACATGATTGTATTCGTGTTCTCAAAAATGTGGGAAATAAAAGTAATGAACCTGAAAATTTTCCAAAACATATTTTCAACAATTTAAATACTTTTTTGGAAAAGGAACAAGACATTATTTTTACTCACGCGGACAAAGGCAATACTACAGTCATTTTGGATAAAAAAGACTACCTTTGTAAAATGAACAACTTACTTCAAGACTCTTCTACATACAAAATATCTAAATGTGAACTCCCTGATTCCATTTCAAAAAAAGTGAATTCCCTTATTATTGAATGGGAAAAAAATGAGTACATTAATACCCGAATGGGAAAACATTTAAAAACAAATAATGGAGTAATTCCACGTGCATATGGTTTACCAAAAATCCATAAACCTGGTATCCCTTTACGATTGATTGTTTCTACCATAAATTCCCCAACATACAATCTAGCGAAATTTTTCACTAATATTTTGCAAAATGTCACTGGAAAAACCAACACCTTTATTAAAGACAGCTGGCATTGCAGAGAAAAATTAAAAACGCTTAAATTACCAGAGAACCATAAACTAATGTCTCTAGACGTAGTGTCCTTATTTACTAATGTGTCGATTGATATTATTTTACTGATTATTGATAAAAAATGGCAACAAATTTCACAATTTACCTCTATTCCCATTAGTGAATTTAAAAGGGGTTTAAAATTGGTTTTGGAGAATACAATGTTTTCCTTCCATGGTGTATATTATAAGCAAGTTTACGGGGTGCCAATGGGGTCACCTTTGTCCCCTGTTGTTTCTAATATGATGGAGTTTCTAGAGAACATTTTGATCAATAAGCTACATTTTAAATTGCCTTTTTACTTTCGGTATGTTGACGATATACTTCTTTCTTGCCCTGTCGGTAAGAAAGATTTCATCCTTAACACCTTGTAACGGTAGTTTCCGGGGTAAATATCTGTTTTCTCCTTGCCTCACTCAGTCGATACGCCAGGGTTCGGAGAAACAGAGATTTACTGCCAAAGGATGGAAAGAAAATGATTTGCTCTGGTTTTGGAGATAAAATACCCGAGTATTTATTATCACTATCGGGGTACAGCTGTTGTGCGCGATGCTTAGGGACGAGGTCCTTATATTCATGCGTCGCGTACTAAATGACTAACTTATAAACTAAAGATTGTATACTTTTATCCGACTGACGTCTGGTGGTCCGAAAAAGGCGGGGATGATCTTCGTCTCAGACGCCAATGTGTACCCAGGATCGTGCGCAAGACGTCGTAGTCTTTATCCGGAGCCTGGAGCTGTGCAGAGGAGTCTCGTTGGTGCCAGACGTCACTGGCTGGTTAGGTGCATGATATCACAACCGAGGATGGATGAACGGTCGGAGGATGGACAGGTCGGATAAAAGTCTCGTTGCGCAAGACGTCAACGAGTAGTTGTGCGCAAGACGTCACAACCAAGGATCGGTGGTTGGTCGGAACAGGTCGGGTGAGAGTCTCGTTGCGCAAGACGTCAACGAGTAGTTGTGCGCAAGACGGCACAACCAAGGACAGGTGGTTGGTCGGAACAGGTCGGGTGGGAGTCTCGTTGCGCAAGACGCCAACGAGTAGTTGTGCGCAAGACGTCACAACCAAGGATCGGTGGTTGGTCGGAACAGGTCGGGTGAGAGTCTCGTTGCGCAAGACGTCAACGAGTAGTTGTGCGCAAGACGTCACAACCAAGGTCGGAATAGGTCGGGTGGGAGTCTCGCTGCGCAAGACGTCAACGAGTAGTTGTGCGCAAGACGTCACAACCAAGGACAGGTGGTTGGTCGGAACATGTCGGGTGAGCGGGTGAGCAGCTATGCGCAAGACGTCACAGCCTGGAAGAGGAAGGTGTCCGTGGCCGTGGACACCGGAACTCTGTGTCGATATTGCGTAAGATCCCTTCTTTTATAGGCCGTCGATCCTACTCTTCTAGCCGGGCGCGGCGCGCGCCGATCGCCCCACCTCGGCGCGGCCTCCTACAGTCGAGCCAGACACTGAGCTCACCTGAGAATCTCGCCAACATGCTGCCGCTATATCCCCACTCTCGAACGCAGCCTTTCTCCGACGATACACGAACCGGCCGAAGGTAATGGTGGGGCTAAGCACGGTGGGGACGGTCGAGAGTGGGGATATAGCGGCAGCATGCTGGCGAAATTCTCAGGTGAGCTCAGTGTCTGGCTCGACTGTACTCCGGAGCACTGAGAAGTGTGTACGGCCCATGCGCAGTGACCTGCTGATGCCAGAGGTTCCCCTCGCAAGGGGGAAGGGGGGGATAAGATATTCGAAACGATTATGTCGTTTCAACCTTCAACAGGTTATTGAAAATCAAAGGGTTTCATAACCGAATTTCGTTTACTAGTGAAATTGAACGAAATGATAGTATTCGTTTTTTGGATATGTTAATAATCAGAAAAAAATAATGGCTTTATAGATACCGATTGGACACGCAAAGAAACCTGGTCTGGCGGGTATTTGCATTTTACGTCAAACCATCCATTACAATATAAATTGAGTGTTGTTTATGGCCTTATTGACAGGGCGGTTAAATTGTCTGAAATACGTTTCCGACAAAAAAATTTGAATCTAGTTAAGCGTACTCTGTTAGAAAATGGTTATCCCATACAAATTATAAATAACTGCATTGCGAAAATAATCCATGAATTTTACAACTCATCTTGTAAACAAACTTCCGTCCCCAATAATAATCTAATAAAAAAAACTTCGTCTATTCCCTACGTTAAGGGGATCACGGAACAATTACAGTGGAGAGTTAGAAAGGAAAATGTACGATTGGTTTCTACACCAATTTTTAAGAACGTTTGTAAAATAAGACCTTACAAAGATATACTTCCTATGACAAAAAACAGCAATGTGGTATATCTCATTCCTTGCAACCACTGTGAAAAGGTTTACATTGGGCAAACGGGCAGGAGATTAGAGACCCGAATCAAAGAACATAAAAAGAATATCGAGGGTAGTGAAGAAAAAAAATTTTAATAAAAGAAGAGAAATAGAAAATTTTTTTATAAAAAAACATTCACAGATCGCAGTTAATATAAGATTTGAAAAATCGACATTACCGGAGATCTACAATATTTTGCTTCAATTCTACATTTCCAACGTATATATTAGTTCAATGTATTATTAATAGATGTTCACTAATTATTAGCCCTCCTACTAAAGAAATGCCCTTGTCATTATATATAACACCTTTTTCGAACACGGTCTCCTTCCTGGATTCATTGGACATATTCAGTTTTTTCCAACTTTTTAACTGAATACGGGTGGTAGGGTGGTGTATAGATGATAAAAGGCAAGGCCTTTTATTAATACGTCTTGTCCAATTGAATACCTGCATTTTCTCCCCGTCTTTTTAAGGAATTTTTTTCGCAAAATTTTTTAATTACTCCCTATAGTTATTTACTTTCTGAAGATGGCTTCGATATAGAGCCGAAACGTCAAGTTTTTATTTAAGTTTTTATTTATTTATTTATTTAATTTATTTAATTAATTTAATCATCTAATTGTCTTTATGGTGACCGTTTACCAACACTACTACTAATTATTTATTTCAACGGTCGAGAAATATTTTTAATTTTTAAATTTTGATTACTGTTTATGAAGGTAAATATGTATCCCTGTTTCTTTGCGTACATTAAATATAAACATGGTTCACAGGTAGTTTACCTCTTAAAGGAATTTGTATACACATCGACATTATTAGCTAAACTTTTAAATAAACGTATTTTTGTTTTACAATGTCGATATAATAAAGTAATTCCTAACCACTTATCACAAACTTTTTCAAACTTTACTGTAACCAAAGGTAAAGATAAATTTTAGAAAATAATAATTCAGTGTATCGTAAAACATGCAACGATTGTTTTGCCAGCTACGTCGGTGAAAAAACAAAATTTGAAAACCAGTGTCAAAGATGTCAAAATGTTCGTAGACCATCTCAACAAAAAACTGTGCACAGATTGGGCACAAATCACGATTTTAATTGGTAAAATGTCGAGATTTTGGACCCCGAAAGTAACGTTGCCAGTAGACGAGTCTCTGAAATGTTGCATATTAACTTACAAAAAAATGAGATTGTCAAAGTTTAAATTCAGTTTACGAAGACTTCTTACCAAGTATGAAATCGAACTTATACTCCCCACCACCGTTATAATGAGTATATTAATACTGACCAAACGTGATCTTGGTCGCTATCGAATGTCATTGAATTCGAGATATTTCCTCCTGACGAGGGACCCTAGTGGTTCGAAACGTTGATGACTTTTTCCATCTTTGCTCGTGTTTGCAGGCAGAGGTTTGCTTTCGGTAGCAATTTTTGAGTAGGCCTCAACCCCCGAATTTGTTTTAAGCAACACCTTCTTTCCCACCGGTTATTTCGGGATGACGTAAGTTTTATTGCCATTGAAATCACTTGCTCATTCTGAGGGAATACAAAAACAGATTCCGATGTAAGAATTCAAACATTGTTTGGTAGCCTATTGATGACAATTGATTGCCAAATATTTCACTAATAGCTGCGAATTAGCGAATGCGCACGCCGCAAATCAGCTCAAAGTATGCTGCTCATTTCGTCATTCAGATTTAGATTTTGAGAATAATACTGACAAATTGGAAATTAAAACATTTAAAAAACGTACCAACTAGCCCCAGTTTCCCCTGCGGGCAAACAATTATAATATTAAAAATTCGCATTTGCTCGAAAACGTGAATTATCGGTGTATAAAAATGTGGAAATTACAAGTATGAACATGCACAAAGTAAATATAACGAAAGTTGAAAAATTAAATCCTTGATAGCTTCAAAATTGTGGCTAAAATGTCTCTTCAATCCAGGTTTTCCATTCAGTTAAATTGGTGCAGGTGGTTTATGGAACAACAGGTGTTCGTATAATTCAATTCGCAGCGGACCCATTAAAAACTTTTTTAACGAAAAAATCAATTAATTAATTCGTGGGAAATAGTAATGAATTTTCTCTGCTATTCTATGATATGCATGTCCTAAACACGTGAAATGTTTCATTTTGGGGTAAAAAAAATTTTAAGTACTACTTTTTCATAGAAATACGGTTTCGTCCATAACGTTTGCAACGATTCATTTCGACCGGAATTCAGCCGGGTTACCCTACTTGTATTCGTGATATCTGACCCGGCTGTCAAATCGGAATTAAGACTAATTAATAATTAATTTTAATTATTACTGGACAGCTTTTTATATACTAATTGGTAGAAAGAATAAAGGTAAGATACAAACAGAAACTCTTCTAATGTACTTATGCGATAGTCAGGCTGGATGTAATTGATTACCTGTTCAGACTTCTTGAAAAATTGAAAATAGTAAATTATTTTTTATTTTTTAAAGAGATTTTGAGGTTAAGCCAAATGAATTGTACAAACGTTGTGTATCGAAATTGGCATATAGTTTCGAAAGGCATCAGTAACGTTCCTTATGTACCAAATAAGAAATCATTTCTATAATGACAATAAAATAGTATCGCACGAACGCTTACTTGTATTAGGGATTTGTCCGGGCCATTAGTTGAATTACAGCCAGAGAACTATCTATGTTCGGATCAATGTTTAGAATCAAACCAGGTTACCTTGGATCCCGACCGGACTAACCCTCCTGGATCCCAGTCACAGTTCAGTTTATATTCAGAACAAATCTGGTTAAGTTTTCAATCGAGATAACCTGGCTGGATCTCTGCGGGGATTCCGTTTCAATTCGGGCTGATTCTACCCGAATAGCTGTTGTGCACTGGTCATTCATCTGTAATGGTTTTTGACGAGCCAAAATATTGGAAACCGCAATTCTTTGTGGTATTTATGTGCAATATGACGAAACGATGTCTTTCGCAGCACAATGCACCAGGACGCCTTGGCCCCGCCGTTTTGTCGCCAGATGTTTAGCGCCACTGCTTTTTTTTTAAGTAGCTAGAGGGTTGTTCATAAATAAACTACGTAATGTTTTTTCAGTTAATGTTTGGCCCCATCCTCCACCCACTTAATACCATGCAGACATCAGCCTGATCCCCTCCCACTATCTCTCTCTCTCTCTCTCGAAGGTTACGAAACATTTGAAATGTATGTAAAGTTAAACACTTCGTATTCATGGTGACCGGGCTTTATTTCCTAGGCAGAATTTCCCGGAAGTAATTTCCTCGTCAGAATTTCCCCGGACAAAATTTCCCTGCGCAGCCATATTCTTTTAGGCATTATTAGGGATAAGCGGATTTATGACTGGTTACGTTAGGTTAGTTTTGTGACGTAGCCATTTTACATTACGAATTTTGATATAAAATGATTCTCGCGTCAAAAGCCAGGGTCAAATAGCCTGGCACCAAAACGGCAGAGTTATAATACATGCTTTTTGGTAAGCATTAATTTTGATAGCTCCCACTTTTAAACTTAAAATATTTGAATTGCTATGATTAAGGTGAGTATGTTTATGTGCTCAAATTGTCCATTCCTGTCCTTGGTATCCAGTTTTATATGCCTATCTTTTATACGTAATCATCAATCAGTAACAGACAGATGGAAAACATTAAATTGGAAATTTAAGAACGAATAATGGAAAGATTATCCATATCTCTTGATTAAGCTACTTTGAAGTAGTGCAGATAGCAAAGGCAATGTCGATGGAAAAATTGGCTTCATTTTCGGCACCGAAGGTCTTTCGGAGCTATTGGAGGTAGTTTATGCTACTTGGGTTAGAACTACTGTATTGGACCTTCGGAACTTTAAATGAAGAACATCTTCAACAATATATAGGATTTTGTAGTATCTATTTAAACGCTTTAGACTATTCATTATTTGGATAACTTAATCGTACGAAAATTCATCATCTGAGTACCCAAGAATTGTACGGAACTTGGCTTCTATATTACCCCTAAGTGTGATTATATATGTTAAGATAATGTTTGATACTTACGGATTGTCTGAGTGGTTGACAACTTAGTTCGCTGCATGACAAAGTGAATCTTTTCTTATATAGGACCTGTAAATATTAAAATGTGTTTCATGTATCCTCTATATAAGTATAGGTTAAAACACTGACATTTTTTAATTTTAAAAGACTGCCTCTCTCGCACAGTTAAATCTCTCAATATAATTATGAAAATAAAAATACAGTGTTACGGAATTAAATATTCATGATACTTGCACTATATACCGTACATTTAGAACTGTATATATATTCCTTATAAACCTATAATATTCCTTTCCATCAATACGAACTTAATATATATTTTGTTGACATAATTTTTTAAGGGCATATCATCGAAAACTTCTTTGGTGTACGTTTATTGGTGCATCAAAATTTATATAGATTGTAGGCTGTGGGAAGTTTTGCAATCGCTTCATATATCCCGAACACTGGTCGTCCCCATTTCACCTTTCTCTTTCTCGCTGTTGCATTACTATTTGAATTTTTTGGAACGGGCTTCTTAACAGGTTATTATTTAGTTTATTATTTGATATTCTTCTTCTATTGTTTTTTATAATATACATATATCTTTTGGATTCTTAAAACATAATTGGGCGCGGGAGAAACTGAGGACTTGTTTGAAGAAGCTTAAGTATCACATCTAACAATACTCAATTTGATTTTCTCAAGAATTTTTCACCACTCCTTTTTTCAAATTTTTCATGAATTAACATCTATATTTTACAGTTTTAATTATTAATTTTAAATAATTTAATCTCATCAAGCCAGATACCATCTAAACTTCAAAATCGACACTGTCAAAATTGATTGATGAATAATAGTACTTTATGCAACGAGGGGGACAAAATAGGTGATTGTCAATGATCGCGATTTTGACGTCCGAGTGAGCGATTCACCATTGTTGTCTATATTGTTTTATCACACTTGGTGCGCAAAATGATATTCTGCTTTGGATAATATATCCAAATAAGTTTCTCGCGTTAAATACTATTTTGCTTCCTATATCGCGGGAGCAAAATAGCACGCTTTCGTATGAGAAAATAGTATGTGCAACATGGGAGAATAGGTGTTTCTAGACTCATGAGAAATGCCGTCCTCGCTACGGTCGGGCGTCAAATTCCCACTCGTCGGCAAATATTTATTTTGCTCCCTGGTTGCACAATCTATTATTCTCATATGAAAGCGTGATATATGCTCTCTAGGGGAAGAAGGTGGTAGTTTGCTACCGCAACGTAAGGAGATATATATCATTTTGCGTTCAGAGTATGAGAAATAATATTTGTCGTGCGAAATTTGAAAACTCAGAGACTTTAATTTATTAATACTAAATATTTTTTAGGTTCATTTACAAGTGTTATTTTATTAATCGCTTTAAGCTTTACAAATCAGTTAGATATTTAGGAACACACAATTTCTGTTATTTAATACAATTGTCGGATAACTACATAGTACCATAGAAGTTGGTATTCGTTGCTATGGTCGAAAATTAAATAGTTAAGCCAATCGCACGTAATATTTCATAAACATAGATATGATGCTAAATCTGGTATAGTCTTATTTTATTTTCATGCTATTAATAAGTGACATTTTCTAACTGTCTCCTTTGATTTTAAAAATTGGATTAAAAAACATGTTTGTCAAGGAGTTAGATGTAATGTTACTATTTCAACTGAATACGTTTTGAGGTTTTACGATAATTCGGAGCAATAGTTCATTACACTTAACTAGTAATGGGTATTTTTTTAAATATATTGAATTCCATTTTTAAAAAATCCGAATTATATCAGCTTTTTGTTTCCGAGAAGATACCATAACGGATCAACGGACATTTATATGTTAAAATGCGTAATGTTAGGTTTGGTATTTTCTTGATTAGAAATGTGCCTGATTGAACTAGTTTTGTAATTTTTAATCAAAAGTTAGATGACGTTATGTTAATGCAGAGAAGTAGAAAATTCATAATTGATGCGTTTTTGTCGTCTTAAGTGAACATCGGGTATGAAAACTGCAGTAAAAAACGAGAAATGGAAAATTCAATTTTGACCTTGAAGGAAGAAAAATCTGAGTTGATTATCTATTTTTTATTTGTTTCTAAAACAGGACTATCAACTACTTTATTCCGTGATTTGCTTCTAAATACCAGTGGCAACTCTATTACCATTAAAGGGTAAATTTTGATTGCGGATTATTTTGTTTTGTTTTATATTTTCGAATCATCTAGTGCATATCAAAATACTGCCTTGAATATGTATTCATTTTAATGGAAAACATGCAGTTCTTCTTCGATAACGCAGTATGGCGGTCTGACGCCACTCGGTTTAAATGTTGCGTCAGATTCTAGTTTATCCTAACTGCACCTTAAAAAGTTATAAGTTTCTTTCTCAGAATGTAAACTATCAACCATCATCTATCCAGCAAAGATTTTTTTATCAGAATAAACAAATTTTTTCTATGTATAACTTACCTTGAATAATTTGTCAGATCTTTGTTGTAGCCGTGAAGGAATTAGATTCCAGTACAGCTAATACACATGGACATTATTGTAAAAAATATTAACAATAATATTTAACTAATTTATGTAATTGACTTGATTATGTTGATAAATATTTGTAGAATATAGTTTACCATTAATTATAGTAAAAACAAGTGTATGACGTGATTCTCAATTACATGTCTGTCATTTTAAATTAAAGGTTAAAGTAAATGGAAGTAAATTTATTATGTATATTATATATAATTTAGAGATCGACAACAAAAAATGGAAATATTTAAGTCGTTGCAAAAAACATTTTGGAATAGCACACAGGATCTAAAATATAATTTTTTGTTAAAGTATCTGCAATTGTTTCATGCTGACTTGTTAGGGGAATGCCAATGATTTTTCTGTAAAATACATTATTTTTTAACGAAATAAATGCCGAACAAAGGGAAATTGCTTAAATACATTCAATTCGTGGCTACGTGTGATACTGACAGATCATCATGGCTCTGCGGGAAATAAATTCAGTGCTAACATTTATAATTAGAAAGTGAGAAACAACAGAAAAACTTCTCGTTCAAAATAAATAAACCGATGTGACATTGAAGTGGCTTGGTGTAAACAATTGTTTAATTCCATAAATTTTTATTTATGAAAACATTTTCTTGTAAATTATGTTCAGTTAATAATATGATTTCATTAATTAAATTATAATTCCTATTGTTCAAAAATAGAATATTGCAAAATAACAATTGACTTACAACAAACATTAGTGATGAAATATAAAGTTTTGTATTTTACAAAAATTAAGTTTGAACAGCTTATTTTTCAGTAAATTAATTTAAACGAATTATAGCATTAATGACTTAGTATAATGTAGCTAATTAAGTACAAACAAATATTTGAATTTATTTGTGAAGTTAAATAGTAGTTTTTTTTGTTATATTTTAAATAATTGTTTCTTAAAATTGTTACTTGAAAATCTGTGAGACCCCCACCTAAATTGAACTAAAAGACAGTGATCGGAGAAAAGGAGAGGGTATCGGGTATATTCAGTAAAAGCAACAGGCTCCCTAGGCGATTCTCAGTCTTGTGCAGAGTCCTTAAGAAGATACGTCAATTAAAATTTTTTACAATAAAACCTAATCCTGAAACAAAATTAAGACGTATCTATTTCAAATTTGTTTCCAATAATAAATTTTAATTTACGGGTTTTAAAAAAAATTGAACAAAATCCTCGATTCTAAGGAATTCATGTGTCAATGAAGTGCAAGGCTCTTGGGTATCATGGGAACAATACTTCCTCATCTCAAATACGCATAAGGTAAATTTAGGAGCATGTGATTCAATTAAATCTTGCATATAACAAAAAATGACGTTATTTGGCATTTATAATAAGTTAAAAATCAGAAATAAAATTATGTTTTCTACACCAAAATAAATTACATGTTTATAATACAATATTAAAATTCAAAATGTCAATTAATTTTTCATTTTTCTGTTTTTATTACTCCAAATTTTAATTTTGAGAATAAATAATATTGAAGTTGGCAAGTTTTATAACATATTTTAAGAATATGCAGTTAATACTTTTGTTTACTACTGTTCAATAATTGATATTAAAATTATAGTTCATTAGGTTAAGCTAGTAATAGTAAATGTGATGGGAAGGGGGGAGGCGGAGTCTCCAAGCCTGCAAGGACATCTGCTTTCATACATGTTCTGCTAGAAAATGTCTGAAACAGGGAGACTTTGCATTTACTACATCGAAAAATAAAACGGTACTAAAAAGGGGCCCAATTGTTTTTCAAATTTGTTGAAGAGTTATGATAAAAATATCAAAAATTGCGGGAACGTATGGATGGATATCCATGGCATGTCCGAAAAATAGAATTTTACGGATTGATGATTACAATGTCCGAGAATCGGTAAAACCGAGCCAAAAAATGGAAAACACATGGAAAAAATGAGTTGGATAAGAAAACCAACTGTGAACTGGTTGGAATTTGTTGGTTAGGACGACCAATTAATCGGTATGAAAATGATTTACTTAGTTGGGAGAACAAATAAATTGGTTAAAATGGTTTAACCAATTTATTTCTTAGATCTCGGCGCACTATTCCACTTTACAGCCAAGAAACATTATTTTTGTTTTACAAACATTATTATGTTGGTAAAATCGACTTTTACGTCCTTATAACAAAAAGTACTATTTTGTTACCGCTCTGGTTTCCGTAGTGTCAAATTCCTAGCGGACTATGTCATATTTTAATAATTTTACTTAATATAAATATAAACTAGGATGTTGGAAAATAGAGCTCTCGTGGGGTTTCAATCGATGTGATCATTCGCTACTGTTTACACTTTTCTGTATTCGGCCAAATAGTCGTTGCCTCGTTAACATCCTCGGAGTGTTTTTACAATTTTTTACACGTCATTTATTCTGTACTTGATTATAATCCTGCGTTAGGTTACTCAGCATAATAAAAGATTGTTTTCGAAACTACTAAATAACATGTTGTTTTAAACGTTGTCTCATTTACATGCATTATCAAAAGTACACATAGCATTTCATCAATAAATTCAATTTAGAAGTAGAACTTGAAATATGTGCTTTAAAACAACTGTCGAGTTAAATTTAATACTTTTTTCTCGTATGTAAATAAAAATGTTAATGTTTTTATTAAATTGTTTTTTTTTTATTTTGGAAGTCGTTTCTAGCGATTAAACATTCACTGTTTCATTACGTTTCCTCAGTTTTTTTCAAAATAACATTTTGAATGTGGCCGACCATCAAATTATATTGTGATAATGAGTTTTCTGGGGAATGAGACAGTTCTTCGGCAATTTTAGCTTGACATGTTCGGTAGTCTTCTCTACTGCGTTGATTGAAATGAAATCTTCGATAAGCGCAAGCTTCCAATGAAGCAGTCGCCATTTTGGATTGAATTTATAACAGTGTCGAGAATCATGGCTTTCAAATTTACCTACGTCATCAGAGTCCGATTTTCGACTGCTGTTATATCGGACCTTTTGGTGTTTGGCCCTTAAAAAAATCTTGTCTAATATAACGAATTAAAAAATGTAATATAACAAATGTATAAAAGCATTCTATGCATTGTGAAATATTAATCTTCATATGGGCTGTTTATAAAAAGACGATTAATAGGTCTAAACTTGATGCAAAATCTATCATTTGTGCTTATTCATGCTCTATGAATTGAACCATACCGGACGCTTAACCCTTTAACGTCCAAATACTCAAAATTTGCAAATGGATTTCAGCATCGTTTTATGTATGCAATAAACATTTTTTTTAATGGAGACATCCGTATCCCACCATTTTTGAGGTCGCTCTTTCCAATGGCACTGAGCAAATTTTCAAAAAATGATGTTTAACACTTTGTTTCAAAAAGATTGAAAATAACACAATTTTTTAGCTACGATTTTTTTTAAATGGAAATTTTCACTATGATACCTTTTTTTGATCCTCTTCCAACCTACTTAACATATCACATATTTGGATTTTGGTCGATTTTGATTTTAAAATAGCGCCTGTATATAAACAAATTTTCAAAATTTAGGAATTGCCTACTTTTTAAACGAGTACAGTAATAATCTAATGAACACGTTTTACAATATTTTTCTTAACGTCGTTCGTAAAGTTGGAAAATAGTACTTTCCCGCACTGGTCGAAAAATCAATTTTTTTGCGCACGTCGTCAGGAAAAATAGTATACGCAACAGTGCTTTAAAATAGGAGATCCCGCACACGACTCTTTCAAAGTCCTCGCTACGCCCCGGTTCGTGCGGAAATCACCTATTTCGGGCACTTGTTACGTAATGTACTATTCTTGAAAAATTTACCAGCGCCATTGAAAAGAACAACCTCAAAACTAGTGGGATACGGAGGTCTCCATTTTTTAAATTCTTATTGCATACAAAAAACAACGCTGTAATCCGTGTGCAAATTGTGCACACTTGATCGTTAAAGGGTTAAAGTCTAAATTATGAGATTTTGTGTAAACCGTACGCCCGTTCATTTCCATTAAGGAGCAAATAACACTGAGTGAGACCCAATCAAATTTCTACTTTCTCCCCAAATACGTGTCCCATGTATGCCGAAAAACAATGATTCACTCTAAAATTCTTAAAGTGAAAATTCAGAAATCTCATTGCATAAAAGTGAAATGTCCCTTCACAAAAGTGCTAATTTTACCACTTTAAACAACAGCGACACATTTGATATCTTCATGCAGTAAAATTTCGGAATTTACACTTTAAGAATTTTAAAGAGTTGGTGTTTAGTACATTTACTAAATTTCGATTTAGAAATAAATTTTTTTCATTTCAATGAAAGTAATTAGAGACTCATTTTCAGAATGATGCCTTTGTTGTCAAAATCACAGCACCTTATGTCATGCACCTTTATTTTTCGAAACCGAAGCAAAATTTTACTTCGAAATGATGTAAAATTTGAAACATACGTTTGGTTTGCTTGGTTCTCTATTATTTTTCTGTTTTGATGTTTCTGTAAGAGATATATCGTATATATTATAAATAAGTGTTTCTGTAAGAGGTATATCGTATATATTATGAATAAATGTTTCGGATCGAAATACTCTATACAGAGGTTCATTGGTAAAAAAATGTACGAAGTGTTAAGTTCGTGTAAGAGTCATTTTTGTTAGTCTTGTAGATCTGTAAGTTTTCATCTACTATATTACGTCTTGGAATATTTTCATTAATTAAAGTTGCATTAAGATACTTGACAACTTAAAGGTTACAACTAGATGCCTTCGACCCGGGTGCCTACAATTTTGGCTAAATTCGTATTGCAGTTCCCTAACGAAAGGCTGATGCTTCCGGGAATATTCCCATTTTAACACTGCCAGGAAAGAAGGCGGCAGAGGGTAGTTCTAGCATCGTTAGGTTCGAGTAGTTTCTATACATATATTGTAACAATATATTGTTCCTTAAATAGGGTGAATATGCCAATGAATGGACGGTTAAGCATTTTTCACATTTTGATCGATTGTAACTTTTGAATTCTTTTATGAAAATTTAATTATGATACCACCATTAGAATCGTTAGACTCTGCTCTTTATGACCCTGTAGTTCAACCTTTGATTTTATTTAATTATTAACCTCGTCTTCATACGTTTGTAAAAAAATCCGCTAAATCCCAATGAATAGACGGGTTAAATCACATGGGACGTTTTCAGTACCAGTTTTGGATGGCTTTAAAACTTAGCTTTGATTTTACAAAATAATAAACACTGGAAGATCAATAGTACTGTAAATATTGTTTTGAATGTTCAAAGAACATAAAAATATGTATTTTGTTGCATGTTGTGCATCATACATTCATAAGAAATAGAAATATGTAGAAAATCGTCCATTCGTTATGGTAGTCGTCCATTCATTGGCATATTTACCCTATATTAAAATTGAAAATGAGCATTTTCAAAACTTCGACCCCGACCGCAGATCAGCCGAAGCACTGATAAATGAGCACGTCTTGTTCACACTGATGCTTAAAAAAACAAAAATTAATCAAATTTTTATACTAAAATAAAATTTAATCAAATTTTTAGACTAAAATAAAATTTAATCAAATTTTTAAAGTTAGCCCCCCCCATGATACCCGCCTCACTCCCCTGCTTCCTCTGTGTCTCTGTTTTTCATGTAATGTATATAATATACATACATATGCATTGCTAATTTGCTTTTTACGGCATTATTGTTGATTTTACGAAGAAATGAATCAAACCTTTTTTGTAGAGAATTCGATGTTCTATATTTTTTGTTTCAAACATTTTTTTGTACGATTTGTATTTTTTGTTAAAAAATGGAAAAACGTGTTTTTTGAGCGTTTTTTTGTTAAACCTCCCCATAATCTAGTAGGCATTGTCTCAAAAAACTAATCAGATCTAAGTTTGGCCAAGAGAAACCCAAATCCGTTTGTACTTTTTAAATTCGTCCTGCCAGTCGCGAGATATCGCGTATACAAAATTTTGCCCACGGACGGACGGACGGACGTACAACCTAACGGACACCAATTTTTTTATTGTTGCTTTGGGTTCCTTAGGGTCTGAAACGTCGACATTTGATGAAAAACTATAGGGTAATTTTTTTGTCCGAAGTGACCAAATTCAATACTTCGTCCAGACAGTCTGGGTCGAAGTAATAATGTAATGTATAATTCATAACAAGGGTTCAGCTAGTTTTCAGTGGTTATCTAACGTTCTTTTGTCTAAATTAGACAATATTCTGGACAATCACGTAGCAATACTGTGGGCCAAAAATTGGCTGGTTTTGATGGGTCATAAGATAACGTTATCCCAATGATTTATGGATGTTAAAAATGCACTTTGTTTCTTTTAGTATTAATAAATAGTATAAGTATTATGAATTGCATTATTGTTTCAACGTGAGTACAATATTTTATTTTTGTATTGTATATGTGAATTTTTATTTTACATCGGTATATGTTAATTTAAAATCAATCTTTACATAACTTATCAAATTGTCAACATTTCCACAAGTACATAATTGTAACACGTTTTGTAACACTTTGTAACACAAAATTATAATTTTTAGGAAGCCTGAGGTTCTCAGGAAGCACGAGATTCAGTTCGTGTATCAAAAGTACAACTTGGTTAAAGTACAAATAGATTATTTGGATGTAAAATATATGTATTTCTGTATACATTTCAAATGATTACAGATAATTAATGTTATTACTTATTTGTATACTTACAGATTAGCGAAAAACCTTCGTTCCCGCAAAGGTAGCCGTCTTGGTAACACTGGTAACTGCTTAGAGCTTTTCGTACTTGTCCATCTTCACCACGTTCCGTAGCGTAAGTATAGTAATCTTCTTATTAAAGTTTGTCGTGCACACATTGATACTATAAAATCATCCAGATAAAATATTTATTAGGTAATTTTAATATATTCTACAACTTTTTTTAAAGTGAATTTTCACTTAATGAAGAGTAAGATTAGGAGCGAGAATCCAATCTTTTTCCAGAGTGGCTCAATTTCCACTTCATATAGAGTAAATTCTCACTCCAAGTAATTTAAAACAGCTTCTACGAAACTTTTGTACGAAGAGACGCCAAGGTGTTTTATACTCATCAATTTGTCGGTTTTTACAATATTGAATTTAATTAGATGCAAGAATGCAAACAAGACAACAGTATTTAGCCAATGTTTGGTCTATCCTTAGTTTCTGCGAATCTATGGCTACAAATCTCGCATTTTATTTCTTTTCGACACACTGAAAAGATTCATTATAAAAGGACTTTTTGTTACATGACATTAATAAAGATTTATCAAAATCGCAATCTAATGGTGCTTACCAGCATTTATATAAGATTGCCAATATATACTTAAATATTTACTGCGTAAGGAAAAAATATTATATAAATAGAATTCCCCGACCAAGAATTTTCCACAGGAGACGTTTCAGCAGGATGGTTTCTGATACAGTAGAGTCCCGGTATATTTGCGTCTCGCTATATTTGCCCAGTTCCGTCCCGATATATTTGTCTGTCGTCGCTCTCTTTTCCCCCCACTTTGCGCGCTGGGGCCTCAGGAAGGGCCTGCTGTGACGTCACGAACGTAACGCGACTGTCGGCACCAAAATTGTTCGTAAAATACCGGGCGGAAACGCGTAAAAATAAAACACACTGTCGTCCGGTAAATCAAAAACTTAGTTTTTATTCGCATAAAGGCAACGACACGAAATCGACCGACCGCAACGAATCAATTTCTACGCTCCATTCGATTTTGGATCGTGTACGAAATTGATTCCTTGCAGTCGGTCGATTTCGTGCCGTTGCCATAAAGCGAATAAAAACTAAGTTTTTAATTTACCGGACTACTGTGTGTATTATTTTTACGCCTTTCCGCCTTGTATTTTACGAACAATTTTACGCGCTTAAGATGTATCGAACGCCAGAATCAAACTTTACAAAATATTACAGAACTAAAGACATTTATAAAGTTGCAAACATACCCAGCATCGATAGTTTCATTATTAAAAATTGCAGAGTCTATTTTGCTGACATCCACATCCACCCAAACCCGGTGATAAAATTGCTTTCCGCCCAAAATACAGGCATTCCGGATGAACATAATTTACAATCGGGCTACATAACTCCCAAAATGTTCATAACACTAGATAGAAACAACTTCATCGAAGATATTAACAACTTGCCCATAATTTATCACATCCCAAGACACCAAGGTAACAAATCCATAGATTGTAAGAAAATAAAAAATGGCAAGTGAATTTATCGAATAAACGGATATACTACCAGAATATGACAAATTCCATACATACAAAAGCCATAACAGATACTGGTGGATAAGCCCTGAAGCAAAAGATGAGATACGACGACGTAGAAAGAGGAAAAACCAGCCAACTTAAACTGAAGATAAAGACACATCTTAACTCCAAATATTTATCGATCGCCTCATTTGTGTACTCTCATAACCTAATATTTCCAGCTAATCAAGCTAATCGTTTAATTAACATTCATACAATATCTAATATTGTTTTTTTTTTATTTTTCTTTCGCCTAATACACATACACCAAATAAGCCACGCCATACGCATACCGGCGAAAATAAAAAATGATTGTACGCGATACTCATATAATACTGTATACTTACGAGATCTTCTATTACAAGAAGCATATAAGTGATTAAATTGGATTAAGGTGTTTTGTATAATTATAGTTTTGTACCTAGTCTAAATAATGTATCTTTCAAATAAAAAACCACAATTTAAAAAAAAACTGAGGAGAGTGGGAGAAGCGGCGCTCCCCTTCTTTTGACAAAAATAAGGAGACAGGAGGGGAAGGCGAGGAATCGAGCGGGCAAATATACCGGGACTCTCTGCGTAGTAGGAAATTTTTGTAGCTCGACACTACGTTAAATTATTATATTCGTTAGCATTGCTTCCTAAAACAGTCATAAACAGCGTACGAAACTGAATTTCGCGCTCGGAGTTGAAAAAGACTATTAATGTACCACTTATAATGAATGCTATTCTCTATCCTACACTATACATATAAAATATAATAACTGATGGAATTTCTTGTATTGTTACAGTTACTATTTGAAGACATCGGATACTATCGATAGAGTAGATCATAATTATTATAGCAGTAAATGTAAAAGTTAAATATTCTAATTTAAACTGGTTTTGAGTCAATAACTACGCTATAAAAGCCTCTATTTCAAGAGTTCTATATAAAAACACATCTAACCGACAAAATGGTGCAGGAAAAACATAGCTCTCAAGTCACCAAACAAAACACCGAAACTCCACATTATAATGTTAAGTAAGTAGTTAATCTGATTAACGAAATTCTAGAATTACGTAAATTGTTAACTATTAATTATCTTTCAAATATTTAAACAAAAATTTGTGTCTTTAATTAATTTTTGATGAAATTGTAATTTTAATGCATACAGCATTAATATTTACTAATTTTTAACAGGAAAGTACCATACAATGGAACGTTTGAGAAATCCTCTCAAATATCAACGGCGAAGCAGAACACAAAGAGCGGAACATGGGGTCCAATTTTTAAGTCCAAACAAAATTTTGTAGAAATGCATTATAATTAATTTGATCACAAAGATTCCGTATACTATATTTGTCATCTTCATTTAATTTGACGTTTCTTACATTACACTAAAGAAACCAAACTTAAGCTAAATAAGAAATGAATGGAAAATGCTCAGTAATTATAATGTTCGACCTAAATATATACGATTGTATTTAATTTGAAATATTCTATATAAATCAGTACATTTCATTGGCGCAAAATGTATGAAACAATATAATAAGAAAAAATAAATTGGATCTTTAACTAAGGTTCATGTATTCATTAGATACCTTCGAAGAATGATATTCAATAATTCCATTCAGTTAATCTGTACGTAATTGCATGACAGCATGCTTAAATGGAAGTTCAGGTATTTTTAATATCTAATATTTTCCTCACACATTTGGGTTTGGCTCATAAATTATTTTATGTAGTTATCGTTTATTTAGAACCTACTGTATAAGTATACAGATGTGCAAATGTTTAAAAATCCCTACCGTTACCAAATTTTCCTCATGCACCTAGTAATTTGCAGTTCTAGTCATCACTTCATCATTTGCACTCGACATAAGATGTAATTCAGTAAAGTCCGAGTAACAAATCGATTTTAAAGTTACAATTAAATAAGGCAAAAATTCGGATCAAAGAATAGCGCGTTACCCTGCAAAAAAATGATTTTGTCAACTTCGCGCGCGAACGTGAGATGTTTTTAACCACTTCAGTGGTAACTGTTTAAAAAAAAGCGCCAGAAGTGGTACACAGCCCTGTACTTAAGATATCGAAAAACGGTGAAACACGGGTTCCATTTTTTCCTAAAATATATCATTTAACATTTAATTAATCATTTAAAAAATAAAGTAATATTTCACATTTATGTCGGCTATCTTGGATCCACCATTTTGAATTTACAAAATCTGACTTCAAATTCGTAATCAGCGACCCAGAAAATTCCCGAGTACCAACTTTCATCAAAATCAAGTAAATTTTTTACATTTATGTCGGCCATCTTGGAACCGACATTTTGAATTTTCAAAATCTGATTTCAGATTTATAATCAGCGGCCCCGAAAACCCCCGAGAACCCAGTTTCATAAAGTTTGGGTAATTTTTCGCATTTCGGTCGGCCATCTTGGATCCGCCATTTTGAATTTTCAAAATCTGACTTCGTAATCAGCGACCCCGAAAACCCCCGAGTAACAATTTTCAGCTGTTTTCCGTATAAAGAAAAATGTGCGCCGCACATTTTAATAAATTTAGCAAATAATCTCGACCCAAAATATTTTGGTATATGAAGTTTCATGCAAATTCATTAAGAATTGTAAAAGTTATTGCAAAATGTACACATATGATCCATTACCACGTTTGTCAATAATTTTTTTTGTACATATATGATCAATTACCATTGAAGTGGTTGAGCGAAATTTGAAAAAAATTGCGGTAAACCTTTGGATGAGAAACACCCACGTAGAAAAGAACTAAAACAAGCCTTTTCAAACGTATTTTTGCCTCCTTTTTATTAAGAATATAATTTGGGGGGCTGGACATATTGCAGCCGCCATCTTGAAAATATAACCAAAAGACAGTTTTTAAAATATTTTTTTCCATTTATTTTGAAAAATTACTAATCTGATAAAAAAATATTTCAACAAAAACATTTTAGAGGTCGTGCTTTGAATCATATGTGCTCCTAAATTATAATGTTAGATATTAACTAAATGTGACCTAATAATTATACTAAAAACATTGACTTATATTTATTAAATGTGACCAAAAATTGTGTTTGTAGATTATTTTTAAGTGTTTTAAAAAACTGAACGTTAAGGTTATGTGAACACGTGTTTTTGAGAGCTTATTACTATACTACAACATTTGAGATTATTTTTTACATAGCCCGATTGATACTATGCAATTTTATAATAATCAACGTGTTGGATAAGAAAATATGCTTTTACTGCAAAAAAAAAGAAGTTCACTTAATCACATATCTTGTAGTGAAAGATCTTTAACTGGAGCTGAAAGTATTTTCAAGTTTTATGATAATACTTAACTAGCTTCTTCTTTTCCATCATCATCTAGCGAATATACTCTTGTATCGGCAAACAGTGAAGATGAAGCCTTACATACTATTAACAGACTACACACAGTTTTATCTCCCGACGCCTATTAGTCGTATCCAACAGTCAGTCCAACAACTTCACAATGACATTGAATCATTGTCATAATGGATCGAGAACTCGGGTTTATCCATTAATATAAAGAAAACGAAGGCAATTATTTTTGGTTCGAGGCAGAATTTAGCTATACTGAACCATTCGTACATTCCACCAATACTCTTAAATGGTTATGTCGTACCCTACATAGACGAGGTAAAAGATCTTGTTGTTTATTTATCGCCCGATCTTACATGGAATCGACACATCTCGTCCGATTCCGCCACAAATAAAATTTACTGTAATAGCCAATGCGTTAGTTCTCCCTCATATTGATTTCGCTTGTCTTGTATTTGCTGACTCATCGGGTTACCTAAAAAAATACTTCGAAGACTCTTAAACTCTACCGTACGTTTTGTTTAACATCTTCGGAGCGATACAAGTCTCACCCTTTATTGGCTTAAAACAAATTGTTTATCCATTGAACAGCGGCAACAATACTACCTCGGTGTACGCACGTACCAAATCTTAACCACATCTCAACCCACTTATTTGAAAGACAGTTTCATTGCTTCTGACCCTTCGTTGCGTCAGTCAACACGTCGGATTCCTATGTGATTGCCAGCTTTCTTTATGCCATACAAATTATTTCCAAAATTAATTCTGGACATCTGCTATTAAGTTTTGGAATTCCCTTCCCCTGAACATTAGACAATGTACTACTGTTTCAGTCTTTAAAATCTCACTGCAAAATTACCTTCGAACTAGCTCCTAAAGTATTATCCCATCCTTCTTATTAACCCTTAGTGACCCACTTTATCGTCACTCTTACGCGTCCTTCGTTAACATATAAATTAGAATATAAATGGAAAAATACTATGAATATTATTATTACTAATGCGATATGTTATGTATACGTTACCATTACTTCTTATCTTTGCGAAAAAAATTTGTACTTCTCACCACCTTGCTTATATCTATGTACTTATACTTTTATAATTTTGCTAAATAGCAAAATTAGCGAGCAATAATCCTTCACATTTTGACATTCGCATTCCATTTACCGATTTACGTCAAAAATTTAAGGCAGACTCCAATAACGATACTGAAAATAGGATAAAGGAGCTTAGCGAAACCAAAGGCATCGAATATTTTAATTTGTATTATAAAAAAAGTCCAAACCTTGGTTTCAGAAAAGCAACCTTAACAGAGCTAGAATTGGAACAATCAAGCGTATCAAAGCTAATCACTACAACCTAGCAGCTTCTCTTGCGCGAGTGAATCTGACAAATAATTCAACACGTCCTTGTAATGCAAGCGAACAGGACATCGACCATATACTTTGGCTCTGCTCGCTATATACCAAATAACCAAACAAAGAACAACACTTATCACGAATCTCAGAAAGTTGAACATAAACCCACCGTATAATGTAAGAACGTTACTAAGCAACGCAAACACAGTCAAGTGCAACCTTTTATGTAATTTCTTCGATAATTGTAAGCTAGACATATAAGAAACAGTTTTTTTTAACATGTAAAAAACTAAATAACATTTAAAGTTAAAGCTTAAATAAATTAAAAAAAAACTTCACTACTTTCTCTCTCTTCTTACGGTGATAATTGAAAATGATTCTAATGCCGGCTTGTTCACCGTTGTACCGAAATCTTAATCGTCAAGTTTCAGAAATTGGTCGACTGGTTTCGTTAAGGTATTCGTTTTAATGCAGTAGGACTGGTACATGTTTCCCATTTCTTGTAATGCTGTCCCCAATGCAGTCAATTTTCTTCATCGTACTGCGTGCCACGATGTTCACTATCCGTTTAGATCGAAAGTCTATGTGAATAACCTCTTTGCACGTTGTAAGAAACGGCCGATAATTCTCAACCGTTGTTTTATTAGTTCATACTGAAATTCAGAGTATTCCTTGCACATCTTATTGCTGTATAAAATAGCTAATTCATAATAAAGAATTAATTTTTGAATTCGATCCTCTTTCAATCTCGGGAATGTATGGATCCGTAGGATTTTACACGATGTTGCATGAATTCTACCTATAATCATTCTGCCGCGAGCATCATACTGGATGTATGCTTGAATTTTTTTCCTCCCCATCTTTTGAAATGATGCTGAATTGTCGATTTTATTATGAAACTGTAAAGCAGGCAGTGTTTCTGTAAAGCAGGTAGTGTCAAAATGATCAGAACAAATCCTCATGTGTTTTGACAATTTGTAGTTTTCTCCTAACTCCATATTTTCCACCCATTGTTTCACGACATCTGGTTCGTTGAGGAGAAATCTATATTTCAAATAGTATTGTTTTGGTTTATAAACAAAATATTATTTATTTAAAAAATAGCAAGAATTAAATTAATATGAAATTATAATGCTATCTTTGTTCAATAGTATTTTCACGTGAATATTCAATTACACGTTAAGTGTTTGTGACTTACGAAAAAAATGATCTGGCATGATCGTTTGTTGACGGTTCCATGCAGACGCAACATTTCATTGGCATTTTTTTCTTAATTCTTGACAAAATATGAAAACTCCGAATAATACCAGAACTCCCAACTATTCAAATGTACACTGCACGCACGTATATTTCCGTTCAGACGTCCGCCATCTTTTCCAAAAGCCACGAGAGCCTGTTTTCAAATATAGCAAAAAATTTTCCCCTACGCCCGATCCATTAGTATAGAGATCAGTGGGAAGAAGTGATAAGGGCGGGGCGGATACCACCTCCTCGTACTAATAAGGACACTTTATCCCTTCATCAATCGGCGCAATACAATCAGAAATTAACATCTATTGCGTCTTCTGCAGTCAACGTTCCTAAAGTGCGGATCATATTCGTTCGTTTTGCAACACGTGCCAAGCGTCAAAAAGAACTAAAAGCTCAATCGGTTAATTTAGAACTTCCAGCAGTTAATATATTTATTAATGAATACACTCTGAATGAGCTCTTTAAATTAACGCGAAAAGCAACGGCATTTGCAAAGCAAAATGGATTGAAAATGCGTCGCAGAGGTACGCATATTCTGCTCCTGTCGGCTGATGGACAAATTGTGCATGACATATCATCTGAGAAGGATCTCTATGATATTGAACATCTGAGTTGACGGCGTCATACTTCTCCATCCACCTCTAATGAGCATTATTAACTGCAGTCATTCAAGACAGTATAATAATAATAATAATAATAATAATAATAATAATAATAATAAGGGGCCCAAAGCGAATGATGCGTAACACAATGCGGCTATGCAAAAAGCCGCATCTTAGCCTATCTTCACAAATGGCCTACTCTCACCTCCACGTGTGCTTATTAAAGCCGGTGGGCCCTGGACTCTTAGCAACCTTGCCAGAGATTGGGTAACCAACCCCAGTGGATGGCGAGGTAAGAGACAAACGAGAGAGGCATAACAACGGGGAGTAGGGCTAACCACCCTGCTCCCTGTATTTGCGGTTACAAGCAATGCAACGCGCAGGGCTCCTGACCATCGGGCTGCTTCGGATGCAGCCCAGTCCCGAGGTGGAGGAGCCGAAACAGGTGTCCCGGGACGACGACCAGCTAATGTCCACGGACGATTTCAGTGGACGGAGGATCTCAGACAAGATCTAATGCGCTGCTACGAGGAGAGCTGTCCGCAACAGAGGGGCTACATGGCGCGAATGCACAGTCGGTTTGCAGTAATGCATCCCGAACTGGCAGATCGCTTTTCTCAACAACAACTGAGAGATTACGTGGCCTATCTGAGGCGGACGGGTTTCGTTGTTCCCAGCTGTCAACCGGTACCGGATGTGCGGGCAATAACAACTGAGCCCGTACGCGGTGCTGAAAGAGATGCTCCACATTATGAAAGCACGACACTCGTGTTTAGGCAGAATTTAACAACGAAAGTTTTGCCTAAGCAACGAGAAATAGACAGAGCAAATAGCCTACTTCTGGATGCTCTTCCAGATGACTGCGACCTGTGGCAAGTCAATTGTGCCGTTTACGAGGCTGCAAGTGATCTGGTGATTCCGCGAAATCTGGTACAGATATCGGGGAGTCGTCAGATTACAAAACGCATGTCTCAATTGAACGGCAAGATTCGACTGACACGGAAACTCGCTTCCCGAATTCAGTGTGTGATCGACTATTTAACATCTGGCCGTTCATTTACGGCTAAAGTCAAGAAGTTCGCACAACAACTGCGGACGTACTATCACACACTGAACAAGCTGAAGTTGCTCAACATCAAGCAACGTTTGGCTGATAAAATTCGGGTTTTGGCGGATGCCAAAAAGAGGCTGCAAAGACGGGAGGATGGAATTCGACAAAATGCAATATTTTGGACGAATCCTTCCAACCTCTTCAAACATCGTATCGCAGCCTCAAGCGAGTTTCCGTCGATGACCACAGTTGAGGAATTCTGGGGGAGCATCTACGAGAAAACATCTAGGCTTAATGCAGACACTCCAGGTATTGAAATCTTCACCGAGTTGTGCGACGAAGTCACACAAGAAAGTGAAGATTGCCCACCCGTCAGTGCATTAGAGGTGAAAAATGCCATCACAGGAGCGAAGAATTTCTCCTCGCCGGGCTGGGATGGAATTAACAACTATTGGTGGAAGAAGTTCACTTCTGTCCATCAACACCTAGCCCGAATATTCACCTCTTATATAAATGGAGACCAACCCATTCCGCACTGGCTGGTGGAGGGCCTAACGACACTGATCCCAAAATCGGGAGACTTGTCCGATCCGAGAAACCATAGACCGATCACGTGTCTCAATACGTTATACAAATTGTTCACTAACATCTTGAACGAACGTATTGAGAAATCCGTGAAACCGGTGTGGCAACGGATAGTAGAACAACGAGGCTGCAAAATGGGTGTATCCGGCTGCAAGGACAACTTGCTTATCGACAGGTGTGTTTGTCAGGACGCAGTCCAGTACAAGCGTAACCTGTCGATAGCCTGGCTGGATTACATGAAGGCGTATGACTCAACATCGCACGAGCTTTTAAGCTTGTTGCTCAAACGCCTTCATGTCCACCCAAACATAGTGAGAATTGTAGAAGACCTGATGCCTCTTTGGAAAACACGCTTTGTCATGACATCGGGCAAGCATCGAACCATGTCTAGACTGGTTCAATTCCAAAGAGGTGTCTATCAGGGAGATTCTCTGAGTCCTCTGCTCTTCTGCATCTCACTATTGCCTCTATCCGTTGTTCTCCGGAAATCTCAAGGGTACATGTGTGGACCGCCTGGTGAACGTGTACATAAGATCACCCATCTTTTCTATATGGATGATCTTAAATTATACGCATCAGGCGAAGATCAATTACATCGATCTCTGAACATCGCCCTCACATACTCGAGAGATATCGGTATGGAATTCGGATTGGACAAGTGTGCAGTCGTTCATTTGCACAGAGGAAGGTCAGGCTCCCATAACAACGATATGGAGCTCGTCAACGGAAATGTCATCCGCCACCTTAGCGCCGAAGAAGCCTACACATACCTGGGCGTACCTCAAAGGCATGTCCAGGATGTGCAGGCTGCTAAAACCACCATCATTAAGAAATACCGGCGCATTCTCCGTCAGATCTGGTCATCAGAATTGACCGGGAGAAATAAGGTGGCAGCCACGAATATGTTGGCCGTATCACCAGTGCTCTATTCTTTTGGAGCACTGAAGTGGAACGTTGACGAGCTAAGGGATCTTGACCGAAGCACACGGAAGATGATTTGTATGCAACGCAGTTTGCATCCAAGATCTTCCGTGGAACGACTGT
Source organism: Trichopria drosophilae (assembly GCA_030407085.1). Classification (NCBI taxonomy): domain Eukaryota; kingdom Metazoa; phylum Arthropoda; class Insecta; order Hymenoptera; family Diapriidae; genus Trichopria; species Trichopria drosophilae. The sequence continues at coordinate 84,201,088 of CM059585.1, read as the reverse complement.
ATTTGCCCCGAAATATGGGAGGTCGTGGCCTTTTAAGCCTGGAGTGTATGCATGACCGATTGGTCCTCGAAACAGCTTGCGACGTGATTAATCGAACGGAGGATCCCCTGATGATGCTAGTACATCAGCATGAAATTCAGGGGAAGGGGGCGTTTTTGTACAACGTGGCGGAACGAGCGGCGCGAAACCTCGGTCTGGTTTTCAACGTGGGACGTAGTGGTGCACAGGAGGCTGAATCAGTCATCAATCTGTGCCCAGTGCGTCTCAGGGCTAACATACGGAAGGAACAACTGCGTATGTTGGAGGGAAGGCATATCGACAAGCCGTTACATGGACAATTCTTTCGAAATGTCCAACAACTTGGCTTGTCGGCAGAGATGACCTTCTCCTTCTTAAGATCAGCCGGCTTGAAATCCGAGACCGAGGGTTTTATCTTCGCGTGCCAGGATGGGGTCATCAATACCTTAGCGTACCGCCAGAACATCTTACACCAGGCGGTACAGAGTACGCTTTGTAGATTGTGTAGATGTCATGCTGAGACACTAATGCATCTTTTGGCAGCATGTCCAATATATGCAGTTTCAGCATACATCGAACGTCACAATGCGGCTCTTCGAGTGCTGTATTACCATCTTCGCAGCACTTATGGTATTGATGCAACCCCAGTTTTGCCGTACGTCCCCACTGATATTGAATCCGTAGTCGGGAATGAGTCTTGCCGAATATACTGGAATTACTCATTCCCGACGAGCAGGCAAATATCAGCCAATAAGCCTGACATCGTCCTTGTTGACTTCGATGATAAATCCATCTTCGTCATCGAGTTTTCTGCACCAGCAGAAACAAATATAGTCAGCAAAGAGGACGAAAAACGGATGAAATATCAGGAACTCCTGTTCGAGATTCGCAGGCTGTATCGAGGATTCAAAATCAAGCTCGTCGTGCTGATAATTGGAGTGCTGGGAGGAATGAGACCAACTTTCCTCCAAAACATCAAAAGCATTCCGGCCTGTCGAGAACATGCAAATTCCATCGCAGGCCGAATGCAGAAAGCAGTGCTACTGGGATTTCTCCGTCTACTGAGGTCACACGAGATCCTGTAACCACTTACCCAATGGTAGAGGGAGTGGTTACAGTTGCAAACGAAATGGCCCGGTGCAGTCTGCAGCGGAGGAGATGGATATCGGAGCCACTTTTCTACTGCAGACTGCACACGTGGATTCTGGAGGGCCAAGGGAGGTTAGGGTTTTAGTCGGTAAACCTTGCCGTTAACATCAAAAGTGAGGGAGTCCGACACACGGGGGGTTACATAACATCTTCAACCCCCTATGGTGCCTAATGCATTTCCCCCCTCCGTCAAAAAAAAAAAAATAACGTCTTTATTGGCGAACGAGGGGTACAAAATAGGCCACCAACGAGCCAAAGGGCGAGCCACAGCTAACGCTGTGTTGCAGACTGACCAACACGCAAATAAATAAGAAATCAGTACTTAGTTTTAAGAGTAAAGATAAATTAAGATTAAGAACAGAAAATAGTACAGATTATATAAAATAAGCAGAATAAGCAGAATAAGCAGAACGCAGTATTTACTAAAACTAACAGTATACATTTTTTTTAAAAAAGCAAGACAATAACACATGAAATGACTTAGGATAAGAACAATTAAAAGCGCTAAACAAGGTATAATAATAATAGAGGACAAGTAAACACGAAGATGAGTAAAAAATACAAGGATAAATAAATAAGTTAAATAAATAAGTACAGAAATAAATAAATAAATAATACAAAAATAAATAAATAAATACAAAAATAAATAAATAAATAAATAAAACCTACAGGCTATTATATTTTTGCCGGTAAACTTCATTAATTTTACATATAAAATTGGAAGTCAAAAGGACACTTTTCCGTACTTTCAGTGGTAACTTATTGAAACATTTTGGAGCAAAATACGAAAAAGCGCCATTGAATTTATTCGTTGAGTGCGTTGGATAGCATAAAGTGTTTGTAATAGCACTTCGGCGGAAATTTGTATTGCTACCAAGCATATGCAAAGAAGAATAAAGATAATCAGGGGTTTTCATAATCAGAAACCGACTAACAATTTTTAAAACAATTATCTCCATTCTATCCCGCATTTTCAGTTGACCAGATCTACGGAATGCCGGAGATATATGGTCGAACTTCCTAACTAGATAAGAATACCTTAAACAAGCATTCTGAACAGCTTGAATTCTTGTCCAGTTTTTGGCTGTTATACATGGACCGAACACAGAAATACAGTACAACAAATGTGAAAATATTAATGATTCACACAGCCTCAGTTTCGTTTCGCAGGTTAATTCACGCCTAAATGGATAAAGTTGTCGCAATTTCGCATAGGAAATACCTATTTTTTTTTGAGATATGCGCGATAAAGGACCAGTTACAATCAATGATAAGGCCTAAGTTTCTCGCTTCCTGAACAATAGAGATATTATCACCTTTTATGCAGAGTTTCAGAAGGTTCGGGTCGACCTTTGAAAGTTTGTTTTTGCTTCCAATTAATAAAGCTTTGGATTTATTAGGATTGATAACTAAAGCATTGTTGTCAGCCCATTTTTCAATGCTGATATTATCCAAATTGAACAGGGATATCGCGCGAAGAGCATCATCCGGAGGAATAGCCATAAGAATCTGGGTATCATCTGCATACGTTTTCATGCTAACATTGCTACAGCACTCATAAATGTAAATGGTGAATATATTAAATAGAAGTGTCAAGAAGTGTAGAAGTATCAAGGGCTCTGGACAAATCAATATCTTTCGGCGTTATCAATCAACAGCGTTTCTCACATTCGTCAAATGCGGCGTTAGATTGTATACTTTCTAAGCGTGACACTGTGTCTATTGTTCACCTTAACGCTCGGTCTTTACTAGCGCATTTATATCAAATTAAACACATTTTAATTTGATAATTAATATTCTTGATACGGCCATCACTATCCCTAGTTATTCGGTATTGCGATTTGATAGAGTGCGTACTCGAGGTGGTGGCGTTGCGATTTTTTATAAAAGCGCTTTTCGTTGTAAAATCTTACCTCGTCCCTCTGATGAATACGAACTTGAGCAACTTTGGTGTTCCTTTCAATTTCATAATAATAAAATTGTTATAGGAGTACTGTACAGACCGTCGTATATCTCACTCAAATGTCTGGACAATTTACAAACATTCGTGACATCTTCATCTGCCACTACTGATCAAGTTCTTATTCTCTGGGACCTAAATATTTATATGCTAACTTCGACCAAATATGATACTGTGAGATTGATCGAAATGTTGGACATTTGTAGTCTAGCTCAAATAAATAAGGAACCAACTAGAATTACGCTTTAATATCATCTTTGATTCGTGTAATTATGGTTTCCTCAGCTGTAAAGGTTCTTCATACGCATGTGTCTGATGTTTTCGAGGTTTCCGATGACAGGTTGGTTGGATGTGATATTCTCTGCCCTAGACCACCGCACAAAGAGATATACATTGTTATTCGTGACTTCAAACATTTCAATGAAAACAAATTTGATAGTGCAGCCCGCTGTCATCCATGGAGTGAAATTTCCATTTTCGAAAATATTAATGATAAAATATCTTTTTTGAACAAATCGATTATCACATTGTTTGATAATTATGCACCTCTAAGCCCTATTCGAGTAACGAAACCACACTCTCCACGGATCACTGACTTAATTAGAATCATTATAAAAAACGCAACGCGACCCAGACTAAGATGAGGAAATCCAATCGGTCTACTGATATTGCCTATAACAAAGATCTGCGCAACTATACAACAGCTGCAATCAGAAGAGAGCTATTGCATATTTAAAGCATATAAACAGGCTTGCACAAAAGAGCTTCTGGACAGCGGTACGGCGACTTGGTATTGCCTCTCCCATCAGTCCCGAACTCCCGGTTTCCTTAACTGATCCTGAAGTTTTAAATGACCATTTTGTTAATTGTCCTCAAATTGTTCTCTAACCTTATATCCCATTTTTCTTCTTCTCGTTCCAGTTTCTCTTTTTCAGAAATCTCACTGGAAAAACTATCCGAAATAATATCTAAAATAAATAGTTCTGGTAGTGGCTCGGATGGAATTACAGGTGAGACGTTTCTCAGAATTCAGAAGCATTGTTTACCAGAAATTCTACATATCATTAACATCATTATTAAATATAAAATTTTCCCGGATGTATGGAAACATGCTACTGTACGCCCTATTCCAAAAATCCCTAAACCTTCGTCACCTAAAGACCTTCGACCAATTAGCCGTCTCCTGCAGTTCTCGAAGATATTTGAGGAGCTTTGTTATGAGCAATTGTTTGGGCATTTCAATCATTTTAAGCTATTTCCCCAGTTTCAGGCGTTATTTTGGATGTGAAACTGCACATTTATTTGTTTCCGAACATATCCTTACTGATTGGGTTCACAATCTTCTCACACTTTTGTGTCTTCTAGATTTTACCCGTGCTTTTGATATGGTAAATCACAATCTATTACTTGCTAAATTATCGTTTTATGGTATATTTAAAGAATCCTCAAATTTAATTCGGTCTTATCTTATTAATAAATCCCAATCAGTAACTATCACTTCGGGTATTTCTAATTTAACTTCCAGGCAAAAAAAAATATTGCATGTGGCGTTCCGCAAGGAGCCAAACTTAGCGCTCTATTATTTATCGCCTCTTTACCATCGACATTTATGAGTGCTGCAGAAATGTCAATATCAAGACATATGCCGATGATACCCAGATTCTTATGACTGTTCCACCAGATAATGAGCTTCATGCAATTCGTTTATTTAACTTAGAAATTATTAATATTGAACGATGGGTCGATGCCAATGCCTTAATGATAAATCCGAATAGTCGAAGAGAAGCCATTTCATGCACTCTCCGCTATCCGATTCATTCTACAAATAAGTTCATGGGTACTTTTTCTTACTTTGCCACTAAAATTTGTAATAATCTCCCGTTAAGTTTGCGTAAATTTGTATTATCTTCCACACTTTTTATTTGCAAAGTTAGGGAATACTACAATTCGCATTACCGCTAAGGTCTATTTGGAAGAGCGTTTTTTATTGTTAAGTGAAGTGTTTTTTAATTTAATTAATTTATTTTCTTTTATTGGATACATTCCATAATTGCGCTTTGTGTTTCGGGTAATTAAGTTATATTAATAATAAATTAATAAATGATTTTCAATAACCATTTGTGGATGTGTATATATAAAGCCCCAAGAATTATATATATATATATATATCTGGATACCTTCTACCTTCAGAACCTAGATGGAATTTATCTCAAGGCCATCGGTTGGAATTGTTGTTAACTATTGGTGGAAGGGCTTTTAAATAAAACACGCGGTTTGATCGGCCACACGAAAATATTTAAAATTTATTACGATCAATCGGTGACGATCCGATCGCGACGCGGACTCTCTAACGCTCTAACGTTCCGGAACGTTCTCTCTCCCCGATCGTCACTTTTTCACATCTCCGTTCGATTTTTCAAACTCTCGAGCATTTAAATAGACTACGACGTGATATTACACATCGATATCATACTATTCGAATTACAAATAATCGTATCGAGATCGTCACCATTTCGAAGGGCCTTTTACATGATTACCTAACAAGCCAGCTTCATTTTGAGAGGTACCCCCATTCGGGTGCGCAATGGCGTAGGGAAAACCACCTTTGTGGGAAAAAACCTACGCCGGGTACCGCAGTCGATAAAATATCGATTCTGTCCGTAATAATTGTCATACTCAAAAAGGTAAAACTAAATAATAACAAATTTAACGTTGACTCGACATTTTGCACATTTGGGAAAAACGTGTCAAACTGATTCATTTCTGATATTTTATCACAAATGTAATTTTAAAATGCGTTTAAATACAAATTGACCATAAATGAATATTACTGAATCAGATTAATACTTTTTGTTGACATGAGCAAAATGCCGAGTCGACGTTAAATTCATTATTATTTTTTGTTGCCTTTTGAAGCATGATTATTTAGACCAATGGCTTTAAGATAAATTCCTTCAAGTTTCTGAGGGAAAAAGAATATTAATATTATATTTTGAATTAAATTGAATTGAATTTATTTATATAGGTGTAATAGAACAGTACAAAGGCTTACATAGTCTGTACCCTACAGAGCTTGACGGTGTTCGTAGGTCTGCTTTTAAACCTAAACCTAATTACAAACTAAAACTTACTAATTAACTTAACCCTAAAAATTTCATCGCGATTTTACAATGATGACATCATATATTTCTCGCCTCCTAAGTGTTATAAGTGTCTTCATTTGCATTATTTAATATCCAAGTCTTTATTTATCTCTTTTTTTATTATTTGTTGGACATAGCTCTTTTAATTCTTCACTCAATAAATTATATAATTTACTCGCCATATAATCGTAATATTTTTTACCAACTTTTTTTTTTTTTCGGTATTGCTACTAATTTATTCCTCGTATTTACAATGTTAATGTTATTTTCATTTCTTAGTTCTTCATACATAAAATGTATAGCTTTTTCATAGTAAAATTGTCTTATATTCAGAAGGTTTTCTTCTTTCATTAATACGCTTACTGAGTCTCGCATACTTTTCTTGTACATTATTTTTATTAATTTATTCTGTAATATTTGGATATATTTCATAATATTACTATATATCCCACCCCAAGCCAATATCCCGTATGTCGCAGAAGATATAAAAAGAGCATAATATAATATTGTCATTTGACTTATATTTAGTAGCTTTTTTAATTTCCGAAATGCAAAGATCAAATATCTAGTTTTCTGCAATATTTGTTTCATGTTTCCCTCCCATCTCATGCACTAATCAATGTACACGCCTAAATACTTCACAGCCACACTGGTCATTTTTTTTACACTTACGACTAAGTATAATTATATTTACCGATTCTGGTATACTGTCCTTATAATTTCCAAATGTTATAAATTATGTTTTTTTACATTCAATGATAATTTATTTATGGTTAACCAATTTGCTACACTATTCATTCGAATATTGGCTTTGAGTGTTGGCTTTCCACGTTTTACCAGAACATAATATTACTGTGTCATCTGCAAATGCTATTATTTCTCCTTTTGTAATTGTCGTAAGTAAATTGTTAATATAAATATTAAATAAAATGGGACCTAATACTGTACCTTGCGGCACTCCGCATTTTACATATTCCGTATTATTTTTGTAATCATTTATTTTAACAATTTGTTGCCTACCTGATAAATAATTCTTTAAGAGTTTATACATATGTCCTCTGATACCAAGATGATATATTTTTTCTAGTAATATGTCATGATTGACTGTATCGAAGGCCAAATCCAAAAATATTGCTATTGTTGGTGTAGTGTTATCTAACTTATCATAAATATATTTAGAAACATATGCTAAAGAATCATTTGAGGACTTATTCTTTCTAAAACCAAATTGATAATCTGAAATTAATTTAAATTTATCCAAGTATTTTGTGAGTCCGTTCTTAATAAATTTTTCAAACATTTTTGCTAAATTTGACACTAATGAAATCGGTCTATAATTTGTTTCCTTATGCTTATCTTCACCTTTGTAAATTACTATAATTTCTGTTTTTTTAAAATGGGATGGACAAACCCTACTTTTAATCGCTAAATTTATTATATGCGTTAAAGGTTTGACAATAAATACGGCTATAGTTTGAATAATATTTTCGTATGAATTCCGTCGACTCCTCCACTTTTGCCACTATTAATACTTTTAATAATATTTAATACTTCTGTTTCATTCGTATCTCTAACATACATTGACTGCAAAAAATATTTATTATTCATTTTGAAGCTTGTTTGTGATTTTACTGTGTTTGCCGTATTTATTCCAATATTACTAAAGTATATGATTGAATCTATTAGCTATTTCTTTTTATCCTAAAATTTGTTTATTATTATCATCACTTATATAATCAATATTATATTTTTTATTTTGCTTTAGCTTAATTTTATCGTTAACAAATTCCTATATTTTTTTACTATTATTTTTAATATTATTTAATTTATTTTGCTAATATTTTTCTTTAGTGTATCTTAATAAATCTTTTAGCTTATTTTTATAATTTATATAATAATCTCTTAATTTATCGTCTTGTGGGTTTTTACTTAATTTCCTATATAAATTCTGCTTTTTAATATAAGACCTGATCAAAGACTGAGTAATCTATTCGCTTCTAGGTCTATTTTGATTTATCTTATTATTATAATCTGTAGCTAAATTTATAATACGCGATATGTTTAAAATTAATATTTGCACACACTCATTCAGATCATTTATCTTCACAATATCCATCTATTTTGTTTGTTCACTAAATTTTAAAAGTTTCTTATAATTTACAAAACTTCTCTTGCTTGTTGCATTCTGGCGTTGTTGTTGTTCTTCTATCTCCAGTATTATCGGGTAGTGGTCGGTTATTTCTTGTTGTAAAATGTAAGATTGAATCTGGGTTTCTCCAACTCTTCCAAAAATATCGTCTATACACGTTCCACATTGAGGTCTTGTTACACTATTAATGCAGGAGTAGTATCCATGTTCATAATACGCATTTTTATATTCTTTAGTAACATCGTTAAAGTCTTTTATATTAATATTTATATCTCCTATTACGAAATTTTTTGTATAATTTGTACAATTTTCTATATATTTTTTTAAGTTTACTACAAATTCTTTTTTATCGATCGCATGCGGTCTGTTGATTGCTGTTATTATAAATATCCTGGATTTTATTAGAATTTTTATTAAACAGCCCTAAATCTTAATGAATATTTATTAATAAAGCTTTGATTCCTCCAATCTGTATTTCATTTACCATCGTTCTCAATGCTTTTGTAATATACATTATTACTCCATCAGCTTTGGATAAGTCTCCTTTACTACAATGCATAGTGTAATCTTCTAATTTGTATAATTGTCGACATTGTACTTCCCATGTTTCTGTACATATTATTATCTCAGGTTTGCTATTCAGCTGTTTAAGTAGCAAACACATCTCATCGAAATTTTTACCGATACTTCTTATATACATATGCAGCCCTTTAATGTTATTTATATTCATTTTATTGTTTAGATCAATAACTGAACGACAATTGGTTTCACTTATGTCAAGAAAATCTTCTTCACTTTCTCTTGGATCCATCTTTTATATTGGTTAACATCTCTCTTGCATAATTGAATGGATATTCCATTTTTTGTATCGATCGTTTCATAAAAAAATTGTATGTATCACAAAGCTGTTTATCATTAACTGAATGATTTATGTTTAAATTTAATCCATATTTTTCATTTGTTCTTATACAATTTATACATTTCAATGCATTTTTATTATTGTTATTATTACACTCCTTGTTCGGGTGATTTCCCGCACAATAAGTGCAACATGTTATCTGTGTACATTTTTTGGAACTGTGGTTAAAATTACCACAATTGTAGCATATGCTAATATTTAAATCGTCAGTTACATTACATCTATTACATCCAAGATATAATTTTTTATCTTCCATTATCTTTTTGTATGCTTCTGTATTTACTTCTATCAATAGAGTCCACCTATTTGTTTTTTTATTTATATACTTATGAACTATCTTTATTTCCTGTCGATCATCAACATTATTTCTACCAATAATATCTGTATATAGTTTACAGTTTTCCTATTCTCCTACAAGAAGATCAACGCCATAAACTTTTAATCTTGGTTTTTTCATTTGTTCTATATTAGCTTCGATTTTAGTTTTATTTGATTCCGTGATTATACCTTCAATTTTTTACGTCACAATTATTTTTGCATTTTTGGTAATGTTGCAAAAGAGCTACCTCACCTCAAAAATTAATTGTACGACATGTTTCTGACGTATTTTGTGGCTCTGATTACGAATCTGGTAATAACATTTGGCGGTCGGATGTATTTCGTTCGCTATCTTCAAAAAACAGCCTACAAAGGCGTTTTTTTTGGGTTTTTTTGTATTTATATGAAAAAGTATGAATCGGACGAAAAAATGTTTCCAACAGAAGTTGTAGAGCGGAAAATTCTCTACAAAAAACAACATTTCTTTCGACATCCTAACCAAAAGTGCGCAAATGAGCGACAAAAATGCCCGTAATTGGTTTCTGCAGGGTATACGCCCAAAAAGACGATTTGTTTAGTTTTTTGTGTTTATTAAAGCGACTCTCGTCTAAAAATTGATTGTAAAACATATTTCTGACGTATTTTGAGACCCTGATTACGAGTCGGATGATAGAATTTGGCGGTCGGACGTACTTCGTCCGCTATCTTGAAAAAATAACGAAAAAACACAATTTTATTAGGTTTTTTGCTTTTATTACTGGGACTCAAATTTCTGGTTGGAATGAAATCTATATTTCTTGGTTGGAGGCTAGGTTAGTATTAAAAAAGGGGGGTCTGGGGGCGGAGCCCCCCAGGACGTAGGCACCTCCTAGGTACACGTATAAACTTTAGTAATTATAATTCATTCGGTTTCCGAATCTGAAGGAAATAATTAATTATAATTTTTCAAGTTAATGCATGTAGCTAGGAGGTACCTGCGTCCTGGGGGGCTCTGCCCCCAGAACCCCCTTTTTTATACTAACCTAACCTCCAACCAAGAAATATATATTTCAATCCAACCTGAAATATGTATTTCAATCCAATCCGTCGCGCACTGGCCACGACGCTCGCGTAGCGCAGCTTCATGATTTCACCACCGGGTGTTGCGGTTCTCGTTAGTGAACTTTAATTAATCCTTTCAGATTCGGAAAACAATGAATTATAATTACTGAAGTTAATGCGTGTACCTAGGAGGTGCCTGCGTCCTGGGGGGCTCCGCCCCAGCCCCCCTTTTTTAGTACTAACCTAATCTCCAACCAAGAAATATATATTTCAATCCAACCTGACATTTGAGTCCCTGTAATAAACGCAAAAAAACTAATAAAATTGTGTTTTTTCGGTATTTTTTCAAGATACCGGACGAAATACGTCCGACCGCCCAATGTTATTATTAAATTCGTAATCAGCACCACAAAACACGTGAAAAATGTGTTGTATAATTAATTTTTTTGGTCAGAGTCCCTGTAATTAACACAAAAAAAGAAAACAAAATTTTTTGGCCTATACCCTGCAGAAATCAATTACGGGCACTTTCGATGCTCATTTGCGGACTTTTTGTTTGGATACAGAAAAAAATGTATATAACCTTTTTTGTAGAGAATTTTCTGCTCTACTACTTTTGTTGGAAATATTTTTTCGTCCGATTCATACTTTTTCATATAAATAGAAAAAACCTAAAAAAAACGCCTTTTTTGGTTGTTTTTTGAAGATAGCGAACGAAATACGTCCGACCGCCAAATTCTATTATCAGATTCGTAATCAGCGCCACAAAATACGCCAAAAACATGTCGTACAATTAATTTTTGAGGTGAGGTAGCTCTTCTGCAACTTTACCGCATTTTTTAATAATTTTGGCCTTAGTGGCATGTATTTTTAGAGTATTTTTCGTCTCTTTAATTACCTCTTGAAATTTGGTTTTATTATTATACTCGGTATGTATATTTCCGTGTGAGTTATTTTTATTTACTATACGAGCATACGACTGTGATTGTGATTGTAATTGTGGGTTTGCATTTATACTGTTCAATTTTTCCATTAGTACGTTTGTATTTTCTTTCAGTTCTAAATTTAAAGTTTCAAGATCTTTTTTGTTTTTGTCTGTTGTTCTTAAAAACTTGTTATGGTCTCTCAATTCAGTGTTATGATCACGTAATTCTTTAATTTGGTCCTGTAGTTCTTTGTTTATTCTTTTTTCAAAACTTAACTCTTTTATTCTGTCATCACATTCTTCGCACTCGTTGCTATCATCAATTTTACGATTTTTTTTTATTTTGAAGTATATGATTTTCCAGATTTTTCACTTATCATTGAAACCACAGATGCAGAATCATCGTCCTCCTCGTCTTTGTCGTCGTCCATGGATAAGACACTATAATCGATTTCCATTTCTTGCGTTATGTTGAGTCCTTTTTTAACATTGTCTATATGTTTCTGTATAGTTAATAATTTCCTTTGAGCATTGTGCACTTCCATATCATTTGGAGAAGCATTTTGATCACATGATTGAGAATCCGAAAACGTTAGGTTTACATGCGCTCCACATACAACAATGTGTCTTGTAATAAAAAAACCTTTTCCTTCTTTCACTTTCCTTGAAAATTCGGATTTGCGAAACCCACTATCACAAATTAAACATATAACTATTTCAATCTTTCTGTTCGGATGACATATATGAATAAAATGATCCGATGGTATTTCGCGCGCGTCTTTACTTGACTACGCCATGATCGAGACGTTTTTTGATTCAATTAGTAAGATTTTAGAACGCATGGAGTGTTAAAATAAATCCGCTTTAATTCATATAATGGATATTATTTGTAGCAGATTATTTTAACAAGAACGTGGAAGTAAACAATGAACATAAACATTTTATTTATTGTTTACATAAATTATGTTTAGGAAGTGGAGCCATAAGATTACTTTTAAGGTAAGAAAGTACATCAGGATTGAAAAATTTGTATTTCCCAAGTTAACCTCGAACCTCTTTTGACGTTAACTTGTGAAAACAAAATAAAATAGAAAAACCCACCGACACTAACAAAGAATATATTTAATTTGTCTCACTTTTATAAGTAATAAAGCACGTTTCCGAATTAAGAAAACGATATCACTATGATCATACGTATATGCGGGACGTAGAGCGCATGCATTCTGACAGCATTTTCCAATCATCGGTGTAGTTGGTGCAGTATAAATTTTTCTGCATCTAGTTTAGCTCTATCTTTTTCGGACACATTTGAAATCGAGACAGACGGAGATAAATTTAGCGCGCACTACACCAATGATTGGAAAATGTTGCAAGAGACATGATGATGACAGTGAATCGCGAAAAGCGGCAACCGACATGCAAAAAAATGGAAAAAGCGTGGTGTCATCATTTAGTGGCAGTGCTCAGTGAGCCTCAAAATATCAAAAGTTGTAAACGAATAGCGAATGCTTATTTTCATTTCATTTCACATCATTTATAATTATCCATCGTGGGGCTGCGTCCCCCCCGAACCGCCTGCTACACCCCTTACCCCCACTTTTGGGGTAAATTTGGGAAACGTATCTTTTATACATAAAGTATCGTATGCACCGTGGAGGCAAGGTCTTTATTCCCCGAGAGGGAGTTTCGTATACGAGACGAAGTCGAGTTACATAATGTACTGTTATTTGAATCAGTAAGGCGGAGGAGGATCCTGGATTTTCGCCAAATGAAAAGATGAGGTTTTGCGTGCTCATTCTTCAAAATTTCACAATTTTCTGTAGTTGGAGGTTTCAGAATACCATATAAGGAAATGATTCTATAAATTTGGACGAAAGCATAAGGAATGAAGGAAATATATCTGCAATCCAATTCGTTTACATCCGATTTTTTAAGCAGAGTATTTTCCATTACTATCTAAAAAATTGATAATTATATTTTTGGCACCACATAGTATAGACAGCTCATATTTTATTTTATACATTAAATTAATATTTTGAAGCAGGTTGCAGATGTAAAAACAATGTATGTAGTAGTAACGTATGGACATATATACCGCTACCAGGTACATGAGTATTGTAACGCTATCCGAATACGTCCGATAACGTCCGACCGAACCTGAATAAGCTTAATCGTGATTGGCTGTTTGCGATGTTTCACCGAGTCACAGATTTTGTGGTAGTGTACACAATTTATTGCGTGATGTATAGCACCATCTTGTAATGCGATCACGAAGACATACATATGCCCAACCAAAGGCTATTAATTCTGTCGGGGAATCCCATTGTTGTATACTTCATATTATATTGTGATGACTTGATACATTATGTGAGAAATAATGAAAACAGACGTGATTCCCCGTCAGAAATAACGGCTGGTGTACGTTTTCAACTTTCGTCGAAGAACTGGCGCAATTTTATTACTGGCTAAGTTCTGTGAAATGGAGATAGCTGTTTGTAAATTTTGTCAGAATGACCACTCTTCTTATATAGCAGAAATTCTATTAAAAAGTTTCTTGATGTCAGCAAATGAAAACCGGATTCGACATATTTATATTACAACGATAGGAATTTGCGTTTGTATGATCCAACATCTTGAACAAATTTTGATGAATAAATACATCCTACAAACGAAAGTCGATTCTATTAAATCCATATACATCTCAAAATAATCTATACGTATAGGAAAATTTCATTAAAACGGCAATTAGCAATAATCCGAACAAAACGATATTCTGTGAACGCATTTTTATTAAAAATTTACTTAGTTAAAGCAGGTAGTTTTATAAACGTGTGCAAAATACAAATTTCACTAATTATACACAACAGTTAGTATGTCTACTGAAAGCTTACCCCTGAGTTGATAGAATTGAAAAGCATCTATGTCAATTTGTAGATCATTTCAAGATATTGAAAAGTGTTCGATAGAACTGTCGAAACTATCGTAAACTTTTACGAATTTACTTCGTTAGATGACCATTCGTTTTTACAATCTCTAGAATCTACTTCAGTGCGGTTTTTTTACTGAGATATTAACCTTGCAGTTTAAGACTAGGCATTTTCAACTACAGCATTTGCGATCGAGAAATTTATAAAGAGAAAATAAAAATAATAAACAACAGCTTTAAACGAAGAATTTGTAGAAGGTTGTATTTTTAATAGATATTGCTATATTAAACAATGAAAAATAATGTTTATAAGATATTATAATAATCTTTCAAAAATAATTTAACTCTGCACATAATTTCTAACATTATCAAAAAATTCTTCTTGTCTGTTTTGTGCAAACGGTGTTGGTCATCCTGTCCTTTTTCTATACTATAGAAGTGGCAATTTCTTCATAGTGTAACGAAAAAGTATTTTACAAATTTTAAAATCTAAGATAAATTTATTTCTTTCCTTTCAAAGAACATTGTAATACGTTGTAAAATGTTGTATCAATAAACTGTTATTGTCCAAAACAAGCCGATGATTTCCGTACTTTTGTACCCACTCGCGGTTGGTTTTTGTTCGCTTTCTTCAAGGTTTTAAAGAAAATTGCGTATGGATTTAACGATACGATGAATAACGATACGATATAATATGCTGCCGTATTAGTTATCGGAGACCCTGAAACTCCCCGAGTAACAAATTTCAGCATGTTTTCCTACAGAAAAATGTATGTTTCAGAGGGTTAAAATGTGATGTACGTTTGTAAGATATTATATTTGTAACGTATTATAAGTGACTATAGAATAACTATAATAAATTTGAATGTCAAAACTTACACTTTTTATATGTCACTTTTCTTAAACATACTTTTTACGATGTAAGACACTGAAGTAAGAACTTAAGCATGTGGTATGTCGTGATTCAATTACTTTGTCTATATTCAACGGATCAATAAACTTTCAAATTTCTGGTAATTCGGTTATGTTCACAATTTCGGTTGACACATTTTTCAAAAAGATGAGCGCACTATTGGGAAGTTTTTCCTTTGAAACTTTATGAATAATTGAAGATTCTCGACAATTACAAAGTGAGGTTTCCAAAATTTATTTTTGTTGCAGAAAAAAATGGACAATCGTTGTTAACTAAATTTTTTAAATCTTTATAATTAACCAGTTATGTACACATATATCTTGACAAAATAAGAACATAACAATTTTCATACACATTTAAAACATAAATGACTGCAGTACGCAATGTAGACGAAGTATAAAATATAATTTATTTGTACAAAACTCAACAAAATTATGTATAGAATTAAACAAATGCTAAGTTATCCAATTATGACGATGGTGTCACTGGTGTTAATTGTATAGTGAGTGGTGTCGCCGGTCGCAGTATCAAATCAAAGACTTTTTTAATATCTTTAGATGTATGGGTACTTTTAATGTGCCATTTTCGTAATACTGCAGCAATAGTAGCCTTTAGTTCCATTAATGCAAATTTTTGGCCAATGCAATTTCTAGGTCCAGCACTAAATGGAATATAAGCATATGGATGTCTTCCTCTTACATTATGGGGCAAAAATCTATCGGGATCAAATGTTTCCGGATCGTCCCAAATTTCTGGATCGCGGTGTAGACGCAAAATGTCAATCTGAAGTGTTGCTCCTTTGGGCACTGTATAGCCGTCTGGAATTTACAGTTATTTGTATATTATATGTATGTACAAGGTGAGTAATTTGATACATTGAAATATTTTATTAATTTTTATATTTTCAGTGCCATAATAACTACTAATAATGTGCCCAGTATAACTAATAATTATCGATCCATATGCATCGAATAAACTCGATGTCACTGTAATTTAATGTAAATAAAAAATCCTTTGATCTAATGGAAAATAACAATTATTTTGGGATTGTTACTGGCGGTGAATACAAATTTTTTATTATTAATTTCTTCGGAAGACAGTAAGCGGCTCATCAATCCATAAGTTGGTTCAATATTAAATTTTGAGTGATGTTAAAAGAATAAGGCAACTAATGATCAGATTACAACAAATTGATCAATATCTACCAAGCAGCTTCTACAAAGAAAAAATACAACTTACCTATTACAACATCGTGAGTAACAGACCTAAGAATGAAAGGCACACTAGGAAAAAGCCGAAGTGACTCTTTTATTACCCTTTCGGTGTACTTTAAGTCTGACAAATTATTAGCTGTTATTGGGCTCGTAGAGTCGCCTAAAACTTCATTTACTTCTTCGCGAACTTTTGCTTGAATTTTGGGTTCGTTTCCTAAAGCAAATAGACACCAACTGATAGCAGCTGTTGTCGTATCGTGACCCTAAAAGAATTAAATTAAGCATTTATAATATTTGTTCAAACACCTGTTTACAATTATAAATTTAATGCTCTATCTTTTTGTTTGAAATATTTTTCAATCAAATTTATATTTTTACAAAATAAATGCAAAAAACTACGAAGAAACGTGATTGGGGCTAATGTTTTTTAGTAATGAACGAATGAATCTGCGCCGAAATCTAATCAGATCTAAGTTACGCCTTGTCATGTTTTCATTATTGATTTGTGTTCTTAGGGTCTGAAACGTTAACATTTGATGAAAAACTATAGTGTAACGTTTTGCCGGGAACTGACCCAATCCCATACTTCTTCCAGACCTATGGTCTTAGTCGAAGTAAAATAGTTCCGCACTGAGATAATACAGTGATATAAAATACTAGTGGTTCAACACAAGCTAATTACTACAATCCGTATTAGATATTACTTGTAATAGTATTAGCAAACTAATAGTAAATTACCACTACTAGTATTTAGTGTTAAAATGCTTTCGTATTTCTCTCAGTGTAGTCATATTCTATTGTATCAACAATGTTGGACATCATAGTAAACCAATTTGTTGTAGGACTTGCTAGTTATGCTACCTATTTCTATCGTTTATGTCTTAACAAGAAGAAACCCAGAATTAGATTTAGCAACCAACCGATTTTTTTAGTGTTTAGTGAGCATATCATCGGGTTCCTCGAAATTTATGTTCTTAATATAGTATTTTTCGATACTAGTGCGTAAAATACTATTTTACGCACCGTTTTTAACATGCGATTAGATAGGCCGGTGCGTAAAATCGAATTCTTACTCAAGCGTGTCGAACGATATTTTTCGATATACTATGCGTAAAATTTGTGCGCCGTTTTTTGTGGGTCAAATATGATGTTACGCACGTGTGATGACCGCGGCGCATGAGTGCCCTGCGCAGCCGGTCAGCACGAGAGAGCCCCGGTCAGCAGTAGTGCGTAAAATACGATTTTTAATTTAAAAACGGTGCGTAAAATCAAATTTTACGCATGGTATATCGAAAAATTATTATATTTTACATAACTATTATTATACAGAATAAGTTACTATTCACACTACTGAATAAATCGTACTTCAGTACGTAGATTTATCACTACTACTTGCATATTCAAACAATCTGAATATCTGTTCGACTATTTAATCGCTCCTAATTAATGTATATTTTGCGAAAAAATGCATCATCTAATAAGCCAATTCTAAGTTCAGGTCAGTGAACGTAAACACAAATTTGAATTGATTAAGTTTGCCCTCTTATCTTATTAAGTTATTAAGCCTAAGGTTGATGGAGTGCGTTACCGCGAACATAAATGTGTCCACTTGTTCACGTATCTCCTTATCTGTAAATGGTTGCTCTTCTTTATCTCTTCCTTCCAGCAGCAAATCTAAAAAGGTTTTCCTGTTGCGTATTCCTGAAAGCACAATGCGCTTTGTTTAAAATATCAATAGTAACATTCATTAACAATAATAAATAACTTCAGTCACACGATTTTTTCGCTAAAACATTTTCAACCAATACTTTCATGTCGGATTTGAAAAAAGATTGTGTGAAAGACTCAAAATATCCTGAAAAGTTTTCTAACAGAAAATTATCTAAAAAAAATCTTTAAAAAAAATGAATCTAGATTTGGTTTTTTGGGTCCTTACGAACCTGAGATCATTTTTCCAATATTCAAAATATATGATTCACTATTGCGGGCAAAATTTTAGATAATATGTTCAATTTTCTTTCGGATCATCAAAATTGTCTTATAATAAACATGTCAAAATCTCATTTATTGCATTTGTAATCTAATTTTTTTAAAGCAAAATTCGAAGTATTAATTGTTTTAATTACAGGAAAATAATTTGAGTAAAACTACATATTTTATGATATAAATTTGCCAATTTTCGACTTTTTTTTCTTTTTTTCTTGGTTAAACTATATATCATTGTAATTTTTTGGAACATAACTTACCAGTTGTAGTAGAATTTACATCTCTATCAATATCATGGCTAGTATTGTTAATTTTCCTCTTCCGTTTCTTCTCGTTAATAAGCTGCGAATTTACTACCAGTTAGTATTTATTTAAATAACTGTTGAATATAATCATGTGCAAGAGAAATAAATGTGTAATATAACCTTTATTGTAAAATCATGCAAAGTTTTTACGGCTTCTTTTAATTGTTGACCTGCTTTTGTGGAGTAAAAGTACCAATCCCACATTGCCCATGGCCAAATAAAACGGTTTATTGTTATTTTTGAAAATCTGAAAATGTAGGAACTATTCATTTAGTAATTGTACAGAAATAATCAAAATTTGTTAATGTTCGTAATGTTTTTCCTTCACTAACGCCTGTCTCTTATACTTCGAATATTTTAGGAACTTGACTTAGCTGCAAATTTTTTTGCAACAAGTATTTTATTCAACACAGCAGCTTCATGTTGAAATCCACATTATACGAGTTGGAAAATGATTCTCATGACAATTCGCGTTTATCAAATGTAATGTAAATTTGTCTGAATTCTTAATTTTTTATTGTTGGGTAATTTAATAGCGTATGCAATCATGGGGTCTTGCATACGCTAATTAATAATCTGTCAATATAATTTAAAAGAAAAACTTCATGCAATTCTACATGTTACATGATTTATTTATAAAAATGATCAAATTTTTAATTTTCCGTTATTCGTAATAAATATTTAGTCTTACTTGTGCACTGCAGCTGCATATTCGTTTTCAGTATTCCTTTGTGCATTAAGATTAAACCCCATTGAAGTTTCACAAATAATGTCTAGTGTGCACTTAACTACATAATCAATGATATTAAGTGGTTTTCCAGGGTTTTTGAGAGCTGCGTCTTCGAGACATTCATTTAAAATGTCAACTTTTTCATTTATGACAATTAAGAATTTTTCCAGAACTCCGTAATGGAAGGCCGGAGTCAAGAGGCGTCTTTGATGAAACCATTGCTGGCCTATATCGAATTTCAACATTTATTATTTCGTCATATAATAATAACTCAAATATAAATATAGACGTGTTAGGAAAACTTTTACCTGTTGATGTTAATAAACCATTTCCTAGCCATGGTTTAATCAGATCGTATCCTTTGCCCTTTGATATTAACGTTATACTCGGTAATACCACCTGACAAGTTTTTGCTCATTTTGAATGCTACTCGGATAATTGTGATAACAAAAACTTACTTCACATTCATACACATCAGCTTCCCACACACATAACATATGTAGTAAGATAACGCACGCGTCAATAAGATAAATGACTTAAATTTGTTAATGTTTTTTCCATTTGGTATTATAACTTTGTTTGATAGTTCTGTGCGCAAAATGTGACAGAATTGATAAGAAAACATTTCATGCACTCTTGGAGTAAGACTAAACTATGGTCAGGAACGGTAAATGGTTTGTTTGTTAACAAGAACTGAAGATAATTTACGTAATATAAAATTCACCTCTAGTTGCCGAGGTTTTCGAATTCGAACAAGTGCATCGCTTCCCACCCAGACTACGAACATTCCGTTTTTGAAATCGGACGTCAGCTTCGTGAACCACTCAATTCTGTCTGCAAACCAAAATAGAATTACATAAATTTGTTTTCTTATATCTCGTAGTGGCGGTCGTTCCAGGAAAGTAAATATAAAATCGAAAACGCAACAAAAAATTCTTAACAAATTTGACTTTTGAACTGCATAGTACGATAAGTTGTCTATCGCATTTCATAATTTCAATTAAGAATGCAGTTAGGAGAATAAAATTTGAAAGTTAGTTTGAGTACATTTAAAAATAACAGAAACTATATGAATATTATTTATAAGCAATTTATTTTATTTCAGGTGCACTGCTAACCTATGGATAACATTCGTTAGTTTTTTTTCGATGTAGGAATCTGAAAAATATTTAACTTACCCTCTGGCTTGACTCTTGCAATATCAAATGCTTTGCCGATGAAGGGCCATCCTTTTAAACCCGGTATTTTGTTAACGGTCCAATGAAATTTAGTAAATTTAACTATCCATATCAGAAACTTAGCACTGATGATCGCTATTATCAACGATCCAATTACTGATCTACTGTCCATATTTGGTGAAATCTAATCATTTGTCAGGAACTACCTTCGTATCAACACGTGGTCAGTATTTACAAAATTTCAAGATCGAGTACACTACCGTCACTGCGCGTTGCAGATAGTATGCAGCTTGAAAACCGGTTCCGCGTGGAATGACGACAAGGCTCAATTTGCACTAAAATAACTCTCAGTGGTTTGGTTTAATTTTAGCATCAACTGGAAATTATCCAATGCGAGAGACGCACCAACAGAATAACCAATCTTGGACTTACTGCCCCCGTGATGGATATGTTAAGAATACATTGATAAGAAGATTCGTTTTATCGGACATTTCACTTTAAGTCCACATCTTCTCTGAAATGGAGCGTTTGTTGCATCCTGATAATACGTAACCTGAAACATGGCAAAAAACCTTATTTTTCGAGTACATAATCCGTAAGTATAATTATCTACGCAGAAAATTAGGTCGGGCATGATCCACTGCTTCTCAACAACATCCAAGGCCCTTTTTTTGGTAAACACGTGTAATTAAACACTTATATCAACTATTTTCGAAAATAGTGTAAAAATAAAAAAAGTGTTTAACAGATGTTCTAACCCTTTAGTATACAATTCAAGGTTAATGTGCTAATTTCAATATATCTCAAAATCGGATTTTTTTTTTAATTTTTACTTTTTTTCGACAAAAAGCTTGACATTTTTCTGTAATACATATGAAGATTATAGTGTGACGCTTGGTATAGATTTGCGAAAATAACCCTAAAAATCGACTGAATCTATAGATATTCATAAAGGCGATATTCTTATGTCAATGACGCCACGGAGCGTGGTATCACGAAGATAAAATACTTACCAAGCTGGGCATGCGCAAAACACCGAAGAATACTGTTTCGTAAGTGTTAAAGTTGTATCTATTTGAATTAATAAAATAATGTTTTTAATGTAAAATCTTATAAAATAGATTTTATAGCGACTAAGAAACATTTTTATAAGTATTACTAACTGACTACAAATAGATAATTTAAGAAAACAAGTTTTTTAAAATCCTTGTTTTTAATAAATCATCTATTAAGACGTAAAAGACAATATAACAATTTTAAATAATATTGTTGGGATTATTACGTGATATGCATCATATTTACGCGCTTAAAGTTTCGCCGAAACACACATAAACAATCATACACTCGCGATTCGAATTTCTGCGAATTTTGCAACGCATTATCCACATGTACAGTTCAAACGCAGAATTTAATATGAGATTTATTAACAGTTAACGATCGCTCATTGAACGTTCAAATGCTGGTATTTTCATTTCAAAGTTACCTGCCGTTTTTCTCTTTATAGTTACTGTTATAACTTTATATTTAATGTAAGAGCCTTAAAATTAGCTTACATTAACTATTAGTAAATAATTCATCTGGGTGTATGTATACTGATTCATCAAGTGACTATCGCAGTGAATCGGTTTCAAGATCCATAAACACCGAGAGGTGTGAGCGAAACTATTTATTGTGACTCTTTTCATTTTTGGTCGGGAAATACATATGATCGGTCAAGTTTATAATTCCGCTAGAAAATATGGTCCCACATATAAATATTCGCTTTACGATTTGCCTCATTATCGAGATTGAATTATTTAGATTTTTAATCGCGATTGTTGTATTCGGCGTATACAGAATCTTGCGTATTAACTACTAATTAGACGCAATTAGTTCGGTTTACGATTGTTCCCGGGATACTTAAGAAGTAATTAGTATCAAGAAATAAATCACTGTGATTTCTAATAAAGCTCCGAAATGATGCGGGCGCATTCGTTTCAATAAATGTAAAATTCTGAATGATAAACTTTAGAATATATATATGATGGTGATTACTTTCAATAAAATGGGATCATGCACTAATAATACAAAACTGTGATAACACTGGCTAAATATCGTAAAGGCACTTATTGGGTCAGGGCAGCTTACAATCTATCGGTCTGCATCTGAAGTAAATATAGCGCGATCTCATTTTTGGTTTCAATCGCCATCTATTGTCTCTGGAAGAAACACAGACCTCAACAATGGAAATTCCCTTTACTAAAAGAGAGATGGTCCAAACGAGGTAGATTTAAAACCTCAAACGCGAGATTACTTCGAGGTTACGAAAGCTTACAATCTTGTAAGAAGTCCTAAGTAAGAGGTATGTTCTGTATGGGTTTTTATTTACCCATATTACACGTGGGCAACTATAAAACAGTTATCTGCATCAGAGTAAATTTCAACGGATTTTAATTTCAATCAAAGTTCTACGCATTCTATTTGATTCGCGATATCTTATTTCTAAAAAAATATGTTTTTAAGTGTATGCGTTGTTTGGCACAAAATATTCTCGGTTACTTCCAGATGGTGTAATATTGCACTTCCAAATTCTCTAGTTGCTATAATAATCTTGTGTTTCTTTTTAAAAATTGAAATGCTCCTTCCTTTGAATGCAATCAAGTACTTGAACCTATGTAGAAGTTTCTAGTAATTAAGAACTTTCGGATCTAAAAGTTATTTTTTTAAAATTCGTAAAACACATTTTAATAAAGAAAGCGAATTGTGCATTGTTATATTGTCGAAAGTCCTCATTTGGGGGTTTTACTTAAATAATCAATATTATATTTTCGGAAACACCTTGAACCAAACGTTATGTTATACAAATATAAATGGCTTTTCAAATTTTACTTCGAAGAAATTAGTTCATTTTATTAATTGTTACAAATATGGGCAGTACCTATAAAGATAATAGTAGAGTGGAGTGAATGTAAAACTACAGATATTAATACCACAGTGAAATCAGGCATTATTAGAAATTATTTTTTTTTTAATGAGCAGAATATTGTTGACATGTTGATTTGTAGTAAAAACGATCTTTACAAACATTGATCATGACAAATTGACAGCTGATGTGAATTGTTATATAGTTTGAAGTCAATTTTTATTATTTGAAAAATTGTAAGTGAATAATATTCATTTATTAGCGGCCTTCTTTATCCTGTTGTATCTGTCGAGAATGGTTGTCCTTGTCATATTTATCACCCGTTCCATGGTACCCCGCCTTGCGACCTGGTCCCGAAAGCTTGTGGTCTGGGTTGCATTGATCCCTGCGGTTGTCTTGTGCGGCTTTATCCATCTAAACTTTGTAATGCAAAATGTATAAAATGAGACGACAATATATCCAATACCATCAATTTTTAATAGAATACTTAAATAAAGTTATGAATTCATTGTATATGTACACGGAAAAAAATTGTCTGGATTCTTCCCAAAAACCAGGTTTGTGATGATCACAAACCGGGGAGTTTGTGTTAAACACAACCCTGGATTGTGCTTAACACAAACCAGGTTTGTGCTCAGCCCAAACTTTTTTTTAGACACACACTAAGTTTGTGCTGAGCACAAACCTGGTTTGTGTTAAGCACAATCCAGGGTTGTGTTTAACACAAACTCCCCGGTTTGTGATCATCACAAACCTGGTTTTTGGGAAGAGTTCAGACAATTTTTTTCCGTGTACAGACAAATAAATAGTTGAAAAGAACCGTACAATGAACAGAATTTTTAACAAATATAGGTAATATTTTGCGATTGTATAAAAGTTATATGATCTAAAACTACATTTCATCATTTATAGTAGAGAGCAAATTAGATATTATTTTCTTGAAGTAGTAGACATTTGTTGCAAATGAATTTTGTTAATCTGTACTATTTCGTCAATGACACTCAATGTATCCCAATTGTCCTATAAAGATTTAAACAACTTTGATTTTTTTTTTCGAGAAAAACGATACGTTTCTTTTATATTTATAATAACTGTTTTTTTTTTATATAAAAATGAATTCTTTTCACATTTGGGCAAGATAAGAAGTGATTTTTCCGTTTTCTATACAAACTTCAAAGTGTTACGAATACAATGTCCAAAGAAATTTATGTTTAACTATTATTAGATCATTTTATTATAATTATTTTGAAAACTAACGAAAGATACAAATTTAGTAAATTTATTTTAAAACAATATATTTTTCATTTTTATAATTACAATTTTATTTTATTTTTTCATTTAATGGGTTTGAAACAGCCATAATTTTCTCAAAAAGAGTATATTTTTATTTTAAAATAATAATTACTTCTTTCTGGGAATGTTTATTACATTTTCTTTAGTTTTCTGTTGTTTTAGTCTCTTCTACCAGGTTAGGAATTAACTTTTAATCCTTTTTTCAAATTTAATAATATAATAATTGCAATAAACACATAATAACAAAAAATATAAAATCGATTACCGCGTTGTGCCCAGAAAAGTTGAATAATTTTTTATTCATTAAAACTATAGAGTTTCGAGAAAATTTCCTTAGAACGAAAATGTCTTAGAATTCGTTAAAGATCCTTTTTTCATATTTTTTAACCTTTATAACTTTTTTGCTGTTTATTTTATCGAAATATCATTGAAGGATTCTGAAAGAGCATACAATTGTGCATTAGAAATAGTGGATTCAACATTTGTCCTAACAGGTTTATAATGCAAATTATTAACGTGTAATGAGATGCTGAAAATGTGCCCAACCCATCCTTAAAGGGTTAAGAAAGGATACGTTTGCAATTTGATGTGAGGTGCCGTGCGCTTGCGCTTTTCGCAGAGATTTTAAAAAATGAAATCCAACCAACACTTCCAAGTTTATATATAAAAAAGAAAAATCACTTTTAATCGCGTCTTATACGATTACGTAAAAGTTGAAAAAAATGTTTTACCTCTTTATAAAAATTTCATAACATTCAATATTTTCTGAATTATAATTAAAAAACGAGTCTGAATTTTCGTTGTCAAGTTTTTCAAAGCCATTCATATCACATTAAAAAAACAAGCATCGAATATTCTTCCTTCTACAATTTAAAAAAATATTTACAAAGTGATTAAAATTTTTTATAGGAATCAGACTCATTTACACGGAAATGCACAATATTGGTTACTATAAGTCTTATCTTGAAGTGAAAAGAAAAGCAATTATTTCATTGATGCAACATGTATGGGTAGAACATTTTTCATAATTATTCATGATGCGGCCAATTATTATACGCACATTAAACTTGTACAAGAATATTAAAGTATGTATGAAATTGTTGTGACGCCGAGTTATTGTATGTTTATTCATCATAGAAATTATTCAGTAGGTAAGATGGCAACACTGTACTATAATAGGGAATTATAAGGGTAGTAGGTTGGTATATGATAAGACGTCTCTTTCATATAAATTTTATAATAGAATATTTTTTAATGGAAAAAAAACTATTTTACTTCAATGTATTTAAGTAATTGTAAATCGTTCAAGGGTTTTCGCGTTTTAGAAATTCTTATTAATACGTTGAAAATCCAGATAACAAAATTTTTAAAGATTCGAATGTGCATTAGTTGACACGAGATATGTTTATATGGGATTTTAAAAAATTGTATAGAAATTTTACTTACCGTATATCTTTCTTTTTTTCTACAAATTTAGTAAGACAATGTCGTACAACTGTTCTATCACACTTGTTGAAAGATCAGAAATTATTTGACTGCAGTTGGGTTATGCCGACGATTTATATAGGAAAAGGAGCGCCGTTAATAGCCAATCAAGAGACAAATGCATATTTGTATATCCATACAAATTCTTGAGAGGGGAAAAATGTGTCGACCTATCCCATCACGTTAAAATTGCTTGTCTCTTTTCATAATGTACTTTGCGTTTCTTTTCTCTCATTGTCAGCAGTTCTGTAAACGCACGAACTCACATATGGGAGGAGCTACACTAAAAGACTTTTTTTGGTTAACAGTCCCATACTGTCTAGTAACATGGGATATACTTGCAATATGCGCAAAAGTGCCATAATAATGTTGAACATTAAATGGTGCTTTTCAATGAAAGTATGGTCAATTTTCTATGCCAGTATAGACATTTTTAATATCAGTATGGGACTTTTGCGCATATTGCAGGTACATCCCGCTTGAACTAGACCGTGCGGGACTTATAACTGGCTAAATTCTCTTAGGGTAAAATGCCGAGTTTTACATTTTGTCAGATTTCTAGTAAATTTATGATGCTTTACATTAGTTTTCAATTAAATTTGTTAGTGTGAGTGTTTACACTTAAAAAAATCGCTTGTGAATCCATATACTTATTGCAGACCATGTAATTTTTAATCATATTTTGTCTACAATATTCCTCAATAAGTGGTCAGCAGATGTATAATAGTACATTTTTGGCAAAGGCGTAATTATTGATTTTCGACGATTTTGAAGTTTGTCGCCCGAGCGAAGTGATGGTAATAATCACACTCGTCGGAGATCGATATTTCACCCGTGACCAATAATGTCGAAGAATACCATCGAATTTTTTTGAATGTATTGTCACAATTTTTTAATTTTGAAAAATTCGAAAAATCGAAATTTTGAAAAAGTAACTTAAAATTAGTAAAGAGTATTTTTTAACCAATTCTAAGACATTTTCGTTCGATTAAAATTTGCATCAGTCTTTTATGGATATCAAGACTAATAATTAATTGTCTTGAAAAGTACAGAGATTAGAGAAAATTTCCTTAAAGCAAAAAGTCAAAGAATTGGTTAAACAATACATTCGGACATTCGTAGACTTATTCTAGAACATAATAGTTCTTATAAAATTTTCTCTAAAGTCCATAGCTTTCAAAAAAAAAGGTTAAATTTTGAAAAGGAATTTGTAAATCCAGTGGCCATTTTGAATCTGACGTCGAAAATTTCAAATACACCAGTGTATCTTTTAAATACAACTGTCGAATATATTCTTGCAATATCTTTTAGCTCGCTCAAAATAAGATATTGTATAGAAAACTCGATATTTTTAAAAAATGCGTCCTGAAAAAATCATGTTTTTTTTAATTTTCTTACTAACATTCGAAAGAGCGGCGTAGAAAATAGTAGAATCTGATAGTTATTGTTTTTTCAAAATTTATTTCATATTGAAAATAAGCGTTGAAGTTTCAGTAAACTTTCTGTGGATTTGGCCGTTAATGGGTTAAGTTTTCAATGGAATTTGTTCGTGTCATTATAACATTGAATAATTGTTAAGTTTGTACAAAATTGCAGAGCATTCATGATATATGTGTACTATTTAGGAGTTTTTATGTTTCGTTTAGCAAACTACTCACGACTTTATTTTTTACTGCGATTCCTAATCAATTTATCCACTATTTACAATAATGAATGAAAATAACGATCTCCGGTATCCACACTCAAAAACTTCTTAGTTGATTTGAGTACTTTTTAACTACTGAAAGTATTTTAATGAGTCCTCAACGGAATTTTATAGGATATAGTTACAACCATAAAGGAGTTAAAACAAAAAAAAAATATAATTATGGAAACGACATTTTGGCAGTTAATTCTACTACATTTTAAAACATTTTTTAGAGTCTAACTACTTAGTACACTAAAAACTATTCAACATGCTGGAGCGATATTTTTTAAATTTAATTTAGCAGAACTATATTTTTCGTTGATTTAACTCCTTTATGGTAGTTACTGCAGCTATTGGCGGTTGCTTTTTTATTATATTAGTGCTTACCTTTTTCAGTTTTATCCATAGTATCGCATTTCTTGATCGACATACAATAATTCAGAATACTTCTTCGTTTACTCAGTAAATAATATTAACTTAAGTAAAAATAGTAAAATTAATATCAATAAAGTTATACTAACAAAAAAAGTATTTCTTTTACCTACCCTCCATCTGTATGCGTAAAATTCAATTTTATCCAATTTGTTGGACCGATAATTCGCTCTTTATGTCTTGAATTCCCAATTTAATAATTTTAGAGAGGTCAAGCTGTATTCGTTAGGCAAAAGGCACACGCAATGAGTTTGCATTGGATTGAAATAAAAATTTCTGCAACAATACTAGTTTAGTTTAGGATTATTTTTTGATAAATAATTGATATTACGAAATAGATTATTTACGATTGAAATTTGATGCCGAGGTGACCAAATTCAAATACTTCCTCAGACAATATAGTCATAAGCATTTTAAAACATTTTTTATGGCGTTATGGTTGATTTCAAGAAGAAAATGAATATAACCTTTTTTGTAGAGAATTTAATTCTCTATCTTTTTAAAGTAAAAATTACACGCAGTCTGAGACATTCTTTATTTTACCTCCCTCGTTGAGTAATATACTATTTCTGACCTTATATGCTCCGTTATTTTAGAATATCGTCGCATTTATTCGCATTTGAACGGCGCATTGTTTACATTTTAATGTTTACGTTTTTTTTGCATCTAGTAAATCCGCCGTCACACCAAGAAATATTAAATTATTTTATAAGCGGCATAGAAGTTTTATTGCCTTATTCTCTCAATGTGAGAATTATATTTATATATATACGAAGTATATATATATATATACTTTTAATATTTATAATTTATAATAAAAAATGCCGAGGCGACGTATCATTTAAAATAAACAAACTACTGTTTGGTAATCAGAGAAAAAAACATTTTTAAATATGACTGAGTGTGGTCTCTCGATCTGCGTTGAAGTGAACCCATTAACGTCCTAAGGACATTTTTTCTTCCTTCTATTTAAATCGAGTATTTTGTATAAAAATGGAAGTTAACAAAAATTCAGAGATACGTGTTTTCGAGGTCGCTCTTCAAGATTCCGAGGTCAAAATTGAGTTTCAGCCATTAGGAATTCCAATATGGCGCCGAATTTTTAAAAAATGTCAAAAAAATTGGAAAATATTTATCCTTAACAATTTTTTTTCGAGCCCTTAGAATATTGGGATTCTATTGAAACTCTTATCAAAGGTGAATAAAATATTTCAATTTTAAGGAAAAATTTTCCTTTATATATTACCTCAAAAGGCCCGCAACAATGGACGTTCTAACTAAAAAACAACAATCTTTTTTAATACAATGGTAAGAATGAAAATTTCTCAGAATTCATCGAGAATTTTTTTAGATTTTTATAATTAATTTTTTTTTTAAATTTTTTCAAAATTGTAATTTATTTTCGAAAAATGCTGAAAAAAATTAGTGTATTCTCTCATGAATTCTAAGAGTTTGTTCTCCTCTGTATTTTTCCAGAAAGTTGTTTTTTTTTTTGAGAAAATGAATTTTAAATATTATAGCTTAGGATTTTTTGTTCGAAAACTATCAACATTTGCAAAAAATTGCAAAAAACAAAAAATTCTTAGAATTCATTAGAGAATGCAGTAAATTTTTTTCATAATTTTTCGTTAACAAATTACAATTTGAAAAAAAAAAATTTTTATAAAATCGCCAAATGTCATAAAAAAATCTAAAAAAATTCCGTGATATTTCTCGGTAATTCTAAGAACTTTTCATTGTTATTATTTTTTAAATAAAGCTCGTATTTTCTGGACATTGTTTCCAAATTCATTAGATGAAACTCAGTTTTGACCTCGGAATCTTGAAGAGCGACCTCGAAAATAGTAGTATATGTACCTCTCAATTTTTGTTAACTTCGATTTTGATACGAAATACTGGACTGAAATTGAAGCAAGAAGAAGTGGCCCTTGGGCTTTAATGGGTTAAATATGTATAGCGAAATTTTGAAAAAAAGAGGGACATCACGAAATATCATAAAAAAAAGCGTGAGGTCCCTTTATCTCTCTTCAGTATAGAATAGAAAGATCGCAAATGGCAGAATCTTGGAAGACAGTATTTGCATATCTGCATGTATGCATAAACTAGGGGGTTCTCCCGGCTGGCGATAGGTGGCAACGTAATCCTTGGACGAAGTCGCACGTGATTTCGTATAATAGAGACAGATCAAGCGTCACTTATTTCAGCTTATTTATTCACTTTTATATAGTTTAGCAATGAGCATTACTCTGAGAAAATAAATGGGAATGACTGATATCACGCGGATTTTATAAAACGATCGTGTGATGTCCTGGGTCCTGGTTTTTATTTTAGTTGCGAAATAAATAAAAAACTCTGCAAATCAAAATTTTTATGGAATTCAAGATATCAAGTACAATTTTTAGTATAGTTAATTTTCCTTAGTAGTGTAAAGAATATAATTTATTCGAAATATTAATTTTCGCCTAAACATTATTAAGATTTCATATTCAGAATAGCGCTTTTTTATAATCATAATCCTAATTAAAAATCAATACTAAATTTTCGTACAGTGGACTGATTTTCCCTATTTTCGTATAAAAATATTAAAATTTAATACATTTATACTAAATGTTAATATTGTCGGTCTCTGAGTGTACTAGTGGAGATTTAGTTTGCATTGATAAGCTAAAATATTTTTGCCTCTCTCTCTCCCCACGTATAAACAGATGATCAATGGATCGATTCAGTCGATAAAGTGATTTCCCTCTTTAGCAAATCTGGAATGCAGTATAGATCGTTGAGAGTCTGTTTACAGTTCGTGCGTTGAGCCGCTCTTATCTTAAGAAGTGTCCATGGTAGTACGTTTTAGATTGTCGATTTTTTTTCGATATCGCCTATTTTTTAAGCATCTCAAAGTGTATCCGGTATACATATAATATTGCTGAAATTTGATTATTACTGGAGTCGAACGTCACCTTTTGTTATGCTTCGATTCATTATGCAACACGTGCACTCTTAGCAAGATCGTTGATTAGTCGACTGGTATGATTTATTGCATTTTTTTCGATTCATTTCGTGGAGTTTATATCACGAATTTTTGAAATAGTTTAATGACAATAACAGACTCACGTTACGGATGAAATATTGACGCGTTTACTAGTTTTGTGCGTGTTTTTTAGAAGAAACTTTCAAAATTTCAATATTTGGACATAGTGCAATTATAAATTGATCTTTTAAGTAGTAAACGATAATTCTTAAGAGGCATATCTTAATACAGGTGAGTCGTGGAAATAAACGTGCCACAGATGACTTCACTGAACCAATCAAGAGATACCGCGCGAAACTGCGTATTTTTAAAAACTTATTAGAACTTCAGATATCGGTCTGTCTTTATGATCCTACTGTATATCAGAAATATGGAACATACATGTGATATACAGTGACGCATTCTGAAAATGAAATATGTTATTTAAAAAATATGTATTTCTTTTATAAAAATTTGAATAATCAATAAGAATTATTTTCATAAACTAAGTCAGAGTTACTAAAAAGGAATGTTTATATAATAATGTTTGTTTACTCTAAAAAATATTATCTAAGAAAAAACTCACATGTCCGTACGGATAATGGTGTATTTTTAATTATAATTGCAGATGAAAATAAATGAAGAATTCATCTTATGATAACTGTTTACTTTTTTAGGCAAGTGAAGACAAAGTTACACAAATTTAATATTAATGAAAATGGATCCGTTATTCGTAGCCGCACTGTTTGGATCGATGATTATAATGATAACAGTTTCTCAGATTTTTCTATGGATATTCAAGGAAATAAAATATCGCTCAATGGTGAACAAAATACCCGGACCAAAATTTTGGCCGTTTATTGGGTTTGCAATGACAATGGCAGGAATAAAACGTGAAGGTATTGCTTTATTTCATTATTAATATATAGTTTCATTGTGTGTCATATCTAAAGATTTTCGTAAATTTAATAAATATACTAAAAAGAGTTTACAATATACTTGAATTAACATTTTTATCCCGACTATTCTTTCCTCTTATAATCTTTTGAATTAAGATTAAATCATAGCAAATTCAAACACGGGCAAATGTTTCATTAATAAAATTCAAACTAAAAAAAAGGTAAGTCTTAATTTGAAAATTAACAAGTTTTTATATTAAAAAGTTATTTCATTATATTTGCTACGTAAATTATTTTAGTAAATAAGTTTTATTAATTCTATTAGTTTCGTATTGCATATAATGATCCCAATTACGTGTTTACTTAACTATTTACTCTTTCTAGACCGACTAAACTGGTTTACAAAGCTCGCTTTCCAGTTCAAACAAGGAATCTACTTAATTTGGATCGGTAATGATCCACTTGTTCACATACGAAAGCCTCATCAGTTAGAAGTAACGTTAACGTTCTGTGTAATATTTTGATCTTCGACCATTGTTTAGTAATTTTCAGTTACATATTCCATTCAAAATTGTTAGCAGAATATCTGCATTTCAAATGCAATATGTATAATACAAATATATTAATAGCACAGGCCCATAAACAATTTTTGCCTTCTGTAATGGACGCCAGCAGGGTCACTGGGCAAATTCTAGACATAACCTAAAAAATGATACAAAATTAGATTTTATTGCGATATAAGTTTTACAAAGGTGCATTATGGCGTGTTTTGGATAAAGATACAGCATTATTTCTATTTTAACTCGCTGAATAGAAATCTGCAGTAAAGAATGATATCTTCTAGGAAAATTTTATAATTTAATCTCAAAAAACTATACAAACATTTTGTACAGGGATATAAGCTTAACAGAAAAAGAATATGACTTTTCTTAAGCTGAGAAAACATAAATCTCACCTTTACTGATCAGTTGAATCGTCAATAGAAAACGCTGATCGCTGAGTGAATTTCAGGGATAACTTCAAAAAATCTTTTAAAAAAATAAGCTTTCGTAGCGATCATAGGAAAAAATATGATACTTAACACATTCCCTACCTGACAACATGTTTTATAATCCATTTTTCGGAAATTAATTTAAAAATTTTTAATTTTATTCCCGGTGTATATTGCCATTGCATGAGATCACTTGATTGTAATTCACAAGACGAGCAATATTTTTAAATACGGATTTATATTTAGTGGAACAAAATACATGGGATTAAGGTGTTCTTAAAAGGAGTAAACTCTTAGTCTTTCTTTTTTATGCATAATAGTCCTACAAAAACTTATTTCATTATGATTTTTTGATGTTATTTCTGTAATTTGATAAGCGACCCCATTTTTTAACGTAGATTAATATTCAACAGATCAAAAATATGAGAATATATGTCCTTAACTTGAGAAAAGTTATATTCTTTCACTTTTAAACCTGTATCTTTATAAAACATGTGCTCTTTACGCTTTTTTCAATTTATTGATGAAATTCGCCAAACATCCATAATTCTTGAATTTAGATTCATATTCAGCAGTCAAAGTACAAAATATAATTAGGTATTTATCTGAAAGAAGTCATATTTCACCTTTTAAAAGCCCACATCGTTATAAAAGCTAATTTTTTATGAATTTGTGAGGTTATGTCTGAAGTTTGTCCAGCGATCCCCATCTTTTATCCTTGCCGACAGACATTCTTACATCCACATTTACTAATACATTTAAGTAACAGTTAATAAAATACCTACTATCTGCTGAAACCCACTAACCAAAACTGCAATACATATAAAACTGGCATATAATCTTACTTACACTTAAATATCTATTACATATTTTTTTGATTACATATACACATAAAAAGCTGAATTGCCCTCGTTGTCTTCCTGCATGCGTTACTTCTCGATTTTCATTTGTCATTTTTCCGTATTTGTTTGTATCATTGCGTATATTATTATAATGTGTATTTATTTTATTGTAATTATCTAGTCTACATCTTCACAAATTGTTATTTAAGTATTATATTTTTTTATTCAATTTGGCACAGGGGTATTTCCCACGGTATAATAAATTGAAACTAAACTAACTAAATTTAAATTTGGTGGGTTCTTCATGCAACGCAATTGGTCGTGATTGCATCAATCAAACATTTCAACATGGTGGAAATTTTTTCCAAGCGCCATCTGTCGGAGTCATTCCGATTCCCGAGCCAGCGGCTTTTTTGAAGAAACATTTTTAAAGAAAAATGTTAAAAATGCTGATTGGAGATGTTAATTATATGAAAAATATGAAGAACCCGAAATATGAGAAAAATTCACTAATTAAAAATTAACGGAGCTGAGGTATGTGGGGAGATATAGCTCAGTTGGTTAGAGCATTCGACCGGAAATCGAAAGGTCCCAGGATCGTACCCTGGTATTTGCCGAATGTTCTTCCAAGTTCCCCGTTATTTTTTCTGAATTTTTCACATATTTTCGGGTTCTTCATATTTTTCATATAATTAACATTTCCAATCAGCATTTTTAACATTTTTCTTTAAAAATATTTCTTTAAAAAAGCCGCTGGCTCGGGAATCGGAATGATTCCGACAGATGGCGCTTGGAAAATATTTCAACCATGTTGCAGGAAGAACCCACCGAATTTAAATTTATTAATTGTATAATATCATCCTGCAAAAAAAAACTAACTAAACTTTTACTGCAGATTCCTGCTTAGCAGCTCAAAGTACATCAGATTAGGCTGGTCTGGACTCCAGCACAGAAAACGAAAATTATTTTGTGGGCCTGTGTAATAGATAGGCATTTTAAATTAATTACTACTCTTTTTAGCTCATTCTTCCTAGCGTGAGACTCATAACTAAGTCCAGAGCATATGACGTAATTAAACCATGGTTGGGTAATGGTCTTCTCACATCAACAGGTATAAAACATTATTAAGTGAACCATTCCACCGATGTTCATGGATTTGATAAATTCGCCATTTTAATGATGATCTAGAAAGAATATTTTAATATAAAGATATATCGTCCAAGACAAACAGTACATAAATCGTAACCAGTTTTGAACATTTATTAATTTAGTGACTAATTCAACGTGCAGGTGACAAATGGTTTCATCACAGAAAATTAATCACTCCAGCTTTTCATTACGGAATTTTTGAAGAGTTTGCTAGTGCCATAAGTGAAAAAGTTGACATTTTGAACGAAATTCTGGAAACAGCTGTTCGAGACAATCCAGGAAAACCGTTAAATATCTGTGACTTTATAGTAAGATGTACTCTTGATATTCTTTGCGAAACTTCCATGAATTTCAATCTTGATGCTCAAAGGGACACAGGAAATGAGTATACATCGGCGGTTCACAAGTAAATTACTGTCTTCCTATTTATACTTAACAGCGTCTAACATATTATTAAACAATTTAGCTATTTTTTTACTGTCCCCCAGTTTTTAGCTGACAGTTCAGGCACATATTTAGCTACCCAAGCAGCAAAGGAAGAAATGTTGACCAGCGTTATGTCAGATTGTCTTATTTCGGTTAAAAATAACAAAATTTCGACCTTCAAATATGCCTTATAAGTAAAAATATATTTAAAGTCTTGGGATAATATTACCAAATTACGACTTCAGTACAATTTTACTATGGAGTAATTTTTAAGTCAAATCTTGCTAAAGTTCGACCTCTGTTCTGACTTGATAAACAAACGGACTTTGAAAGCGTAAATAAGTTGTGTTTTTTGGTAAGATTGACCTCTTGAATTTCTCTAATTTTTATTTAAAAGTCAGAATTATCAAAAACTTAGAATGATGCTATATTTTAATTCTGCGACTATGATGACGTTTTATGTTTTTACATCAAAGTCGAAAAAATCACAAAAATTACCCATATATTTAAATATGTAGAATGTCAAAAAGGCCAATAAACTAGACCTTATAGTAAATCCGACTACTCATACCTTAAACACATGTGTTCACAAGTGCACTTCAGCGAACGCGGTTAGCTCTATGAAGTCTTTTTTACTTTGCATTTATATGTCTCCCAATCGTTTTGAGGGACACTTGTAGCATCATTACGTAAAGTTAAACAATTACGTTTTGGATATTTTGAAATATTGTTCGTCACCCTAAATGGGCTCATAGCAATACTCCAACACTGTAAGGGATCCACATTTTTTAATTATAGCGAAAATTTTAAAATAGCTTCCATCCATTTTGCAGTCTCGAATGTGTACTTACACGTATGAAAAAATGAATA
This sequence comes from Trichopria drosophilae, assembly GCA_030407085.1. Classification (NCBI taxonomy): domain Eukaryota; kingdom Metazoa; phylum Arthropoda; class Insecta; order Hymenoptera; family Diapriidae; genus Trichopria; species Trichopria drosophilae. Next base: position 84,164,234 of record CM059585.1, on the reverse strand, counting down.
TTTTTAACTAAAAACAAGACGTGACATGTAGATGTACAATGTATATATATAAATATATATGTTGACTTTATGTCTTTAACTTTAAAGTCAATTTCGACACATTTTGGTCGAAATTACCTAACTATGATATCAATTACTTGACAGCCTTAGAAGTCGAAATGTCTGAGATAGGTAAATTTGTCTAATAAGGAAAAATATTTAGGCACTTGGATTTCACTTTGAAGAAATTCGACGTATAAATTAAAATTTTTAGTATTTTTGACAAATAAGTCGAAAAAACTTATAAGCCATAAATTATCCATCCGCCATAGAAAGTCAATTTATAACTTACAAATTTGTATATTAAAACTAATTTATTTTGTTGGCTTTTATTGATTTTAATTAACAAAATAAGAAGGATTTCTAAATATTGGATATCAAATTATTGAAAAATAATTGTTTAAACAATCCAATGAAAAAAAATGTCTTTTACCGAATAATTTATAAATTTAATAATTGTTAAGTGTATATTTCATTGAGCCAGTTAATTTTTAATGATGTGGAATTAAAATATAGACAGAAAATTATAATTTGTTGCGGAATTTACATCATGTTTCTCGTAATATTTAACTTTTCAAAAAGAACGTGCAAGGTGGAATAATTAGTTATATATGTAAGCATATCCATTATTTTTGGACTTACACATATTTCAGTTTCTATACGGCATGATGCACAGGATACGCATTATTTGAATATACATATCTATATTTATATTTGAGTCGCCATCTATGCAAATCAGTTTTCGTAGATCGTTTATATACATCTATTACATCCAAGAACGACTAATAGGGCGTAATTATGTCGAAATTACCAATATATTACCAATATTCGACTTACTATTGGTCTGTTTGGCCACATTGGCCTATGACTTACAGGTCAAAATGCCTTCCGTTACTTAATTTTTACTTAAAAATTAAGTCCTTTTTGTCCCCACTTACTTCAAACAAAATCGATTGGACGCGGCCGTCTGGACATTCGGACCATTCTGAAGTCGAATTTACCTAATTTAAAAAAAAAGAAATAATTTCCTTAGTAATTTTTAAAGAAGAATTCATTGGAAATATAACAAAAATGTTAAAAAATTACTTATGCTTTTTTCTGCGAAACATTTTTTCCGACGATTGTTTTTTTTATTGTTTTACGTCGACTTTTGTGAACCCTCATGGGACTAAATGGCGATGGGACCTACAGTTTATAAAGGTAGAATCCGAACCACCTGAGCTTTGGCGTTATTAGACACTTATAAACAAATACAAAGGTGTCCCAATGACAAATGACAGAGGCCGGGCTCGAATCAGGGTTTTCTGATTACTCTATCTGATACTCTATCAACTGAGCCACCGCCGCTTCTCGGACGATTTGTACTCTTGCTGCAATTTTTATTCATTCTGGTATATAGGATGCTAAAATACGTTAAAAGAGTGTCAGATTTTTTTTGCGAGGAAGTAATACATCGATTTTTTAAAAAATGACTTTAGTTTTTGTATTATTTCTTTAGATTTTATTTTAAGCATTACGTTTTGAATGCCCCTGTTTTAAAACTGTTTCTAAATCCTATAGAATTTTGCCTTCTTCTTCAAAATTGTCTGTTTACATTACATTTTTGTACTAGTGACAAATTGCGAGAAAACATTCGAAAGCGTATTTTATGACTTTAGTTACATATAGTATCCAATATGTTTATGAAAAATCTTTGAAGGAACCAAGTCAGTTCATCGTGGGTAACTACACATTTGTATTTGGTCAGGAAGAGTTGTACCTAATTTATTAAATATAAATAACGTATTTTCAATTTTATAATACAATATCTAAATGTTATCCTGAATTAATAAATTCTTGTTTTAGTTGCTGCGATTAACACTCGCTAATTATATAATTTGGTTTAATATTCAATTTTATTAACGCTCCGGGAGTAGAACTCGATTTTGCGCCCTGCTTTGAAATCATCGGGCGCAAATTATCGTTGAAGACGGGTAATTGCGCCCTTGTTAAATAATATACTATTTAATGATTTCGGACATTCAACTGAATTTTCTGACAGCGACGAGTAGACATGTGCTTGCGCGGAGACGCATTTATATCTGGAAGATATACAATAGATTGAATGATTGATTTAAATATTATAACTTGCAACTTCTATTGAAATTCATAAAAGTAATTAAAATATTCAAAGAAGCATTGACTAAATAATTGCGGATGCATGTTATCAAATTCTGTTTTTTTATAAAAATATTTAATGATTGTTACAATTTGTCCATTGAATTCATTGTAAAAAAATACTAAAGAAATAATTGATTGTATTTGAAAGAATAATTAATATAGCTGAACAGTCCATTTAATGACAAATAATCAATTGTCAGAGCGATCCAGTTGTCTGTTGGCAATTCGGAAAATACTGATAATACGTTTAATTAGCTGATATATTATTTGCTATTAGTTTATCTGTAATCAAATTTCTGAAAAATACTATCTAATAATTTTCAGTGAAATTAGCCACAGTGTCTTTAAATATTTCATTAATTATAAAAGATGCCATGTGAAATAGACCTTATATTTTAATGTCATTAATAGGTTTACAAAGTTGTTTTCAACACGATTTATTTGGCCATGGCAGTTGTGGGACTGGTACTATTTCAAAACTCAATCTGGAAAAGAATTCAAACAAGTCATAAAAGTCATGCACGAATTTACAACTAAGGTTATGTTTTATTGCGTATTAATTTTATGCAATTTTGTCAAATGTATTTTCAATTAAATAAAAGTTTTTTTTTTAGATAATAGAATATAAGAAAAAAGAGAGAAACGTACAAAAGGTAGAACAAAATCATTTCTACGCAGATGCAGGTAAAAATTGTTTTATAATCTTACTTAGTTAGATAGTTCGAGAATATGTCGGAGAAAATAAAAATAATAACATTTGTAAGCAAAACAACATAGGATGATATTAAAAGAAAGTGTACGAATCTTGCAATTAATGATTTTTCAAACCTAATATTAATAGATTTACCGACATTGTTTTAAATAAATTTTGTTATACTTTGGTAGTCAGCATTATGTTTCGTATAAATATTTTATCATTTGAAAAATCATTTGAAAGTGCTTTTAACAGTTTTAAGCACCTTCTCTACGAATCTAATTTTCAGCTAAAGACTACATAATGAAGACGTAAACTTAAGAAATTTGCTTTTTGTAATTAAATATTCATTTGTTGTTTGTTTTCTCTTCGTATTTCGTGGTGAGTTTATTTCACCACGCGAGTATCATTTAATTTATCATTTTAGAACGGTCGCGGAATTTTATAAATTCACGAATTTACAAGTAAAATACCTTTAAATTGGTATAAGAATTATTGGGGCCATTTTAAGTGTCCATTTAATTGCAGGATTAAGGGTTGCATTATTTACGCAAAGTAAAATAATAAACAAACAAAAATTCTACAAATTATGTGTTGCTAGCCGTCCATTATCCAAATTCTTACATAAATTACAAAAATTACAATAAGTTCTATCCAATCATTTCAAGAAATTTTACCTGCAACTTAATACTTCATTTATTTTAAGTTTTATATATCTCACTTCTGAACATTTTATTTAATTTATTTAGGTATTCGAAAGAGGAAAGCATTCTTGGACTTATTGCTGGAAGAAAGCGAGAAGAATAAGCATCCTTTGTCCGATAGAGAAATCAGAGAGGAAGTCGATACGTTTATGTTTGCGGTATTGTATACTTCATACTTCTCTTCCAAATGAATGAAAGTTTTGTTTTCACTAAAATGGAATAGATCAAGTTTCTAAATCGGGGATTACCCGAACGAAGTAGGAATTGTTTACACTCAAAACTGCTGTAAAAACTATTAAATTATTATAGCAGGACAAGAAATTACCATTCTTTTAAGAATGTAGAGTTTTTTGTGGGCCTTAAGTACAGTTTTCAAAAACTCAATGAAAATATCTGGTTACCGTATAATCTACGATATACAGTAGAACCCCCTTTTTACGACATGGGTCGGTTCCGCGACTTCCCCTCAAGCTCCCGTTTATCGACATGCCAGCTAGAAAAGTGCGTTCCCCCACCGCAACCCATCGACAAGCATGCTATAGTGACGTCACACGTCACTTGACCAATGAGGTTGTTTCGCGGGCTATGCACGTATACATGCGCCGTCTGGTGAGGGGAAGCGTTTAGACGTGGTGGGGATGACAGGAATCGCTGGTATGTCGTTAAAAGGAGTGTCACTAGTGTCGTAGAAAAGAGTATGTCGATAAACGGAGGTGGCGTTAAAAGGGGGTTCTACTGTATGACATTACTAAAATATCGCTGCTATGTATAATAGTAACTATACGATATTTTTAATTTTGCACTTTTAAAAACTATACAAAATTATTTTAATGGCACCCCATTTGGATAAAAACAAAAAAATAACGATTTTGCTATAATTCTGTGATACGCTTTATCTTACGCTATGTATTTGTATTTTAGACGACAATAGCCATAAATAACCAAAAGATATAAATGGTTGTACTTAAATGTTTTAAAATAGATCTGGTTTTGATATAAGTAGCACCTAAATGCACTTTTTAAACGTATGAATTATTTTAATTATAGAGAACCAAATGAACTATCAACTAACAAATTGTGATTATTCTCAAAATTAAAAAATAATACTAATATGATAAATATATAATAAAATAATATATCCATCAGATCTTACAATATGTTATTGACATTTTGATTATAAAACAATTACATTGAACTTATATTTTAGGTTCATGAATATGATTTTGATTCAGTTACATAGTTTTTAATAATTAAAAAAAAATATTACAGAAAATTATATTCTCCAATAGCGAAATCTTTTAAATATTTGAATTTGACAATCAAAGTCATTTGACAATGAATGTAATGAACATTACAGGGACACGATACGACAATGACAGCAATTAGTTGGAGTTTATTTGCATTGGGAAATACTCCAAATATTCAAGAAAAGGTGCGCCATGAAATTTTTGAACAATTTGGAGATTCCGTGAAACCTTCCACTACGAAACAATTGGCAGAATTAAAGTATATGGATAGAGTGATAAAGGAAGTACTTCGAATTTATCCAAGTGTTCCGTTTATTATGAGGCATTTAACACATGATGTTGATATTGGTAATAAATTCAATATTATACTCATTAGCTATTTGCTTGTTTTTTTTCTCAAACAAATTACAACTATTCATGCACCTTCGGGTTTTGTGAAAATATGTTGATAAAACCAAAACCATATTCAGAGTATTTTTATAATGCTATACGAACTTCATAAAATAGAAAAGGAATTGTCATTATTTCACTTTTTGGGCATTTTTTAACTTCCCGGTGTACAGGGTGTATTGAAATGACCTCGAAAATGGAAAATGCTAATTTCATGATATCTCCACGTTTTGTGACCACTAGAAGCAAACTGACACATTTTTAGAGAGATGTCTGTCTGTCTGGCTGTGTGTGTGTGCGTGCGTGCATGTGCGTGTGTGTGTGTGTGTGTGTGTGTACGGCTGAAAACGAAATTTTGTCCAACGATTTCTCTTCAACGGATGAAGCGAATTGATTAATTTTTTTTTAATCCATACGTCCTGACCTAACTTCGTGCTGATTAGATTTTGAACATGATCGGCTGAGCGGTTTTCGAGTTATTCCAAAAAAAAGTAGTAAAAATAGTACAAATAACGTGAAAAAATGATATTATTTAACAAATTCCGTAATTTTTCGTGAGGAAACTGTTGATGCGCGTCAAAAAACTGAGAAATAAAAAAGCCGACATATCAAAAAGCCGAAAGTAAAAAACCGACATATTAAAAAGCCGACACGGTAAAAGTATTATTCTCTTTACAATATGCCGATTTTTTACTAGTCGGTTTTTTTATTTGTGGAGTTTTTGACTGTCGGTTTTCTGACTTGTCGGCTTATGTATAGTGTTATTACTAGTATTGAATTTGGTCACTTCCCGCCAAAAAATTACCCTACAGTTTTTCATCAAATGTCGACGTTTCAGACCCCAAAGAACCCAAAAAAAACAATAAAATAATGGTAAACCTTCGGATTAGACACTTGTTCGAATTTGCAAAATGTACGATATGTTTCAGATGTATTTTTGCCTCCTGATCACGAATATGACAATAAAAATCGGCGCTCAGCAAACCCTTGGCCGCCATCTTGAAAAAACCGTCAAAAAACGCGGTTTTTTGCATTTATATTGAAAAATACGAGTCTGACAAAAAAATGTGTCAAACAAAAAAGGTAGAGAATTGAATTCTCTATAAAAAAGGTTATATACATTTTTTTCCTAATCGCAATGGAAAGCCCGCAAAATAGCGATAAAAGTGACTAGTTATACGTTTGTGCGCCTTTAGCTAAGTTTCTCGCTACTAAAGTGGATTTCAGTTTGCCTTATATGGGAGGTTAGGTTAGGTTAGGTTAGGTTAGGTTTGGTTAGGTTGGGTTAGATCTGGAATGTGTGGCCCTCTAATCACTAATGCGTAGACTTACGGGTGCTTGCGTGCTATTAAATCCGTCCTAATATTGGCGAATTTTTGCCAAAAACGTGATTTTAATATGTCTATAAACAATAAAAATTATTGTGTGTTGTTAAGTTAGTTTTTCAATGTCTGTCTGACATATTCAATCCGCCACTTTTAATTTCAATTTCTGGCCACATTTTCGAAGACAGCGACCCAGTAAACTCATACATACAAAATTTGAAGTCAATCGGATATAAGCAAAAATTTAAAACAAAAAATGGTTGAATACATTTTTAATCTAATTAATTAAATAAATTATTAAATAAGTTATAATTACAAAATTAGGATCGGAATTAAATCCAGAGACCACATAAACACTATGCAAATATTTATTTTACCTGTAAATGTTATAAAATACTCAGACAAACATATTCGGAATTTTGCAAAAAAAACGATATCAAAAACCGTTGGTTAGGATATTGTATGCAAAAAAAATAAAATCTAATACAGTATCTTTAAATTACAAACATTTTATGCACTTTTTATGTACTTTCCCCGTTGCCAAAAATCCCGTTCACCGGTAGAAAAAATTTGAAATGAATGAATTGATGAATGAAAAATATTAAACCTTGGTAGTTATAGCTGGCTGCATTACTTAAGGCCATGTTACAAAATCAATAAAGGGTATAAATATACAAAACTAAAAACATTAACTTAAGTAAAACCGGAATAGGGGAGCAAAAAATCGGGAATCGAAATTCGAAAAAGTGCTATTTTAACCACCTATACACAATACACTTTATACAAATCACGAAAAACGACTAAAGTTTTTGTTTAAACTAGTAATGTTATTGTGAAAAGTGGGGAAAAAGCGGGGGAAAAAGCCGAATACAGTGATATTTCAAGCCACCTAAAATAGCATGCTCCACTTAAAACCGCAAAAACCGAAAATAAATAAAAATACGTTTTCCCCCAAATACGCCTGTTACACCTTTTTTTAAAAAATTATTAGCGTTCCACTCTTGACAGAAAAACTTGTGTAAACTCGCTTAACCACCAAACATTCCCGAGAATTTTGAGTACTGTACAAAAATTGTTAAAAAATATATAAATTTCGATTTAAAACTAAGTAAGAATGTATGTATACCGAGTGTCCGATGGTATAGGACGACTGATATAATAGACTAAATATTTATCAATGTCACCCTTTACAATAATTAAACACAGTAAATTTTCTAAATAACGAAAAAAAGGAGAAACAATCAAATATGTAGCAAAGGGAAATAAATTATTGGTAATTTAGACATTTCAAATATAATGTTTACTGTGTTATTATATTTTTTAATAAAAATATTCACTAAATGTTTGCTTTTCGTATGATTACTTTACTTTACTTAAGATGCTTTTGTCTCGTCTGTCACCGCATGCTGACAAGGTTATATGTTTTATTTTGTTATCAGAAAAAGTAGTCATCTTAATTACATGTAGTAACAAGCTGGTTTTACAAATTGTACAAATTTTCGTTGATTACAGTATTTAAAATTACTAGCATTAGCAAACTTTATTTTATGTAGCATTCACTACTTTTACGTAGTTGGTGTGTATAACCATTTTTTTCACGTAGAAATATTATTCGAAACACGTAGTTCCAAAAACTTAAGTGAATCATTGAACGTCATCAAATTACAAAATAACAAACCCATAAGAAAACAATTGCAAAGGTATTTTATACGAACATGAGGTACAAAATCGTATATGTATATAACCCAAATACATATGAAATGTCAATCGAACCGCGATCATGTATTTCAATTTAATATCTCATATATTTCGCGAATAACAACAAAAATTCGAATCAAAAGCGCTATTGTGAGGACGCTATTTTGTAATTTAAACCTTAATTTTGACCAACTTTTAGTAAAACTCATTATGCCACAGGATTTTAAGGCCTGATACGATTCCGGCATTGTTTTGCAATATAAATTGCAGTTTACTGAAAAAGTTTTCGCTTTTTTCCACGTTTTCTTTCATTTAAATAGTTATAATGAAAAACTGGAAAGTGATATCGAAAAACGGACTTCAGATTCGAAAACAGCATACCCAAAAACTATCGGAAACCTTCATTTCACAACAATATCGTAAATTACATAAACTTACTGACGATGAAAACCGACGACAAATGTTTTTTTTTTTTGGACGAAACGAGTTAACATGTTCGCAATAAAAATCTTTCAGATTTCTATAAATACCCCAAGTATGCCAAAAGAAACTGGCTCGTTTAATACCGCATATTCAAAATAATTCTTACTGTATTGTACACGCAAAAAGGAGTTTGAGTAGTATAACCGAAGTGTTCGGTTGTTATTGACCTGACCGAACGAGTTTGGTTGTGAGAATCAAATTGTTTAGTTGGTGCAACCAAACGGTTCAGTTCTAACATCCAGAAGAGTTCAGTTGAAATTAGTATATTACGATACAAGTAGGTGATTTCCGCACGATTGTAACGAGTGCGAAAGTTCAGTGCGCAAATGGGTTACTTCGCGCACTAAAAATAGTGCGTAAAATACGATTTTACGCACCGTTTTTAACATGCGATTAGATAGGCCGGTGCGTAAAATAAAATTTTACGCATAGTATATCGAAATAGTAGTTTTCGATACAAGTGCGTAAAAGTTTTTTCTACGAATGTGAGGGTTGTGCTGAGGGTAGGGCCGAGCTGAAAGCGAGGTCCGCATTCACATTAGTACAAAAAACATTTTCGCACATGCGTCGAACAATATTTTTTGATGCAAGTGTGCGTAAAGTGCACCTAAAAAATGTCAAAAATGCGTAAAGCCGCACTTTACGCACACTGTATAAAAAAAAAGATTTATGTCCGTGTAATAATAGTTATTTAAAACAGTATCCTAAGATTTTGCATTTTCTATGAAAAATGTCGATCATCCTCATTTTCAAAAGTATCTTGACCTTCAAATGCCCTAGAAAATACAGTATATATTATCCTAGATCACTATAAGTCTTTCTCTAAGAGTCTGCACGTCTACACAAACACAAAATCTTTAAGAAAATAATCATTTTAAAAACGTCTCTAAATGACCTTCAATATCGATACGATCTCTTAATGGCAAAGAATGTTTCATTTGTTTCGGTTTTTCAAAAACTAAAAGTCTACTGTAGTACTATTGAGAAAATGATTGCATATGTTTATTAAAATTCAAGAAAAGCGCTCAATTTTTCAAGAAATTCGAACTTTGACCTTGAAGGACAATTCATAATAACATAAGCTTTAAAATGCATTTTCACATGTTTGGGTACGTTTGCTGGATCACGAGATATTTGATTTCCGTCAAGATCTATTTACATTCCTTACAGTGCGTCATGAATGGAGGGAGGGTGCCTAAGGCCTGGCCAACTTTAATTTCCACTTGAAATGGACCAAATTTACTTATTAACAATGGAAAGATATTTTTAAATATTCTAATAAGTTAAACGGGGGTATTTTAGGTACTATAACCGATTTCTGAGGTTGTGTGTTTAAAAGCAGAAAAATTTGTTTCTGAAACTTATATCCAAATTCTGCACCAAAAATAGAGGAAAATTAATTACAAAAAATTACATAAATTTCATGATACATGAAAAATGTTACATTTTATGTCATGAGAGGATGAAAACTTGTAAGAAAAATTGTACTATTTCTAAAAACTTTTCAGTGTAAAAAAAGAAACAATGAGAAAGAACAGTAACAGCTTACCTTACATAGTCAAATTTGTCAAAAAATTGTCAAAATCTTGTAAAATTATAATAAGTAAAGTCAAAATCACTGAAACTAAAAATAAAGAAATGAATACAACGGTATTCTGTAAAATGGTACTAATTTAATTTTAATTAAATTTGAAAACATTATTTTATTTATGCCTTTTAATTAAACCCGTGTTGGAAAATGTTTATTTGGAGACTGAAAAGTTTGTAGATAATAAAAATTTTAAAAAGAAGGATTCAAATGTACAACAGTTAACCTTTCATGTCATTGTTTACAGTTATAAGTTCATAAATGGAAAATAAATCTCTGGCAAATTTGATTGTTCAAAACTAAAGGATAAAATAGATAAATTACATGTTAAAGATCTAATCTATGAAATAAACTGCTTACTTTCTTACTAGTTTTTAACCTCTCACGACGTAAAATGTAACATTTTTCATATATCATGAAATTTATGCAATTTTTCTTTATTTTATTTTTATATTTTTAAAAATTCAAAATGGCCAATCCCATATGTCGGACAAAGTTTTTAAAAGTAATTCATTTGAAACGACGATTTATTTATTTATTTATTTAAGTAATTAAACGGGCGAAGGCCCTATATACAAAGAATAACATAACGAGTACAAATTTGCGTTTTTAATGCACCAATGGAGTCGCATTCCCTGACATTAGGGGCGACGATATTCCACAGGCGACGCAGACGGGAAACCGAGGAGTTAAAACCGAAATTCGAGGAGTAATGCAATTCATAAATAATTCGCGGGGTTCGAAAATTATATAAAATATCACGAAAAGAAAACAATGAAGAAATATTATCACAATTAAACCAATTATGAGAAATTTTAAAAGCCATTTATAATTAAAACAATTCTTCGTTTTTCAAAATTAAGTTTTTGCTCTTGAAACAAAAAAGGAAATTAATATAGAATTAACAAAATATGTGACCAAAGTATACAAACAATGACAGCGGACGTGATTCGTATTTTGTTCGATTGAATGATTTCGAGGAAAGTGGTGCATGAATCTTCCATTTACTATAATTTTCACAAGTTGTTTATGCGCCTAAGCATATTGTAACTAAAATACATTTAAACAATACATTTATATTATTATAAAACGTATTTTTTCAGATGGTTATACGGTTCCCAAAGGAACTTCGGTGCAGATCGACATTTTCCGTCTCCATCATGATCCCGAAGTTTGGGAAAATCCGGAAACGTTTGATCCCGACCGATTTCTTCCAGAAAATTCGGTAGATAGACACCCATATGCATATGTGCCTTTCAGTGCTGGTCCACGAAACTGTCTTGGTCAAAAGTTTGCACTATTAGAAATTAAAGCTACCTTAGTGGCCATTTTACGAAAATGGAATGTGAAAAGTGCTGTGAAATACGAGGAGATGAAAATGTGTTGCGACGTTGTGCTTCGACCGGCTGATACAATAGACCTTTATTTACGCCCGTTGAAGTAGTAATTGTGATTTATATATACATATTAATTATGTTTTACTTGCATAGCTAATCGGACACTGCCGAACGTATTTTGAGAAACATTTAACTGGCTTGCTTCTCCAACATGACAAATTATTTGTCATTTTATAAATCATCTATTTAATCAAAATTTATTAAAATTATAATAATTGAAATTCACCTCAAATCGGTCAGATCATCGTTTTTTATTAATTTAAAAACAAACAAGTTTCCGCTTCGCGCAATGAAGTCTATTTAACTGTACCAGAGATCATCTATTCTTCGCGCACTTGTATCGAAAACTACCATTTGTCAACTCTATGCGCGAAATCCAGTTTCACATATTGATTTAATGCGTGACGTACACTGAGAGAAATGTTTGTTTACATTGAATGCAATAGCTTGGTAGAAAAGGTAACCTGAATTTTCCGTAATCTGAGATTCGGTTGAATTTGTTATGATAATAGTTAATATAAGAATTTTAAATATTAATGTTGGGACCATTTAGTGACATATTTACGCGTTTAGTTTCACAGAAACAGAGATAAACAAACATACACACGCGCATTAATTTGATTTTCTGCGCATTTTTCGAGGCATTGTTGACATGAGCAGTTCACCAACGGAATTTAATGTAAGACTTATTAACAGTTAACAAACGCTTACTGAATGTTAAAATATACGAGTTAAAATACAAATAACATTGCTGGTATTTTCATCTCAAAGTTACCTGTCGCTTTTGACTTTACAGTTACTGTTATAACTTTACAGATAATACACGAGCCTTGAAATTAGCTTACATTAACTATTAGTAAATAATTTCTCTCAGTGTACCTTATTTCTATACTGCACTTCGTTTCGCTGGTGCAAAAACCACCCACTTTGCACACTAGTATCGAAATGTATTATTTTTAAATTTTAGCAACTTCTTGCTCCGTTATTGTATTTTTAGAACGTCGATCCGATATGATCGAATTATGAAGATCCCACTCCGCGTACAGTTCATGTACTTCCACACTTTAAACAAGGTTAGAAAAACAGGTACATGCACATTTAGACTTTACAAAACTTTTGTATTGAATTTGTATAATGAATGTATCGTATATTTTGAAAAAAAGGAATTAAGAATTTCAAAAAAATCCTTAATAGAGTATATTAATTTGTTGTTTTTTAAAATTATGTAATTTGTTTTGCTCGCAGAAACTAACAATAGATTAAACATTTTCGAGAGCTGACACACATTCTTGCGAGAGGAATTTATCTCCGTATTTAATACAACACACACGGCTGATAAGTTTTCCCTTGTCATTCCCATCTGAAAATAACCCTATAGTGCTCAGTCATGCTGTGCTTTTCAACTTTAGTACAAAGCGTTCGCACTAGATTTCCGCGCGTTACGCAGTATGTGTCAAAAAGTTAGAGCTTATATATATGTAGCGCATTCAGTTGCGCCAACGCATTATTACCATAACACGATTTACCGAACCGGTTTTCATTAAGTGCAAAGGAGAGATATTCAATCAACAGAGCATTGCATCTCGATACCTATCAGTGAGATTTGAAGCATTGCAACGAACGGTAGAAAATGGCAGCTCCGCTAGTTGCACTAGTTTTTGGAGCGGCGATAGTCCTGCTAGTGGTGCAAATGAGTTTATGGATTTGGAAAGAATTAAAATTTCGGAGAACTGTCAATAAAATACCCGGTCCAGATGCATGGCCCCTCATTGGCAAATCACGTGAATTTGCCAGTGTGAAACCAGAAGGTAGGTCAAGGCGAAACCCTTTACTTTCCTTAATTTTATTAATAAACATTATTTACACTTAATTATCACGAAATTATAAAAAAAAAATTATTTTTGTAGTAATTTATTGACAAATTAATATCACTATTAATTTAAGATCATTTTTCTGGATACCAGTTTTACTAATTTGCGGAGCCTTATTCGAAAATAAAATTCAGTAACCGTGCACAGAAACAAAATTTACTTAATTTAAAATGAACTTAATAAGTTGCCCTTCGTGTACAAAAACCATTAATATTTCATTCGAACGGCGTAATATTCATATAGTTAAAGTTACTAAATTTATTATTCAACGTGGTTAAAGCATTATTACGCAGTTCCTAAATATCAAAGATTCATTTGCATGTTTTTATTTTACTTATTTTTATGGTGCCACTTTCTATTTGTCATTAAGACAGTAACTAATATTGTATTTAAGTTCAATGGATCCCTTCGTTTTATATATTTTACAAATTAAATTTTTTTCAAAAGTTCTGGGGATGTTTTAAAGCAAAAAATGACATAACAAGCAGATTCGCATGAAAACAAATTAACGACAAAATAAAACATTAAGGATTATATTATTTCTTATTATTATTATTATTATAATTCAAACAAAAATGTACTTAACATATTTCAGTATTGTGATGAACTTCCTGAATCTTAGGTTATGTTAAGTTATTGTTATTTACGTTACTCCGGTGCACGAGTTTTTGCCATAGTCTCTTTTTGTCACTGCGTCCTATTGTCGTGAAACTTTCTGTTTTTAATTCCAAAAACCAAATGATGTCTAAAAAAAAGTTTTCCTAACTGCTTGGATGATTTTAATCTAAAATTAGTTAATGTTAGATCAGAAACACTCTGTGAACAAGGAACATGTAAATAATTTAAAAATGATCAACATTAAAAAAATTGATTTAGACGAAAAATAGATTGGAATAGACTAGAAAATATAAGAACGTTCAAATTTTTAAAACTTTTTGTTATCCCTTCAAGTTTTTGGAAAAACTAAGGTTTATTCTACACAGTTTATTCTTTCAAGTTTTATTAATTATCATCAAACTTATGATTATGCAATTGAACCCCTAGCGAGTAAAAGGGTCTTCGCAATCATTCTTTGAGAAAAATTGTAGAATTTTTACTTTGCTTAATAAATAAGAAACCCCAATTTTTATATGCTTCATTGTTTCACTGATTCATTAATTCCTAATAATATTTTACGAAAAGACAAACTTATCGGTTGGTTATTGAATTCATCATTTTTGAAATCCCGGATGCGCACTTAGTGAAGCGCATTTTTTTGAATCGAGGAATAGCGATAATTCCAAAACGTTTTTTCATGTGTTATCACTCTCTAAATTCCTTGGAGTGAAAATTGAGCCACTCTTTTACTAAGAGTGAAATTTTCACTCTTCGAAGAGTGGCATTTCACTCCATGAAGAGTGAAAGACAAAACAGTCACTCCTAGAAGAGTGAGATGACACTCTTGATAGAGTGCAAATTTCACTCTTTGTGAAAGAGTGGCTAATTTTTCACTCCAAGGAATTTAGAGAGCATGTTTAACGAAATGCACCACAAAATAAATTAGTTTTTTCCACACAATGACGCAAATTTTGTCGATCTCTGAAATAAGCGAATGCCTGATTCAATTTCTCGGTAAATATGATGGTCCGGTTACCCAATTATTCAGATTTTTCGAATCAAGCTAAATATGTTTTGTAACTATATCTGTAGGATATAACGATCACTGCACCCATCATCGGTCTTGTGTTTCAGTTAAATTTGTTAAGATTGGCTTTAGAGTTATTTAGAGTAGGCCACAGTTAAACTATCGTAAAATCTGACCAAAATACGTGACATCAAAATGATGTTCTCCTTTACGAGAGTACAAGAAAATCTGCTGGATATTAACGTGGCCGTAGTTCTAGACGGAGAATGGATATTGATTTGCATGTGCTACTCCCGTTTTCGCGGATATAAAAAAAGTTTCTATATTTGTATCGTTTTCGAATCGTCAATAGCTGACAACAGCATAAGTCTTGGAACTCGCAAAAATTATCTGAAGTTCCATTAACGAGTAAGATTTAGATATTAAAATACTCCCGCAACATTATCTTAGTCTGAAATCCAAACCCTAAAAGAATTCTTTGTAAAAACTCGTGATTCATTGGTTTACGTGATCCGTTACGTATATCGTACGACACGAGTTCAAGAAAAGTCCAAGGGACTTTGTTATTAGATTTGTTTCGTTATTATTTGTAGTTATAGAAATTGACGATATTACTGATCACATAATGCCATTTGCACCGACCAACCATGTAATCCACGTAAATTTGTTGTACAATTTTAGGAACGTCTTTCGGGCATTTAGAGGAAAATGGGTATTTTTAACTAAAATATGGATGATTTTTATCCGAATAATAGAGTCTATATTGAGTCATTCCTGGTGTCTTTGAACGATCATCTCCTCACGACAAAAAACGTCGATATCTTAGCATCAATATCTTCCTCTCTTAATCTTATCATCACATTAGTACCTAGCAGAGATTATAGATAGGGTCCACATTAATTGATCGTTGAAATTAACTATAGCCGTAACGTTGAACGCTGGTCGAACCTTTCTGGGTTTATTTATTGGTGACTCAAAATGAGGAAAAAATACACGTCCCGTCGGTTATCTCCATCTACTTTATCCATGTGCCAAATTTATATTAATCTGCATATTACGTAGTAATACAGTTTTCGAATTTCGGGTCAGCATTTAATAATTTTTTGCGATTAATGAACCATCGAAACTCGATAGATTTACTACTATGTAACCGCCGGTAATAAAATTCCAGAATAGGGCTCCTGAGTCCGGATTGAATTTACTTTTACAATGCCACGCACGCGGTCACATGCCTAACTAACCTAAGTTAGTATGTGAAGGACATGAGTTGTGTATCAACGCGAATTTCCGAGGGAGTTTACATTGTCTTGTCCGAATGAAATTGAAGGAACGGTTTCCTTCTAAACTTCTACCCAACTATAACTCTAATGTTCGTAATTTCAATTTTGGACATATTAGTGTTACTAGTTATAATTTGGTCGAATTTTTGTAAGGAAACGTGACAAATTAAAATTCCTTTCAGCAAGTGGGGAAACTCTAAAAGAATTATTCCTGATCGCGCTATTATCTTTATGGTTTGAATGGCAAAGAAGAGGTTGGTAATTCATTCTACGATCCTGTAAACAGGCGCAACAATCGTAATTATAATAAGTTTTATCCAGTTCCGTAGTTCGAATGTACTACGTACGACATTCAACAATATCGAGATTTTTCATTTATTCTTAGTTGTACTGACGTCGATATTTCCATTTTCATAATCCGAAGAACTCCAGTGCGCAGAAATTAAAAAAATCTTGATCAAACAAAATGTATCTCGATTTTTGGAAAGAGCATTCGTTCCGTCATCGTAGAACATCATAGAATTATTAGAAACATGACTATTTCTGATAGTTTGCACTGTTGCGACATTTTACTGACAATATCGGGCTTACCCAAACGCATTTTCAGTAGCACCCCTACTGGCGATTGGTTAACTATTTTCAAATCATCCTAGAGCTTCTCAGATTTTCTGACGTGAGCACAAAATTGTTACAATCTACGATGCGATCTGTTTTTTCTTGGCTCGAAGCCACAGCTTCGACACGTGCATTCAATTTATCAGATGAAACGAGAATTTAATTTATCACTTGTTATCGAGTCGAATTTCCCGAAACCGAAAATGTTGTTAACGCTGAATTCGATAATCTGTCTTTATTAATCTCGTTATTATTCGAATTGTCCCTCGAGTTCTGCAAAGTAATTGAAATCGCGTTTTTTGTTCATCAACATCGTGCTGTAGTTATCACGAAGGATTTAAACACCCTTTGCTCATTCTGTCCTTGATTTCGATTTCTGCTTCAAGTCCTTCATTCCACATTGACAGCCATTGTCCTGGATTATGTACTTGACTGGCAATTAACTTAAAATTTTTCTTTAATCCGGAAGATCTTCTCGCAATTTTATTACGATGATTAATCTGTTTCATATTTCTCTCAGAATCAAATAAGCTTGCTATAGCTGGTCACTTCTGTTTAGTTGCAGAAAATAGATGCATTGGATTCATTGTTGTTTCACTGTCCGGTTGTCTTTACGAAAGTTATTCTTTAATATTTTAATGGAAGCGTGGACGGATTGGCACAATCGTACGATGATGGTTTCAGAATTTGAACTTTGGCGTTTCTTGGTACTGACTTTATTCCGCAGGCTCATAAGTGAATTGTCAAGGATGTTCTCTTGTTCCAACCGGTAGTTGATTCGCCAAAAAGAACTGGGATCATCGATTGGGATACGATTTTTCTTATACTCTTAACCTTTACCTATGGAAGTTCTCCAGGTGTGCAGCCCGCAGAGGGACGTACTTGGTCGGAAATTGTTCCTTCTGATACTCACAACAAAGATTAATCCACCCTAACCCCTACCTTCTCGATACTTTTGATTACAAGAATCTATGTAATTTTTATATTTAACTTTCTTGAATTATTTATTAGAGTTTACTAATAATTCAAGAAGAAATTGTTCTTTGGAAAAAATCCACAATGCTATACAAGCGTGCCATAATAAGTGTGCGATAAATCCGAAAACTTCAGTGAATACATACATGCACAGTCGTAAACATGACATTTTTTCCTAAATTGTATGATCAATTTACATTTTCTGATTTTGTGTATACACTGTAAAAAGTGTTGATGTAAATTTACCACGAAAATCGTAGGACACAAAAATACCACTGATAATCGCAGGAAAGTTACCGATACCTGGTAAAGTATAACCTGTTCAATGTAAAATTTCTTTGAAAAGCGGTGTAAAATTTCCGTGGAGTTTGTAAATGTACAGTGATTTTCTAAGGAAAATTACTCAAACAATGTAAAATTTTTTACAGTTTCTGATGGGAAATTACCATAATTATCACTGGTATTTTTGTGTCCTATGATTCTTGTTGTAAAATTACAGTTTTATTGTAATATTACTTTATTTATGGTAAAACACTTTCAGAAATCGCTGGAGAACTACAACAAATGTGTAATTTGACCACAAAAATCGTTGTAAATAATTATATTACTGAAATGTAATTTTACTTCCTACTTTTTTCAGTGTACTGTTAAAATTATTAACGTACTTTTACATTGAAACGTTGTAAGTTTATAATGATATAGTAACGTTTTTACATTATCTGGGCAATTTTACATGTACTGCAGATATTTTTCTATATGTATTGTAAATTTACCACTGGTATGTTAATGTCCACAATTTCACTGTAAAATTACTTTGTCATTTCTTTCACAATGTATCATTCATGAGGATTTCTTCTAGACGATGATGGAAAGTAACCTTTTCATCTTGCCTAACTCAGTTCTACCGACAATTTGAAATAAATTTTGTTGTGGGCTGTGATGTATCTATTCAACATAAAATAATAATTTATAGAAAAATTATTACGTTTATTCTATTTTTAGTTTTTTTTCATTGAAACACTGAAATTAAAAACAGATTTTTATTTAGTATTTTCAACAAAAGTATTGATTTATTCATTTTGAAAAAGATATTTTTTTATTAGTTTTTTATCCCGACCAGAATATTGTAACTTGAGATTACGGGCAGAGAGTTAAAAATAAACTAAGAACTATGCAACGTTTTATGACATTTTATGGCTGAAGTTTTTCTAAATCTCGTAACTTATCCTAGTTAAGTGCCATCGAAACTGTTATGAAAATGTATCACTCATGTCTTATTCTTTTTTTTTAATTTAAGAACTTTCTAATTCTATAAACGATGATTTTTCTTTTAAAATGAAGTTTTCTGTATTTTCTTTGTTATATTTTATTTCAAAATGCCTGCATCTTCTGAAAAATCATAGTTTAACAAATGTGTTAAGTAATAAGTGGACTAACTAATTCATTTATATTTGTAAATTAAATTGTACCTTCTGATAAATCGTTAAAGATTGTGCATTAATTTAATGGAAAATTAAACTATTCGGGCACGCAAAGACGCGTGTTCATAAAAAAACTCCTTTTTCCAGATGGTAGCTACGAAATCTTGAATTATCTTTCTTAATTAGTTATTATGCGTTAACATTTTGTTTATATTAAGTACTTTTGAGCATTCCTAGAATAAAAAAATTATCTTACAAAGTTTAGCTTATCAAATAATAAGAATAATTTGACGATTGACATTCATTATCAAAAATAACTATACACTTGAAGAATATTTATACTAACAATTTTGCCCCGTAATTATTAAACAATTACTTAACCCATTAACGCCTGGAAGGACACTTTTTGCACTTCAATTTCAATTAAGTATTATGTATGAAAATCGAACATCAACAAAATTGAAAGGTATGTATCGTACTATTTTCAAGCTTGCTCGTTTCAACGGCGATATAAAAATTGAGCTTTCATAATTAGAAAATGAAATATAGCGATTTAAATGTAAAAGAAAAACGCAAAAAATCGGTTATAATTTTGAATAAAACATATTTTTCACGTCGAAAGAGTATTTTCGGCCACAAAATTCCTTCACTAAAGGTAAAGAAAATAATTGTAGTATTAAGATATATTTTTAAGATATTAACAAAATAACATCCTGATCACAAAATGTCGATTTCAATGAGTAATTACTTTTTAAAAGTTAAAAAATTTTTTTCATGAAAACTATAAACTTTAGACAAAATTTTCTACGAATAAAAATATCTTATAACGTATCAAAGAGTATAGCCACATTTTTTCAGAATATATTGATATCATTTTTTATTTTTAAAATTTTCACAGAAACGAAATTAAAAAAAAAGTCGTTTAAAAAATCTGAAAAAATTATAGTGGATTTTTTTTACAAATTCTAAGATAATTTTGTTCTAAGGAAATTTTGCCAAAGTCTATAGTTTTCGACAAAAGAAATTATTATTCTTGAAATCTAGAATTGATTTATAATGTTGTTCTCAAAAACTATAAACTTTAGAGAAAATCTTCTAAGAACAAAAATATTTTAGAATTACTCTCAATTTTTTAAGATTTCTTAAAGGACTTTTTCAGCATTTCGATTTTCTTAATTTTCGAAAAATAAATAATTGTTTCAACACATTTTGAACAACATTGAGAATATTCTTTGACACATTCTAAGAAACGTTTGTTCTCACAACATATTTTGTAGAGTTTGTAGTTTTCATGAAAAAGTTTGTTAAGTTTTGAAAAGAAAATTCTCACTGCCGTCTCCATTTTGTGATCATGATGTTAATTTTTTAATATTTAAAAAATATATCTTCATACTACAACTATTTTCTTCGCCTTTAATGAAAGAATTTTGTGCCGGCAAATAATCTTTCTAGGAGAAAAAAATGTTTTACAAAAAAGTATACCCGATTTTTTGTCTTTTTTGACATTTAAATCATTATATTTAATTTTGTAATTAACATAGCTCAATTTTGACAACTCCATTAAAATGACCGATCTCGAAAATAACAAAACAAAAACATTTCAATTTTTTGGAACTTTAATTTTCATATGAAATATTTTATTGAAATTGAAGTAGGAATTGTGTCCTTCCCGGCGTTAATGGATTAAAATGAAGGATGGCCCCTAATAAGCTGTCATCTTGAAATTTTCAATGCGATTTTTCTCTGTTTAATGATATAGTTATAATATTATTTCGAAATTAGTTTAGAATACAAAACTTATATGCATATAATAAGGAAATAATATGTCATTTAACTTTAAACCTGAATTCACCAAGGATGATACTTTTACGATATTACTAAAGTTCTTAAACTGTCATTGACACATAATCTGATGTATAGATCATTTTCTACGGATGTTATCACCTTGTACTAAATTTGTCTCACTTAGACATTAGCAAGTTATAAAACTGCTCATCCGCAAATAAAATCCTAAACTCCGTAATACTTCGGATATATAATATTGGTTGAACGTTATTATAAATTCGAAATAATATTATAAAATACAATTCATTCGAATAAATTAATAAAAAAATTTGCTAACCGAGAATCAAATTAATGTATTGTTTTGTAAAAATAAATATTACAACGGAAACTGATGTGTAATAAAATAGGTATCAAATAGATTATAAAACATTGTAACAAACACTATTACATCAACAATAAAATATAGTAAATTGGTTGTCATTGAAATCGAATTCTTCATGACTCATGGGTTTATTACTTCAGAAATGACACGAAATAATTAAACGTTGGTTGGAGGACAGTAATATCATAATATTACTTACAATCTTGCGCATACAAACCGATTTTTCATTTTAATACACCTTTAAAAAGCAAACAAAAAATACTTTGCCATTCATTTTGGTTCATACGTATAAGAAAAATGTTTAAAAAATGATAATATGCAACCAACAAAAAACTTTAAAACCTTTAGATTTTGTAACTTGTGATTTAAAAGAATATTTCAGCCTGAATTCTTCATACAATTTTTCTTTGTGAATGGTGTGTGAAAGAAGGAACTCTCTAAATCTGAATTAGTCAAAAACTACCAATCTGAAAATGAAAAGTGAATCACCATATGAATTAGTAATCATTTTTGTTAATAATGAGTTAAAACCTAAGAATTTATTACTAATTCTACAAACTACTAAACTAAAAAGTCAATATCTAATTGTAGATTGGTAGAATTTGACTAATGAATTAGTATTTTCATACACTTTGTCAGTAACAAACTTACTACTTAATGGCAATTCTCTTTTCGCTGTAGATAAGTCGTTTTTGATTAATTTAAGTTTATGGAGAAGAAACCAACCATATTTGGTATAATATAATAAACCACAATATACATCAATTCAAAAGATACATTGAATTTAAAATTTGCACTTTCTAAATCTGATTCAGTTACAAATTAAAAATAGAAAAATTGTTTAATAATTCAATTAATAGTAGTTTTTACTAATAAATAATGGAAAACTACTAATTTATTACTAAATATAAAAACTTCTAAATTAAAATATTCGATTTCTAGTTTTCAATTGATCGAATTTTATTAATAAATTACCAGTTTCTTACTATTTGCTACTCAAAAACAGACCAATTTGTAGTCACTCATTTTGCATTTAAGATTGGTAGTTTTTAGCTATTTGAGAACTTCTTAGTAATATTCAAGATGTTTTTTAAATTAATTTCATAGTTTAATATCATGAATATTTCCATTTATGAAATTGTTTATGTTCCAGTTTGCATTAGGAATAACCAGAAACACTAGTGAGCCCTCATTTTATAACTTTAGTTTTGAAATTCAAACTCTTCAAAAAAATGTTTCTTGAGGCAAAAACTTACCTTCATTTTGTACGAGTTTTTGCGTACAATATGACCGAACTTTGACATTTTAAATAAATAAAACCTTGACAAATTTATTGAATAAATATTCGTACGAATTAGTATTTTTGAAAAAAGCGGCTCAATTTTTGGGATATTTTAATCCATATTATTTACATGCACAGACCGATATTAAGTGGGTTTTTTGTTATTTGTATGGTAGTGTAGCTAGGCAAAAAATTTAAAATAATTGTTGAACGACTTAAGAACGTTATAGTGGACGCAGAAACAACATTAATAGTCTCACTGCTACACTTGCTTTCAAATTATGTAAAACTCACTTTTCATCGATTTTCCCACACATCTTTTTTAATGAATTGTAACATATTCTCTCCTTTCAATTGTAATATTTATAATTTTAAATCTAAACAAAAATAAATATAATTAATAAATAAAATGAAACCTATTAATAATCAAATTATAAACAAAAAAGAATCAGTTAAGTGTTACGTTTATAATTCCTTAGACCTTAATATTTTAAACTTACTTCATTTGATTATAATCTTCTGTAATTCAAATGAATTGCATTTATCGTTATAAGTGGCATCGTTATTACCTCATAAATACATAAAGAATTAACTCTTTTATCTGAATAGTCTCGTAGTGCTATTATGAATCACGTTGGACTTTGTTTTCAAATTATAAATAGCTACAATTGGTCTGGAAGTGAGACGTAATTTTATTTTTTCCAATCGAAATTTATTATTCATGAATACACCTCAGTGATCGTTAATGAGTTAACGATTTTGCAATTGACGCAAATCTTCTAAATCAAATATAACTTGTTAAACTTGAACAACGTATTTCGCACTTTATACATAAATAAGCCTATATATTTATACGTAAGAATGTTGAGTTTCTAAAAAATTGTCGAGCAGACATATGATATGCAACCCAATAAGCAAAAAGATGTCTTAAAGATATCTAAAAGATATCCTTCCTTCAATCAGGTAAAGATATCTTGAAAATGTCGATTAGACGTCTTACGTATCAATTTTGGATATCTTTTAGATATCTATAAGACATCTTTTAGGTATATCGAAAATATATTTTAGAAGGCAATGAAACGGTAGATTAAAAAGACGTAAATAATTTTTGGATAATTATTATACCTCAAATATAAACTAATAACAAAACACATAAGAAAAAAACTTCATTTGGCGGGAAATCGAACCCGGGTGGGTCTCTCGCTGAGTACGTTAACACCTTACCACTGCGATATACTGTAAGTATATACACGTATAAGAGGCAGTAAGCACCAAATTAGTAATCGTGCCCAGAAAATAATGCAAACATATAATGTTATAAAAACCAAAAAGTATTAATATAATAAAATATATCTTTGGCAAGATATTTTTAGATGTCGTCGTAAACGTCTACTATATATATAAGTATAAATATAAGTTTTAGATATTTTTTCGAAATATCATTGATGAAGATGCCGAGAAGATATCTTTTAGATATGCATTCGAGAAATTGTTTATTGGGAAATAACACAATAGTTTTGCCATCACATTATTTTAATTATTTCCATTGGGATTTTATCGATTAATTTATTTTTTTGCTATTCGCTGCCAGCTCTTTTTAAAAAATATATATAGTGCAACCTTCCAGATGGCCTAGACTGTGACTTGCTTCCTCTCACACGGGACAGCGGTATGTCCTGCTCATTTTATTACCGCGTGATCTTATGCAGGCCCCTATAATACGTAAATAATTCTGCGATTACACCGTCTAGTAGCCTTGACTCTGAAAATTGCTAGCGGAGAGGAGAAAAGCACGCTCAACACGGTAAATTACGGAGGGGCCAGTGAAAGAAAGAGCCCGTGGCAGTTGGACCAACTCAACAACTGGGGGGCCAGGGGGTTGCACTGTATTTATAAAATAAAAATCTATACTACAATTCATGAATAATACAAAATACAAATATAAAGTAAATACAGGAAATATGTAGAAAATAACAAAATCATACACAAATATGTAAAACAACTAAAATAATCCCATTATCATGTACAGACACAAATAGAATAGGTATTATGTCAAATAAGTTAATCGGAAGAAAATCTCAGTAACACAGCAACTTTTTGGTGTTTAAAATCGTTATGATTGATGCAAGAGTGACAGATAGCATCGAAGTTATACCATTGCACACGTTAGTTGTTGTTTTGGATGATGACATGCAAATATGTTTTGCAAGTGAATTCGTGCTGTAGAATTTGAATAGGATAGATATTACGCCTAGTTTGGAAAAATGACGATAAATTGGGGTTCGCAGGAAAAATTAAAATTTTTTAAAATGTCAAAGCATCATGATACCGATGAAGAGATAAAATAGATAGGAAGTTAAATTTACATGTAATGGAAAGGATGGGTGATCATACGTAACAAATCTATATAAGAACTAAAAATACAAACGAATACATGGTGTCAATCGATTTTTTTATGTACCAAAACCCAATAAACAAAAAATTACGAGTAATTGAGTATAAATATTACAAATGTCTAAACTTTTTTTTATTTTTTTTTGTTTAGAATTTATTTAAGTGGACTTTTACAATATTTAATTTTTAGTTACACACATTTCTCTGTACTCTCTCTCTCTCTCTCTCTCTCTCTCTCTCTCTCTCTCTCTCTCTCACAAATTAATATGTATTACTTTTATTACAACAACTTTATCTTTGTGTTACAGACCGATTAGAGTGGTTTGCGAAATTGTCATACCAATATAACGGAATATACTTCCTTTGGTTTGGATGGGAACCAGTAGTGCCAGTTCGAAAACCAAAATTTCTCGAGGTAAATGTAAATAAATACTTTCTCGTTTCTTTAGAGTATTTTCAAACTCGTACTATTAGGAAGCTTCTTGATAAACTAATCCGCGAGGCGGCAGCAGTAGCAGCTGGTAATGTCATATCCACTCACTGACCTCTTTTCCGAGACCTCATATTTGAGAGGTCTTGTAAAGCTCTTAAAATTGACTCATACGTCTTCTTAAAGATCATTTTATGAGCTCTGCAAGATGACTTTTGGCTGTCTACGAATCTATATTCAAAGGCTCGATTTTACGTAATATCCGATGTAATAATCACAAAAGCCGTGTTATTTAAAGTTGTTGTAGACGTAACAATTTTGTAAATATTATTGACAAGAACCGGTACATTTCTGTTATTATTATTCAACATGAACCTGTCGTTCACGATAAAGTACACACCAATTTTATTTCTTTCAGACCATTATATACATGTATATTTGGTTAATGAATATTTTTTAAAGTATTATGAATAGAGTAATGAAATCATATAAATCCTAATAAAAAGAATTTAAAAAGTAAATTCCATAATTTCTGAAAATATAATTTTGGATTTACAAAATAGATTAAGCTTATTCAATTCCTATTTTAAGGTTAACTTGCCACTTCGACTTGTTTGGTACAAAAAAGTAATTAACCAATCTGAAAAAATTAACTAAACATTAACGACACTTACTGCAAATTAACTGCGATATTTGTTCTCATGATAATCCATTACAAACGATTTTTCCATTTAAAACGTATAATCACAGTTGTACAAATGACAATAACACAATCTATATCCAACCTTCGATACGCATCGTACGTCTTAATTGAATGAAGCACTTAAAATGTAGGACAAAATCTCATGACTTGCATTTTTGCATACATGAAACTATAGTGATTTATCAATTTCTAATTCGATATGTCTTTCGACGCGTATCAAGGCAGTTTAAGAAATCATGTCATCACATGTTTCTGATAGATAAATCCCGAGTCTCATTTGAAAGTAATCTTTCTGATAATTTTCTTATACATCAATATTTACTTGAATAGTTTTTACAAAAGTACAAAAATAATTTGTTGTTCTAATTCGGGCTCTGGCAAGGGTAATTCTAACTACTATACACGGTCTATTAGCGAATACCAAAGATATTAATTGCGAATTAAACGAGAATTATAGGAAATAGGTGATTTCCGGTAATTACCCTTAAAGAGCTCGAATTTAGAAAAAAATTATGCAGACATTTTTAATTAAAACTTTTAATTAAGAATCAGATTTTTATGATATATTCTCTAAAATTAAATATGTGGATATTTTATTTATTGAATACGAAAATTATCAGCTTATTAACTAAAAGAATAAATAACACTATAATAATTAATTTACTGGTTACAAGGTAGCTTTAGTTCATGACGGGTGAAAGGTTGCAACAAAAATTAATATATTTGGATTTAAAAAAAAAAATCACTTTAAAATTGGCTCTAGAATCGGCAATTTTCAATTATTCAAAAAAAAACTCAATGTACGTTGAAAATAGTGTTTTGGTGTTACTATCAAAATTTCAAGTCAATCCATTAAAATTTGTAGAGACTAGAAGTTCGCCGTAAAAACATGGTTTCGAGAAAAATGCGTATAAACTAATTTGGGAAGTGAAAGATATTTTATCATTTATTTATGAAGTGAAGATAACGATTTCATATGTTAAGTGAAACAATTAAATTTTCACGTAAATTTCTCAGTTTACACGCATAATATTGATTAAATTTGATAAAATTAATTAAAACAATAAGATAAAAGATTATAACACAAAAACAATGTGAAAATGTATTCTACTGCAGATTAAAAAAATGGTTTTAAAAAATGATTTACTATTCACAACTTTTCGTCATAAAAATCAAAATCTATTACAATGAACAAAAAAATAAGTTTAACCATTGCGGTCTGATATTGTCATTATAATAAAGTAATAATAATTAATAATTACGCCTTATCCACAACGAATGTAGGAAATTTCAATTTTTTCAACATATATTTCCTGATGTTAGAGACTCATCTGCACAGTTTAGAGTTTTATGTAATTTTTTGTTGGAAAAATATTTTTTGGCAACAAATTATTTCTTATTTTTTTTCGACCATATCTGATTCGCAAAACCATTAATTAGAGATTCGATGCGGAACTTAGTTGACAAAGCATTCGATACCTAGAAAACGGATAATAATTGAGAAGTTTTGAAAATTCCAAAATCGATTCCTTTTTGTTGACATTTTTAATAAGTGCGTATACTTTAATACTTGTATCCTTATCAAAGTATTTAGAGTTACTCAAAGATGGCTGCTGCTCTTTGGGCGCTTTTCGATTCTTCCACGAGTATTGCTTTGTTTATTTTTTAATATTTCTAAATTCTCCAACGTAAGCGGTTTACGATTAATTCTTCCGAATACTTAGTGAATTATTATTGAATACTGGACTTTTTTTTTTAAATTAAAAATTCGAACACGAATCGTTATCATTTTAATACTTCTGAATGCCGGACATTTACGGTTCTCATGAAACCCTTTTAAATTCTTGTACTATATTATATGTTTGATATAAATATTCTGAATACTATTGTGAAATTGTAATCCTATGGTTGTATTTATTTATTATTCAGATCTAAAATCTTATGTCCATGATAAACTCATGTCGAAAAAAATTTTAATAGTGGATGGTAAAATCGTTATCGAAAGAAAATTTAAAATTTAAAATCTTATGTCGTTCTATAAACACTTGTTGAATCAGAGTTTCTGGCCTAAAATCTTATGTCATAGAAAACAGATGCAGAATATTGAAGTAACTGCATGTGTGCTTTATTTTGAAAACAGTTTTATTTACATATTCTAATATGAAATATATTATATTACATTGGTATATAAAATATACTTTCTAAAACTTTTAAAGGATTATGAAATAGCATTCAGAAATATTGAAAATTTCAATACTTCTGAGTACTTTTTCGTTTCTGGGTAGACGATCGAAAGGTCCCGGGTTCAATTCCCGGTACATTCAATCTCTTAAAAGTTTGCCCATTTTTTTTTCATAAATCAGATATGATCCAAAACATAAGTAAAATATTGTTCCAACAAAAAATTGCATAAAATATTGAACTCTGCGGATGAGTCTCTGACTTTTGGGGGTATATGAATAAATCTATCAAACTTTTAATTTCTGTAGGATGCAACAATATGTCACGAATGAAAATGAATATTCAAATAAAACATCCAGATCCTTTTCGTATAATATATTAGAATGTTAGCCCTTATATTCTTTAATACAATTTTCCACTGTCACGAATAAAAACAAGCTTAAAGTGCAATTTTTTATGAATTTAAAAATGTATAAGCCAGCTATTTTGTAGGGATTATGATATTAAAATTTAACTTTAGTCCAGTCACTCTGGATATTTCAGTAAATAATAGTATTATCATAATGTTTCAACGAAAAATTATACATAGACTGTGACTTTCTGTTAAAAATTGTGCAGCTTGAAATGTAAGCTTAAGAATTTGATATTACTGTTCTCAATACAGAAATTCTTCACACGTTTATTCTACATTAGAAGATAAAAAACCAGACGTAGGATACACTTGTTCTTGAAAAAGTAACTTTATAGGAATGCGTTAAAAACGGCCCAATCAGTGCGTATATCGTTAGACGACGTAACATTTTTAAGTGGCATATTATACTTAAAGGAAATTTAGGCATTATCAAAACTACGCCGTAGTGCCCCGCGTAGAAATTTTCGGTACGGCATCAGTATGACTTGAGTATTGGAAAGAGTACGGCTAAGTATTGGGAAGAGTATGGCTATGATATGGGTGTTGTATGCCCCTTGTTTGGGTCAAGGTACATGGGATAAGTCTGGCGTATGAGCGTTTCCCAACTATTTGCTAGACTACACTGTAAAAAATATTTTATGAAATTTTAAGAAAAATGTAGGAAGCAAATTTCATAAATGTTACAAAAAAGTGTTTCATGACAATTCTTATACGCTTTTCATGACATGTTATTAAATTTAAGGAAATTGTATTAAATTTAAGGAACTTTTATTAAATTTAAGGAATTTTTATTAAATTTAAAGAACTTTTATTAAATTTAAGATATTTTTATTACCTATATATATATACAATAGAGGACAAAAATATATAGACATGTGTAGTGATGTTATATAAATTATACACAGTATGAAATATATAATTTATGTGAAGTGTGGGTGTGTTCCAAAATTTGTATTTCTTCTCAATTTAACAAGTTAAAAAAAAATTTCAGGTTAGCTTGTGAATTTCACAACCTAATACACCAACATTCCTTATCTCTGTAATAAACTGTTCACACAGAAATTCCTAACTTAGTGATTCTGTAAATTCTTTAAAAAAAAAACACATGTATTTCAATAGGACCTTTGAGTTTAGGTTTCAGTGCTCTGAGATCGCTGAGATACTCCGCGTGCTCAGCAACGTTGCCAAGTTTTCGCTCCTTCCGTGTTACTTTTACTATGCTCGTATGTATGTATATAATTGGTAAAAGATATGCTATTCATGTCTTTTTTATTATAGTACATTTCGATACATGTGCGTAAAATTGGATTTTACGCATCGATTTTTAACATGGGATTAAATAGGCCGGTGCGTAAAATCGAATTCTTATGCACGCGTGTCGAACCGTATTTTTTGACATACTATGCGGAACATTTGTACGGCGTTTTTTGTGTGTCAAATACGAGGTTGCACACGAGTGATGACCGCAGGAGTGCGCCTCGGCAGCACAAGTACGTAAAAGTACCGCAAGCGGGAGGAAAGTTACTTCTTTTCCTCCCTGTCATGAAGAAAAATCGTATACTTCCCTCGGGAAGTAAAAAAGAATGCCTCAGACTGCGTGTAATTTTTACCCGAGGTGAAGCCGAGGGTGAAAAACATGTAGTCTGAGACATTCTTTATTTTACCTCCCTCGTTGAGTAATATACTATTTACGCATACGTATGCGAAAAATTATTATTCATAGCAACTAATCACGGCAGTGCTGGATTTGGCTGGATTACAAGATTTCAACAGACTGACGGAACGGAACAACGATACGCTGTTTTAATAGCCCAGTCCCCGGGGAATTTTATGACACTGTCACTTCCAATAATCTCCGGATTGATGAAACTTGGTCAGATGGTATTTCTCGATGTACAAAATAGTAATTTATGTTTTGCGTACAAAATTTTGCATGGCTACGGCCGCCATATTGGAAAAACGTCACAAAAATCGCATTTTTATCAGAATTTCGACAATACCGTTGAAAATATGCATTTTACGAAAATTAACGTGGTATACAAAATTGTAGCTGATAAAATTCTGCACATTTTCATTTTTTAGTGAACTTTGTACGATTAATAGAACTAGAAATAGAATTTTTTTAAAAATGAGACATTTTGTTACTTTTTGAGAAATTTACATTTCTTCGCGCTTTACGCACAAATTACACTATGACGACGGCTACTAGGCAAAAAATGCTTCAAATAAAATCGATAGGTAATTCATTTATCTTGAAATTGCTTTTTTTTTTAGAACCTCCTACGACCAATACGTCTCGAGATATAATTATTTTACTGAAATAAAAAATTGTTTGAAAGTGAAAGCAAATAAAGTATTGACTTTTATTTGAAAAAACGTTTTTTATTTCGAATGAACAATTTGTACCCGTTAATTGCTGCCTACAATAGTTTGTTCATACAAAAATAGAGAAAACCTGAAACAAATAAAAACTTTTATGTGTACACTTTTATAGTTTAGGGTCTACTCGCGCTCATTATAGCATGTGCGATACTGGTGCATTTGATTTTATATTTATCGATATCGCCGCGTTTTTTCGTCAAAATAACTTTATTTAAAAAAAATGCTTAAAAGATTCAGGAATAACTGTCTCCACATCTTTCAAGAAGTTGTCTGTTGGCGGATAACATGAAAGGTCATGCGTTTGAGAACGAATGTCTTCCAAGACGATGGCTGCAGCTTCTTCGACGACACGCTTTCGTTCTTCTTGTTCATTACATTTTCTTTGCGTGTACCATGCATCTGTAGTATTTTGTAGCCAGTATCGCGAAAAACAGACAATTGGCGAAGAGTTACTGCCAATATAAGCAAAAATAATATCATCGCCATACTTTTTTACTAGCCTGTTTTTTACGGTGTCCGCTTTTGGGTGATATTCACATTTTATTCCGTCCATTAAATCTTGTAAACGAAACTGGCAAGTTTCCGAGTTTTCTTCTAAATATGAAAAAATGAACTCCATTGCTTCATCAACTTGCGATGATGGCGGGACACCTCGAATTGAAGTTCGACCCGTTGGTGCTTGAAATTTCTTCATGCAAGAATTATGGTATCTTGCCTTAACGGAAACCAAATTCGGAACCTGTAATATAGATTTAAATATGATGTAATTAGAAAAATGTTTTAAAAATACTCTCTCTCGACAATATATTTATAGAAATAACATTTCATTAATTTAATTTTTACGAAGTAAATAAAACGTTAATAAATTACAATTAACATGAAATTATTAATAAAATGAATAAAACATTATTTATAATAATAAATATAATAATTTAATAATGTAATACGTGGGTGAAATAAATTCTATTAAGAATTATATGAATTATTATTTATTGTTTTGAAATTAAAGTAATGAACTATTTACTTTTTTTCTCCAAATGTGAAATATAAATATAAATCTACATATTCTTAATACTAACTTTTTTCGTATATAATAATTTCGAATAAATAATACAAATATTTTTAAAAATTATTGATAAAATCTTTATTTAATTTTCAATGAATTTTAATTACATTTACAATAAATATCTTACCTGTTTCAAACGTTGTTCGATTTCCTTTGAAAAAGCATCCCCTCTCGTTTTCGCCAATTTCAGTACCGTGTCTTTAACTGAACATTTCGTCACCGTGAACACATTGTCCCGTTTATTAATCTCAAGTTTTTTTTTGCTTACGAAGAAATTTCGGCAGTTAATTTTCATTTGCACATAAAAAACAATGAGTATTAAATGGAAACACTGGCGCTTGTGACCGCAACGATGCACGTGCTTCAGATCCACCGCGACGTACATATGCGTCGATTGAACGTGCGTTATTGTACGTCTTTCGGCATGCATCGTGAACGGAGACGCACGTTTTTATTTTTTTAGAAATGCCACTTTTCCGTCATTTCTTGTTTTGGCTGGATTTACGGAATGTCTCTATTCCCTTCACTTTAACTTCTACGACATCTTCTAACAACAAATTGTCACAAACGAAACACTTTTCAATTTCTTTCTCAGCCATAGCGTTGGCACGAACTCCGCTTATGGGAAAAGTACGTTACACTGACACACGAGGATGTATTATGGAATGTACACTGTTGCCGAAATAGTTCGGCGTTGCCAGATCAAATTTTGGCTACTCCAGTGTCATTAAGCGTTTCGGTGCCCATACACAGCGGCACGCTCTATGTACAATAACTCGAGTAATATGCTCTTAAAAAATCTGATATTGTGGAAATTACAAGTTAATATCAAGTAGATTGAGCTCCAGAATGCATAATGCAATCAGAATTTTTTAAATGTTCTTTTTTTAAACAAATTAATTGATGTAAAAACTATGTAAAATAAGTAACAAAAAAAATTCTATTTTTGCACTGCCGTATCTCATCCAATTTAATAAAAAAAAAAATTTTTTATCAAGGATCATTTTATAGGAAATTTAATAAGCTTTCACTTTGATTCAGTGCATTTTTTACGTAAATCTCATAGAAATCAAAATATTTTAACAAAACAGAAAAAATATCATTATTTTTTTAGCAATATACCGAAAAATATGATCATTGTTTAATTGACTATAAATCAAGAATTTTTATATTTACACCCATTTTACACGATAGGCCATTTAAATGTGACCCTAAACATGTAAAAAAATGCAAGAAACATTTTTTATAACTACATAATGACCATTTATTTGAAGAATTACTCCGATTTCATTAAACGCGTTAAAGAAATTAATACATGTTTAAACAGCTATATATGAAAAAATATTCAACCGTAGTGGGTCACAACAATTTTTTTTTATGCTTGGGTTCCATTAACAATTATAAAATACGTAATTACCAATATAAAAATTAGCCGCAAATATACGTTTTCATATATATATGTGATAAAATCGTGATTTTGACCAAATATGGTTATATTTCAGAAGTAAATTTGATAATAAAAAAATTGTACTTAGTCTAAAATGTAGTAAATTTAATTACCTTTCGATTATGTTGATTTATGAAATTTGCTTCCTACTTTTTTATTAAATTTCATGAAATTTTTTACAGTGATACTTCCAAACGGGTGCCAGACTCTTTCAAGACTTTATTTTGATGTAAAAAAAAATTTAAACATTTTTTAAATTTATAAATATTTTATATTAAAGTCTCGCATTGTCTATTTAAATTTAACCTATTTTCTTACAATTATTAACGCTCGCAAATAAATTAAAAAAACCTTTTGCATCGGGGGATTTGAACCAGCGACCCTAACATCGCAAAGCATGCACGCTACCCACTACGCTACGCCCTATGTTGCGAAATAAAATTTCAGAACTTGTATGTTAAGATCGTAGATAGTCAATTTTTTGTATAGACATATTTCACGTATCTCTGGCCATGTGTTCTAAGGTAATTAAATATTAAAAAAATTGTTTGTTTTACATATTTGCAAAATTCGTTTCGGGTCTGTATTGATTTACTCGAGGTTGTCCCCACTATTGATACACCCCCAAATTTTGTCAGATTTCGCGTATCTACTACCTTTCTCGAGTTATTTTAGAATTTTGAATATTCCAAATTTTGCAAATTTTTACTAACCGCTTGCATGCAATATTATCAAACCCATTGTTGGTAGGCCCCAATTTTAAAACTATTATTTTACGATACTATTATTAAATCATGAAAATCTGTCACATTCTATCGTGAAAAACGCTACCATCGTAATCAATACAAAGCAGCTATTAATATATTATAATTTTATCATTTATTGACTTATTTTTCGTGAAAATGTGAAAATCGTAACAAATTGTACACAAATAGGAAAATCTGCAGCTATTGTTTAAAAACAGATTGCTTTTTATATTTTTAATTTTATTGGATGATTATTCTTTTACTTCATAACTTACATTAATTACTTTGACCCAGACTAAGTCTGGGCGAAGTATTGAATTTGGTCACTTCGGGCATAAAAATTACCCTATAGTTTTTCATCAAATGTCGACGTTTCAGACCCTAAGGAACCAAAATCAACAATAATAGTATTTTTCGTATCAAGGGCGCGAAATGTTGCGCCCGTGACACGAACGAAATTTTTTGTCCAACCGTTTATATATTAATATATTTTGTATAGAGTGATGTTTGGGTGTGGGTCGGGTGGACAGGTGGGGAAAGGGGGGCTTCGTCCCCCCGAAAACAGCCTCCGATCATCCGCGTGCGCGAAATGTCATTTTGCGCCCTTGATACGAAAAATACTATTATTGTTGATTTTGGTTCCTTAGGGTCTGAAACGTCGACATTTGATGAAAAACTATAGGGTAATTTTGATGTCCCAAGTGACCAAATTCAATACTTCGTCCAGACTTAGTCTGGGTCGAAGTAATTAATGTAAGTTATGTAGTAAAAGAATAATCATCCAATAAAATTAAAAATATAAAAAGCAATCTGTTTTTAAAAAATAGCTGCAGATTTTCCTATTTGTGTACAATTAGTTACGATTTTCACATTTTCACGAAAAATAAGTCAATAAATGATAAAATTATAATATATTAATAGGCGCAACATTAAAAAGATTGTTGCAAATCATAAGAAAAATTAACATTTAAATCTTATGATAGGTGCAGAACGAGCGACGAAAGGTAGTGGAAACGTAAGAATGAAGAGTGGGGATACATGAAAATATTCTACGGGAGAAATAAAATTTGATTGAAATGATTCTAAACTTTCATGAATGCGTTTAAAACGTGAATTTATAAATTTTTTATTTTGCGCGCACTATGCCAAAAAAAAATTTGTGTCCATGATCTTGTACGTCCCTTTTTTTTTGTCTCGCGATAACTCACGAACGGATAAGCGTATTGACATAATTTTTTTTTTAAATACGCGTCTTGGCATAACTTAGATCTGATTAGATTTTGGCGCAGATCCATCCGTCCATTACTAAAAAAAATTAGCCCCAATTAGGTTTCTTCGTAGTTTTTTGCATTTATTTTGAAAAATACAAATTTTATAGTATCTAAAACATATCCGTCAGAGATCTTTTCGACACTTTCAAGATATCTTTGACGAATTATATGTATATATATTGTATATATAATGTCATAATAATACAGACAGTAATTAGTAAAACACAGTAAACATGTAATATGCATCGAATAGTCTAATACAATACAAGTTCTTGAAGGAAGTGTTTTGCAACTTTTATTTATTAATATTTCGGCTGGTCTGTTGTTGCGCTCGAAGTTTTGAAAATGCTCATTTTCAATTTTCATGCATATAAGAAACACTATATTGTTGTAACATATCTATCGAAGCCACTTGGACCTAAATATGATTGGACCCCAAAATATCAATATAATTTTATAATATAATTGAAAGCTGTTAGTAAACAAACGAGTATTAAGGAATAGCGGACTTTTTACTGGGTCGAAGTTTCTGAGCGAGCGAAGCGAGCGAGGCACCACGCCAACACTAGTTTTATTTTAATTTTAAAAGCTTTCGCAATTATAATATTACAATTTTTATACATAACATTGGCCTTATTTCTGCAAAGTTCTGTAATACAAAAAGGTCATAACTCAATTAACTATAATCGTACCAAGTAAATTTAATTTAATTTCATATAAATATTTTTTGATTTCGGAATATTCTAAAAGTGAAGGAGACGAATTCAAGGAGACGAATAAAGCTACATTACTGAATAAAATTTCGTAGTTTTTTGGAACATGCATGTACAAAAACATATTTAGAAACACTGTTTAGAAAGACTGTTTAAGATAATTCGACGAAAGAAAAGTAGAATAACGGATTTGAATTTAAGTAATTAAATTAAATTGGAGTTTACCGACGGGGTTATGCCGCGGGTACGCAGAGTTAGTTAACTGAGGGCAAGCGGTTATTAAAAATTTGCAAAATTTTGAATGTTCAAAATTCTAAAATATCTCGGGAAGGGTAGAAGATACGCAAAATCTGATAAAATTCGGGGGTGTATAAATAAGGGGGACGACCTCGAGCAAATCAATACAGACCCCCAAACGAAATTTGCAAATATGTAAAATAAAAAATTTTCAAAATGTTTAATTACCTTAGAACATATGGCCAGAGATACGGGAAATATGTCTATACAAAAAATTGTCTATCTACGATCTTAATATACAAGTTCTGAAATTCTATATTTCGTAATATAGGGCGTAGCGTAGTGGTTATCGCGCATGCTTTGCGATGTTAGGGTCGCTGGTTCAAATCCCCCGAAGCGAAAGGTTTTTTTAATTTATTTGCGAGCGTTAATAATTGTGAGAAAATAGGCTAAATTTAAATAGACAATGCGAGACTTTAATATAAAATATTTATAAATTTAAAAAATGTTTAAATTAATTTTTTTACATCAAAATAAAGTCTTGAAAGAGTCTGGCACCCGTTTGGAAGTAGTCTAGCAAATAGTATGGGAAATGCTCATACGCCAGACTTATCCCATATACCTTGACCCAAACAAGGGGCATACAACACCCATATCATAGCCATACTCTTCTCAATACTTAGCCGTACTTTATCCAATGCTCAAGCCATACTGATGCCGTACCGAAAATTTCTACGCGGATGTCTACCATATGCTATTTCTCGACGTTTCAGTAATATCTGACACAATTTTTTTTTAAATATTTAACATTATTAAGTTTACAACGGAAGACAACCAGTCGAAAAATTTAATAGGCATTTTGCTAGAATGAGAATAGCTACTTCACGGAAAAAGGTAATAAAATGAAATATTATCTGATTCTATTTGGTACCATTATTTAATCTTTTCATTCATGACGATCTATTTACGATTTTTTCAACATCATCCAATTGTTACTATGGTCATCTAAATCAAGCATACGTGGTAAAAGATGGAGCACGTTATAAACGTGTTATACCAGCAATATTCAAAATTTAAAAATTATTGTGAAGAGTTTAATGTTTTATTTTTGAAAATGAAAATTTAAATGTTCTGTAGAATTACTCATATATGAAAAAATTGAAAAAGTTACAATTTCCTTCCGCATAAAACGTAATTATTAATTATTATTAGGTATTATACATGATGAACTTTAATCACCTTTATTTAGATCTGAATAATAAAATATTTTTCACAGAACACGGCTAGGATTAAATTATAACTTGTATTTTTGTTGGTTATAAACAAATATAAACATTTGTACTACAACAGAAAACGGTGATTAAAAAAAAGTCACGGTGAGCCTGAAACACCTTAGCTGCGAGTGTCATGCATATAGAATTTTCTAGCTACAATTGATAATATGCAATCATACGAATGTAACATAACCAAAATTAAAATATTTTTACTGGCCCTTTAAAACAAATCGCGATAATGTATAAAAAAACGTAGAATTTTTAAGTTTTTTAATTTCCGACGAAAGTTGACCTCCAATCGAAACATGTTTCATGGACAATTCCCGGGAAAAAATGATTTATATCTGGATCATATATGATCATATAAGATTCATATGTAATCGAGATATGTTTATGTATGCTCATATATTGATTTTGACCTACTGATATAGTAATATATAATCATATATGATCATGTATGAGCATATATATCCCACATATTTTTATCAGGTCAACATTTTTTTATTTATATTTATATCAGGTCAAAATCCGTATACGAGCATACATAAACATATCTGGATTATATACGAATCATATATGATGATGTATGGTGCATATATGATCCAGATATAAATCATTTTTTCCCGGAAAGTTGTAGATATTAAAAAGATCTACAATTTTTGTATACATCATTTTTCATATAACCTTCAAGTTTTCCAGATAAATAAATAAAAACGTTTTTAATTTTTTTCTCGCGGAAAAATAAATAAAAAAGTTTTTCTGTTTTTAATTTTTTTTGTCTCGCAAACAAATATTTTTTGCACCAAATTTGGAGGAAACTTGCCTTTTTATAACCCAAATAAGGCGTAATTTTTTCAAATAAAAATATTCATTTTTAAATGTTATATTGAATTGAGTTGCGCTCGAGCCGTCGGACGGAACGGACGTAATTAATACGACATTGCAAATGAACTGCAATATTGTTCATTCGTACGCGATATAAGTGTATATAGCACCAACAGCTAAATTTCGAAACGCGAGTGAAAACGATTAAGTTACTTAAATTATTAAATGTGAAAGTGAACAGTGATAAAAAACAGACAAAAAAGAATAATATTCCCAATAAGCATTGCATTCGGTATAGGGAATCCGCAGGCCCTCGCGGCCGTAGCGATTCAACATTCCGGCGAATCTGATCTGCAGACTCAGTCGTCGGGTCATTCAACGATGTCTTCACCGGCAAACAGAAATGCGACACCTGGCCAATGGACAATTGCAGAAAATAAAAAAAAACGTGAAAGATCTAGTCCTGATGATATTAATAAAGGCCGCAATGCAAAACAAACGAAAATTGTTGATTATTGGCTAGCCACACCAACCACTATAGCAGTTTTGCATCATTGGAAAATGTGGAAACTGAAGATACCGAACACGTTGAAAGCACTGCAAAAACGGTTAAAGCCCCGCCTATATTTATCTCGGGTGTCGGAAATATCAGCCCATTAATAGATCTGCTTAATACAATAGCGAAAGATAATTACTACATTAAAGTACAGAATCAAGAACAGGTTAGAGTCCAAGCTAAATCTATTGAAACCTACGATGTAATAATTGCTTCACTAAAAGAAAAGAATACAGAATACCACACCTACCAAAAAAAAAAACAAGAAAAACCGTTTAAAGTGGTACTCTGTTATATGCATCATTTTACAGAAATAGAAAGCATTAAAAATGAAATAGAAAGTCATGGGCATAAAGTTCGCAATATAATGAACATGCGTCAGAAAACAACAGAAAACCTCTGTCCCTGTTTGCTGTGGAGCTAGAACCAGCAGACAATAATAAAAGTATTTATACTATTGAATTTTTACTTAATATGAAAATAAAGTTTGAAGCACCGCATTATCGTCGTGAAATACCACAATGCTCTAACTGTCAGAGATACGGACATACTAAGAACTTCTGCTCTCGTGCACCGCGATGTGTCAAGTGTACTGGCAGCCACAAAACATCATACTGCTTACGTAAAGAAAAGTCTGATCAAGTAAAATGCGTATTATGCGAAGGAAATCACCCTGCTAATTACAAGGGATGCATCATCTACAAACAATTGCGAAAAGCCCAATTTCCAACTTTGAAAAATAAACAGACAACCACAAACCAAAATGTTGCGACAAATATCGCACAAACCTCGCTGCCCGTTCCACGGCCTAGGTCGGACGGACCTATTCATCCAGGTTCTACTTATGCCCAGGTAACAGCCAACTAAAAGACTCAAGATCACTCAACAAACAATGTCGCACCCAACCAACCATACCATATCCAGCAATCTAACGACCTTCAGGAACTAAAGTCAATGATGAAAGGACTAATGGAATAGATGAGTACTATGTTAAATCTACTCACTTCAATAGTCTGTAAAATGTCGCAATGTTGACTCTTCAACTAGCGACCTGGAATGCCAATGGCTTATCCAAACATAGAAATGAAGTACAAGCTTTTTTGAGAGACCAAAATGTTGATATAATGCTAATATCCGAAACTCACTTCACTAAGAAAAATTATATTAAATTTAATAGATATGCTGTTTATCATACCATGCATCCTGATGGTACAGCTCATGGAGGTCTGCAATTGACATTAAAAATAACATCAAACATCACGTTATTAATGAATACCAAACGGAACAAATCCAAGCCACAAATGTAGTGGTGGACGAGTGGAATGGACCGCTTACCATCTCTGCTGTGTACTGCCCCCCCCCCCCAAGCATGCTACAAAACAGGACGAGTTCGAAAAGTACCTAAAAAAGCTGGGAAATCGCTTTATTACAGGAGGTGATTTTAATGCCAAGCATCCACGATAGGGCTCTCGGTTAACATCTCCTAAGGGTAGAGAACTTTGTAAAGCCATCAAGCATTTGAATCTAGAATCAGTGTCAACGGGCCAACCAACGTACTGGCCCACAGACAGAAGAAAAATACCAGATGTTATTGACTTCTATATTACGAAATGCATAAATAAAAAATACTTAAAAGTAAAATCATGCCTTGATCTATCTTCAGATCACTCGCCTGTATTACTTACATTAAGTAGTATAATTATCGAAAAAGAAAAACCGTGCAAAAAGACCGATTAGGCATATTATAAAACTCAAGTCGAAGAAACGCTAAACATATTTCTACCGTTAAAAACAGAAAGTGACATCACTGAGGCGGTAGAGCATTTTAACCAGTGTATCCAACAAGCAGCATGGAATGCAACTCCAGCCAACTCAACAATGAGAAATGCTGATGTATCTTCG
This sequence comes from Trichopria drosophilae, assembly GCA_030407085.1. NCBI lineage: Eukaryota > Metazoa > Arthropoda > Insecta > Hymenoptera > Diapriidae > Trichopria > Trichopria drosophilae. The sequence continues at coordinate 84,122,735 of CM059585.1, read as the reverse complement.
GCACTAGTAAGACAAAAAATAGCAGAAAAACAACAAATAAGAAAACAGTGGCAAATAACTAGATTCCCAGAGCTGAAAAGTAAGTTGAACAAGGCTATTAAAAATCTGCATAGATTGCTTAAAACGGAAGCCAACAATAATATACAGGACTGTCTACGAACTCTTGGACCAACTCAGGGATCTGATTATTCACTTTGGAAAGCAACCAAGGGATTAAAACAACCTCAAACCTCAATACCACCACTACGTTTACCTGACGGCAAATGGGCAAGAAGCGCGCAGGAAAAAGCTGAAATATTTTCACGACACCGGACAGAGGTATTCACTCCACACCCCAGTCAAACGCAATCCAAAGAATATGAAATACGCCGAAAACTTAACGAAACCTATCAGCTGGAACCTCCACTAAGAAAGTTTAAAATAAGCGAAGCAATTAAAACTATTCAACATGATTTAAGTCCCAAAAAAGCACCAGGATACGACTTGATCAATGGCCAAATACTACAAAATCTTCCAAACAAAGACTGGAAATTTTGAACCCAGCTTTTTAATGCAGTATTGAGAATTAGTTTCTTTCCACTGCAGTGGACAGTAGCACAGATTATTCTAATCCTGAAACCGGCTAAAAACCCGATCGACCAATTAGCTTATTACCAATTCTTTCAAAAGTTTTTGAAAAATTGTTACTTCTGAGGCTAAAACCAATCATTGAAAGGAAGGAGTTGATCCCCAATCATCAATTCGGCTTCCGTAACAAACACTCTACTATGGAGCAAGCGCGTCGAGTTTACAACAAGATATTATCAAGCTTAGACGAAAAAAAGTACTGTTCGGGTGTTTTTCTGGACATAACTCAAGCTTTTGACAAAGTCTGGCACACTGTCCTACTGTACAAAATAAAGACAAACTTCCCTCTAGGCTATTATACCCTTCTAAAATCTTATCTCAAAGACAGGCACTTCTTCGTAAAATATCAAGATATATTTACGGAACATACAAGCCGGTGTGCCTCAAGGTAGCGTAGTAGGTCCCATCCTCTACCTTCTCTATACCGTCGACCTGCCTACGAAAATTGGAGTAACAACAGCAACATTCGCAGATGACACTGCAGTATTAGCTTCACACGAAAATCCAATTCTGGCGACTCAAATGGTGCAAAGCAATCTTGATGACATTCAAAAGTGGCTAAACATTTGGAGAATAAAAGCCAATGAAACGAAATCAGCCCATGTGACTTTTACTACTCAAAGAGAGATCTGTCCTGAAGTATCATTTAACGGCCAACAGATTCCGCAATCTGAGGTAGCTAAATACTTAGGCATGCACTTTGATCGCCGACTGACGTGGAAGACACATATATTTACCAAAAGGAAACAGCTTGGACTCAAATTACGAAAACTATTTTGGCTTTTAAATCGAGAATCACAACTCTCGCTTGAGAATAAGCTCCTGCTATACAAGGCGATTTTAAAACCAATATGGACGTATGGAATACAGCTGTGGGGAACGGCAGCCAATTCTAATATAGAGATACTTCAACGCTTCCAGTCAAAAGTATTGAGAATGATAGTTGATGCACCATGGTTTGTAACTAATGATGCCATACATCGCGACCTACAAGTGCTGAGTGTCAAAGAGGAAATCCAGGAATATAGCAAAAATTACAGTGAGAGACTAAAGAAGCACCCAAACATTCTTACAGTCAACATAATGAAACCACGACTAATCAGGAGACTCAAGAAGAAAATTCCATTCGATCTTACGCACTAGAATAGACAGATTCTTCTGGTGTATATTAAACTTTTACTCCCAGTGACATAATACTTCTTAACTTTATTTAAATTGATATTATAAGTGTTAGTTTAATGTAATAATTAAGAATATCTGTATAAGGGCGCATCACTGGATGGGTACCTTTCACGATTAATTTCTACAACAAAAATATTGCTGAATGTCAACAAGACAGATTGTAATAAAATTGGGACGTTAAAAAAAAAAAAAAATATTGAATTAGAAAAGAAAAATTATCCCTAACTTCAACCAAACATTCTCACGTTAAACTTCTAGCTTTATAAACGTTTTTGTATTGGATTTTGTTCGTTGAAATGTATATTTTTAGATGATCCTAAACAAAATTGACACCACTTGCGATAATTTGCCGCAATTGGACATGAGATTGACATGAATTTCGCAGACAAATGACGATCGTTTAAAAACTTTTATTGCGATAAGTAATTCAGGTTAGCTCATTTATCAATTAGTAATAAATATTAAATAAAAATATGAACCGAAAAGTCCCACTGAATACCGATATATATATACACTCCCCGGCAATCACTTTTGCTATGCTAAAGCCGACATTTATTAAACTTCAAAGTTTAATATCTTTGGGAAAAATTATCGTAGCTTAAAAAATCGAACGACATTTCAAAGGTTATTGCAATAGCTTTCATTTGAGCAAAGAAAAAACATCGAAAAGACGTCAAATTCAGATTTTTATCGATAAAAAACCAACAAGAAAAAATACGATATTTTTTATCTTTAGTCAATTGTTTGCCAATTTGAAACGAATAATAGTAGGGTAATGAAACTAACGGGGTTTTAAAGGTATGATTTTTATCTTTAAAATGATCGCTCGCCCATTTTTGTTCGACCTTTCTGACCGGACTTATCACTATTTTTATAAAAAGACATGATTTTTTTTATTTTCTTATTATCTCAAAAACTAAGAGAGATAGAAAAAAATGTTACCTACAAAAAATACTCGTTTTTAGGTAGAAAATACCAAAATAAGTCAAAATTTTAAAAATCAAAAAATTTTTTTTTTCATTTTTTTTAGGTAGAATTTTTTTTTAATTTCTCATTTTATAATGCAGTTATAGTTAACATAGTTCTTTATTCAAAGTTATACATACGAACAAATTGCAGCGTTACTTTTAAAAATGTACATATATAGTGACACAACATATACGTGCAATAATTGCACTGCATGTATGTAGAGACAAAATATCTGTCATCTTTTGTCTCTATTTTCCCATGTTAACCTGTATCTTTATCATTAAAATATTGATGTGTACATTTGTAAAAGTAACGCTACGTTTTGTTCATATACATAACTTTGAATAAACAACTATATTACATATAATGAGAAATAAAAAAAATTTCTACCTACAAAAAAAGAAGAAAAAAATTGTTTTGATTTTTAAAATTTTGACTTTATTTTGGTATTTTCTAACTAAAAACGAGTATTTTTTGTAGGTAACATTTTTTTCTATCTCTCTTAGTTTTTGAGATAATAAGAAAATAAAAAAAATCATGTCTTTTTATAAAAATAGTGATAACTCCGGTTAGAAAGGTCGCACAAAAATGGGCGAGCGATCATTTTAAAGGTAAAAACCATACCTTTAAAACCCCGTTAGTTTCATTACCCTACTATCATTCGTTTCAAATTGGCAAACAATTAACTAAAGACAAAAAATATCGTATTTTTTATTGTTGGTTTTTTCTTGTTATTTTTCTTTGCTCAAATGAAAGCTGTTGCAATAACCTTTGAAATGCCGTTCGATTTTTTAAGCTACGATAATTTTTCGCAAAGATATTAAACTTTGAAGTTTAATAAATGTCGGCTTTGGCATGGCAAAAGTGATTGCCGGGGAGTGTGTATATATATATATATACATATATATTTACAAGATTTAATGTACAGTTAAATTTACTGTAAATTTTAATAAATAATAGAAAATTTGAGAAATAATTGCAAAAATGACTTTTTGAAAATACGTTTTTTTAGATTTTTCCAATTGTGTCAAATTATCGAAAGTGGTGTAATTTTTGTTTATGACCATCTGAAAATAGACATTTCAGCGAACAAAATCCAATACAAAAACGTTTAAAAATCTAAAAGTTTAACGTACGTTTGGTTGAAGTTAGGGGTAATTTTTCGTTTTTAATTCAATATAACATTTACAAATGAATAGTTTTAATACAATTATTAAATAAATATTTTTAAAAAATATTAGTTTAAACAGTTACTAACATAATGTATGGTACTATAAAAAATACGAATTGCCCAAAAGAAACTTCAGTTAAATACCAATTAAAGAAAACATCCTTTTCGGTACTATTAGAATTGAACAGTCAGTTTGGAATACAATTTTTATTAGTAGATAACAAAGACAATGAAAGAAAAATGACTGGAAATTGCACATACTTTTATCGGAAGCAATAAACCCATTCTTCCCATTTCCATAATGTAAGAAAAATTGTATAAGTTGATCACATTCTTTTATATTTGTATTGTTATTTTCTCGATATTTCACTTACTGAAGGTCGACTTTATTTTCGGGTTGTCACCTCTTCTAGCGGACCTCGAAGCAACATGTATCGAAAAACATCGTTTTCCATTTATTGTAGAATTCCTAGACCAAATAGATATTTTCCATTCGTATTAAGGTATAGTATTTTTTTGAACATGGAAAAATTCCTATACTTTTTTATCGTTTGATTTCATCGATTGCTGTTTACATTTTTTTTACACCACTAGATCTTTATTGTCTAGTCCAAAAATAAATTAAACACGCATAAATTAATTAACAATGTCAAGTTATTTAATGTATGACCACACAATATTACACTAGTCTGAATAAAACAAACAGTTTTATTTAATATTTACAGGCAATTCTACCAAGTACGACAAATTTGAAGAAATCGAGGGCGTACGACCCGTTAAGACCATGGTTAGGCAATGGTCTTCTCACGTCAACAGGTAACTGAAATAGTATTCAAATCCGAAATCTATACTTGTTTCGAGTGAAAAATATATTAACGATGTGTGTTACAGATGTTTAAATGTTTGTTACAGATCAAGACTGGTTCCATCAAAGACGTCTTTTAACACCAGCATTCCATTTCGGAGTTTTAGAAGACTTTGTCGATATTATAAATGAAAAAGGCGATGTTCTAAACGAATGTTTGGATGCTGCTGTTAAAAAAAATCCCAACAAACCACTCGATATTAACAGTTTCATTGTTTTATGTACGCTAGACGTACTTTGTGAAACTGCAATGGGCTACAATCTCAATGCGCAAAGACACGCTAATAGCGAATACACATCTGCAGTTCATAAGTAAGAAAATTTTCTTTTATATATTATTTTTGTCACGGATATATTTAATTTTGAATAACGTTAATTAATTTTGAAAACTCTCCGTACTTGAATCCTACAATCTAAATTTCCAATATTGTTTGATCAGGGGAGTAAATTCTTTTTACTCTCGACATTATATGGCCATTATCCATGACGAGGATAAATGGATTACCCAAAATATTGCAAGCAAGACATTCTTAGAATTATGTTTCAAATAGATTAACTTTGAGCTATACATAAATATTACACAGCCCCACAAAACAAACGAAAGTTCGGATTGAAGGACAGACTATATATATAATATGCTTTTTGGATCGCTGAATCTGAATCCGAACTCCATTTAATTCCATCACGTCAGGTATTTAACATAATCTCGAAAACCCTCAAAAAATCCTATTATTCGACCTTCAAAGCTTAAAACAAAGTCCAAGAAACGGTTCCGTTATGTTTTTGGGTCGCTGAAATTCGAAGCCCATTCAGCCCGATCTCGTTAAGATCTTGACACAACCTCAAAAAGAAATCTATACAAATCTGTGCTAAAGTATGAAAATAAGAAAAATTCTGTCCTGGCTGGCATATCATGTTTCCATTATGTTTTTGGGGCCGCTGAAATTCAATTCAAAGTCCATTCTATCTCATCGCATCAGTCTTTTAATCTAACCTCAAAAATATCCTAAAAATTGACTCCAAAATGTTAAAGAAGAGGAATATTCTAACCTCTCCTCTCTTCTGGAATGTACTGTACTGAACAGTACTAGAATATACTGGGCAGTACTGGAATATACTGGATAGTACTATAATGAACCGAACAAATCTGGACAATACTGACATGTACTGGAATATACTGTAATATACCGTAATGTGACTTAAGAAAGTATTTTGGAGAACATTTTAGTTTGTAGGGAAATTAATAAAATCCTATAATCCACAGTCAGTTTTAATGTATTCTTACGAGCTGATAATACTGTTTAATTGGTTAAGATATTTTTTTGAATTTTAAATCGCATTTTGTTATCTCAGTCTAGTATAGTTCATTTTATTATAAACTGAAGTCAGAAGACAGTGAAAAGTATTGTAGTAAATCATACGTGATGACGTGCAATGTTTACATTAATAAACGGACCTCAACTGTTCAAATCGCAATACGTCTGGACTACAGCTAATGTAAACATTGCATATAACTTCTTACTTATCCTATTGATGATGTAATGTTTTGTTTTACAACTTTTGTAAACATAAGAGAGAAGTACATCGTCATCTAACAATAAGTATTTTTGTTCAATTACATATTATCAAATATTCCTGCCAAAAACTTGCCAAGGGACTTATGGTTCTCACGGATTATAGTTAAAAGTTTGAAATACTGGTTTTCCGACCAGAAGTCAGTTTTTTTAGAGTTCTTTAAAACTGAAATAGGTGGAATTTTTCATGTACATTTAGGATAATTATGACTCAAAACCACAGCTGTCATACAAAAATTAAAGAAAATTTTCACGACGAAGTCTGGAAGACCCCGTTTGTCGTCTACGAGATTTGACAGATGTTTGCCTGTTTCGTCGAGTTTCAGTGATATAAAGTGATATGAGATTTTAAAATCATTTCTGTTTCAAACTTCTTGATCGCTTTGTGGATTTAATATAAAATTCCTGACAAAAAATATTTTCGGAGTTGGACGGTCCTATCTATCAACACTAACACCGAAGTGGAGTTACAGAACTAACGAACGATGGGGGCGGGTGAGCAATATTGATGATGACGATTAATGTCGGATGTTCTGTGACCTGTTAACTGCTGATCCTTTCTTACTCTCTTACGACAATCTATGACAAAGCGTGGTTATTATCAAATCCATCATGATCATTCTTTAGTCGTAATCATCTCTTATCGCCAGCTATATATCATCCAACTCTCTTGAAGACAAGCGTTACACATTTAAAATTACATGTTAAAATGAATGACCTCACACCCCGCACATGTTTAACCTCGACAACATCTACATTTATACAAAAAACTCGGTTAAAAAATAGATTGCCTTGGAAATATTTTCAGGAACTGCCTTCATGAATTTATGTTATCATTCCTTTTAATGTTGTCTTATACTGGTGTTACTTATATTTTGTACCAAGAAAAATAATATAAGACTCTACGAAACAAGTCTGAATCATGTAGAAATATAATTCAAGCGTATTTCCGGATGTTTGTCGGTGCATACAAAATTAAACCGGTTGAGATTATCATTTCCCATTTGCATTGTTGCATATTAATTGGTCTCTAATTCCTTGATAAAAAATGCATTCAACTTGGATTAAAAAGTTACTTCGAAAAACCTCTAAGCTTATTTCCAAGATCGCTTAAAAAATCACTTTTAGTCAGCAAACTTATTCCGAGAATGTTTGAGATATATTTCATTGCATCCGTTAAAATGAACTCCAAAATATATCACTTTCAGCCACAAAGAATTAAAGAATGCTTACAATAACTAATATTAATGATGTACAGTGCACTACTGAGAATAAGTTTACGTAAGATCTAATAAACACGAAAGAATAACTGATCAACTACACTGACTTCTTAGGAAATCGCGATATACATTTGATGGGCGTAGTGAATCATCAAACTCAGTATGTTACATCACCAACCCATGATGTTATTAATGACTTTTAAAGATCCAATATCATTTCTGATGACTTTCAAATGATAGAAAACTCAAAATATTTATTATTCCTCGAACAGAAGGCATATATATTAGCAAACATAAATGTACTGCAGACCACGTTTATTAAATTCTTGATTTTTTAGATAAATCACAAGATAAATGCGTTTTTCTTAAATATGGACGGTATGTCGAGGTATAACATGATATACCGACTATCTATAACTAAAATAGCGTATGCATCTTCCTTTTCTAGATCGTTATGTATTTGTTTTTTAACAACATTAAATTTCAGTAAATTTGTTTTTAACTTTAAGCAATATTTTAAAAATGCCATTTTTCATAAACGAATTGAATAAAGCACAAATGTTTTAATCCACTGCTCATTATTCAATGCTGAGATATTCGAATAATTAATAAATTTCGTAGAATCCATTTTGTATACAAAAAAATATACTTGTATTCTTTTCGTCCAAATCTGGTTTTTAGTTCTTAACCATATTACCTTTCTTAGCAGTATATATTTCAACGAATAGATGTGCATATTGAATTACATGTATTTTTCGTAACAATTAAGAACTGATTTGTTACATTAACAAATTTAAAAAGTAACAGTTATAAAATTAAACTCCAAACAAAAAAAAAATATATTGGAAAATACAACGATTTCTTAGAAATTTTAGTTGCGGTGAATTTTATAAAAGATTTATTATCCGCAAAAAACTATAAGATAAGCGATTTAAAAATTTGATGACAGCAATCTTTATTGAAGTAGTTTTTTAAAGTAGGTTAAACTGGAGTTCTCATTCAATATTGAACAAATATCACCAGATATCCCAAATGCTGACAAAAACATTAAAATTTGTTTAATTGCTGTTTTTCATTGTTATGCATAATGATTATTATATAAAATGTAAAAGTAAAATCGTACCAGACAGTTTTTTAATGCAATGTGACTCTAAGTTTTATTCGTGTATATAAATCTTCATTAATTTTCTTTTGATTAGTATTATAAATTTAGTAAATAAAAATATTTCTATACAAATGAAAACTAATATCTTTTCTCTAATAGCATTGCCAAGTTGATAAGTGATCGTTCCGTGTATCCATGGCTGATGTGGGAATGGTATTATAACAGAACTAAAGCTGGAAAACAATACAACAAGTACATAAACACAATGCATGACTTTACTACAAATGTAAGTTAAACATTTTTTATTTTTATAATAAGATATTAATTCCGTTGCATGTATCGACTTCATTTGCTATCCCGTTGAATAATTCGAGTACCTGATAAGATGATCAGTTGAACGTTAATCTTTCATAAGTATATTAAGAATTATGGTCACTGAATCTGATAAAATATTATTGAAAGTAATATTTTTAAGCATACTGGATAACCGATAAAAAGTATGAAAATTATTACATATTAGAGGCAAGATGAACACTTTCACCAAATCAATGGCATTATAACATATACCATCAGTACAGTTCCTATTGAAAATGATTAACTGAAATAATCTAAGACTCGATTAATAGTTAATAAACAAAAATAGTTATCATATATTCTAACAAAAGATATAAATTAAAACAGCAACAACATTACATTTCACAGGTTACCAAAAAAAATACACAAACAAAATATTTGAATTACGCCAATTATATCAGCTATCGCCATGTCATCTTGGCTTTTCTAGTCAAAGAATTATGACGCTTCTTAAACAATAATATGAAAAAATCGACATCCCATATAGGCAATAACACGGAAATATTTAACAATATATTTAATATTTAAGATATAGTTATTTTTTCAGATCATGTTGTAATTTCATTAGATGTTACGTCTGGACTTAATATTAACCCATCAAGACCCTAATGGACATTTTTTCACTACAGCATTCGGCGGTAGTGTTTTGGATAAAAAAATCTGACGTAAAATTAAGTGACCTTTCAGAATCTTTCATTAGAGTTTTCGAAAAATGTAACCGTGAAAAGCTGATTATTCAAAAAAATGAACCGAATGGTTATTTAAAAAAAAACATGGATTTTTCAACTGTATTTTTTATCGAGTCTTTTCATATTGAAAGCGTTTCAGAATTCCTGTTTAAAGTATGGAAATCGTGGCCGCGAGACTTGAACTTTAAATTGTGCATTTTTTCATTTTGAAAATAAAGGTGAAAACCGAAAGCTATGGTGAATTTCCATTCAGGACTTAATGGATTAATTACAGAAAAGGGTTGTCGAATCATTATTAAATGATATAGAAATCAAACTTTCACAAGATGTACTATCAATTTTTTCACATCGTCTAATTTTACACAAGACTGCAGTCAGGTATAATTTAGCGGATACCCCGATTTTATGTAAGCATACAAAATCTCAGAATAAAAATCTTATCGATTAAAAAAAAAATTTAGTAAAATTAGAGTAATAAGAAGTATTCATTTCGTTTTATCAATACACATATAAAAAATTGGTTAAAATATATTAAAAATATAAATATTTCACTTTTAAAATAAAATCAAATCCGACATCCAGTATACACGGAAAGAAATAGATGTTACTGAACAACTCGGGCCTCCAGTCAGACGGCTGTTTCTACTTACTTACATTACGTTCCTACTTCTGTAAGTAGAAACAGCGGCCTGACGCAAGGCCCGAGCGTCTAGGCGGTTATTGCATGTAAGTCTTCAATTTCTTGACTGTAGAATTCGAATCCGGAAGTCAAATTTCGTAAGAAGTGGTCTATTTTCTATTAAATTAAGCAATTTTCAGAAAAAAGCAATTTAAACAGAAAAAAAGTTTCCATTTAAGAGAAAATATGCTGCACGTACGATCGTTTAAAAATGAAGTAAAATTGTTTTTTTGTTTGGAAAAGGCACCTTCAGTCCTTCGGAAAGGAGCACGTAGTTTTATTACGGCGTATTTTATTCCTGTTTTAGTCTATTACTACTCAAAATAAATTAATATACGTGTGTATTCACTAATTCTTCACATATAATATGTAACGTTTGTAACACTTACAGATCATACGTGGAAAAAGACGCGAGAGAGAACTTCAACAAGCTGATAAGAAAAAACCGGATCAGGAAAATTGGGATTCCATAGGTAATAGAATGAAACAATAAAACAAAAATTATTTGATAAACTTATGTTACAAGTACGCGGTTGAAGAGGGTGACTGATAAATTGACATTGTTTTTGATACAATCGAACCTTTTAGTTGCAATATGTAAATATATATATATACGCAAATTCCCTATAAGTCGCCAATTCGACTTCAAAGTTCACAACTTTCAAGTCAAAATTCCCTAAATAAGTAAATTTTACCTCAAGGGCAAGTAATTTATACTTTGAGGAAGGAAATTTGACTTATAGGTCTTATCTTCGACTATCAGGTCGAAATTCATAAACACGCCAGGAAATCATTATCCGCCATGTAATAACGAACATAACCTGTGATATTCGTCAGTTATTAAATAATATAATTCTGTTGAACGTATCAAGTAAAATAATACATATTTTTTATCATTTTCATTATACAAATTCAAAAAAATCATTACCAGATGATTAAAATGCAAAATAATATTGACATACTTTTCACAACAATTACAAAAATTTTCAAAATGTACTATTTCTCGAGGCGCATTTAATATTAATAGGGTAGCATAAAATTCTGATCGAGAAATTATCAATCGCACGAAAATTTGCCAATAAATAACGCGCAATTTCATTTGCAATTACTTACCATCATCCGTAATTATTTGTTTTATTGCTGCCTTGTGTTTTGGTGCAAGCATGGAGGAACCATTGGGGCAAGTTTTAGAGTTTTACAGTACTGCCATATCATGAGAATATATAATAACATAAATATACAGGCTTGTCAACTGCGAACACGAAGGAAAAAAAATAATCTACACGGAGAACAATGTCGACTTATAGGTCGAAAAGAGGTAAATATTACCTAAATATTACCAATTTTCGACCACGTACAGGTCCATTTGACCAAATTCGGACTTCGACCTATTGGGAAAAATGCCCTCCATTACCTAATTTCGACCGTAAATTTACTTCCACTTTTGTCCCCACTTACCGTCATTCGACTTCTAATTTAGGTAAATATTGTGTAGTCGAGAAAATATCTCGCCTTAATGGAAGGTCGAAAAGAGGTAATTTCGCCCTGTTTTGCTGCTTGGGTTAGAGTTCACATATTTACATCTAGAACGACGAATACTCGTAATGATTCATTAAACAAAACACTTCGATTATTAGAATTCTAGTTCTGCCTGCTGATGACCAGGTTATATTTTTTAGCATTTAAAAAAATGTTATTTTATGTGAACGTTATTGTTTCAATTACTACGGGTTCGTTACTGTTCACGAGAAACTGTCCACAATTGTCCTTGATTTTTATGAGCTGACTAGATTCAACCAAACATCGGATCTATCGATTTATGAAATTTTTCAGAGCTTGAAGTCACAATGATCTTATAATGATATAAAATTTAGAAATACATCATAATTTGATGCATCTGACCTCTTGTAGAACACATTATGAGATCATTCTAAATTATTTTTTATGCTATATTCTGCTATATGGAAAGGAACAAAATATATTCTGTAGAAAATAGAAAAATTGTCGCAAATATTAAATCAGTAGTAATTGTTAATTTTGAAAAAGAAGGTCATATTATAGATATATAAATGTCTTTCTTGTGTAATTTAATATTGACTCAAACGTAACTACATTACTTGTTTACAGAAATATTAGAAACCTGACCGTATCTGAGTGCAGTTGCGGCGCAGTTTTTAGTTCTTTCAGTTCAATGTTATCTTTGTATTTTGAGAAATATGAAGTGGGCTTCTTAAAAAAATATGATGTATTTACTTTGAATGTAGGTATAAAACAAAGAAAGGCTTTCTTGGACTTATTACTGGAAGCAAGTGAAAAATCTGAGAAACCACTTACGGATATAGAAATACGAGAACAAGTGGATACCTTCATGTTTGCGGTAAAAATAATTATATAACTTCTTATTCTCATTTTCATTCTCTAATTTTTAGGTGTATTGAATTTGTTGGAATTAAGATTTTCTTATTTTAGAAAATTCGTGTTTTAAAATTATAAAAAAAAAAAATTTTATCATGGTTAGGAGTATTTTACACTTTAGTTTTAGACAGAATGTAATTATTATTAAAAACTACACTTTCTGTATATTAAAAAAGTATACTAGGTTTCATTAAGTAGTAAAATTAAATTTTGCCCAATAGACGTAATTATATTGTTATAAATCAAAGTCTTCTTGAACAAATGAAATGTAATAAGAAACGTGCTTAGAAAATTCTATAAAAAAATACTATGTCCTATCTATCCTTTTTTTTCAAAATATTAGAATGTTTAATAAAGATATGCAGAAAATATGATTTGACTTATAAGAATACTCGCATTCATTTTTGTTAACAATTTTTCTATGTACCATTTGAAACTTATATACCCTAATATTCCCTTATATTTCATTGTTTTCTTTCGAAATGGTTAACATTCGTTTATATACCTGTTTGTATAACCTGAGCTTTGCTTCAGGGACATGACACTACAACTGCAGCGATTACTTGGTGCCTTTTCGCTTTGGGCAATCATCCCGAAATACAAAAGAAGGTTCAAGATGAAATTAATGAAGTTTTCGGTGACGCCGGAAAACCTACAACCACGAAGGATTTAGCAGAATTGAAATACTTGGACAGAGTTGTTAAGGAAGTTCTTAGGGTATTTCCCAGCGTACCCTCTATTCGAAGATCTTTGACCGAAACTGTTGTCATTGGTAAGTTTTCATTTCGTCATTTTGACACATATTCTCGAAATCCAAAATGGTTATAATATAGTTCTGAAAACAATATATGTAAAGCAAATATACATCCATCTCAGAATGTCCTCAGGAGCACCCGAAGATCTCCTGAGGTTCAAAAGCGGACATTTGGACATCCTTAGGAGCTCCTCAGGATATCCCGTAACCGATTGTGTTGTTTTTGGGTTATTATGTTTGAAATTAGTTATATAATTGAAATTGAAAATGGCTGATCAAATGCAATACCTTAATTGGGAGCCCTTGAACTCGCGAATTACGAATCTGTCTCAGAAGTCTCGGTAAATCTTCGGATAGACGTCCTCCCTCGGAAAAAAATCGTAACTAAGGGTTTCCGACGTATTTTTGCCTCCTAAATCCGAATACGATGGTAAAATTTGGTGCTCAGACATATTAAAGCCGCTATAAAAAAACGCTAAAAACGCGTTTTTTTAGTTTTTTATGTTTATCTTGGAAAAGTACTGTTTTTGTAATCTCAACGGTAAGCCCGCAAATCACAGATGAAAATGCCCATAATGAGTTTGTGCAATATACAGGCAATAGGGTGTTCAAAAAATTGTTGTAGAGTAGGCGTTTCTACAGAAAAATGATTTAGACGAAACTTTTAGGAAATGAGCCTGGGCATTCAATGATGACTTTTGCTGTGAAATCCACCTTAATCTTCTAGGTCTTTTAAGGTCAAATCGAATGAATGTCGAATTAATGTGGAATTAATGTCGCTATCAATATCGGAATACGTACTTCACGTAGGTTCAATTATTACTGACATATGTTGGTTGGAGGTTAGGCTAGTATAAAAAGGGGGGTCTGGGGGCGGAGCCTCCCACCACGCAAGCACCCATTCGACACGCGTCATATCTTCAGAACTTATAAATGATTCTACCTTCATTTTGGAGGGAACATCAAGACATGAAGTATGAGTTAGTCGAATTACCAATGTGTGCTGGGGGCGTACCAGACATCCCTTTTTTATACTAACCTAACCTTCAACCAACAGATATTACTAATAATCAAACCACGTGAACTATGTGCCCCTATAATTACTAATGCGTAGCGCCAGACTGGTCATTCTGATGCTCATCCACTTCCATCGCTGTTTTACTTGACTCCTTTTGCGACTACGAAAAAAATGCATATGCCCTTTTTTGTACAGAATTACATGCCCTACATTTTTTTGTCAGATCCGTAGTTTACATTATAAATCCAAAAAACTCCAAAATAACGCGTTTTTTAGCGGCTTTAATATGTCTGAGCGCCAAATTTTACCATCATATTCGGATTCAGGAGGCAAAAATGCGTCGGAAAAACCTAGTTACGATTTTTTTCCTAGGGAGGACGTCTTTCCGAAGGTTTACCGCATTTCAAATTAGCTCACCTATTAAGCTGAACGAAATATAAAAATTTACATTAAATTATAAGAAATTTCAAAATTGTAGAAAACGGAAATGGTTGATTTAAGATGCAAATATTTTCAATTTCTCTTTGCGTTACTCGGAACTAATGACGCGTATGTTGTGAGTGTTATGGTTCGATTTTGTTAATATAAACAAAATATTGTTATTTTTTATCCAGCATATTGGATTCACTATTTTAGATTTCAAAATTCAGACGTTAGATTCGTAATAAGCATCGTTAAGATTATTTAATAGCGTTTGTCGGCACCGTAATCTGTAAAATTCGATTTTACGGATACTCCTTAAAATTTGATGGTATCGAAAATCCAAATACTTTCAAGATAAAGATCAGATTTGGTAAATTGATCTATTTTTACTCATGTAGGTATTATTTGAGCAAACTTTTTTTCTTCTGGTATGATGAAATTTAACGCGATTTTCCAAAGGATAAAAATAAATTTAAGATTCAAAAATTAATTGCTTTTTATTTTCCAGACGGTTACGAAGTGCCAATCGGAGCAACCGTTCAAATCGACATTTTGCGATTGCACCGTGATGCAGATGTTTGGAAAAATCCGGATACCTTCGATCCTGATCGGTTTCTACCTGAAAATGTAAGGGGCAGACATCCTTACGCGTATGTACCATTCAGTGCTGGACCTAGAAATTGCATCGGACAAAGATTCGCACAAATGGAAGTCAAGACCATTTTATTGAATGTGTTGCGGAAATGGAATGTGAAAAGCGTAAAAAAAATCGAAGAAGTTAAATTATGCGGCCAACTAATACTTCGTCCAGCGGAAAAATTAGAAGTGTATTTTTCACCTCTTGAAGTAAATCAATAACGTTTGATAGCTTTATCTGATGTAAATACTTTTGTTTTATTTTTTAGGATAAAATGTGTGAAATTGAAATATTTTATTTATTAACCGTCGTACTATCCTGCCGCTTTATCTAAATAAATTTATTGAGCGATTTTTGTACCTATTCTTCTTTCCAGATTCCTCCTTTATCTACTCATTTCTTTTCATTAAAATTTTAGCTTTTCAATTTTTGACGAATATTGTAGGGTATAATACAAAATTTCTTAACAAATAAACGAAAGTCAACGGAGGGTAATTCGGTTCTTGGTTTAAAATTGAAATGCATAAAAAGACGATAATACTACTGTAGGCTTTCCTACGCTGTGTCATGACAAACAAATGATGTATAAAACCACAATATAATAGCATTTATGTTAATCGCATACTTACCTACTTTTGAGAATCCGCTCAGTAACCCATCTATGGAGTATTATTCCTACTTCGACGCAGTTCTTGTACAAATTTTCTTAATTTTGTTGAGCTGAATATGTTAGTGCGACATTTAATTTTAAATTGTTAAACATTTTTATTATGGTTCTTACAATATTATTTTTCGATTTACAATTTCAGTATTTCTAAATATCTTAGATATTATATAAGATACTATTTTTTATAATTTCTTGTAACCTTTAAGTTGTTGGCTTTTCATAAAAATACAAGTAATACAAAGCAAATAATGTACGATATAAAAATGATATTAATTTTGTTGGTTCAATTCTTTAATTTAGTTAGACAGTTCCCTGAATTGGCTTCAACCCATTCGTTTTGTATAATGAATCAAATAATCCAATACATCAATCGAAAGATCCCGGGAAAGTACTTAATCATGCATGCTTTTTGTTTTAAGACGAACTGGATTATTTGATTTATGCGGCCACGATCCACATTTTCTGGCCGTCAGTTAGCATTAGTCTTATCATTATGAATAAGCGTTTATCTATTTTCTCCATTCGTGACTAAGTATTGACAAACTGAATTTTTGTCTCACTTTCAACATTTTATGCGACAAATACATCTCCTTACAAACATTTCCCGTACTATTTCTATACTTTGAAATTATGAAGTATTATCACTTTTTGTCAAAGGACAGGAATAATTCCGACAGATATTCTAGTTTAGACATTTATTTCATACATTACATAAAGCATATTACTTCTTACGGAATTAGTAAACTCATTGTTCCAAAAAAAACAAGACGAATACTAAAATAATCAAGCAAAATTTTATTATAAATAAGTTTTCACATTTGTTATGGTCTATCCAATTCTATTACAATTTTTAAACAAATTTCTAAATTTTTTACCAAATAAAACCGGCTTCTGCTTTTTTTTTTGTTAATACCTGGATGATGAGTATTTTCATCGAAAACCAGAACATCCATACCGAAATGTAATAGAAGGCCAAAATCAGCAGTGAAACATCTAAAATCAATTTTTCGCCCTCCCGGGCGTAAAGTTCGGTTTTCTGAACCGACTTGCAGGCCCTCGAAAATTATGTTGCTGAGATAAGAGTTCGCTACTCATCCTAGTTTAAAATTCCGCGCATAAATTTGATTTTCACATCGATTTTAAAATAAATTTTTACGCCCTTAATACGAAAAATACTATAGTATCACTAAATGTTATTCTGTACATTCGCAATGTGTTCTATTTAAATCCAAGGTTTGTTTTTTGGTATCACCAATTGATTTTGTAAAAAAGCTGTCAAATCGCAGAAATCACGGAAAATTTCTAATTTTCTTCTCCGTAAATTAAATTTTAATACGTAAACATTGCTCATTCAGATCGAAAACACGAGTCATGTGGAATAACGAAATGTATTTTATAATTTAACAACTTAATCCCAAAATTCAAAACGGCGAATTTGATGGTAGCGTCACGAAATGAAAAAATGTGTAAAATCTCGGACTTTTATGAATGTTTTCCATTTGTGTACTAACGAGAAATAGTGATTGCGAGTATATCGATTCTTTTTGATCATGGATCGATTGTTATAAGTTCAAAATTTAAAATACGGTTGAAGATGCTGGACGCATGAAACTGAGTATTTGTATGTTTGTTGGATTGATGAATAATCTGTGGTCGTTCTACACATCTCAAAATGTCGACTCAAATAAGGCGGATAACGCGTAAAAATGTATGTAACTATGTATTTACACGTCTTTTGATCCGTTAGCGAACCTAAATTAGTGAAACTGACCACTATATCTAGGGTCTATGAATTAAAAATATTTTTGTCTTAAAACTAGTAAATTGAAACAATTATTGAAGGTAAATTACACTGAGTTAGGCTTATTGAAAAATGTTCAAGAGAGGATCTGCGTGAGTCGTTTAGAGTGTCTCCAGTAGGTGCAGTTACTCCTCACAGCATCCTTACAGTTTTCACAACAATCTAATTCGAAAAGTATATCGGTATATATATAGGTAAAAAAAAGTATTTTTAGAGCGTTAAAATTAGAAATATATAATGACTTGTTTTTATATATTTAATATACGAATAATGTTTACGATTGTAGAAAATTAGATTAAAAAAAAAGATTTTTACGATAAACAAAATTAAAATAATGGTTTCATTTTCAGTTTTGAGGTTAAAAAAGGAACTTCGCTCAAAAACATGCCATCTAGGCCCGTTCTTCAGTCCGTAATCTCGAAAAATATGTATTTTACGTTTTTATATGATTTCTTTTCATATTTGGAAAAAATTGAGAAAATGAATCAAACAACTGCAATTACAAATGTTTTTAAAGAATTTTATGAAGTAGAATATATTTGAAAAAAATGAGTATTAATAGTTAGGAAATGCGTTTTTAAGAAGTTGTTTGAGATGGCTTTATTTTTAAAACTATGAAAAACTATTGAATTCTTTAATAATTTTATTTTAATACAAAAAATTGATTTCATGAATTGAAATAATAACACCAATTCCTGTCACAATTATATATATTCATGAAATTTTTTAAGTCAATTGAACTAATATGTGCGAAGATATATTTTGAGATTACGAGCTGATGCAAAGCTCTAGAGGGTTGAAAATATTCTGAAGAATTTTCTTTTTCTACCTCAAAACTGAAAATGAAATAATTATTCAATTTCGTTTGGGGGCAGTTTTCACTTACAGCCTTTAGCATGTTATGGAGTTCAGATACAGTTTCGTTGTTGACATTTATCGTCATGTGAATAAAAAAACCTTATTAATAATCATTTATATTGTTGATTATTATTGTTGATTAATAATCAACTTGTTATGTAACAATTAAGTAATACAATTTATCATTTTGTTATATTTTGTATAAAAAACTGGTTATATTTTATTACTTACAAATTGGCCTGTAGGTACAAAACTTTATTATCTAAAAGCTGACCAGTATTTGAACCGAATTCATTTGAATTTTTACAGTCATGTATTGTAAAATTTCTTTGGAGTGAATTTTCCGTACGGTGAAAGAGATTCCTTTTTTGAAGTATATATGCAATTCTATGGACAGTACCATTAAATTTAAGATACATATATACTTGACATATTTTAAATACATCAAATTTAAGGTCTGACATTAAAAGTCGGTTAATTTCAAAATTGAAATCTGCTTCCAGCACATGTTTCCTTTTAACAGTGTACATAAAATGAAAACATTCATAATATGATATTTTACACATTTTCTCGATTAAAGCCTCCATTGTTGATTCGCCATTTTGAATTGCGGATTAGGCTGTTAAAGTACAACTTAATCTGCCTGATCCATTGTTGCAACCAAATTAAATAATTTTTGTATCAATATTCACGATTTTTTTTTAAATAAAAATAATAATTTTTTTTTTGCATTTTTAGAGTTTCAGTAGCTAAAATAAAAAAATCTGAGAACTGCATAAAAAAATAAAATTGATATTTAGAGAATGCTCCGAACATATCAAATAAAAAATTACCATTAATACTACAACTTAAAAATTAATAGTACAACAGTAACTACTCACTTTCCAATACGATGAAATAATACCAAATTAACGCTTCCACATGGAAAAAAGGAGTAGTTGGTTTTACTATCTAAATATTTTGATTTTACATAACGAATTTTTTTAGTCAGTGTTACTATTTAATTAGCAGACTTGGCTACCTAATTTATCGGGGTCATTATTAAGCTAGTCAAACTGACTAAAAACGATTGCGTTTTATCTCCCTAGTTAGTAGTTCCTATTGTATATATTTTTTCTATGAAATAATTCGTCCACTAAAATCCGTGAAAAGCCCATTGGACTTTTTTTTTTATTTCGGCGTCCATATTTTGATGGGATGAAATGTTCAGGTACAGTGCATAAAGTATGGATTTAAATTGGTTAAAAAGGAAAGACAAATTTCTTTCCGTCGCAATCCGGAATTTGTCGCCAATCTAACCCTAGTCGTTCCAAACGAATCCGAAAATTACATCCGACTCAATCCAACACAATCCGAGATTTACCTAGACAATTACTTAATCCGGATAAATACGGGCGAATCCTATAGATTTCGATTTATTGGAATCCGACTTAATCAAACCTATCCCGAAGTTATTCGATGGAAAAGTGGTTCGGAATCCACTATAAACTGTAGGGCCTGCATATACACATGTCCCAAATCAAAGTTGGGCTAACTACAAAATAAAAAAAACAAACAAGTAAGTTTGCAAATATTGTGAAATTAGAAATAAAGTAAGATATGCAATATCACTGGTGTGCTGAAAGGCGGTGGACGGTGGGTGCCTTCTTCTTTTTTTTTTTATTCGATGGATTCAAAACCTGCTGAATCCGAATTAATCCGATCCATTCCGAAATATTTAATTACTGCTAATCCTGCTCCGACCCATTCTACAATTATTAGATACATTCAAATCCTGCTGATTGCAACTTAATTCGACTCATTCGGATTAAAATCGAGGAATGAAACGGATTGACAATATTTGTCGGAATGGCATACGATTCGTTCGGATTAAAATCGAGGAAGCTTAGCCAATTTAAAAAAAGGTGTAATGGACCAAATTTGAACATACAAGCGACGACATTTGGGGTCCAGGATAAGTACAACAGATATACAATGAAATTATATTGAATTAATACCTATCAAAGTATGTCTTATATCCTTAATAACTGAATAAATTCGGTAAATTTTCCACGTTTGTGTTTAAAGGTATAAAAATTTATGCAGTTTAAGTAAACAAAAATTGTTGATATTTAATATGAATTCACTGTATGTATTTTGGAGGTTATGGAAATGGAATTTATTTGGTTTAGCTATGCATTTATGAAATTTGTATGGTATAAATTCGAGAAATATTCAACTCGTTTGATACTTATTTCTCGGAGTAAAAAATTTAAATTAAAATACCATGTATACCTATTACACTGTTTTCTAGTGTTTTCTTTCGATTGATCAAACCAGAATTGCATTTTAATTGTTCATTACGAATTTGAGGTTAGTTGTTTAGCTTAAGATGGCTGATCTAGTATGGCTGGCAAAATTTCATGAAATAACTCAAAATCGTGCTATAGTGCTAACACGGAGGTTCACTTGTTAGTTATTAAATTTATTTCGTCTTTTTAGCTTTATCTGCTTCATTTGTACATTACCGAACAATTGCATTCTTTTGATCACTGGATCTAAAATATCAATAAAAGCTTTTACTGTACAAATTTAAAAAATAAATTAGAAAATGAAAAAAAATGTAATAAACGAATTTGTGTCTCAAAAAACATTTTTTTATGGTTCTTGCCATCCATATCCACTTGATATTATTCAGAAAACATTCACGAACGGAACAGTTTTTACTGCAGAAAATAAGAATCAAACATAGACAATTGTGCATTTCCTGGACTTATTGGCTTAATAACATTATTAGTAGTATCTTAATAATCTTTTCAATGTTAGCGAAAGTGAAGATATCAAACCCGCCAACCATTATTTATAATAATAAATGGCAAGAGTATCTTATTAATCATTTTCGTACATAATAACAAATAAATTATGTAATAATCATACACCTATTACACACATTGTTGTGGGATGAATTTATCTCTGTTCTTAATTATACGCACAAGGCCAATAAGTTTTGTTCTTATCATTCCAATCAGAAAATACACCTAATGCTCAGTCATGCTGTGGTTTTCGAAGTTTACACAAAGCTCGTTCACACCATTTTTTTGCACGTAATGCCGTATAAGGCATACTCTGAACGTTTATATGTTGTGCGTGCACTGACGCTATCGCATTGTTTTATAACGCGATTTGCTGCACAGATGTTTTCCAAAAGTGACAGAGTTATTGAACAATAATCGACCTATTTTGCTATTGCAAATATAGTAATTATTAACAAAAATTGGAAGATGGCCGCCCCACTAGTAGCGCTAGTGTTTGGAGCGGCGATAGTCCTAGTTTTGGTGCAACTCGGCTCATGGATTTTAAAAGAACTGAAGTTTAGACGAACTGTTATCAAAATACCTGGACCAGATGCTTGGCCTCTCATTGGAAAAGCACGTGAATTTGCAACTGTCAAACCTGAAGGTAGGTTAACTTTAAAATAACAATGTTCATGTTGGAGTTTTAACATCAATTTTTAATGTGCATTTAGTAAACAATATTTGACAAAATTAATCGCAGTGGGTATTACAAGGTTTAATTAAATTTCACAAAATTGTTAATTTTTTCATATGATATTTTTTTTATCGAAATTAAGAGAAAACTGATTCAAAATTGTAGTATTGTTGTCAATACCAATTGTTTGTAACACTACAAAGAATTATTAGTTTTGATTATTTTTCGACTACATAGATTCTTAGGTTCTCAGTTTTTGATTAGTTTTAACAACTATCCTACATTATATTAAATTCTCAAAAGCTTTTATTGCAATATTATAACTTAAAAATTCTTTGTTTTTATTGTTTTCAGCTTTGTTTTCTCTACTTTCCAACGGTAGTTACACTAGGTAGATCGATTTTGTTCAGTGTATTTTTAAAATTGTTTACTGATATATTTTCTTTCGCTATCAACTTTCCTCGCAGGCACAATATAGATATACTTCATTTCTGCTGTGAGTGTCAATCTCTTGATTATTTGGGGATCATCCTACAGGTCGTTAGAGATAAATCCAAGATGTATTTTTAGTTGCTAATGATTATTTTTGACTATCTATTTATTTATTTTTAACAGTTTCTTCGTTTTAAATTGTTAACATTTATCCTATGACCAATAGGTATAGTTTAGTAATTTTTAATATCATTGAAATTTATTAAATGAACGATTATAGAAAAATGACCTATAATTATTTGTATCATTGCATTTATCGAGTAAAAATACTTGCAGAGAATTTATAGATGACTTCTATTAATGATGAAAATCTAAAATAGGTAATATATATTTTGAAACTTTTTATTTGCGACATTTCGAAGCAAACAAATTGTTCAATTTGCTCCACTCTAATAACCTGTTTATATTATTAGTTCCGGCAATGAACGGTTTGACCCCAAACCAATTGCACAACCGAATTTTATTTGACAATTACTCAAAAATGAGTTAAAAAACATATCCAAAGTGGCCGAAAATGAAAGTAGGGAAAGCTGGTATTTATTACAAAATAGACTCAATTTTATAAACAAACGATTGCAACGTTTCAATGACGAATTAGTAAACATAAATAGTAAAACATAAGTTTGGAAATAATTAAAATAGGAAATGAAAAAAACTACAAAAAACGATAGGAACAATATCGACATTATAAAATTTTAACCTTAGAATGAATCAGCGACCGATAAAAATCCTGATATTAAATTTCACCAAATACCATAGATATTTTAGAAGAGTGCCTGTCTTCTTGAATTTTGAAAATATGCCCTCTGAATCGTGATTACTTATGATTTAAAAAATTAGCACATCTAGAAAAAGTGTCTTTAGTTTTGTGGAATTTTGTTAATTTGGTATGAAATCTTCAAGGTTATGATTTCTTAGCTAGTTTCGCTGAATTTACAAAAATTTATAAGCACTACAATCTTGCAATTAACAGCAATAAGATTGCCATTATCCTCCCTAACAATCAATATTTTTTAGAATTAATAATAAGGATATAGTATGTTTGAGAAAAATATTTAACGTTTCCAAAAATTTAATTTTTACTAATAATTACATTATTGAAGTGAAAAAGTATTATTGTTTTTGAAAAAAATGGAAACATACAAAAATAATTTGTTAAACTATTTTTATTTGTTACGTATTTTTAACTTTCAGTGTGTTTTAAATATTATTTGTATAATTAAACATTTAGTATTTTTATAAATATGTCACCTTTTAGCTCAAACTGGCTAGCTGTGTGCCGTTAACCTTTAGTAGTTAACTTTAGCTACCTAAATATGTACAATTAAAATCTTAACTTTTTTTTTTAATTTAATAAAATTAATTTACACATACATAATAAAAATAATAAAATACAAATACATAATTAATGTCCACAACTAAAATTTGTAGCTATTTGACATTGCAGTTGATGATCTAGTGAATTTGATAGAGTAGTTCAAAAGTAGTCGAATTTACTGAGAATTGTCAGTGTACACAAACAGCTGGGCAATAAATTGTGTAAAAATATTAACTATATATAATTAATACATTTGTGAAGGCTGGCGTATTAATACAATAACAATTGATATTTATGATTATTTTTCATGAATCAGTCACTGCAAAAGTATTAGGAAGATACTGTTGACTAATTAATTTTTCACACAATCAAATTTATAATTTAATTCTAATGATTTCGTGTGAGTTGTTGAATATTAAAATATACTTGTAGACGTCGGCATTCAGCAACATCTTAAGGACTATAAGATCTGTCGAATGTACTTTATTATTTTTAATTAAAGATTACAAAATATATAAAATAGACAAACAATCTTTAGTGTTTTAATTTTTTAAAAGTGACAGAAAAGGAGTGCCCGACGATTTTTCAATTAAATTAGATAAAAATCAATGCAATCGTATCATGCAATAAATAACAAAGCTTTATTGTTATAATATGAACATAATTCTATTCTGCCAGTAATTGTATCCAAATGCTCTCTATAATTCTTACAGTGTAAAGTCCGCAATCTCACTTAACAAAAATGCCAATTGGATCACTATTGGTTAAGGTAGTCCAATCTACACTTTTATACAGTGACATTTCTTAGATATCACTTTAAGGATTTTAAAATGTGGAGTTGTTAAAGTTAATTTTATCCTTCCTATAGAAATACCGGAACAAAAATTATCCAAATTTGATCGAATTGGCTGAAAGCGGTCGGGAAATTATTAAAATAAAATGTCGAAGTATAAAACATTTCATAACCTTGCTCATTTGAAAAGTTCTACATTTTGGAAATGTTTAAATATTTAATCATTATAAGTGGCATTTGAAAGTTTCAAGCTGGAGTTCAAAATTCCACCTGACCCAACGGAGACAAATGAAACCACGTAGAAAAATGGAACCTTTCCTTAAAATTTATTTTTATATATATAGAACCACCGTAATCCGACTTAAAAAATAATATCCGCTGATCATTAGCCATAACTCCTAGATCATCATGAATATATGGCCAAGAAAATCATCTGCAGTGATCAATCTGAAAATCATTTGACACAATGACACCAGGGAAGCAATTACATTTTACATTTATTTAATAATATAGAACGTTTTTAATAAACCACCTTTTATGAAGGTTCGTCAGAAATTATAAAAAATTTGTCGATCGGTTAGTAACGGGGTTGCTATGGTATGTTGATTTTTAACATATCCGATTTTTTTTTTGACAATTTTGATGGAAGCTCTATGAAAGTACGTTGTGTCGAAAAGTGCTATAAACTTTATATACAATCATTAAATAAGTAATTATAACATGTTTCCTCTGTCGTGTCATTTCGATATAGTATGGCTCCTGCGTGATTTTCTTCACTTTGTCTTTGAAAATTTAGCAAAAAGAAAGCAAATTAAAATACCTTGGACTCACGCAATATTGAAATTTTAGCCTTCGGGGTTTTGATATTGGGAAGTTTGTTCCCCAGCCACTCAAAGAGATCTCATTTGTGTGCAATTTTCTCCTGGCACATAGAATCTTTCCACTTTAATGGACTATTTTTCAAGAATCTTAAAACAATCCAACCTTGCCATATTTACCAACATAAAAAAAGGTTGAATTTTTCTAGCAAAATTTGCTTTATTTCTGATCCAGCATACGAGTTTCTGACATCAGAAAAAATTAGCTAGAAAAATTAAAAGTATGCAACACAAATATCGTGACATCCATCCACGATACCAAAAGACATCCATCGCGTATGTATTTTATTATTTAATAATTTCGAGTATATAAATACATTTATTTGATTAATTCCAAACAAATTTTAGTGAATGAAACACATGCTTGAAAGACATTAAAAATATAAAACACCTTTGCTCTCTAAAGTTTCAGTTGTGTGTATTTCTCTCCACGCTTATTTTCACATCAATCATTTATTTCGTGGAATTATTGTTCAAAGAAAATATTTTCTTTATTTGATTAAGAGTTTAATCAATTTTATGAAATCAACTTTTATCAAAGAGTATACGAATGCAGTTAATACAATTCATTGAATGAATTTTGCATTTTATCGGAAACAACACATATCAAGTTTATAACTGCTTTTATAAACTTAATGTTTAAAGAATTGTATTTATGAAATATTTATTTCATCTATTAAAAAATGATAATAAAATATTTTCTTTGATTTCATGAGCATGTTTCATACTTCTAATACAAGATTTATTGCTTGAATTAAAAAATTCGTCCATCCCACGAAATCGATTTTCATTGGATTAATTATTTTTGTTCAGTGTGTAAATGGGTAGTTAACGGCAATAACAATTCTTAGTAAACTATTTTGGAATTCATTGTAAAACTTTTCAAATAGATTGTATGTAAAATGTACGTAAAATATATACTTAAATGTTTAAGTGTACATATTGCTTCCTTTTTTTCTAATGATGAACTGTTTTCTGTTGCAGATCGATTAGATTGGTATGGGAAATTGGCATATCAATATAATGGGATATATTTCCTTTGGTTCGGATGGGAGCCTGTAGTAAGAATTCGTAAAGCCAAATTCCTAGAGGTAAGTTTTTATTTAAAAAACTAATCAGTGATCTAATTTATTCCTCGAAATTAAATAGCTGACAATGTTTATGGGTAACAAGTGTCGTTCTGTATGAATTCTTATAATATAAAAAATGTACTAAAGTTTAAATTTAAAATCAAGTATTGCTACGTTTGTTTTAAAAAAAGACATTCCTTACAAAAAAAAATGTACATTCGAAGAATTTTAGACACATAACATTTGTTATGTGAAATGCTTTTCAGACAATAAACAGTACTAATGCATATAAGAGAATACATTATTCGAAAATAAAGCCCAGAATCCTTAAATTGTATTTAAATTAAAGGTGAAAAGCACATCAATTTTTTTTGTAATTCGATTCCAGGATACTTATTGACCAAAAATTTAAAAAATCGTTAGGTCCATTTTTGAAAAAGGAATACAATGAATCAAGGATGCGTTGCTTATCACATTTATGGTAAACATACCTTTTCTTACGTAATTCGCTGCCCTAAAATGAATATCACAAATAAATTTGACGCAATACCATCTAGATTGCAAAAAATTGAGAAAACCCCACAAAAATTTAAAGTGTTCGGATTCTTATCGTTTATTTTCAAAAATATTGAAAAATTCGAAAAATATTTCAAATGAAAGTTGTGGATCTCCTCAAAATGCACATTTCAAATTTTATGAACTTTTATCATAGATGTGTTAGAAACTAAGCAAAATGACAAATAATTGTATAATTTTTTTATAGATGTGTTGAATATTAACCATAAAAAAAAACCTGTCAGGATTGCCAGTAATTTGTATTACGTCTATGATATCCTATGTATTTTGATATGCTGGAATTTAATATCATACAAAAAATTGGCGCAAATGCGATGTACATGGTAAAAAATGTGAAAAATTCATCAAATTTATGATTTTTCATTTCTATATCCGCGCTTATTTTGTTAAATATTAAAAACTTCGAAAAATGTATTGGATATAAAATACGTATTGTGAGTAGAACTATAACTTATATTGAAAACATTTCCAATTTTTTGTAAGTAAAAAAGAAAAACTGGGAAAAATCAGAATTTGTATATATTACATTTATAACAATTTAAAAAATTGTTATTTTTCTCAGTTTGTCCGCACATCCACAAACAATTCAATAGACATAAAATATGTAGTTTAGAAGGTTTAAAACTTTAATTTGAAACATTTTTCAAATTTTTCATTATTTTTGTTTATAAACAAACCAAAAAATTATTTTTAAGGATTTTTTACGACTTTTACCATGTATTATAAGTCTATGATCTTAGTTTTCAGCGCTTCGAGTCACGTAAGAACCCATTGATGTACTATAAATATGAGAAGCAATGTTACACATTTGTGGAATAAACAATTATGGCATGTCTGCAATCGAAACATTACACGCAGCAACATTTTCTTGGTAAATTTATCACGTCAGATTGTAATTTTGAGGCAAAATTATAAAATGGCAAAAATTGCCATTTTTTTTTTGTAATATTGCTGGATTTTATTGTAAGTTTTTCTGTCTGAATAGTAAAAATTCCGGGAACGTATAGTAATTTTTATGAATGCGCCATTCCGTTCCAAAATTGCCATTAGAAATGGTAAAATTTCCCAAAAAATGTTTCTCCTAATATTTCTGTTGTACGCTCGATCTCGGAGTGAACACAAACCGAACATTCCAAACCATAATTGTTTATTCAACAAATGTATGTAATTTATATATCGTTACTACAATTAGTTTATGAGTATTTGAAATATGAAATTCAAAAATAGATTTGCCTTACTGTATATAAAATTAATTATTTATTATTTCTCCGTAAAACTGCGCATAATAAAAGTTAATAATTAAAACTTTGTATGTTTTTTTATACATAGACAATGGATGTAAATAATAATTCTTTTTGCTCAGTCAGAAATTAATTAAAACGATTTCTGTCCTGTTCATGCAACAACCACTTACAAAATAAGTTATACAAGTATCTCAAATTTCGAGCAACACAACACAAGAATTCTTCATAAGACTCCGTTTTATTTTTTATTTATAATTCACGCAATGGAAGACCCAGTTCTTGCTAAAATTTAAATGTAATGCAATCTGAACACACCAGTCAGGTTTCAATGCGTAAGCGAAATATGTGATGTAATTTAATCCAATGTCGTTATTATGAGATTTTTTGTAATTAAAAGTATCCGCTTTTATGTACGGGGAATCCTACCGAACTTTTTACATTAGCATTGAAAAAAAGACACTTTTTTATGTAACACTCAGCTTCGAATTCTTTGCTAGAGATATAAAACATGCAAAACCAAAAATTTCTTGACTACCATGACTAAATCCAATACTTTTTATCTACACTGTTAAAAATATTGACGTCAAAATTATTATGCATGTATATGAAGTCATTTGCGTATACGAGTATATTAAATTTAATACACATGGTTATTTCTACTAATGTCATACTTCATTGTTATTAAAACTAATATATACGCGTATATTAAATTTATTAAAGTGTATGCAAAGTTTAGCATGAATGAAATATGTTAATACATTTCTTCATAAAGTCGAGGAACTGAAATGATTTGTAATTCTTATCGATATTTGTTAGACTGATTATTATTTAGTTTTGAAAAAGTTCATTTAATATTAGTATAATAATTTGCATAAGTATTTTAAAGGAGGATAATTTTTGGGGTGCACAAACTTCATTAGTATAAAGTTTTAGATAAAAAATATTGTATCGATGGTAAAACTTTCTTCAAAACAACTTTTTAAACCTAAAATCTTTCTATCGATGGTAAATCTCTCACCAAGAGAAGTTTTGAAAAATTTGTTGTCGATAATAGAACTCTCACCTGAACGCAGTTTCTAACCTGAATTGTTTTATGAGTGGTTTGTCGTTTTTTATTATTAAGGACAGTATTAAGTATAAAAGTGTCTTACTGTTTGTACAATTGAAAGAAAACATGAAGCATCACAATAACCCCACTATCGCAATTACCCGAGTGGACACTACCCTACCGACACTCCAGTGCGATACATGTATATTAAATCTTTAATATTTGATATTTAATATTCTGTAAGATTAATTTACTTGTGCATATTAAAAATGTATTAAATTTAAGAACATTTTTAACAGTGTTACCACTTATACAATCCTCCTTATGAGGGTGATTTATTTGCGTCAATAAAATCTAGTATGTTTATAGAATATCTCAATCTATCGGATATTACTGAATAATTGAATGTCAACTTTAAGTATGTATGTGTGATTTACCGAAAATTGTTCCATTCAAAAATGAATCTAGGACTGGTAATACCAGTTTTTTTTTGCAAAAAAGTCAGAATTGACTGAAACCTTAATTACGTTAATTAACCTCTTCGTTGAACATTTTGTTTTAGACAAAAAATCTACATGAAACGACTTTCAATATGCTAATAAAAAGATAATAGGCAATCGTAGTTAGCACTGACAAATATCTGCCGCTAATCTCATCGTAATTACTCTGCTATTAAAATCAAATAATTATTGACATTTGTCACTAATAAGAAGGTTTCTCATTGTTTCCAACATTGTTTTGTTGTAAATCATTCATATTAATTGAATCAACTAGTTTAGGAAATGTAGGACTAAATGTCATGACTTGCAATTGTTCTCGATAGTATTCTCCATTTATCGACTAGTAATTAAGTATGACTTTGAACGCTTATCAAACGGAGTCATGTTATTACGTGCTGCGGAACGGAAACGGAGTCATGTTACTCAAACGGAGTCATGTTATTACGTGCTGCTGTAGGATTAATTCGAAGAATCAATGAAAATAATTCCTTCTGATATTGGATATATACATATTTACTTAAATAATTAGGCATAAAAAACAAACAATTATAAATTACTGTTGTACTGTAGACAAAAAATTATAATTACTACCATTTTGTTTGCCATTTACGGGAAATGTGACAAGCATATCGAATTTTCATTTTTAATTGGATTCAAGGACACTCTCTATGAAAAACAGTTTAAAAATCGTTAGAGCCGTTTTCGTTCTAGTCTGTTTTGACTCACCATAACATTGCTTCTCAAATTTATAGTATATTAATGTGTTTATACGTGATTCGAACCTCTGAAAACGAATATCATGAGAGCATAATACATGGTAAAAGTAGTACAAAGTCCTTAAAAATAAAATGTTTTTCGTTTATATACAAAAATATTGAAAAATTCGAAAATTGTTACAAATTAAAGTTGTAAACCTTCTAAAATACACATTTTATGTTTAGTGAATTTTTTGTGGACAAGTGATCGAAACTGAAAAAAAAAATGAATTTTATGAATTGTTATAGATACAATATATAGAAATTATGACTTTTCGCAGTTTTTCTTGTTTAGTTACAAAAAATTAGAAATGTCGAAAAATGTTTTCAATAAAAATTATAGATCTACTCACAATACATATTTTGTATGTCTTTTTTTAAACAAACGTAACAATACTTAATTTTTTGTTTACACTTTTTATATTAGTATATTCTTTTGCGCACTAACGCGATTTTTAAATTGCCGTTGTTAAATTTGATACGCGTCTTATTAAATTGTCAATACCTGTACTAATATAAGAGATAACTAAACGTTTAATACTTTTTAATAGCGGTTTTACAATCAGCATAAAAAAGTAGCCAATGCAACATTTTGTTATCGATTGAAAAATTCGGACACTTTTTTATTTTTATACATTCGTCCGTAATTTTGAATTTAGATAGATAGATAGATAAATAAATTTATTCCCATATATAAGATTTATACATAAAATCTATAGGGAGGAGTAAATATATATATATATAATCGGGTAGTTTATGCGTAATTGCGGTTGGGGAATCTTCGTACTTAATAGCTAGAGCGAAGGCAGTTTTCAGGCTAAGAGCAGTGCTAAATATATGCAATACAAAAACAATTTGCTAGGGCTCTAAGAAAAACTGCCTTAGACGAAAACAATAATTTTTTACAAAATAAAAAAGCAGTTTGGATGCTACTGGATGATTTAATGTCGTCAACATTGCCAGGAAGTTGCTCGCATTTGCAGATCTCATAAAATGGCCTTTTAATAGCCTCTCTCGACAAGGTAACGTATGGGAGCAGTCACCTAAAATATTAATTAAAGATTCGTTAGCTAAAAGGTTATATATAGAACAAGGGGCTGTAGGATTATAATTATTGTAAGCAATGGAACCAATAAAAATGGAGCGAGTATGAATTGTTGCTGTTCTTAACTGAATTTTTAGGCCGGTGTATGCTAGGGGGCTATTTTCAGAATTAATATTTGAAAAACCATCTGTAAATTGCCTGAAAATAGGCAGTTGGTGCGAGCCGGAATTGAAATAGCGTCGTAAATCTTTGTTGCGTTGTGCGTATGCAAATTCCTGGCAGATCCGCTCACAGTTGTTCGCCCAGTAATCGACCGACAGATTGGCCCATAAACCATCGCAATTAAAACTACTAGCGCATTCTTTAAATGCTGGATCCAGTTTAAATCTTGGGGGTCGTTAGAGACGGAGCTTAATTCAGCTAAGCGGAGAAGGCCCAACCGCGGTAGACTAGACACCGGATAACTTAACAGTTTAATTATAAGTAATAGCGATCGACGTATTATTTCTACTGAGATGGGGTATAACCCCAGCTCGAGGCGCAATAAGTAGGACGGCGTTGATCTCGGAAGAGAATTAAGAGACGCTTAAAAAATTCTACTTGAATGGCTTCTAGTCGCTCGTAATTTTGAATTTATCAAGCTCTATAACTCGATTTTATTCTTTAAATTGTCAGGATAAAAACCTAATAATTTGTGATTAAAAGTTAGTTGTGTATATTTATACTTCTGATTTTATGCTATATAAATTTTGCTTAAAATATTGTCTAAACATAATTGATCATTTTGATTTATTATTTCAGTCACTTCTTCCAAATACAATAAATATAACGAAGTCCAGAGCTTATGATCTTGTAAGACCGTGGATAGGTAACGGTCTTATCACATCGACAGGTAAATTAAATTTTGTTTTTTAAATACTACACTATTACAAATAATACACTACATTATTACGAATATATTAACATTTAACAATTGTTAAAGGCCAAGAATGGTTCCACCAACGACGTATGTTAACACCATCTTTCCATTTTGGAGTACTGGAAGACTTTGTTATCACAATTAACGAAAAAGCCGACATTTTAAATGAATGTGTTGAAGCTGCGATTCGCAAAAATCCTAATAAACCGATCGACGTTACTGATGTTGTGGTTCTATGTACTCTCGATGTAATTTGCGAAACAGCAATGGGATACAACCTTGATGCTCAAAGGCAACCAACAAATACGTACACCTCAGCAGTGCATAAGTGAGTAAATTTAAAAATATAAAATTAGTAGATATAGGATAAAAAATTAATATTTTGGGGTCATTTTTCTGGACAAAATGGTTAGCTAAAATACAATTATATATGAATATACTTTGCATATAAAGTTTATTGCTGCAAAAATCATATTTTTAGTTAGAGGAATTCACTCCATTAATCATTCCTAGTCTATCCAATACAGTAGTTTATCCGTTATTTATTTTCTTTCGATAAAATTCGAGTACAGGAAGTAACAACTACGATACACCGTTAAAATGGCGACGTTAAACGACTTTTAAAATCAGGCCTTAAATGTAGACAAAAATGTCATACTGTATGTACCTTAAATTTAATGTCATTCTCCATAGAGTTTCATTTACATATCCTAAAAAATGGATCCATGACACCGAATAGAAAATTCACTGTAAACATTGTTTTAATGTTCAGTAGACCTGGTAGAAATTCGGTCAAAATATTACCCGATTTTTGGCAAATAAGCTTGTATACTGTGGCCAGTATGCGACTAATAAAATGTGGCCAGTAAACTATAGACAGTTTCTGCTCTGTTTCTGCCAAAAAGTACTCAAAATATTTAACACGAACAACTAAATACTTTTTTGTCTAGTTCCCAGACGATAATTTATCTATTATTTAGATTTTTTTTGCGATAACTTAAAAATTGTTTGCAGACTTTTTAACAGTTTCTGTTCAGTTTTTATCCATATTTTGTTGGTTTGGAATAGACGTTTTTTGAGCATTCAGTAGCTTTAATACGAATATAATCCTCATCATCTTCATCGTCATTACTATCATCATGATCATCATCACTGCTATTATTATTTTCGTTGACGTTTTCATCAGTCACTTCGTAAGAGTTTATATGCTCAGCATAGGCACGTAATAATTTTCCTGAAATACTTAATATAGTTTAATCCGATTATGTGGTCACTAGTTGTAGATAATAATATAATTGAGGACATGGATCTTAAAAGGGGTCGCGCTCTCAAATGGTCGTAAAAGTATTGTCCACGCGTAACAATGAAATCTAAGGGAGACTTTATTCAATAAATGTTGTTGACTTGAACTCGTCATATCTCCTCAAAAACTGCATGAAAAAATCTGAAATTTTCAGGGTACATGCACAAGATAGTGGCGAAACAGATAGGTGAAGTTAAGTTAACAAAATATCTGCCGAATTGTTAATAATAATTAACAAATGTAGAAGTAAATTTAATGAGCTCGAAAATCGCCGTATGCGAGCTATATCGAGAAAAAGTGTGTTACAAAATTTACGTTAGAGAAAACTTCCAGTGGGAAAGTTGTTCGTCAATGTATGACGAAGATTTCTGCAAAGTTTCAATTTTTTTGGAACTAAGATGCGTTAATTATACGTTATTATCTAAAAAACGCGTGGGGCGCTGATGCCGGCGATTCTGCACGCTTCATTTCATACACCACATACAAGGAACATACGAGGAACAAAACATTCTGTATAAATTTATGATTGATATTGATTATAAATTAATACTTATTAGTTAATTAGCAATTTATATTAGATTAATATTAGATGTAATATTTTTAAACTTTCCGCCCCTTCTATTATACGACAACAATGTTTTACAAGTTCAAGCATGTCGAGTTCCGTAAGGAAAGGGAAGTCGTTTTGTCTTATGAAATATTGTATTTAATATTATAATAAGTATTTTTCATAACGTGATCAGTAAATTTTGTTTATAATGAGCGACAAAAACAATAATTCAAGAAGAACGGGAAGAAAAAGCCATAGCGATTCCTGTAAACCTTTGATGTCTGAAAGGAAATAACTAATCTGCGTTGAAAAAGTACTGTACATAAATTAAAAATACAACAAAATATTATTAAGTCTATAAATAAAGTAATATTAATCATAAATTTATACAGAATGTTTTGTTCCTCGTATGTTCCTTTTATGTGGTGTATGAAATGAAGCGTGCAGAATCGCCGGCATCAGAGCACCACGCGTTTTTTTAGATAATAACGTATAATTAACGCATCTTAGTTCCAAAAAATTTGAAACTTTGCAGAAATCTTCGTCATACTTTTACGAACAACTTTCCCACTGGAAGTTTTCTCTAACGTAAATTTTGTAACACACTTTTTCTCGATATAGCTCGCATACGGCGATTTTCGAGCTCATTAAATTTACTTCTACATTTGTTAATTATTATTAACAATTCGGCAGATATTTTGTTAACTTAACTTCACCTATCTATTTCGCCACTATCTTGTGCATGTACCCTGAAAATTTCAGATTTTTTCATGCAGTTTTTGAGGAGATATGACGAGTTCAAGTCAATAACATTTATTGAATAAAGTCTCCCTTAGATTTCATTGTTACGCGTGGACAATACTTTTACGACCATTTGAGAGCGCGACCCCTTTTAAGATCCATGTCCTCAATTATAAACGGATGGAAAGGAGTGACCTTATTACCAAACTTACAACATGTAGACGGGCGATCTACACCAGTCGAATATTCGCCACATCCTGATTATTGTTTTCTAATTTATAATACCTAGGTACAATTTTTCCAAGAACCGCTGGCAATCAAAAGAATAACAACCGTGAAATGTAAACAACATACATTAAGGATTGTAAACAATTCGCGGGATTTGATATGCCCCCTTCTCCAATGCACATTTATTTCGTATACATATTTTGATTAATTTTGCAAAATAGTTATTATACAGGATTTTTTGATAAGTTTGTGAACAGTTTTAATCTATTCGTTGCGTCCACTATATAGAGATTTTTGCAACAAAATACTGATTTCATGATTTGTGTCTTGTTATTACCTAATTTGTAAAATAAGGAAGGCCTTCTGTACATACATCAGGCAAATATATTTGTTAGGTTTGTTGAAATTTCATGAACATATTATTGTAAATTTGTAAATTTGGGTTAACGTAGGAACTAATTCAAATCAGTTTCATTCTTTTTTATCTATTTATAACTCCTCTTCTACAAATGTTCCCCTGCGAAGCTATTAAAGAGGTTTAAAATATTGACTCGGGATTGTAGTGCTATAGATTAACGTATAATCATTTCTCTAAGTATTTTAATTTTATCGTGTACACAAGAAATATGACACATGTTTATTACTGAGAAATGGTTTAAAAAGTGTTAAAAAACATGGCATTCAAAATGATCTTCAGTGGTGTATTGATATTTATTGTCTTTATGATTACTATTGTTCTTGATTCGACTGAAAAGGGGAGTAATCCAAATAAAACACTTGATTTCACTAATAGCAATATTTATTGTCCATAAATTAACGGAGAGACAAGGTCGACAAAAACGAAACCGAATACGCGCGCGGTGGCGACCGAACGGATTCAAAACCTAGCGATGCGGATCACCAAACGATTTCAAAATCTCACAAAATCTCACTTTCTCGGAAATGCAGAGAGGGCGACCTCTCGTACCCGCAAAAACCTCGACAATTGCAATATTTTCGAAAAGCTTCTCGATGGTGGGGGACCACCCGCTTTCGGTTCCGGTGGAGGGATTATAGAGCCGAGTACTGCACGTACTAATCACAAACCGAAAATTAGTAGAATCAATCAACCCGGAACTAACTGCTCAGACTCGGAACGGATCACTTACGAATTATTCGCAAAATTTCGGACGCACGACACGTGAAATCGGATCGATACCGTTTATCGAGGAGGCGAGAAACCAATTGAGTTCCGGAAGCACCAAACATTCGTTGCCAAGCACCGTTGTCAAGGACCGCAGCCTGTCATCTTTTTTAATAAATTAAACCAATCAATATTGCTTTGCAGGTTCCGAATTTACCGACATTGTCTCTCCGCATGGTACCCCATACGGTGTGCAATGGTGCAGGAAAACCTGCACCCAGTACCATTACAAAAAATTCCAATTAAATAATAAATATCGCTGTCCGCAACAACTATAGATAAGATTTTCTCACACCTATCTAGTTTAAGCACTTTGTTTTATGACATGGGAAATTTGATATAAAAATGAAGATATTATTTTCTTACTAACAAGTAACACTAGGGAAGTGATAATCACCGATTTTTTTGAAACTGCGTATACAAGTACTTCTTTAAAAAGTATTTAATACGTTTTTCCCCGAAAACCATTTTTGGGGTAGAAATCACCCTTGAATGTTTGTAGAAATGGCCCTTGAATGTCTTTAAGGTTGAATAATAGTATGTTAAAAATTATTTGTAGCATATCTGTCAATATTGCGATATTGATGTTTTGAGGTTGCTGATGAAGAATTTAAAGTCAGATTTTGAAAATTCAAAATGGCGGAACCAATATGGCGAACGTATTTTTGCTATTTTTCAGGAATTTTGTGAAACATGGTTGGCTAAGGATTTTTGACATTACTGCTGATTATCAACATGATGTTAGAGTTTGTGAAATTGTAGATTAAGAATAGAAGACGCATAAAAGACACCCGTCATTGTGAGAGGCAAGGGGACTCACTTACAAAAATCACCCCGATCAAAAAAACTACTACGTCCACGTCGTTGTTCCTGGGTAACGTAAAAAGTAGAGAATGTAAATTTCAACTATTTACTTCATGATATAACACTAATGCAGTTTATAATTGTTACGTATCCGGAAACTTGTTGACCGTGTTGCAACGGCTATTCTTAATCTACAATTTCACAAACTCTAACATCATGTTCATAATCAGTAATACCAAAAGTCCTTAGCCAACCATGTTTCACAAAATTCCTGAAAAATAGTAAAAATTCGTCCGCCATATTGGTTCCGCCATTTTGAATTTTCAAAACCTGACTTTAGAATCGTCATCAGCGACCGCAAAAACATAAAGATATCAATTTTCATTACATTCATAAAAATTAATAAAAATTCGACCGCCATGTTGGATCCGCCATTTTGAATTTTCAAAATCTGATTTTAAATTCTTCATCAGCGACCTCAAAACGTCAATATCCCAATATTGACAGACATGCTACAAATAATTTTTAAGATACTATTATTC
The DNA here is from genome assembly GCA_030407085.1 of Trichopria drosophilae. Lineage (NCBI taxonomy): Eukaryota > Metazoa > Arthropoda > Insecta > Hymenoptera > Diapriidae > Trichopria > Trichopria drosophilae. The sequence goes on along the minus strand of CM059585.1, from coordinate 84,084,270 downwards.
AACCTTAAAGACATTCAAGGGCCATTTTTACAAACATTCATGGGTGATTTCTACCCCAAAAATGGTTTTTGGGGAAAAACTAAAAAACACGTGTTAAATACTTTTTAAAGAATTACTTGTATACGCAGTTTCAAAAAAATCGGTGATTATCACTTCCCTAGTGTTACTTGTAAGTCCTTTTATTTGTTTTGGACATATTTTTACGCCAAAAATTAATGAAATAACTAATACGTAGACAAATATTTAAATGATAGCAAATAAATAAATATATTCGAATAAATGAAGCATCGCATTCTTTGTTTACTCAGTTATAAATTTTATCTAAACATCTGAGTTCAAATCCGTTTTTACCATACTGGTCGTTTCTTCAACCAAATACAATTTTAAGTGTCCATATCTCAAGTTGCGTAGTGAGATACTTAACCCATTAACCCCTGAAATGACAATTTTTATACTTTATTTTCAATCAAGTATTTCGTATCAAAATCAAAGTTGAAAACAATTGATAGGTACGTATCCTACTGTTTTCGAGGTCGCTCTTCAAGATTCCGAGGTCAAAATTGAGTTTCAGCCATCAGAAATTCCAATATGGCGCCGAATATGAAAAAAATTTCCAAAAAATTGGGAATTTTTTATACTTATCAATTTTTTTTTCGAGCTATTAGAATATTGGGATTCTATTGAAACCCTGAACAAAGGTGAACAAAATACTTCAATTTTAAGGAAAAATTTTACTTTTATACCCTACATCATTCTAACGACCTCAAAATGGCGTCAACAATGAAAATGTCTTTGAGAAATTTCTGAACGTTCTAAAGCAAAAACTACATGCTGTTATAAAAAAATGCTAAGAATGAAAAGTTCTTAGAATTAATCGAGAAATATAGTGGAATTTTTCCAGATTTTTGGGATGACATTTTGAGAAATTTTTTTTCAACATTTTTTTCAAAATTGTAATTTATTTACAAAAAATTCTGAAAAATATTTAGTGTATTCTCTGATGAATGCTAAGAGTTATTTGTTCTTTGCAATTTTTTCGAAAAGTTGATAGTTTTCGAGGAAATGAATTTCAAATATTATAGTTTAGGATTTCCCCCCCCCCCCCCCCAAAACTATTAACTTTTGGAAAAAATTGCAAAGAACAAAAAACTCGTAGAATTCATAAGTGAAATACACCAAATTTTTTCCAGAATTTTTCATAAATAAATTATGATTTTGAAAAAAATTTTGAAAAAAAACGTCTCAAAATGTCATCACAAAAATCTGAAAAAATTCCACTATATTTCTCGATTAATTCTAAGAACTTTTCATTCTTAGCATTTTTTTATAACAGCGTGTAGTTTTTGCTTTAGAACGTTCAGAAATTTCTCAAAGACATTTTCATTGTTGACGCTATTTTGAGGTCGTTAGAATGATGTAGGGTTTAAAAGTAAAATTTTTCCTTAAAATTGAAGTATTTTGTTCACCTTTGTTCAGAGTTTCAATAGAATCCCAATATTCTAATAGCTCGACAAAAATTGATATATATAAAAAATTCCCAATTTTTTGGAATTTTTTTAAAAGTTCGGCGCCATATTGGAATTCCTGATGGCTGAAACTCAATTTCGACCTCGGAATCTTGAGGAGCGCCCTCGAAAACATTAGGACATGTACCTTTCAATTGTTTTCAACTTCGATTTTGATATGAAATACTTAATTGATAATGAAGTAAAAAAAATGCCATTTCAGGCGTTAATGGGTTAAATCACTTCAACTTTATACAGACGTTAAACTCCTGTATTTTTAGACTATTTAGGAAGTATAAGAAATTGACACCTAGAAATGGGGTCATATTTTTAACTAGTAAATTACGCATTCAGTCTTAAAAATAATACTTACATTGACAGTTTGATTTCTAATCCTTGCATACTTCGATTGAAATTCAATGTAACCATGAATTTTAATAATCAATGGTGTATTGTTATGAATGTGGGCAATAAAGAAATTAAAATATAAAGTGAAGGAATTAAAAATGTTTAAAAAATGAATGATTATTTCTGAATCATTCACAATGTAAAATCATTTAACTAAAATACCGAAAATGAGATCTGGGTTGAAGTTAATATTTAACTTAATAATTTTTCTGCACCGAACAAAAATTCTGTATTAAAGTAAATATTTATTGAATAATCACAAGCAAAAGATTTAATTGTATTAAAAAAGATGTTGTTGATGAAACAAATGTTTCTTCTTTTTTGTAAACCTGATTTACTTTAAGATAATAAATCCTTATTTCACCAAGTATTTATACTTGCGACTGCCCAAGTAAATATTTATTTAAAATTACATTTTATGTTTTGGATAATGTTATGTGTTTTTTTTATATTTATTTATATTTTTGAAATACAATATAAAAAATATATTTATATTAATTTATACTAAAATCTTGTCAATTACAGCATAGCAAAGTTGATCAGCGATCGTTTTACTTCACCATGGTTCATGTGGAATTGGTATTACTACAAAACTCGAGCAGGCAAAGATTATATAAAAAACATAGAAATAATGCACGATTTCACCAATAAGGTAAATTTAAAAATATTTTATGATAATGTTAATTTATAAGGGTATTGTTTTTTTGATGTTTTTGAATTTTGTTGCGGCTCTCATCGATGTTGAAAATGAATCCATAAATCTTATGGAAAAACATTATTTTTATATTTATTGTATACGTAGAAAGTCAGATACCGTAAGCTGTTAATGATAAGTGAGAAAAGTTGAGTAATTCCAAATTATCTCAATTAATTTGCACTATCTCGGATTAGTTTAAAGACATAATTTTTAATTAATTAAACGCATCTTGTATAAGTGCATTTGTTTTAAACCAGAATCTTTTCAATCATTATGCATTTTTACTATTTACTAACATAATTCTAATGCAGATTACATATATCAGAAAAAAAACTATTTAAATTAATGAAAGGCAAAGAAACGTATTTAGTCATCAAAATTACAGCAGAAAAATATTTTGTTCTTGGTATTGAAATCATAATTTTACTGGTAATGAGGTGACACCGAAAATATTTAAAATTATTTTCATTTTTGCTGGATTCCCAAACCTTTCATCGGCCAAGCAATAAGCAATTAGTTTCAGTTTTATAGCAGGTCTAGATAGATTATTTTCACAAAACAATATTTAAGCAACATAATTATATGATTGGATGAAGAAAAGATTTTTTTCTATTTTTATATGAAAAAAAAAATACTTATTTTTAAAATGTAGGAAAAATTGTGGATCGATGCAGTATCTGACCGAAAAGCATGAAGAAAAAATATCAATTTTATTTTATAATAAAGTTTCTTACCGTTTGTGATTATGGGCCCTATAACAAAATGAGGGCTGGAAATTGGCAATGAATTTCTAAAATTCAGTCTGATTTATTTTAAATTCCCTCTTAGGAAGTTTCCGGGTCGCTGATAACAAATCTGAAGTCACTTGTTTAAAATGGCAAATCTAATATGATGGATAAATATTCAAAAAACTGAAAAATTTGTGTGAAATTTGGTATCTCGTTTTCGCGTTTGAATTTAACTGTACAGAAATGGGCATATATTATATACAACAATACTTATACATACAATTAGGGGACTTTATTTTTGTACAAAAATATTATATATCTGCATATTTATTTTGTTTACTTAATGAATTTTCTATATTTAATTAAAGTTATATTCTTCAGGCGGTAACATTCGGTTTTAAACAAAAGACTGATATTTAATTTCTTTAACATCCTTTTTACATCGATTAAAAGTAAAATATTGATGATGCATTATTATTGTAAAAGTTTTGAAACCTGCATATTATATATGGCTGTCTTAACAATTTATTGAACCTAAGGTCAATGTAAACATTAGAAATTAAGGAGCAGTAAGTCACTAATCATAAATTACTCGTCCTTAAAGATCCTTGATACAAAGTTTCATAAATATCCATCAATTTTTTGAAAATCCATCCGCCATATTGGATATTCTATTTTGAATGTTTTAAAAATGACTTCAAATTGGTTATCATCGACATCGAAAATACCGACGAGACACTTGAGGTGTTTTTGATCGTCAGGATTTTGATTTGCGATAATTTAGTGCAAATATATAAATATAAAACAAATCAAGTATATTATAACCCAAGAAAAGACTTGAAACAAACATTTTACGGTATACATTTAAGTCATATATTTTACTTACTTAAATTTTCAGATTATACGAGAAAAGAAACAGTTAAAAAATCTTCAGCAAAGCGATAGGGGAATAAACAATCTTAGAAATTCAGACAACATAGGTAAGTAAAATCAAAATGTGTAATGGTACAATTGTAGCTAAAAAGTATTAATGATTTATTAATAATCAGTAGGGGAGAGGCACCTGTTGTGCAGCGGGTTTTGTTTATTGCCCATAACTTTTACTTTTGCCCTTCAATTTTAATGATCGAGCTATCGGTGTAAAGCTAAAATGAACTGTTTGCGCATTCAAATAAAATGCTTCCATGCAAAAGCATAGAAAGCTTGATCAGTTTTAGAAAGATAGACTTTTTGGCGAATTAAAAAATCCGCTCAAACGTCAAAAATATTGAGTGAAACTAATCGAAATTCCAAATTTATGAGTTTTTTATAACGATAACGGATAAAGGATTCTCGGGTGGAGAGGTATAGGATGGACAACACACAGACATTATACATGACGGAACAGGACAACACAACACCCACCCAGAGCCAGTCCCCCCTACCCCAATATCGGTACCACCAGCAGATTCGGTGGTCTGTGTCTTAGCGAGTACGACGCGGGGCTTATCCCATCTTAATCCGAGATAAGACCCACGATATAAGAAATGTTATGGAAATCAAAACCGCCTGTTTTGATTATTTCTCTAATACAAAGCATTTCGTTTTTTTTTTTTAATTTTGTTTGCATCTTTGTATTTACCGAAGTTTTGTGATTTTTCGTTTAATTTGACCCGCTTAACTGTAACAATAATGATGATATTTGATGTTAATAATGTCCAAAGAATGATTTGTACATAACTGGATTTTACGACTTTTTGCAAATGACTTAGGAAATTTTTTTCGCATCCATTATATAGAAAGAAATCCTTCTGTGTGATAAAATATAGGTTCGAAACTAAGTTTATCCGTAAAGTGGGCACTGATGATCTTTCTTTCCATAATAAACAGTTTCATAACGTGAGTTCAATAAATAAGTCATAAAATGCAGGTGCTGCACTACCGAAACTGCTGCACAACAGGTTACATATTAAAAGCAGTATTAACCCAAGGTCAAAATAAACTGATATTACTTCGACCCAGACCATAGGTCTGGCGAAGTATTGAATTTAGTCAGTTCCCGCCAAAAAATTACCCTATAGTTTTTCATCAAATGTCGACGTTTCAGGCCCTAAGGAACCCAAAGCAACAATAAAAAAATTGGTGTCCGTTAGATTGTATGTCCGTGGGCAAAATTTTGTATACGCGATATCTCGCGAATGGCAGGACGAATTTAAAAAGTACAAACGGATTTGGGTTTCTCGTGGCCAAACTTAGATCTGATTAGTTTTTGCAGACAATGCATACTAGATTATGGAGAGGTTTAACAAAAAAACGCTCAAAAAACACGTTTTTTCCATTTTTTAACAAAAAATACAAATCGTACAAAAAAATGTTTCCAACAAAAAATATAGAACATCGAACTCTCTACAAAAAAAGGTTCAATTCATTTCTTTGTAAAATCAACCATAATGCCGTAAAAGCAAATTAACATGAAATTAACATAAATTGTACATACACATATACAATGCATATGTATGTATATTATATACATTACATGAAACATAGAGACACACAGGAAGCAGGGGAGTGAGGATGGTACCAGGGCGGGGGGGGGGGCATAACAAAATATTCACTGTAATGTTGGTGTCGGGTAGCCATGGGGAGGTGGTAGCGGGGAGGGGGGTTCGGGGCTTCGCTGGAAGCGGGGGAGTGTGGCGGGTATGGGGGCCCCCCCCCCGACCTGTCAAAAACTCGACTAAACCGCGTTTTTTTAAGCATCAGTGTGAACAAGACGTGCTCATTTATCAGTGCTTCGGCTGACCTGCGATCGGGGTCGAAGTTTTGAAAATGCTCATTTTCAATTTTACTATAGGGTGATTATGCCAATGAATGGACGACTACCAATGACTGGACGATTTTCTACATATTTCTATTTCTTATGAATGTATGATGGACAACATGCAACAAAATACATATTTTTATGTTCTCTGAACATTCAAAACAATATTTACAGTACTATTGATCTTCCAGTGTTTATTATGTTGTAAAATCAAAGCAATGTTTTAAAGCCATCCAAAACTGGTACTGAAAACGTCCCATTTCATTTAACCCGTCTATTCATTGGGGTTTAGCGGATTTTTTGACAAACGTATGAAGACGAGGTTAATAATTAAATAAAATCAAAGGTTGAACTACACGGTCGTAGAGAACAGAGTCTAACGATTCTAATGGTGGTATCATAATTAAATTTTCATAAAAGAATTCAAAAGTTACAATCGATCAAAGTGTGAAAAAATGCTTAACCGTCCATTCATTGGCATATTCACCCTATTTAAGGAACAAGATATTGTTACAATATATGTATAGAAACTACTCGAAACTTACGATGCTAGAACTACCCTCTGCCGCCTTCTTTCCTGGCTGGCAGTGTTAAAATGGGAATATTCCCGGAAGCATCAGCCTTTCGTCAGGGAACTGCAATACGAATTTAGCTCAAATTCTAGGCACCCGGGTCGAAGGCATCTAGTTTTAAGTTGAATTTGATTGTTTACTGCATTTAAAAAAATCTATATTTGTTTTGACAACGACAATTTTTTTTCTGAAATATCCTATTAAATAAAAATACAATAATATTACAGGTATAAAACAAAAAAAGGCGTTCCTAGACTTATTGCTCGAAGAAAGTGAAAAAGCTGAAAAACCACTTACTGATAAAGAAATACGAGAACAAGTGGATAGCTTCATGTTTGCGGTAAATATAATATGATTTATCTAATAACTTCAATATAATAATGCATATGAAACGTTTTATATTAATTTAAACATATAATAATAATGCTTTACTTGCCAGACTGTAAAAAATGTCGGAAATTCTGCACACGATGTTGACAGGAAATATTTGCATTCTTATCAAAATGGTAGGAAACTGACGGAAATCTTCCAGACGGTGAAGACATTTTTTCAAATTTTTTATTTTTTTTCGATTAAGTTGAATTGAGTTTATTGATTTTAAAAATATTCATCAGAAAAATGTCTCTTAGCTGTCTACTGTTTTTGTTGAAGGTAGTTAGACCTCGGGATATAGTATGTATCGGAAAAATATTTAATAACGTTTTCAAAAATTTAATGTTCAGTGTTAATTACATTTTCAAAAAGGAAGTATTATCTTTCTGAAAATAAGTTAAGACCTGCAATTTTTCTTCTTTTGGCCAGTTAAGAATTATGTAAAAATGACGGTACTTTAAGTAATGACCGCTTATTCTTTGAGAAAAAGATTCTCTACAATTTTACCCAACGAATTTTTTCAAATTTTTACCTGATTACTAAAATTATTCAGAAATTATGAAAAGTATACCTGAAAAATTTCCGTTTAAATAAATAGAAAAGTTTGACGTTAGCTTCAAACATTTGCAAAAAACGTGCAGTTAAGTTGTAAAGAATCTTTTTTTTTCGAAATATAAGTCGCCTGGCTTAGAACAAATATTGGCAAAAAATAGAAAATTTGAATCATTATCAAAAGGTGTTTAACAAATTATTAACATGTGTCAATTTTTTTTCAAGAACAATAATACTTTCTGAACATTTTTGTGGTTCTATACAACTTCATTTGTTCAAAATAATCTTTAATAGATAGCTATTTGTTAATGGGAAACATGATTGCATGCTGCATGAAAGTTTTCCAAATGGACATCATGACTTTTGACTATAATGCGTAGATTGTGTAAAAAGAAAATTATCGTCGGTAAGTATTAGTTTACTGGTCATATACGAAGGGAATTTGAAAATTGAGTTAATTTAACATGAGGAATCGAATGATCAGTATATTTACAGCATTAATGTAACAAAAAATTGTAATTGGAGTAAGATAAAGAGTAGTTAAAAATGAGATTGGTTACATAAAAAACATAGTCTGGTAGATATATCCACTCGATGCATCCATATGGGTGATTCTCCGGAAACAGGGCATTTTCGTGTCTTTACGTTATATCTTACAAAAACGTTGACAATAAATTATTAAATTTCGATAGAAATGTTAAATAAATATCCCTGGCTTATGTTAATTTGAAAAAATAATACTTTTGTTATAAAAAACTGGTGTAAAATGACATTTAAAGACTAAAAGTAGCATTTTTGATATGTCCAAACCTCTAAGTTCAAAACTTTAAAATATTAGCGCTATTAAGAAACCGAATTATTTTAATTTATTCAAATAATATTTCTATAGCTCAAACTGTACAATTTCTCTCTGTATAATATTAAATTAAATCAATATATATACTTATAATTATTGAAATATTAATGTCTTAAGAAATTTCTATGAGGTAACGACAATGCGTAAACTGGTATAAATTAACTGGAAATAATTAACTTTTTTACTAAAACTTATGAGAAAATCAAAGAAAAAACACTACACTTTACTAATCCTCCATAGAAAATTGAAAAGAGAACATATTTACCTCATGAACATGTAAAAACTGTATAAAAATACCACGTATTTTTATTAAATTAATTGTCGCCACCCGTCCTAATTTTGGTATTTTGATACAAACAGCAATTAAAGAACGATGAAAACTTAAAGATTAAAGGAATAAACGTTACTGGTAATTTGTTTTTTAATTTATTATTGTTTAAAATATGTAAAATTGGATTTTTTTACAAATTTTCATTGTCGTCACCTTCATTGTCGTTACCAAACGTTTGGCGTATCAGGTACCAAACAAGAACAAAGTGTAACCCGTAGCAGAAAATATTTTTCAAATCATAAATAACATTTATATTTCTCTTCCTCTTAGACATTTATTTAAATATAATTTAAAAGTTTATTATGAAATAATATTATTTATTAAAATTATGAATATAATATTATCATTGTAGTTACTAACCAACGACACATTAACTTTAATAAATTTATTTTGTCTAAAACTTCTTCAAAAATTCATGTGTTTTTCTTCATTTTTTAATTATTACTTAATAAATAATTTTCATTTATTCACAAAAATGTAGTAAACCAGATATGTACATTATGTTTTTCACTCTTTAGAGTTATTTTTTTCAAGTTTTTAATAAGCAATTGTTGGTTTATATTGCCGCATGAAAATGCGTCATAGTAAAAATCTTCCCCTTTCCTTTAAAATAATTTTGTAGCGTGACTACTTTAACAATAACTTAACTTGGTGCTAATAAACAAGAATCCATTAAAAAAAAACGAATTTACAGTAACTTAAAAAAAAAATTTTTCATTCTTGAAAATGCCCTGTTTTTGGAGAATCGCCTATATGGTTTAATTAATTGAGCTATTTAATTATCTTCTGCATTAAATCAAACGAAACAAAAAGAAAACTTTATCAGAAAACAGCTATCCTGTACAACTGTTTAATCATTGTTTTTATAGATGTCTGAATTTCTTAATGATATTGGTAACATTAGTAGAGCTAATAATATTTCGCAATTTATAAAAAATAAAATATTAGTTATCCGTACATTAATGGAGTTTCAGAAATATAATTTATCAATAAGTTATCAAAAATAGAAAAATTAGAATCGTTTTTTAAACCGTTAGAAATTGTCTCTTACATATAAATCATCCTCCAAATTTTCCTTGTATGTACCGATACAACCAAGACTACAAGACCATACGAATTTCTAACGAACAAGCAATTTCAACGAGCATTGTACAAATTTCTTATTCGAAAAAAAAGTATTTCAAGAATTGAGCGTTCATTAGTTCTTTAGTATTTTGAATCTGATGTCAATTATTTTGTTCGCATAAAATTGTCAACATTCCGACTTTGATTTTATTTCTACAAATTCCTGGCAATGGAGACTGAGGAGTACCAAATAGCGCCTGAAAAAGGTCTTTCGACCATCAAAAAAAGATATACATTGCACTATATACGGCGACCAGTTTTGTAGGGCAAACATTTATTTTTCTGTTAGTTGATTAAATATATTTTCAATTCGGATTCTTTTTAAAACATAACTTTAATTATAAGAGGCCTAAATACGATGAATAGATTCTTTTTATCATTTCATGTATAGAACAGTCTAGGACAAAATTTGATTCGAAAAGTCGAAAAGAATTTACGAAATATAGCAAATGTTGATCAATTAAGATTGCATGTATTGTTTAATATAAGCACATTATATTGATTAAAAGCATAATTAAATATTTAAAATCATTCGAATTTATAACGGTTCCTTAAGCCTGACCCCAAGCTGACACCAGTGAAGTTGATATCATATAATACGCTCTATAGGTTAATACGATTGCTTTTAAAAACATGTTATTAACGTATTTTTATCTACTAAAATTAAACTAAATCTGTTTACCATAGGGACACGATACTACGACTGCAGCGATAACCTGGTGTCTTTTCGCTCTGGGTAACAACCCCGAAATACAGAAAAAAGTACAGGAGGAAATTTATGACATTTTCGGCGAACATGCACGGCCATCGACAACCAAAGAAATAGCAGAATTACAATACTTAGATAGGGTATTAAAAGAAGTTCTTAGAGTCTTCCCCAGTGTCCCTTCAATTTTAAGATCTGTGACTCAAACCATCACAGTTGGTAAGTTCTCACTGTCTTAGCTTTCACTTCCATTAAAATTAATATTTTTAACACAAATTTCCACGTCATTCTATAACCGAGTTATTTAGCTCCTAAAAAGTATGGTTTAGAGGCAGTAAAGACACAAAAACATTTATAACTTGTTATCAATATAAATATATATAAATATAATATTTAATACTAATATTAAACATTGTTTAGATGGCTACGAAATCCCTAAAGGAGCGACTATCCAGATCGATATTATGCGATTGCACCGAGATCCGGATGTTTGGGAAAATCCGGATACCTTTGATCCTGATCGATTTCTACCTGAAAATGCAAGAGGCAGACATCCGTATGCTTTTATACCATTCAGTGCTGGACCAAGAAACTGCATTGGTCAAAGATTCGCACTTATGGAAATAAAAGCAATTTTAGTGAGCGTGCTACGAAAGTGGAATGTGAAAAGTGTAAAAAAAGTGGAGGACGTAAAAATGTGCGGACAACTAATTCTTCGTCCTGCTGACAAATTAGAATTGTACTTTACGCCTATTGTACTAGGTGCATAACTTCTAAGAAGTCCATATAATGTAAAAATTTGTACTTTAGTTTTTAAGTTTAATTATTTAATTTTATGTAGTAAGTGATGATGTATAGTTTTGCCACTTGTCTTGAATTAATATTTTTTTATTTTTTGCGTTACTAATATAGGTGTTTTGTGATCTGTGTAGTTCGCCAAACTATTTGAAATCACCAGGAAATACAGTTTTTATATTTTAGGATAACAACATCAATTTTCTTAGTAAGTTACGATTTCATTCAAACACCACCATTCGTAAGTCCATTTTCTTTAAAAGGAATGCTGTTCCAGAAGTGTACTTGACCGAGGTTAGAATGAGTTTCCATTTTAGAATTCCTTGGTCCTCTGATATGCAAATAAGAAAAATCCTCCTGAGGTTCAACTGGTGTCCATCTTACGCCAATATCAGGAATTCTGATATAAAAATGAAAGATATTAAACAATAATTATAGATAAACGTATATATGCACAGAAAAAATTCATTTCCTTCAGTTTTAAAGTCCGAGTACTATGAAAGACAAATTCGATCAACATTATTCTTTTAATTATAATAAAAGGAATCTAGAAATGCAAGTCCCAAAAGCTTAAAGAATTTTATGGTAAAACATTTCATTAAGAAAACTATATCCAACTTTTTCTATATCAATTCGCAATAGAAAATATGTATTTCGTATATTTGTCAATACATACCCATTGTATGCAAACGACACCCAAACATTTCGTAAATCATTTAGCATTGCTAAATCGTTCTCTGTTGTGGTAGGATCAATTTTTGGATTTTCAATTACAAGTAATGAATCATCTCCATGGCAAACACCTAATTTATATTGACATATTAAATTACATGATAAATGACATGGCAATACGAATAAATAATTGGCATACCAAAATTCTCTGTCGTGCGACTTATTTCATTACTTAAACTTTGGGCAGCTCTGTACGAATAATAATAAAACCAAACTGGACCTCTCTTAGCCTTTGCTTGGATTTTTGCAGCATTTACTCCATCGGCTATATTAAATCGATCGCCTACCATGTACACCAACGACATTAATGTTGATCGTTTGATCGGTTCGGCCCCAAAGTAATGATTTTTAATGATCTGACTAACCTCATTTCGCATTTCTTTGTGTATTGTATAATTAAACTCAAGTAAATGCGGGGCGATTGATTGCCAATTATCGTTCAAGTGATTTAAGTGTACATCGCTCAATCCAAAATCTGCAAAAGCAATCATTACAAATTAATTGTGTTAGATATCATTCATAGTTAGTAGTATTTTATGAAAGTAAAGTTATCAAATGAATTACGAAATAGAAGAGTTTAGGCCTAACTGACAGGAAAGAGTTTAAAAGAATTCATCCAAGATATACCCTTCCCTGTATGGGATATTGTAAGCTGACGGAGTCCAAAACATGAGCTCCTTTGAGTACATTTCGATAGATCAGGGAACCTGGCCTTCGGAGGACTTTGACTATGAGGGTACATACTAGCATGGCATGTAATGACTTATCTTCAATCCAGAGAACGTAAAGGTTATCAAAAGAGCTGAAGGGTGGATGTGAAAAATGAGGTTACGCCATTAAGGATACCAATGGAACAGAAAAGCCTCATTTAGGGTTTCAGATTACATTCAGATACAACTTGACTTCCCCAGCCTTTTCAAAACAATGCAAAAGATATTAAGGTATATAGATTACTTATATTCCGGACCAATTGTGGAGATTTAACTCCAAACCTCCCATGCCTAAGTTCAGCGCTTTAGTTCTTCACAGAAGTTACAATTTGAGTTCTACTACACATTTTAAAGGGTAAATATTTGCCACTCCCAATCTACCGTTAGAGAATGATTCCTTTTCGTAAGATGAGGTAGACTGAAAAATAATTGGCATTATGTGGTTTATACCTTCTAGAAAGAAGAAATCAATATCCATCTGAAATCTAAGATAGGTATACACTAATGAATGTGGAAACAACAGTATCGTCAACTATGAAAAGAGTATAAATGAACATCATGTCTCTTCGATCAAAGAAATGGGTATTGTAAATTACTCTCATGGTACAAATTTACGATATAAGAATCAGAATTTGGGTTGCTACTGGAAGAACCAAATGATTGAGAACGATCTCCTGAGGGACTTCAATGGAGACTTTAGTGGTAAACTATTTCACGATAGGACAGAGGTTCAAAGGATCCTTGACTTATTGAAAAGTGGGAAAGTGAAAGGCTATGAAATATTTGATGAATCTCGACTTCTTTACTGTAGATTAATTCTTTTAGAAAAAAACACGCAGGTAATAAAATGGTCCAGAGAAGGAATATCGTATAAGCACACCCACAAACGTCATAATAGCTTAATCGAAATTTCCATTGGTTGAAAAGCGAACGAAATCTCACTTGAGGAAAGTGATGTCAATTAAAAATCCAATAGTATACGATGTTAAACAAGATCATAGGAAAAAAAATCAGGCGTGAGTCATTGCATAAATGAAATTGCGAGTGTACCCCAGGCGCCATTAAAAAACTACAATATTTATTGGCATGATTACAAAACAATAATGACGTGTGTAAATATCGACACAAGACCTACTTTGGTCGAGCCGAGAAATAGTTCTGAAAATTTATTAGACTGACAAAACTACATAATAAAGGTGTAAATAAAAAGGAAATTACTTACTTAAAATTGGGTAGAGACCTTCTTCACTAACGACGCTAGTTATCCATGGGATATCGTGTATACTTCCAGAGTTCACAATCTCCCAAGGAGTCCGAGTAATAAATGGTTGATGTCCACCTTTTTCAACAACAGGTCCAAAAGGAGTTATAGGGTTATAAAGCCAGGGCTGAGAATGCATCGAGAAATTATTTATATTGCAAAAACCTCAATAAAGTAAATTAAAAAAGTATTTCAACAAAATACATATATGAACAAAATATTACCATAAATTCACGAACAGATTGGAGTAACGATCGTATCGGCCGGTATCTCAGACATTCTATCATCTCCCTAGTGTTATTTGTCCTACATCCCATGACGGCACCTAATTTTTTTGCCTTCTCTAATGAATTTTCTGTTTGTGCCCAGCAATCGAAAGCTGTCCCGCTAATCGAAAAGCCAGCGTGAAAAAGACCAGCTGTTAATGGTGACATGTAATGATAATGTACACTTGCTCCACCTGCACTTAATCCCACCAACATTACTCTTTTTGGATTTCCGCCGAATGATTCTACATTCTGTGAAATCCACCGCAAAGCCATAACTTGATCTTTAAGTCCCATGTTGCCTGGAACAATTGCATCTTCGGTACTCAGAAACCCTAAAATTGATCAAATTAGGAATTTATTCTCAGATATTAGTAACGTTCATATGGCAGTACTTCCTTACCGAGTAATCCCAGGCGATAGTTAATTGAAACTACGATAACGTTACTATCAATTAGGTATTTTGCTCCATATACCGTTCCAGAATCAAATTGAAAGTCACCGCCATGTATCCACATAATTACGGGAAATAAAGTAGAATTATGCGTGCGCTTAGGCACGTATAAGTTCAAATATAAGCAATCCTCAGAACCTAAAACTGGATCTTCGGGATTAATTCCAAAATCGCGATATTGGGCACACACGTCAGAAACTTTCGTGGCTTGAAGTTCGCCAGTCCATGCAGAAACGGGTTCTGGATCCTTCAATTAAAACATACTCTTAATATTATCAAACATAGTTCACCGAGCTTAGTAAATCTGTGTTTTATATTCTGTCATTAGAAACAATATTTTGTTTAGAATATGATAAAACTATAACCAGTCTTCGTAACCACTCAATTAGTTAGTGTTAGTTAATTAGTTGTAAAGCTTGCATTGCTGTCAATGTCTATTAATTATTATATAAAGAAGTGATCATATTATTTGTTGTGGAGTCGAATTCATGTATTGAGCCGAGCAATGTTCGTACACGGGAAAAGAATTGATTGGAGTAAGACCAGAAATTTGTTTGGGCAGCCTAGTAGATAGTTTTACTAAAAAATGAATTGATTATTAATCTATTAATTGTTAAAAAAAAGATAATCACTTAGATTATGCAACTATAAAGTTGCCACAAACAATTGTTTCTCTTCTGAATCTGAGATCACTAAGCGGATTTATATTAAACTCTTGTTCAGTCCCCAAAGTGAAATGCTACAACTGATTTTTTATTTTGTATGCATCCATTCTAAAATGACGATTGAGCGCAATGCCATAATCTTTTCATTACTTCAATGCATTAGAAACATTCTCGTCAAGTGTGCATAGATTTTAATGAACGCACGACCTAACCATCGTGGAAATGTACATTCTAGATCATAATCCAACATCATGATTGTTGTCTTTGACATCATCATTCACCATCATGCGTCATTACCAACGGCGGTAACTGATGATGGAGCACTTCATGTCGATTTACCGAATACTATGGTCACAGCGGATTAAACTTTTAAACTAAACACTACCAATATTTAGATGAAAATGACAATAAAATTAAACACAAACCATAAATCTAAGTTTTCCAACTGGTGGTAAAGCATATGGTATCCCTTCATATGCCTCATATTTGTCACCATTTTGAGACGTTTTGTAATATCCTTTCATTCCTCCAAGTGGTGTATTCACTGTTGGACCTTCATCAGAAGATGAAGCTAATCCAAAAAATACTAAAAAAAACAGACACGTAAAACTTAATAACATTATGACGACTAGCAATTGCTTTTTCACTGCGAGAAGTGATTTATTCGTCGTCAACTTCAGTTTAGATAATAACAATGAGTTATTCTTTTCCTGTGAAATCTATTTCTATAAGGAATTTCTTATGAATATTTATAATAAATATGTCCATTATCGGAAATATTGTTTACTAGTAGTAATAAGAATAATCTAATATTTCATAAATATCTTAAAGAAATGTCGTAAAGGAAATTACTTACCAGCTCGATAAGAAATAGGTACAACTTTTTCGTCCACTATGTCAATTGTTAATGCCTAGAATTGCATAAAACTACTGTTAGTGATGAGTTCCCGATCTCATGAGATTTTGCAGAAAATAAAACTTTTTATGATCAAACCACAATATTCGCAGTAGTAATTGATTATCAAGAATATCGCTAATTGGATCATACAAGTATTGTATATATAATACATATACAGAAAATAGGAATAGTAGGACTTTGAAATAGTTCATTGCTCGCTTAGGTTGGGCGTCAAATTTGAAATTTAACATTTTAAATTATTTTTTGTGATAACTATATCTTGGCGTATTTTGATTTATTTAAAAAAAAGGAGTTCATACTGAGTTATTAAATCATGAATTTCTTCTATTTATTAACTAAATAAAATCAAATCCTTAAACAGCCGCAAATAAAAGGATGGAACAATTATTCCATAAACAGTTATGCCATAAACGACGAATCAATATGAATGTATCAGATTTATTTTATTTTTTCTAGCATAAGAGTTTGAAAGGAAGACAGTGATTTGAGAATGGGACTGCATGCCCAATGTAGAGCTATTCAGTTCTTAATTTATTACTATTTATTTATTTAAAACCATTAACGGAACGAATGTGCCTTAATGCAAAATATTTAATTAAATGATGAACGAATAAACGTAATTAAATAGAAAAACCTGTGTTTTTGGGTCAGACCAGAATTATTATCAAAAATATAAATCACACAAAATATATTATATAATTTCATGCATCATGTAGATACGCCATTTTGTATTTAAAAAATCTGACATCGAATTCGTGATCAGCGACTCCAAAAACACCGGAGTAATGAATTTCTTTATCTTTTTAAGAGGGTTCTAAAGTACCCCACCGAAAAAAGTAATGATAATAATAATAATCGAATTTATTTCTTATATACCACGAATAACAATATATACATCAAAGAATTCAGTTACTAAACAAATGCGTATAAGTAAAGGCCGAGACACAGCACCACTAAGCTGTTTTACAGTCTGACTAATAAGTAGGAATCTTCACTAAAAACCGTAAATAAAAAATGACTGCATTGATTTTTCAATATACAGGCTCTGCAAGGGAAATTCTAATTACTGTAGACGGTATTCTATAAAATACCAAAGAACTTAATTGAGAACTGACTGAGAATTTTCGGAAAAAATTAATTTTTATTTATTTCCGAATACTCTTTGTCTCAGTTCTCACTTAATGTCTGATTTTGGAGAAACCTTCCATAGTAATGAGAATTGGTGTAAATCTTTTTTGGACAAAGTTAATTTTTATACTGCAGAAAATATTAGATCAATTCTGTCGCTAGCCAGTAATTAAAAATAAATCCGGAAATTATGAATTGAATGAAAGGTTAGAGATATGACAGGTTTATATCCACTAACCTGCCATTTAATTCGATACTTTTGTATTTATTTTTAAATACTTGCTAGCGATAGAATTTACCCCTAATCACTTACTCGGTGTCCAGTAAGTTAACAAATAATTACCTGAAAAGTTGTTTGAAATTCTTAAAGATAGGCTCAAAATTTGTTGGCGCGATAGGAGGCTTATAAATACTATAAGGAAGAAATAACAACATCATTTTCTGCTTGCCTAAACGTCCTGTAAGTGTGCCACTCGAAAATCTTATATTTTCGAAACAGTTATGCACTGATTAGACCATTTTTTTAAGCCATCCTACAAAGTTAGTTTTTGAGGCGCACGTATATGGCACGTCTCATTTTTTCGGTCTTTTATTATGGAATCTGTTTAAGAATTCTAAAACCCTCGACAATCATTGATATAAATTTTGTTTATTTTAGAAAAGTAAGTAAAATTGTACATTATCACAAGTTAGTTTTTTATCTTTGTTAATAGCAGAAAAAGAATTTACCAGATTATTGACATAGATTACAGAGCCCCACAAAACAAAAACGAATGTCCGGATCTAGAGGTCCAACTATGTCTATAATATGTTTTTTGGGTCGCTGAATCCGTATCCGAAGTCCGTTTCATCGCGTCACGTCAGGTTTTGGACATAACCTCAAAAAACCTAAAAAAACCTATAATTCGATTTTAAAATGTTAAAATAAAGAATAATTTGGGCTTGCAAGTCAATGCCTCATTTCCATTGCGTTTTTGGGGTTGCTGAAACCATATACGAAGCCCATTCAGATCCTTCACGTTACATTCTTAAAATAACCTCAAAAAGAGATCTAAAAATCTACCTTAATATATGAAAATAAAAGAAAATTTTTGCATGGAAGGCTAATATGCCTTCTGTATACAATATGCTAATGTACAATGTATAGTAGATAGTTCTGAACAATACTCGACTGTACGGAAAGTAGTGAAGCATACTGATTAATACTGGACTGTACTGCGGACACTATTATGAAATAAAGAAAAATTGGTAAAATTTTAAAATAAACTTATAATTTTAATTTTATACTCCGTAACATCTTGTAACCACGTTTAATATGGGTTCTGTTTCCCTCCCACGGTAATAACATGAACAACGGGTATTGTTTATCAACAAGTGCCTATTTTAAATAACTACGATTCGTCCCAGGCATTAGCGTGGACTCGAAATTAGCAATACAGTTTTCGATAAGAGTAAATGTGGCCATAGTAATGTAACGACTATAATAATATATATGACCATATAATGTTCAAGTCAATATACACGCAGTAAGGAAAAGCTACTGGAAATTTTGCATACTCAATACTGGAAGTCATTAACCCCCATCAATGAGCATCTGTTAATTATGCTTATAGGAAATATTTCAAATATTCCCTTCTCCAGTAAACGCAGTCTTTCATCAGCTTCCCTGTTTATTTTGTGGTAAGAAAACATAGTCATGAACGGATAATTCATTATTGACATATGCCCTTTCTGAACAAACAATCCAACAGCTTCTTTCAACGAGCGTTTATTTACTTTTGAGTTACTATTCAAAACTAGTTCGACTTTTCAACGGAAAGGACGCGGGACAGTGAGTGTTAAAGGAAATACTAATAAGTTATTTGATAAAACCCCAGTAATAAATGAAAAGAAATTGTGATGTATTCTTGAACAATTGAAAAAAAATAGCCTCTGGTCTAATATCGACCTCCTACTAACGTTCCATATCTGGAAGTGAAAAAAAGTCACCCACGTATGCTTCCCCGCTGTTCCAGCAACAATACCAGGATTGACAATACTCATAAGCGACAAATTAAACTGACAGACAAAATTTGTTTTAAAAAAATGCACTTTTGAGTCAATAAATATACCTCATTATCACTATTTAGCAGTATTTCAATTACAATTTATGAAATTTATGGTTGAAACACGCTTGTACGATTTATGGCAGTCATTTTCATAGAAAAATAAGAGTACAGATATTGGTGTTTTCCCTAGAGAAGTTTCTTTGGTGGATTTAGAGTAAGTCAAATGCATTTTAGTTTAATGGTAATCGCAATATTCTTAAATTGTTATAGTGTACTAGACTTTTTGATATAAAAGTCCCCTCAGTGTATACCCTAGTCCAAATTCTATAGAGTATAGAATCCAATAATCATCCGTATAATATTCCGTACTAAATTTTTGTATTCCTAAGTTCCTGAGCATTAAAAATGTGCTACAAAATAACCTGAACTTCTTTGAGCAATAGCGTTTCCATTCATGTTATATGCATATCTAGCTTTTCATATTTTACAACTTCCTAACATTTGTCCGTAATGTATGTCATTCATTATCTATATTGTACGTGTATGTACATAGACCAGAAATATTTGATAAGTATTTTCAATTCTTAACAAAGTTAGCGCAATGGTGGGTCTTTCGCTTCGTGCAGTGAATTTCGTTTTGTTTACGTTTATTATTGCGTCAACGTCCGAAAATGCTCCAAAAGTTAAAACTCATCTTGGATGGATTAAAGGATATTACAAAATATCGCAAAATCGTGTCAAATACCAAGCTTTTGAAGGAATTCCGTATGCTCTGCCACCAGTTGGAAAACTCAGATTTAAGGTATAAGTGCATTACAGATAATTAAATATCATTTTCTAAAAAAGTGTAGACTATAATTAGTGCTAGGATTATTTGTAATATTTAAAAAAATGATAATAAATACCCCCTTTTTGCAACAAAGATTCTTTTTTTCTACGCGGAAAGTCTGTCGTTTGTAAAACTTCTAATCTACGACTGTCAATTTTATGGCATTTACAGAATATTTCACTGATGTTTATGAACATATAAAATACCCCTGTTAACGAATATGGTTGGGACAACGCGGGACATTTAAATTTCTGTTAACGAATATTTGAGGAGAAAATATCAACTCCCCGCTTCCAATTTTCTTTTCTCTCGTTGGAACCTGTATTCTTTCACGGCGCTTGCTCGAAGTGGGAATACCGACCGAGGGGAAATCATTCGTTAACGGCAACGTCTACATATTCGATAACGAAAATATTAAAAAACGGGGTATTCGTTAACAGAGGTTCGACTGTGTATCATTTTTGCATGTGCTTAGTAATAGGCAAACGTAGTATTTATTATTTTTCCGACGAAAAATGTTCCAAAAGTACATTCAACTTCCAGGATCCAGAACCTGTTTCTCCGTGGTTCGGTGAATTTCCAGCAACAAAATTTTCAGATCTATGTGCACAATTTCGAGACTATGGTAATGGACCTGAGGACCCTGTACTTGGTTCCGAGGATTGCTTGTATTTAAATGTATACGCTCCTATAAGAAAGAATGGTGCATCATTGATTCCAGTTATCGTGTGGATACATGGTGGTGATTTTCAATTTGATTCCGGAACTATATACGGAGCTAAATATTTGATTGACCGACATGTTATTGTAGTCACAATTAATTATCGTTTGAGTATTCTTGGTAAGATAAAAGTCTATAATATGTTTGTTCATATTGAGTATTTGGTATAATGTATGGGCTTTTTAATATTAGGGTTTTTGAGTACCGAAGATGAAATTGTACCAGGAAATATGGGATTAAAAGATCAAGTTATGGCTTTCCGGTGGATTGCAGAGAATATAGAATCATTTGGTGGAAATCCAAAACAAGTGATGTTAGTTGGAATGAGCGCTGGTGGAGCAAGCGTACATTATCATTATATGTCACCTATGACAGCTGGGCTTTTTCATGCTGGCATATCACTTAGTGGAACGGCTTTCGATTGTTGGACGCAAACAGAAAATTCATTGGAAAAGGCAAAGAAACTAGGTGACATCATGGGATGCTGGACTAATGACACCCGAGAAATGATTGAATGTCTCAGAGTCCGACCCGTGCGATCACTACTCAAATCTGTTCGTGAATTTATGGTAAAATAATTTATACCCACAGTAAGTTCTTTTTTCAATATCGCCATCTTGGAATACAACGTATTTGTAACAATTTATGCTAATGTAAAGTCAAACAGCTAAATAATAAAAAAAATTACAACGCGTATATTTTCAGCCTTGGTTTTACAATCCGATTACGCCTTTCGGACCAGTCGTGGAGAAAGGAGGAAACCGCCCGTTTCTTACCCAAACACCATGGGAGGCAATAAATTCGGGGCAAATACACGATATTCCATGGGTGACTAGCGTCGTTAGTGAAGAAGGACTATATCCTGTGTTAGGTAATCGCTATTTAATAATTTGTTTAAGATTTTGCATGGACAAGACTAAGACAAAATTGTCTCTGTTGTAACGACCATAATTTTGATTTCCCCTTGGTTTACAAGCATCATAGAAAATGCTTGTAAATTATGAATTATTTGTGTAGATTTTGGATTAAATGACACTAATTTAAAGGAACTGAATGACAATTGGACGTCGATTGCACCTCATCTACTCGATTTCAATTACACGATACCCAAAGAGATGCAAGGCGCGGTTAGTCAGTTGATAAAAACTCACTACTTCGGAGCTAAGCCTATTGAAAGATCAACTTTTATGCAATTAGTGTATATGGTCGGTGATCGTATAAATGTCATTGATGCATTGAATGCAGCTAGAATGCAATCAAAAGTAAACAAAAATCTGGTTTGGTTTTATTATTACTCTTATAGAGCCGTACAAAGTGCAAGTGAAGTGTTCGGTCGTACAAAGGAGGACTTCGGTACGTTTCAACAATTCTTTTTCGGATATTTTAATTTAAATATTTAAATTAATTAACAAAAATGTTATTGTGACTTTAGGCGTTTGCCACGGAGATGATTCGTTAATGATTATGGAAAGTCCATACGTTGATCCCACTACAACACAAACCGATTTAGCAGTACAGAATATTTTGTTAAATTTATGGACTTCGTTTGCGAATAATGGGTTAGTAAGATTAATGATTAATAGTGTATGATATCATTACTGTAATACTATAAGAGACCCATTTTGGTAATTAATAATTTATCATACGTATTTGAACCTTCTAGGATCCCTGATATTGGCGTAGAGTGGACACCAGTTGACGCATCGAAGAATTTTTCATTTCTTCATATAAGCGGTCCAAAGAAAATTAAAATGGAAAGTAATCCTAATCTTGGACAAGTTCTTTTTTGGAATAAAATTCCTTTCAATGAAAATGGCTATGCAAAAAGCGAGAATGAGGCGTAGCATGAGCGTACATCATGAAATTGTTAGATTAAAATGTTTTGTTAAACCAGGAATTAATATAAGTGAACATTCTAAAATTGCCGATTCAAAGTTTCAGTATGTTTGACTGTCTGCGTATGAGTACCAATTGAATATGATGTATATAAAATACAAATAAATAATTCACTCTATATACTAAGATGTGGTTTCAAGGAGAACTTTGATAAGATACCACTACATTGGCTCCAGACACATGTTTAACAATAAGATTATTCTAATAAATCAATTTCCTTCATTGAATTGTTAAGTCTGCATATACACGATTCAGATTACATACAGGCATAAACTGGTTTAATTACTTAAACAAGAATTCATATCCATCTACCCTGCAGCTGTAATAACAAAGTAATATAATTTTTCAGCTTTTTTCAAAACTGAGGCTCCAAGATGTGCGCCGATTTTCGAAGTGGAATAATGTTAGAGAAATATTCCTAAGCCATGTCCCATGAATAACAGATTCGATTAGAATATTGATAAAAAAAGAAACTCATCGCGAACCAAGATAAGAAAAAGTAGATGTGGCTCTGACATAACTTTTTTCAAATTCATTCGTAACTACACAACTAGAAAGAAATTTTGATACGGCCCTGATCAGGTCCTGTTCAATCTGCCTGAATATATATGAACGTAACGATTTTTGTTTGGTCTGGGCCAGATCAGACATCCTGATATCCGGCCCTGATAAAGACTTGATAAAGGCTTGATGAGGGCTTTATAAGGGCCCTATTCCCCCAAGGGAATAAAATTAATATCATACAACTATATGAGTCACATTCATATTCTCATTATATTTAACAATATAATTATATATTATTATTAATCCACACGTATGTTACATTTCATAAAGTGCCACTCGAAAGATTATATTAATTTTTATTTCTAAATTTAATTTTTATGCATTAAATTTTAATACTTTTTATATTTTAATTATATTTTTATATCACATCCTATATTTGCATTTTTCAACGGTCGCAAATAAGTAAGAAAAAATCTTACCCCGCTAGGGAATCGAACCCGGATCTCTCGCTTACTACGCTGGCACTTTAACCCCTATGCTACTCTAGCAATTACATTATTTTACAAAAATTGGTTGGTTTCTTCTATTGCCCCATTGAGGCCCACGCCTAGCACAACTCAGGTAGCACCAAACCAACTATTGTCAATAAGATACCTACCAAAAATAAAATAGCCATGTTTTTTTGTTTATAAAAAATAATAGTTTATAACATTTACGCAACCACTACGTTTGCCTGATAAAGTGTAGGTTTTAGTCCACGGATGAGGGCCTGGTCCGGCAGTATTAAGGTCCACTAATCAATCTATATTAAGACACACTTTATCAGGCTCGCCTAATTACAGCCTGGACAAAGCCTGATCCGGAAGTGGTAAGGCACACTATCATGCGCGCCTGATTACTGTCTGTTCAGAGCCTGATCCGGGAGTGCTAAGCATTCCTTATTGCCTCAGGACCTGATCAGTTTTCAGGCAGCCTGGACACGTTTCTGCTCAGATTTCTTTCTAACAAGATTCCTCGTTATGCTTTTTACCTTGTCTGAAATATCTACCAAGAATCTGGTTAAAGTAAGCTCTAAAATTTTGACGGGAACTGACTCTGATCGAATTTCAAGCAAAATGTTTTTGCGATGTTTCATACTGTCTTCCAGAAATACTACGTAAAAAATTATTTCTATTGCCATGCAAAAATAGAAAACATCAAATTATATCCAGTTTCTTGTTTTTTTTTTTGCATAGGCTATACTTTTGCGAAGAAAACTATTGCTGAAGAAAATATATGGATAAATATCGGTGATCTGAGCAATTGTGGACAGATACCCAAATGAAAATTTTCAGTCTCTTTTCATATTTTTCCTTCAACTACATAGAATACATTTATTTACTTTGTTATTTATTTGTTTTTCAATTGCAATATTACATCAGCTGAACCGAAATAATTTTGGCTTTTACCATGTCTTTTGAATTCCTCTTGAAATGTTTTTCTAATCAGAAACAAAATATAATCTCCTAACCTAATATTCTTTAGTCCTAATATCTCAATTTCGTTACAATTTTTCCAGAGAACTAGAAATTTGAAATTTTCATTATTTATTCGAGATTTTCAAAGTTATGACGACTTTAACGAATTCGTAGAAACATAAATTAGTTATCCAATAAATAATACGATATACCGAAACTTAATCCAAAATAAATTGTAGTACAAAATAGCACCTTTACCATCATTGCAACAATTTTTAAAAAACATATTTACTTTAACATTAGAAAAGAAATTGTTAAAAAAAAATAAGTTCACATATTTCCATTGCTCGTTTTAATGTCTTGAATTAATATTTTATAAATAATCAAGTTTTTGCTATTGCATCTGCAGGCATGAGTGATAGCTTAGCATTACCACGGTTTATTACCAGTGCTCTCTTAATTAGAAATAGATTAGATGTAATTGAGGAATCACAAAAAAATGTAAAACGATTTCTTTAAATTTGATTTCGCAAGCATAATGAAAATACATGTGGAAATTAAAATCACATTAATCTTTAAAAACTTAAAAAAGGTCTTCTTCCGGGGAATCCCAACAGTTGTAGAATAATTAATCGTCATCGCTTATTCCAGAAACAAGTTCCATAATCATATTGCAACCATGATACGATTCCCATGCGTCAAAATTTTACTATTGCTAGATATTAATCTAATTATTCTGAAATCAATAATTCTTTCAAAATCATCATGAGTTTCATTTAATTTTAAAATCGACGCATACAAGTACCTTATCTACCGATTTGATTTCGGCATTAATAACAACAGAAAACATCACCGATTCTTCCAATTTACCTGGAAATATTTGTGTGCGGAAGAAAAGTAAAATCGATACCTTTATTAAATTTTTAATGAAAGTCATGCTTCACAATATTCATATTTTATAGGAAATACGATCAGTAGATTTTTTTTAGTTAGATTAAGTTTGATGTCAAATTAAAAAAAAAGATTGGGTAATTAGTACTTTACGACGATGTTTACTGTAACTAATCTTTATGCTGGAATGTTATCTATAAAGTTTTTGTTATGTCCACAAAAAAATAAAACTGAAATAGATCTAAAATTGGAATATTTTATCTTTTAATGAGGGGGCACGGCTTTTAAGTCTACACATAGGATGCTCTCGAATTCATATTAAGATAGGCGCCGTCCAAGAAACTATTAGATGGAAACTTAGAATTCGATATACTTAATTGACCCCTGCGAATAAGCCCATGTACCCAGTAAGATCAATGCCCACTCTCTTCGCTGGACTGGAATTTTAGTCCATAGAATTAAAAAAAAACTGATGCACTAAGAAACTTTTTTTTTTATTTGCATTTATAAAAAAATGCATTGCTTAGAGAAATTATTGTTCTGTCAACGAATAGTTTTTATATGTATTCTACCAATAAAAGGCAATTCCGAATTATTTCCTAATTTGAATAGAACCTACATTGAGTGGAAAAATGCAAAGTGACTGGAAAACGAAATATATTTCAGGAATCGGTTTTGTGTTCAGTCATCATTTCATACATTTTCTACAAAATTCTAAAAGATGGCAAGTGCCTTTGTATTTCCTGTCAACGAAGAATGACTAGTGAAATTAATAAAAAACATAACTTCTAAAATACATTATTTTCTAATCAATTTAACACGGATGTTCTGTTCTCTTAGTTAATTGAATTAAGATATATTTCGCTTTAAATTACGTTATACGTAACAATCCGGAAAAACTAATTTCGTAGTAGTTGACATAAAAAATAATCAATTAAAAGTTTCATTCAAACTTGTTTAACAGAGTTTTATTTTTCTACTAGTGCAATATAATTCTGATTACAAAAATTTCTGTCGCTTGTAAATTTAATGCTGAATCATGCGAAACTTTATGAAACGTTATGAAATAATTATATCAATTTCTTTTAGATCAAGAGAACATAAAAATTGCTCGTACTTTCCACGAGCATGTCTAACAAAACTAGAAACAAAAATAATACTTTATTTAGTCAGAGTTAAGTAAAAATAATAGTACCTAAATATTACCGATTTTGGACCTGTTGGAGCGCAGTGTTGCCGGTTACGGTCTATATCTATCATCAAATTTTGATGGGAAAATTACATTTTTATTCATTTACCACTATTCAACTTCTGATTTAAGTAAAGAATACTTTTATCAGAGTTACAAAGAGAAATACTATCATGGGAACAAAGTAGATATAAGATGACTAGCATAAATGATTTGAAGTAAAAAACGTCCATGAAAAATTCCCTTATTGCAACACGTTTATCAAATATACGTATTTTTATATTTACATATGTGAAATTATCTGAATTATAATTCAAAAGTATAGATAAAAATGTTTCCTAAAAATGGGCTTATTGTTTTAACACTCCCTTCATTCTTCAGATATTGACAACAATGCATCAGATATGAATATCGAATAACACGAGCGGAGCGAAAACGAGCGTGTTGTCAACGATGGCGATGACAATGACAATGACAAACATGGTAGAATGTGAAATAAACGATTCATGAAGGATATACACGATGAGGATGAAAACGAACTATAATCGCAAAAAAAATCTCCACACAATGTTTCTTATGTGCAAATGTCTGCTCTTTCGGATTCTGCTAACACAATCGGTCCAAAAATAAAAAAAAAATACAATTGGTTTTAAACAAAAAATGTGAATTTTTAAAATAGTTTCTTAAATCTGCAATTTACACCCGGAAACAGCAACGCAAAGTCCAGGGAAACGCAAAATATTGTATTCAAAATAGTTTGGTTTCAAAATGGTAACTGAAACTTTTGAAATTTCAAAATGGCCATTTATAAATCGCGCTAAAAGAGTTGATTTTCTATATTATTTCTTTGTTAGCCAAGCAGTAGAAATTTCCAAATCTGGGGTTGCTGATTACAAACATCAAGTCACAGTTTCCACAAACTATATTGCCATTGCAATAAAATAAATGAAATAATCAAAAGAAACGGAGAAAATATAAAAGTAAAATTTTTCATTTTCGCTTGCTACCATATTACAATAATATTTGCACCAAAATATTTATGCATAAAATTCAGTTATAAAAATGTACAAGTTTTATACAAAATATTAACATCGATGCAAGTCGATTTAGAAACTTTTCAAATATTTTAAACATGTCTTTGCACTCAAAAGCATAAAATTTGATTTATGGAGCTATTACCAATTGAGCAACTTTTATCGATTTGCTAAAAGAAATAATAGATAAAAACATACTTTTTAGCACAATTTACAAGTCGCAAATTAACATTTTTGAAAAGTGGCGAATACCATTTTGCAGCCAAAACATTTTGAACGCGATACAATGCATTTCTGTGTACTCTGCGTTGCTGTTTCCGGATGTATATTGCAGATTTAAGAGAAAATTATTTTAAAATACTTTTTTCTTTCAAAACATTAACTAACTGTGTATATCTTTTTTAGAACTAGTTTTGGAACGATTCTTTTGGTAGAATCTGAATGAGCAGACTTTTGCACTTAGGAAACATTGTGTGAAGATTTTCTTCTTGGTCCATAAAATTATCCAGTACAGCGCTGAAGTTGCGTTAAAAAAGTGTCCATCCCGTCCTTAAAGAGTTAAGATGTTATTGAGACTTAAGATAGTATGCAAGGACCCTAAAAACACCCTAAAAAATATTATGAACTTGGACGCATTAGAAAGTAATTGTACATGCCAAAATTCATAAACCTGGAAGTAAATAATTTCGTTAGTGACCATTTTCAAACCCGCGATTTAAAAAAACCATTGTTTAGGTATGATCTTTTTCCTAAAACATCGAGAATACTTTTCTCATCGATTTAGTAATTATAAAAAATATTTTCCCTCCAAATATTGTAGAAGAGCTACTAAGAGAATATAAGTAATGAAGAAAGATCAATTGAAGACAAATAGCGGATAGGTGTTTTTTTTTATTTTTAACGGCAATCGGTAGAGCGACATCATAAACATAAGAAATAAATATTGTAATAGATGAATAATGCGTTTCGTGAATACAGTGTGCAATCAAAGTCAAAATCGAAAATCGACACACTTGTGCAGATTAGGGTTAATATTATAAAATATTGTTAAGAACAATAAAAACTTTATAATAATTGTTTCTCTTCGTGTTTATTATGTATGTGAAGCGACATTCTCTCGCACACAAACATCAGCACAAAACATAATTGCCTTATTAAAAAATAGATGTTTAAAAACGAATGGTGAAGTAAAATAGTTCGTCCGAATTGCATGTTTGCAAAGCTCGGTTCACATAACCTCAATATAACCATAAATCTGATAAAATTAATCAATTACTGGCAAATTATATGGATCGTTGCAATCTTAATTGAAAGAACTACAGACCTTCTATTGATATAGTTTCATATTTAGTTATAATAAACAAAGAATTATTCGTCCAAATGGAATGTGCATTCTTTTCCGCAAAATGATTTCGTTTCATTCAAGCATATCACAATTTCTTGGCATGACCAAATTTTTAATGAAATAACCAAATGCTATTCGCAATGTGCACTCTTAAAACGTCCTGGAAATTCTCTTGTGATACGACTAAGCAGGGTGATACGACTTGCGGTAAGTGGATTTCCATCGTGTTGTGTAGTATTTATGTACCTGGACAAAAATAGGCTCCATGCTAATTTGAGAAATAGTTCTAAATAAATCAGTTTATAATGGATATTTTGAAAATTAAATTAACACATTTTATTATTATATTATTTTATTTTTATTATAGACACTTAGAAATTGTAGATCTGTTATTAGCTTTTGGGAAAATAATTAAAAATATTAACAACATATAACAAAAGTTAAATTATTCTTATTTTCTCTGGATGTTGCATCCGTTAATTAACTAAAAAATTGAATATTTATTACTAAAAAATCTACTCCTCAAAAACAAAAATGTATCGTAATTCATAATATTACCATTCTTATGTGATGTAAACGTTTTAATTCATTGCTCATCAGCTTAAAAATAGTTATAATTTGAATATGGATCGTTGGTGGTGTTCCAAAACTTTTTCAATTATTTACATTGTTTGCAAAGTATTATCCACGGGAAAAACTTACTTTTTCAAAATGTCAGCAGATTGAAAAGAAATTCAACATTGCGGGGATTAATTTAAATATGTCTAGACAGATAATTAATTATAATAAGTAAAATTTAAATATAAAAATCATAAACATTTTTTAAATCCTCTTTCCTAAATTGTACATAAATAGTAGAAACGAGCTGAGTTTATTGGACAAATTCTATTCAGATTACTTATTTTGCTTATTAAAGATATATGAAAAATGGATAGTATAATAAAAACCGGAAACAGATCTTAATTTTTCTTAATAATTAAGGATATTCATTAATGCGAAATGCAAAAATTTTCCTCCAACATTTTCTTACGTAATCTGCATATTCCATGTCAATCAGACGTCGTATGAATTATCACTATTCAATTGTATACATCATGCAACCTGTCATTATATCCAGAATTCGTATCAAACCATACAAATTAATTCGTTGAAAATTTGTGATAAGCAAATTACGCTTCCTATTTCATATCGATTTTAGGCAGCAAAAGTATATAAAAGTACAGAGTATGTAAATGAGGGAAGCAGATAGTTTATAGCCACGAATCGGCATCATGTCGTTCAATTTAATTTGTTATCTTTTACTTTCGGTTTTAGTTGTAGTGCGGTCTGAAAATGAATACCCGAGAGTAAAGACTGCACTTGGAGACGTAAAAGGATACTATAAATTATCTCAAAATGGCAATAAGTACGAAGCTTACGAGGGAATCCCATATGCTCTACCACCAGTTGGAGAACTTAGATTTAAGGTATTCACACATTGTCCATATTTTAGAGAAAACAATACGTATATTTATGCGTATATTTATATATCCCACTGTAAAGAAGTGTTTTATTTCACCGCGTTTTTAGTGTGTAAGAAGCAAAATATTTATTCCTCCAAAACATTATTCATAAGTTTTACAGGGCCTTCAAAATAATGATCTCGCATATCCCAGACAAGTTTTGGTCAATTTGTATTGACCTTTATGTGACTTTTTACATATTGCATTCTATTTACGCTCAAACTAAAAATCATTACTCTTTTAGAACACAGAGACATTTACCTTTCTTACCACCTTCTAAGTTTATTCTAATACATTTTCATCAGCATCCATTTTAATATATGATTTATTTTTCAATCGAATATGAGAAAAATCGGTCATTGATAAATATTATCGTAGTTCATATTTTGCTTATGAAGTCGTTTATATTAAAGACGTTTCATAAAATATATTTTATTAAAGGATCCACAACCTATTACACCATGGGCAAATGAACTTGCAGCAACTGAATTCTCTCCTGAATGTGCACAATTTCTCCACATTCCCCTTGGACAAGGAGAAAAAGTAATCGGCGTCGAGGATTGTTTATATCTGAATGTATATGTACCTGCGCGAGAGTCAAACTCTTCACTACTTCCTGTTTTATTTTGGATTCACGGTGGAGCGTTTCAATTTGGTAATGGAAGATTCGGGGCCAAATACTTAGCTGACGGTAATGCTATTGTTGTGTCCATCCAGTACCGACTTGGTTTGCTAGGTAAGAAAAAAATTGTGAATTACTTTTTTTAATTTAATTACTCAGCTACTGCTGAAAGGGACGTTTATGCAATCTGATTCAAAATGCTAAGATTCTAATTGTTTTTAGGATTTTTGAGTACGGAAGACGATGCCGTTCAAGGAAATATGGGTCTTAAGGATCAATCGATGGCCCTGCGATGGGTTTCAGACAACATAGAGTCATTTGGTGGAAATCCAAAACAATTGGCATTAGTCGGATTAAGTGCTGGTGGAGCGAGTGTTCACTACCACTATTTATCACCATTAAGTGCCGGTTTGTTCCAAAGCGGAATGTCAATTAGTGGAACAGCTTTGGATTGTTGGACCCAAACAGAGAAATCTTTGGAAAAGGCAAAGAAATTAAGCGCACTTGTGGGTTGCCCAACTACTGATAATCATGCGATGGTTGATTGTTTGAGAACCCGCCCAGTCAAGCAGCTTCTACAAGCAGTTAGCGAATTCCTGGTAAAATATCCCTTTTTCATTTTGCAGATTAAAACTGACTACTAAACTACTACTTACTACTAAAGTACTACTTCAATCATAATTATATTAATTTGTCCTTTTACAACTAATCGTAAAGTACAAAAATTGCATGTGCACACGGATTACAAAGTACTATTTTTTAGCCTTGGCTTTACAATCCCTTCACTCCATTCGGACCTGTGGTTGAAAAAGGAGGAGATCGGCCATTTATTTCTGAAAGCCCGTGGAACATCCTAAGTTCAGGCAAAGTTCAAGATATCCCATGGATTACAAGTGTCGTTAGCGAAGAAGGACTTTACCCTGTAGCAGGTAAAACCGTACAAACATTAATTTATTTTCTTTGATTCATCAGGCCTTCATCATATTATCCTATCATGTTTTAGACGTTTACCTAACATTCTTTCTCCATTACATTATCATTATAACAACACCAAATATTTTTCAGAGTTCGGTTTGAATGAAAAATTTCTGCAAGAATTGAATGACAATTGGCTATCAATTGCTCCCCATTTGCTAGACTATAACTACACTGTTTCCAAAACTGAACAAGACAATGTCAGCAAAAGTATTCGAGACCATTATTTTGGAAATGCACCAATCAGTCGTGAGACATTAATGTCGTTGACGCACTTGGTAGGCGATCGACTTTTCGTCGTTGATGCGGAAAAAGCTGCCAGAATTCAAGCCAGAGTCAATAAAAGTCCAGTTTGGTTCTATTACTATTCTTTCCGAGCAACCCAAAGTTTAAGCGATTCTTTCAGTAAAACTAAAGAAAACATTGGTAATTCATACATTACTCATATTCTATTATTTCGTATCTAATTTCAGAGTATATTGACAAAAATATTTGTATATAGGTGTGTCTCATGGCGATGATGCATTGCTTATAATGGAAAATGAAGTCATTTATCCCGAGTCGACAAAGGACTTCGCAATTATCGATGTTTTGCGGAATAACTTGGTCTCATTTGCTATCAACAGGTTAGTAACATAACTTTAATTGATATGGAACAGTTACTATTTCAAAGTGCATTCGGTAATAAATCAACGAATAATTTAAATTCCCAACTCAAAAATATTAAAAGATTCTAATTACATTTTTACTTTTACATTATTCAGCGTATACTCAATATATATTCCTTACAGAACACCAAGTGTTCCTGCTGAGTGGACTCCAGTGGATCCATCCAAATCTGATTTCTCCTACTTACATATTAGAGGACCAACTGATTTAAGGATGGAAACAAATTCAAATTTCGGACAAAAACTGTTGTGGAATAGACTTCCTATAAAAGAAAATGATTTAGCATTTGATAAGAGCCAAATTTAAAATCTATGTCTTGTTCAAATTTTAAATATCGACTGGTGCAAAAAAAGTCGCACATATTCATAATTCATTGTATTGATCTCATTTAGTATTTATTTTATGCCTAGTTTGTAATAAATATAATATTTTATAATAATTATCTATATTTTGTCTTTTATTACTTTCCTTTCTTCTGAATAGTAATTAGTTCAGTAAAATATTGAAAATATCAAAATAGAATTGATCTATATTTGTTATAACCAATCGTTGAATTACTAAACAAAACTACCTGCCAGCAAATTTTTGTTTGGATGCTGCTTCAAAAATGCATTTTATATATATCGAAATAAGAACATCAAACATTTTGTAATAAAACGAAATAGAAGGAAAATTATTCGATTTGTTTTGTAAAGAGGTGTGCGGATGTGTAATCAAATATTATCGTTTATTTACTTTGTCGGATTGCTTAAAATACTTAATAACTAATTTTTTAACATTGCTATAAATCAGTTACCAGAAAATACAATAATGTACGTATTTTGACATCCACATATCTATAATATATGGCTATTCATAAAGACTTTAATTTACAAGGAAACATTTCCTTCGATATTTTCTTAATTGATCTACGTATTTTGTGATAATTATGCGACATATGAATGGTTTTAATTCGATTCCAGATATTAAAAGATATACATCGCACATACCGTATATCGTACAGTAAGTCGTTGATCAGTGATGATAATAGCAATAACGCTTGTTGCTTTTTAACATTTTTATACAGGTGACATTAAAAAGGTCTTGACTGTGCAGAATCAATCTAGATAATCACGATGCTCTTAAATAAGATTTTTTATTTTTTACTATCGTTATTAGTAGTAGTACGGTCTGATAATGAATACCCGAGAGTAAAAACTCCCCTTGGATATATAATAGGATACTATAAAATATCTCAAAGTGGCAAAAAATACGAGGCCTATGAGGGAGTACCATATGCTTTACCACCCAGTGGAAACCTCCGATTTAAGGTACCCATTAATATTTTTAAGCATGATATGAAAAAGTGATGTACATTATGAATTAGCAATTTGGTGTGATTGTGATTAAAGAACTGAAGTAAACAGATTATTTAACAAAAAATAACACTTGAATATCTCGTTAGTGATTTTAAGTATAATAAATTTATCCTTTCCAAGAAAATTTTCAACGTGATGAAAATTCATCAATCACATTTTATCGCAACAAATGGTTTAAGATAGAGTACACGATATCGGCTGTGGGACCATTGAATATTATTATAATTTCGAAATTTTAAAATTAAAAATCGCTGATATTGAAATGTCTTGGAACCTTTACCGTCGCGCAGTTCATTTCCAGCTACTTTTTCCGTGTTGTCTTTTGAATTCTATAGGTCCATATGAAGCTAAAAAATAGTTTTGTTCATTAACAATTTGTTGTCTAAACTTAATTGAGAATTTCTATCCATTAGCCAGTATGTTTGTGTAAGTATCGGGTCCAGCTATTTCTTTTTAATAAGTTCTCTAATTGAACTTGCGATCTGCGTATTTCCTAGATATTTTGATGTTTCTGATTGTAGGATGGTGATTACGTTTATGTTGGCAAATGTACAAATTGTCTATATGCATTGTAAAGGTGACGTGAATCGGTTTGGATTCATTTGTCCTAATTCTTCAGGTTTGAAGCTGTATAGTTGAAACGCCGATGCAATATCTGAGGTGCTATTTAAATAGGATAATAGTAATATTGTATCGTCGGAAAATTTAGCAATCGATATTTTTGTTCGTGGTGGATCAGTAGTATATAATAGGTATTGGGACCTAGAACACTTCTTTGACAGATACCAGATTCTATTGGGAAGAGAGTTATTTCCTCTTAGAATTTCACTTGAAAGCATATTTTGTTTGCATAGGATTTTAAAATTTGTTTGAAGTTTTTCTCTGATTTTAAAGTAGTCCATGTCAAAGGCTGGGCTATGCCCAGGAATACTGTTGAACAATAACGTTTCTCTTTAAAATCCTGGTTTATTTTTTCCATCTTTCAATTTACTTGTTCCAGTATTGCATACTGTTGGTGGAACCCAAATCGATGGTCCGGAATTCAATTATTTTCTACATGGAATTGACACAGTCTTCTCGTAAGTAATTTTTCAAATCCTTTTGAAAGTACCGATAAGATGCTAATTAGGACGCAATGTTATCTGCTGATTTTTCTGGATTGAGTAGGAAAATTATCTGTGAAACTCTCCACTGGCAAGGGAAATTCTCCGTGCATAAACGACATTAAAATTTATTTGTATGAATACTAATCCTCGATATAGAAATTCTTTAAGCATTTTGCTGGTAATTAAATTATATCCAGACTTTCCTTGAATTTATTTCATATCGAATTATTTTGTGAATTTCTCGTAATGTGAAATGTTTAATGGGGAACGCCATTATATACAGAGATTTAAAGTAATAACTTTTCATCCTCTTTAGTAATTTCTGTTGGGTATGGTCGAAAACCCTGTTTAAATTTTTTGTTTCTTTCCCAAGGCTGTAACTGGTTGCTTCTATTGAATTGAATTGCTTCATTTCAACAAGATGTCAAATTTTCAGATCTTTTGATGTTCATGTCATCTATCCGGGATTCTATTCCATATAATAATATGGATTGGGTATTTATCATCAAGCATTGTATTTCATTAGTCCGGTGTCGTGTAATATATCAGTGGACCAGTCATGATGACCATTTTTGGGGGTAACTTAAGTTTTCCTACGTAGTGTGCTTAAGACTAACAACTTCAACTTCCTGGGTTTGGTTTATAGGAGGTGTGAAGTAACATATCCATAATGAAGCTAAGCAAGTCTTTAAATCACACTTAGAACATGGATTCAGGATACTGGACTTTCTAACCTAATTGTAAGATGATGCGTATTTTGAAACTGAAGGAATCATTCGGGTGTATAAGACCTTCTTGATATATTCCCTATCAGTTGTTTGGGTGATGTACATACCGTATGCCAAAGTATGCCCAATATTATGCCAAGACTTCACGGGTTGGGGTACAAAAAAAGAAATCTAAGACAACAAGAAAAGACGCAGCATAAAGTGCTTTCCGCGATTAATTGTTGAATGAGCAAGTCATAATTAGCACCACATTGCCTACTTATCCTACCTGACCGATTTCCTGAAGCAGTATACATTTCAGCAAATTCTAGTGTTATCAACCCGTACATATAATAAACCCTTGTTGCTATTTCTTTAAATCCATTCGTGGGTTTACAGTAAGTTCTTACTTTGTAAATAGTACTGCATATCATACGGTAATTGTATCGCGTCATCTTAGAGTTTATAAATATCAGAAATGCCTTTATATTAAGTGTGGCCTTGGCAACAATGTTTTTATTTCGATTCTTTTGGTGCTGACTTGTATCGCTCTAAATGTATCACTGCTTCGATATATATATATACATATATTCTTTCTAGAATAGGTCTGGTTTTCTAGTATCGATAGATGACCTGTCGTCTTACAGCAATATAGGGTTATTTTCGATTTGATTTAGGGAGAAAATTATCGTAGTTGTCCTGAAATCTTACTCCTTCGAATCTTGAAGTAATTACTGCTCGAAGAGATTCCTTACTGTAGCGTATTTTACTAAGCAGTACGCTTGCCCCGAAAATAATTAAATATTTCACATTTCCATTCAATGGATGATTTTTTACTTAACAAATGACATTTTATTAAAGGATCCGCAGCCAATTGCTTCATGGGCGGATGATCTTGACGCAACTAAGTTCTCTCCTGAATGTGCACAATTTGTTCACACTCGTCTTGGACAAGGAGAACAAATCAAGGGCGCTGAGGATTGTTTGTACCTGAATATATACGCACCATTACGAAATTCTAATTCTCCACTGTTTTCTGTCATAATTTACATTCACGGCGGTTGTTTTCAATTTGGTTCTGGGAGATACGGGGCTAAATACTTGGTTGACAGCAATGTTGTTGTTATTTCCATCCAATATCGACTAGGTCCACTAGGTAAACACATTTGAACTATTTTTGTAGCAATGTACTGAAATCGAGTCAGTATTAAAAAGATAAAATATTTAGGATTTTTGAGTACCGAAGATGATGTCGTTCAAGGTAACATGGGTCTTAAAGATCAATCAATGGCACTTCGCTGGATCTCCAAAAACATAAAATCATTCGGTGGAAATCCAAAGAAACTGATGTTAGTCGGGTTAAGCGCTGGTGGATCAAGTGTTCACTACCACTATTTATCACCTTTAAGTAAAGGTCTTTTCCAAAGTGGCTTCTCAATTAGTGGTACAGCTTTAGATTGTTGGGCGCAAACAGAAAATTCCTTGGAGAAAGCTAAGAAATTAGGTGCAATCGTGGGATGTCCAACTACAAATAACAAAGTGATGGTTGACTGTTTAAGAACCCGCCCTTTCCGACAGTTACTTGAAGCAGTTAAAAAGTTCATGGTAAAGTATTATTTTACATTTCCCAATAAAAAAATTCATATCATAAAACACTGAACCTTTTTAGCCTTGGTTATATAATCCTTATACCCCATTTGGACCTGTGGTTGAAAAAGGAGGTAATCAGCCATTTATATCGGATAGTCCTTGGAACATTATAAGTTCAGGTAAAGCCCAAGATCTCCCATGGATTACAAGTGTGGTTAGCGAAGAAGGACTTTATCCTGTAGCAGGTGGATCATTTTTAATACATTTAGACTTCCGCGTAGATTTCCTATACTGTTGTTTTTTTTCTTTGGGTTTACCTCTCTACATTGCTTTTCTCTGCAGCTCCTATTGGTTCCTTGCTTTTAAATCTTTATTACACATTTACCTGTGATCCTGATCATGATATAATCGCCATTTAAATTTGTTCTTGCTCTTTTACTAATTCCTTCATTATAACAATAATAATGGATCCTTTTCAGATTTCGGTTTAAGCAAGAAACACATGCAAGAACTAAATGATAATTGGCTTTCGATTGCGCCACACTTATTGGACTATAATTATACTATACCCAAACCCGAACAAAACAAAGTGAGCACAAAAATTAGGGAACATTATATTGGAAGTGCACCAGTCAATGTCCAGTCATTAATGTCCTTAACGCACATGGTAGGCGATCGACTTTTTGTCGTAGATGCGGAAAAAGCTGCCAGAATTCAAGCAAAAAACACTAAAAGCCCAGTTTGGTTCTATTATTATTCATACAGAGCAAATCAAAGTTTAAGCGATGTGTACACACCAAATCGAGAAAATATAGGTTGGTTTTCAAATGTTTTTTTAATTCTTTTTTGCTTATAAATTTTATTAATATAAAGAAATATTTTATGCAGGTGTTTCGCACGGCGATGATTCTCTTCTTGTGATGGAGAATAATGTTGTTAATCCTTCAGGTTCTGAAAAGGACTTATTAATGATGAAAGATTTGCGGAATATATGGGTTTCATTTGCTACAAACGGGTTAGTAAAAAATATTTAGACAACACGAATTTATTAATAATATTTATTTACGAATGAGTGCGACATCTAATTTTGATCTTCATCGCTCGTATTTTTACGATTCTTATTATATTAAATAAATATTACTTACAGAAAACCAAGTGCTGATTTTGGTTGGACTCCAGTTAATCCTTCAAAATCTGATTTCTCATACTTGCATATCAAAGGACCAAATGATTTCAGGATGGAAAAAAACTCCAATTTTGGACAAAAACGGTTGTGGAGTAAACTTGGATTCAAAGAAAATGATTTAGAATGTGATAACAATAACATTTAAATCCACCACTATTTTTTTAGCTATTTTTAAATGTTTACGCGTACAAAAAAGGTTAATAACGTTCTGAATTCGGTGTATGATTTATGTTTATTATTTATGTTATGTTCAATGTATATATTGTATTAATATTTTATAAACATTATTTATATTGTTTCACTGTCTTTTCTTTTGAATAGTAGAAACATTGAATTTTAAGAAGGAATTCGACACAAAACGTTAGTATTATATCTATGACGTTGTTACGTGATTCTCATCATAAGGAAACAGATGGAAATTGATTTTGACATTAAAGCCATTTTAAACGACTTATTGGAAGATTCGTTAACTGAAAATTGACTGTTTGAAACAGCTTAAATTGTTATACGTTTAAAAGTCTTAACTAAAGCTATTCTTTTGTACATTTTAGGTAATGTTATATGTGTACGTTAAAAAGTAAAGTATTAAGTACTCCCAATTATGGTCACAAGTTTAAAAGCGTCAATATTTTGCCTGGGTTTTTTTGTTTATTTGTTGTAAATACAGTAAACATCTAATCGTAGACGGAAAAAAATGATACGCAGATTTAACGGAATCGAGGACTTTATATATTTTTGTTACATTTACAGATGATTCTATGAAACAAACATATCAAATCTGTAAGAATTGCAGATGTACTTACTGCTGTCACTGTTAAATCCACACAATTTTTAAAAGCACTTTATGTTTCTTCGTATATTTGCTATATTTTTAAAAACAATATAAAAAACATCGCTTTGTGTGGTATGAAATACTTGCAACGAAATAATGAATGAAAGACATTTCACGTATATCGTTTAACGTAATAAAAGCATGCCAAATAATCATGAAAACCAAATTGAGGAAAATTACGTAATATGTAGATTGTATTCATTGCTGATTAAAGTCAATGTTTAAACTAAACGACTGATAGTAATAAATCTTAATATTAAGTGAATTACGGTTTATAGAGGTAAAAATATATAAAAGAAAATAAATACAGTCGACCCTCTAAATAGAGCCGCTCTCAATAGTTCCATTTCCCCGAGTTTGTCGAGTGAGCAAATTCCCTTTCTACTGATCTGGAATGTTTTTCTCCCGAATTTCATTTACCTTTTTCTCAATAGTTCCGCTAAGCAAAATGCAAACAGCCGTCTTGTATCCTTCCTAGTAATTTTTTTTTGATATACGTGTCCGTAAAGTCCACATTTTACGGACTCCTTTTAGTCCGAAAAGTGTGATTTTACAGACTGATTTCCACACTTTATGGACTAAAAACAGTCGGTAAAGTGCCTACTTTGCGAGCAGTGTATAAAAAAATAGTGTTTACATATGTAAATATACCGGCTTGGCCAGTCCTCGGACGCACAATCTCCACTCTGTCCGTAAAATTGAACTTTACGGCCTAGGACCGAAAAGTACTATTTTGTTCTAGACGTACAATATAAAAAGTGTAACACCAAAAACAGAAAAATTTAATATTGTTTTAAAATAGGTCATAGCGTGCAGATTAAAACGTTTTAAAGCTGACATAATTAATTCGTCACAATTTTAAATCAATACTTATTTAATAAATCGCGAACAATGTACAGTAGTTCTCCCCTTATTCTAATTTCTCATATTCTAATTTCTTCTCTTATTGCAATTTTTTCCCTTCTCGTATTCTAATATTTCCCCTCACGCGTTCTCCCCACCGCGCCTACCGCTTTATGTGCATGTGTAGAATGTATGTACATATGTATAGGTACGGTATGTATGTATGCGTATGCCTTATAGGAGCAATGAAAACATAACCCCTAAATAAAATTATTTGTACACATCCATAAATTGATCGATGTGTCACAGTGGTTTGTATGTAAATTATTCACGTTGACTGTTTGGATAAAGGCAAAGGTACTTATTTATGTTAACTGTTCGGAGAAAAAAGTGAAACAAGAATTTGAGTAGTGAGGGAGAGGAGAAAATTAGAATAAGGGAAGAAGGCCGCCATCTTTCCTGACTGGACAAATTAGAATAAGGGGAGAACTACTGTATTTTCATATGCGAACATGCCAGCTCACAACAATTACATAAACAAAACACTCTCAGGGTCAAGTTCGACGTACCGGAAATCCGGGATTACTCATAAAGTGCTAAACATTTTCCGCGGACGAGTAGAAAGTGAGGGAACCAGCATTCTTGGAAAGACATTGACCCTTTCCGCGTTGCCCGGAATTATTGAGAGGGTTGACTAGTACAATAGCATAATAATTTAATAAAAATCATTGTTAATGATTTTCTCATTAGTCTATGTAAAGGATTAGTTAAAAAAAGCATATCCACAATCGCTTAAAATCGGAGTGGGATAAAGTTGTTTTTTAATGCGAAATAGGCCTAATTTTATTTAAAAATGGTTGTAAGTTTTCAATGGCGCATTACAGCACAAAACATTTTAAACAAAAGTTGTAAGTATTTAAAAAATCTAAAAGAAAGGTGAAAACTATATTGACAATGTTCATCAAAATGGACCTTATTATAGTCTGTTTCTTTATAACAGATTTTTTGGCTCTCACAAAATTGCATTCTTAATGGAAATGCCCTATTTTAGTAAAAAATAGCCAAATTACCACCTAAATATGTCTTCCAAGTCAAAATGTATTTGAGGTCTATTTCATGGGTTAATTTAACCAAATAATGACTTAAAAAATTACATGATAGTAAAAAAGTATTTGAGGTACATTCTGAAAGTAAAATTAACCAAATTTCGAATTATAAATGGCGATATGGCTGCCGGGCATGCTGCCTTGTAACGTGTTGGCTTACTGTTTTTGTAACACAATTGACATAAGCTTTAGAAAATTGTCAAAATTTCTTGGATTATAATTATTTTTTAGTATCGGAAATAAGTTCTAGTGCTATACTGGGCAAATATAGATCTGTGAAGTCTTTGAATTAAGTTTTGTTATTGCAGTGCTCAATCTGTGGTTAGTTATTCCCTCGTGTTTCAAGATGAGTGTTGCTACGTTAGACGTGGATATATGTGGAATTTGTGATAATAATATTCTGGACAAGAAATATGCCCACTGCGATAGTTGCAGGAGAGCAATGCATTATAATTGTGCCAACATTTCACCAACAGAACAACGTGTCGTGGAATTAAAATCTCAAAGAGTACTTAAAGTATATTGTCCTGATTGTAATAAAGGTTTGTTAGCTCTTCCTACAATTTTATCTAGTATTGCTGAACTGAAGAAGGATATTATTGATTTAAAAAATTCTATAAAAAATAACACGGCAAATACCATGGAATCTACTAATTTGCCAGTTTCAAATATGGAAGAAATGATCGCGGAATTTACAGAGAGGCAAAAAAGATCAGCCAACATAATTATTCACAAATTATTCGAATCAACACATGAAAATAAGGATGCAAGAATTGCGCATGATTTAAAACAAGCAAATAGTATTCTATTTCAAATAACTAATTCCAATGTAAATATTGTGAAAGCTTCTCGTATCGGTAAACCTAAGCAAGGTCATCATAGACCGTTGAAAGTTATTTTGAAGGATCAAGATTCAGCGCTACGGATACTTAAGTATAAAAGTTGTTATGATGGGCAGGAATACATAACATCTGATCAAACAATATGTCAACGGAAGTATTTAAAAGAACTTCAGGAACAATTAGCCACTCTAAATACAGGAGAAAATCAAGAATGTTATACTATTAAATATTTTAATGGTATTCCCAAAATAGTAAATGTTAAAGACAAACCAGCTAAATCGGGACATCATTCAAAAAACTTATAAGTTCTAATGGGATCAACCCCTTAAGGGTTTATTATCAAAACGTACGTGGATTACGAACCAAATTTAATTATTTGAGACATATTGATATTAACGCTGTATCCTATCATGTACTAATCTTCACAGAAACCTGGTTAAACTCAGATTTTGCAGATGTGGAATTGGGATTAATTAATTATAATGTATATAGATATGATCGTTCTAACAGAACAAGCAACTGCAGTAGAGGAGGCGGAGTTTTAATCGCGATCTCTAAAGATTTACAAAGCACGCAAATATTAATGGATTCCGGTATAGAAGAAATCTATGTGTCGGTATGGATAAACGACATAAAATATATTTTTGGAGCAGTCTACATTCCTCCAATGTCTTCGATCGAATCATATTCTCAGCATTGTGTCTCTGTTGAAGAAATTAGTCAGGTCAATAAAAATGCGAAACTTTTCATCGCAGGGGACTACAATTTACCACATATCGAATGGGTTAATGAAGAAAATGGAGCAAGTGTAAATTCATATTTAAGTGGAAACCGTTTAACTAATCAAGCTACCGGAATACTTGTGGATGCCGTTGGTGCATTAAACATGTACCAACATAATTATATAAAAAACGTTCTCAAAATACGCTCGATCTTATCTTTAGTCAAATTAAGAATATATCTGTTGAGTGCGTTATTGATTCGATACTTCCATGTGACAGTTATCACCCGGCGTTATCAACCGAGATACATTTTGGTAATGAACTTGACCCTCCACTACAGTTTGACATTAATTGTTTTGCTTTTCGTCGAGCGGATTACAATCTTGTTAACAAGGAGCTTTCAAATGTTAACTGGGATTTCTTAGATACTCTGAATATTGATGATGCTGTTCTAAATTTTTACAATCACCTTAAACAAATTATAAATAAAACAATACCGCTAACTAAACTCAGTTTAAAGAGATTCCCTTCTTGGTTTAATAATAGATTAAAAACATTAATTAAATTAAAAAAGAAATCACATGTACGTTGGAAAGTTTCTTATGACTATAACAAATATGTCGAATTTAAACAAATAAGAAGCAGATGCAATAAACTTTCTAGAAAACTTTACAAAAAGTATATTGTACATGTTGAAAACTCTATTACTACAAATGTTAACACTTTTTGGAACTTCGTGAACTCAAAGAAGGGTGGCTATAACAACACGGGACGAAATAAAACTCCGGCGGTGTGGGGTTTTCAAAAATCTATAAATTTATTTCCCCAAAACTGTTTTTGACGAGATTGGCGACGATATAACCTCTTAAGATGCGGATGCGAAATTTTCGAGTTGTCGATTCTCTCCCGGCTGGCTAGATTCTGCTCTAAACAAAAAAGGCGATCACCGTTGCTAACACAC
The DNA here is from genome assembly GCA_030407085.1 of Trichopria drosophilae. Classification (NCBI taxonomy): domain Eukaryota; kingdom Metazoa; phylum Arthropoda; class Insecta; order Hymenoptera; family Diapriidae; genus Trichopria; species Trichopria drosophilae. Next base: position 84,039,753 of record CM059585.1, on the reverse strand, counting down.
TTTTCATCGCTAAGGACGCTCCATTTCGAATGATAGGAATTCGCTTTATCGACGGGTATTTGAATTTTGGTTTTCATAAAACGTCCCACCTTACGAACCTCCAAACTTCTTGTTCACCCGAGGGCCAGCACTGACCAAAGACAGAGCGCGACTCCGTCCCACGTGCTCGAAACCAACTGGCTACTATCCATTTAGAGGCGATACAGTGGCAAATCGGACATTGTCCGCAATCCAATCTTGTGAACTCCACAGCGAGTTCTCATAAGTTTAAACCAAATCAAAATGCCATGCTACGAACCTCTAAACTTCTTGTTCACTCAAAGGGCAGCACTGACCAAAATTCGAAGCGCGACTTCAAATCCACGTGCTCGAAACCTAAGAGCTACTGTCCATTTAGAAGTGAGACAATGGCCACATAAAGCTTCATTCCATACCTCATAATCAACACGCATTATATTTATTCTTTACATTTAACGAATTGACTTTAAACTATTTCTACAACAGCTTAATAATTCATATCGTCGCAAGTTTAGGATCTTTACAAATGTATATCTCTTAGGTCCCCGTCCACAAATTAGGTACCCCCATTCGGGTGTGCAAAGGCGTAGGGAAAAAACCTACGCCCAGTACCGTTACTTAAATTATGACAATTATGTATGCAACAGTGGCAATACAATACCCGAACACATGACTTACGGCGATTTAAGCAGTGGGGGTGGCGAGGCAATTGTTGATTTATTCGCAAATTTCTTTAAATCTGTTTATCTTAAGCATGATGAAATCTTGAATGATCTCAGCGATCGTCCTAGCTTAGTGAACTTGGGAAATATTGGGTTTTCGATATCTAGATTTACAAGCGAAGAAGTATATATTATTTTGCAACGTTTAGACATTAAAAAAGGAGCGGGACCCGATGATATTCCTGCTATCTTTTTACGAAATTGCGCACGCATTCTTTCAGCTTCACTCGCTTTAATATTCAATAAGTCCATAGCAGATAACACTTTCCCCATCTGTTGGAAAACCAGTTTTATAACACCTATCCATAAGTCAGGAGTTAAGACGGAAATATCTAATTACAGACCCATATCTATCTTAAGTGTTATATCCAAAGTTTTTGAAAAGTTAATTGTGAATAGAATTATGCCCTTTCTAACAACCAAAATAATTCGGGAACAGCACGGTTTTGTCAACAGTAAATCTACAGTTACAAACCTTTTATTATTCACGCAAGTTTTAATTGAATCTCTCGAAAGGGGTGAACAAGTAGATGTGGTTTATACCGATTTTTCGAAAGCATTTGACAGGGTGCCCTTCCATGGGTTATTACGTAAACTGCATAACACAGGCTTCTCTAATAACTTCTGCATATGGATGGAAAGTTATTTAAAAGGTAGACAGCAATATGTTCGATACAAGAACTTCAAATCTTCATCTATTGACGTCTCATCAGGTGTCCCACATGGTTCTCACCTTGGACCTCTCTTATTTTTAATTTTTATCAATGATATAAATAGCATATTCAAGAATTCAAAATTTCTACTCTTTGCAGACGATTGTAAATTTTATCGAGTAATTAAGTCTCAATGTGATGCTGAACTTTTACAAGATGATTTAGATCGGCTCTTTGAATGGTGCATAATTAATAAAATTACCCTTAATTCTAATAAATGTAAAGTGATTAGTGTTACGAGACTCAAAACCGTTCAAAACTTTTCTTATAACGCTGATGGAGCTATTTTACAGAAAGTACAAGGAATACGGGACCTAGACATATTTATTGATAATAAATTGACCTTTTCAGACCATATAAATCAAGTTGTAGGAAAGGCCTTGCGTAATTTAGGATTTCTGAAAAGGCAATGTGTAGACTTTACGAATGTATCAACGCTCAAAACAATTTACGATGCCTTAGTGAAATCAATACTTATGTATGGGTCGGTTGTTTGGTCTCCCTTCTTTGATGTGCACAAAGTAAAAATTGAGAGAGTTCAGCATAAATTTTTAGCATTATTAGCGTACAAGCTAAAATTGGAAAATCCGGCTCGAACACACGATTACAGTGAAATTGCGAATAAATCCGAGATAAGTTCACTACATTCACACCGATCCTACGCCGACGCATGTTTATTATTTAAAATTATAAATGGACTTATTCACTGTGACGAATTGAAATCTAATTTTGTATATAGAACAGACATACATGGTCTGAGAAATACGAATATATTTCAATCTCGTCTATATCGAACGGAATACGGGCTGCATTCTAGTATTAATAGGTTAATACGGATCGGAAATAGTGGAAAATGTCCACCTTTACACGGAATCTCCTTTTCTAGCTTTAAAACGTTAGCCAAAAATAACTATTTACGCGATTTTTGTTAAACATGTTTATTAATCTTATTTTATCGCAATAATTTTGTAATACTTTGTTTTACTTTTATTCTCTTTATCTTTGTTATAAATATCAACATTATTTTATACAGAGGCACCATGTACCGAACAAATTATTATGTTTGTAACTATTGGGCATTATAATGCCCGTTTGTTGAAATAAATACAATACAATACAATACAATACAATACAATACAATGCAATAAAATTGCCCTGAAGGTTTTTGACGAAAAGGTTAAATTTTAGTATATAATTTACCAAATTATGAACATGTGTTTTGCTTTAAAAGTCCTGTGGTTTTGAAATGAAAAATCAGGTTCTAATTGAACATGAATATTAGATCCGCCATTTTGAATTTTTAAAATATGACTTCAGATTCGTAATCAGCAGCCAAAAATCTGTAAAGAACCATATCGTCTGATTTTTTTTAACATTACTATTCGAGCATAAATGTGAAATTGATGTACATTTTTTATTGGACATGGTCAACATTGACCGCTCATATTTCCCAAACGGGGAATATGCTCACTTTGAAATTTTGCAGGGATTATTGGGAAAAACCGACAAATAAAAAAGCCGACAGTCAAAAAACCGATAATCGAAAAGCCGACAGTCTAAAAACCGACAAATAAAAAAATGACTATGCTGGTGATGTGTCTGTATTTTAATGTGTCCGCTTTTCGACAGTCGGCTTCATGACTCTTAGTTTTTTGACCTGTCGGCTTTTTGATTTATTGGTTTTTAGACCCGCGCCCAAAAGTAAGACTATTTGACCTCAGACGAGGCTAAATTTGGAGGAAATAAAATCATGTCTATTTGACATTGTAATTACCTTATGAAGGTCATATCAAGGTCAAATCGGTTTAGGGTCAAATTCGAAGAATACTCGGTCCAATCGGTTTGATCTGATAATTCGACTCGTGTTTAAATAGGTTTGATATTGAAATGACCTTCTGATTTGATAACGAGTGACTGATCTAGTAGGTTTCTTGATTGTCCCGCTCCCCTGATTGTATTTCTTTTTTCATGTGAAATAAAATAACATTACTATAGTGAAATTTATACGAAAGTAGCAAAATCGACTTATGAAATCTAATATTCGAAATTATGAGTCAGTGCACTAATACACGAATACAAAAATTTTATTTCTTGTGGTTACAGTAATCTTAATATTAATTTCGAAATATTTATGGGGTTTCGGACCATTCTGGCCAGCTTTGTATTTGTTTATACAATTTGTTTCCTGGGCTTACAGTTGCCGATACCTGACGTGCGCCAATTACTTTTACATTACGTCGGAGACTTCCCTGTGCTTTTCCACAGGCAATCAGATCATGAGCCACTTTTAGAGTTTCTGCACTAACTTCAGAATCTGCGAAAATAAAATAAATTTTCACGTTATAATACGAAGAAAACAGGAATTAACAAAAAGGACCAAACGGACACTTTTTCATGGAAGTTTTCAACGCATGTTTGTGATATATTTCCAGGATTGAAAAAATTCTAGACCACTCGTTTACGACGTGAAATTTATCCGACGTAAATTTAAGAAAGCTGTAAATCCAAATTGCTGCGTTTGATTATTTAACAAAAAAGTTTTATTTATTTTTACTAAAATTTTATTTTCAGCAAGATTTTCGCATTGAAATCGGACAAAGAGATGTCGGTAAAATGAATAAAAAGGGTCCTTGTACCTTAAACTTTAAAATGTATACACAAATTTTTAATTTCATGATATCTATATCTAACACGGCGGCTTGCTGCAAATTTTTTCATACTCTTTCGTTATTTCCATAAATAATGATACCAAAACAACATTTTCTTGTATAACTTGAAACGTTGGGGTGAAATTACATCTCGGATAACAAATTTATTAATCAACGTTATACATTAAAAATTGCGGAAAAAAATTTCTTTCCAATTTGGACAATAATAATCTGTGTATAAGGGCTTTTGGACAATCAATCACGAATTTTAGTTTCGCTACTTTGAGTTTATAAAGTTGAATATTAAATTTATTATCAAGGACATTGCATGTCTTAAGATATCAGATTATTCAAGAAAATTTTGTTTTGGAATCGCCATTTAAAAAAAAAAACGAAGTAGTATCAACATTTGTACATCGAGCCGCCGTATGGGATATCCATATCGTGAAATTAACATTTCTAGCACATACATTTTGAAGTTTAAGGCCCGTAGACGATTTTCACTGCAAAAATCTCGCTAGAAAAAAACTTCTAGTTAAAAAAACCCGATTTTTTTAAAATAATCGAATGCAGCGCCTTGGATTACATTTTTCTTATATTTTAATTGCAGATTCTCAAAGTTCGATAAATCTCACGTCAGAAATGAGTGGTCCCGGAAATATATGACAAACAGACGTTGAAAACTTCTATGAAAAAGGGTCTGTTTGCTCCTAATTGGTTAACATATACTTAAATAATTATGTGGAATTATATGACTAAATTTTGATATGCAGCTAATATTCATAGATTATAATATTAATTCTTGTTATGTGGTGATACTAGATGATACAGTTATTGCGTGGACGAAGTGTTGAATTTGGTCTCTACTGCAAAATAAATGTAAAAGATAAAAAAAAACAATACAAAATTTATTTACTTCACTTGAAATTTGCCTTTGCTATTTATCAAATCTTGTGCCATAAACAAAAAAATTGAAGAATAAGAGCAAAGTAATATTTCAATGTCCTTTATATTTTGATAATACTGTGAAAATGTTTTTCTGATAAAAGTATATGAAGGTTACACTTTTTTCGTAGCGATAGTAACCTATAAATGTAACATTTAGATTTATCGACCGTAAAAATTTCAAAATAATTATAATATTGATATTATTGTCAAATACGGCCACAATACAAAGAAGTAAATAAACAAACTAACTGTGATCTCGGCTATAAGATATTGGATAATTGTTGTACGGACTAGAAGTTGCATACCATCACCGCCAATCTAGATTTAACAGGCGGAATATAAGCAATATAAAAGAATAATGAAATAAAATTTTAGATTCAGCGTCCCTCTAGCGATAAATTTGACAAACAAATGCCTATTGCATATCCATAACGTTTCGTCCAAAGATTTCAGTAAAAGATTCAATACTACTCTATATTGATTAAAATATACCAAAATCAGTTGCAAAATAACGATTATATACCTTGATAGTTTCCAATGAAAGCAATAGAAATCGACTTTTTGTTATAACCATAAGTGTGAGCGCCTTCCGTATACCATCCGGCTCCCTCGTATGCTTTGTTGTCGCCACCAATCAGGAATCTAAAAATTAGACATGTAATTTAGAATTTTCATAATTTATTGAATTCGTGACTTTTTGAACTTAAAATCATAAACGATGATAGTGAATTACTGTAAGAAGGTTTTTTAAATAAACAAATTTAAAAAAAAAATAAATGTATTTAAATTACAAAAAAATATTATTTATGATCAATGGCGGAATAATATTTTTGGTATATTTTGAAGTTAATTTAACTTACGAATGTCCGATATCCGACCATTCGTTAGTATCCATGTGGTAGTCTTGAGTATTTTTTACACGAGCAGAACAGCTTGAAGTTGTTGTACATTCGGGAGTCACTGTATGGTGAATGATGACATATGGTATTGGTGTCACCAGATAATTCACAGATGTCCATGGACGGGCATTCCATTGATCACGTGTTACAATAGTCGGACACGTCACATTTTCAGATACTACTGCAATGTAAAAAATCATTAAATATAGCAAGCTGTTTAAACATTGCGATAAACGTTTTGTTTTATTTATTATAATAATTTATTTAAAGATGATTATTTTCTATGGTATCATAAACATCAAAATGACATCTTGAACAAAAGCAGAAGAACTATATCAGATATGAAGACTTAGAAAGAGCACCTGTTTAATACCTTTTACATTCATTATAAAACAATTAATTAATTGAAAATTAAGTTCCTTAAAATTATATATTTTGTCGCATTAATTATTAAAATTAACTAATATTTTGCAACTGATGTCTATTCTCGTATATCTTGTTAATTATCACGGCGTGGAAAATAATTTTAATAGAAAGGAGACCATACGATTATATAAACGATTATAAAATCGTATGATCCTCTAAATACCGTCAAAATACACATTATTCATTAAAAGTGTCGTTCATCAGTCCGAAAATCTCGTGTGGGTTCATTTTTGGACTCGCACGCGATCTAGCGACTCTACAAGATACTCATATCTAAATTGGGAATGTTTACCCAAAAATTATTCCGATGATACAAAATAAGATAAATGTAAGGTATGAAATATAAAATTTCAAGATTAATATTTTATGAAGTCATACTTAAGAGGGTTCTAAAGTGCACATGAAGTTTCACTAAAAAACGTAAATTAAAGATGACTGAATAAAATGTTCAAAATTCAGGCTTTGTATAGGCAATTCTAATTACTATAGACGCTTTCCTCGAAAATAACAAAGAAATTAATTGAGAACTGACTGAGAATTTTCGGAAATATGTGCTTTTTTTATTTCCGAAAGAACCCCCTTAACGCTTCAATAACAACGCGTTTTCCAAGATATCGCAAGTACAAACGCTTCAAGAGATCTTTTGGGTGATATCCTTGAAAAGAACTCCTTGAAGGTTGGTGTGGTACGTAGGGAGTCAAGTGCTATTTTCTACCAATTATGACTAGTTCAGCACTGTTCGGAAGTCGAATAATAAGCTCTAACCTGTACGATAATGAACTTTTGACAACAATTTCATTGAAGTTCTCTTACCTAGCGTATCCAATCGATCTAATTCTTTTTCTCGAACATTTATTATATATTTTTCTTTAATCGACATTAAATTTAAGTAAATCTATTTGTTAATTCTGTGCAAATCTCGCATATAAAGATTTAAAAAATACCATTTTACATAAGACACCATGTTAATAGGCGCAAAATGATTTTCATAATTTCTCGACACTGAGATATCTAAATGACTGAAAATTTTCAGGGAATTCATTTTATATTCATATTAACGTTTAGTAATTTTTTCGTCAGAATATGTTTGTTAATTCTTAACCACACCAACCTCCTTAAGAAGTATTGGGCTTAGACTTATTGTATGCGTGTATAAAATCATCTGTTAAATTAAAAAGAAAAAACTTAATAAAAACTAGATTTCCACCCAGAATTTTTGTGTTTTTGCACCGCCACCACAAGGGTCGATATTCATCTTGAATCTTTTGGCGGTACATCACTTGGTAGGTTCGTTTAATCTTCCAATTATTTACGTCACCCGCCATTTTGAAAATTGACAATATGAATTTCTGACTTCACCTTGGGACTCGGGACCCAAGACCTCTTAAGTTATTTCAGTATTCGGGGTGGTTTTTTGGCGAAGGGGTAAGAGCACCTAAATCGGGCTTAGTATATTTCAAAAGCAGCTAAAAAATGTCAAATTCCATTCCACGAGATTTACACTCGTATAATACACATTCAGATGTTTTTTATAGCATACGTAACCTCAAATATGTCAAAATTATGACGTGGTGGGACGATTCTAACCTGGATTCGGTTTCTACGCAAAAAATTACTTCGTAAAAGACCGACAACTTCCCCACAAATTCCAAGATCTTTTTTGTCGATCTGTGTAATTGTTTGAAAACGAAAACTTATGAGTTTTTACATTTATTCCAGGATTTTTATTAACCATTACTTATTTAAATTTGCGGAAGTTGGAGCACGCGGGTTTTCCAGGCCAGGGATTACGAATCTAAACTCGAATTTTGAACATTCAAAATGGCGGATCCAAGATAGCCGACCTTAAAGTAAGAGTTTACTTGGGTCTTGGGGCGTTTTCGGGAGTCGCTAAATCCTAATTTCTATCAAGTGATCCTAAATCTAAAGTCGATAATTTAAACGTTCAAAGTCTGTAGACATGTTCGTCATTAGTTTGAATTTCCGAAATCATCAACCCCTGAGACGCAAATTTCAGTCGATTTCCAGAAAAAAACGTATGCGAAAAAGGATCAAATGATGTATTCAGTTTTTAATTTAATGATTGGTGGTTTTTAATAACATCGTTTTTACGATTTATCTTGGACTTAAAAGTATAATATGGCAATTGGATTGAAAAAGTAAAAAAAAAAGTTAGTTGTTAACTAAATATTTTAATAATGGGTAAAACATTTATGAATACACACCAGTAATTTCGATAAAAAATGAAAATTATAATTTTCTATTAAAAGAATTCAATCAAAGAATTGGTCAATTTTATATTTATTTTAAGGAAGTATACTCGGAAATTTCACATGTTTGGACAAAATCTGATAAAAAGTGTGATGTAATAATGAAATGTATAGAAATAATTAAAAATCTGTTCACAAGATCATCGGGTTTAGTAAATGCGAGTTAAAGCATACAGAAAAGCATAGTTTTTTTGTTAAGCTTTTAACTTGAGATGAGATTTTATGGTTGCCTTATTTTTAATTGCAATGTTTGAAATTATGAGATCTGCTAATATCGAATTCTATAAAGATCCACAGATTACAAAATTGGGTAGTATTTGATCTCAAATATTCTGTATCCAATAAAAAACTGTATTTAACAATTATTAAATGTAATCTGATTTATAACGAGTTTATTTCATATGATATTCAAGATTACATAAGTTACTAATTTAATTCTTTTTACGGACGATTATATAATTTTTTTCCAAATTTAGTCTACGAAGAATTAATTAAAAAACTACAAAATCACCAAAGATATTCATGAATATAAAATAATTTCTGGAATGCGCAAAAAATCTTAATTTACTTGTTTTTGATCTTTTTCCTATGGAAAATATTCATGTAAAGTAATATTATTTTATTCGTTCTTTATATCTGTGAGGAAATTTCATTCACTTTAAACTTTGTATACTTATAAACATTAATTTCGCGAGAAGTTTTGTTAATTTTAGAACTGATTTAACCTTATCAGTAACTATGTCCAAACAAAACTTACAATACAAGTAAACTAATGTCGTTTAAATGTTTTACGTAAAACTTTAACACGAATGATTATATGTCGTTTTTATTCTATCGAATATTTTTATACTTTCAACGGATATAAACATTATCTTAAAATAACGTAGCAGGTAAACAAAGGCAGAGTAGATAAACTGGCACAAAAAAATTTTATTTTAAAAGTAAGTTTTGTATAATTAATTTCATATTACCTACTTATTTATGAAATTTCTAACTACATTGAACTTTAATAACTTAAAATAATTACTTAAAAGAACATAATCGATATTACAATAGTATAGTTTAATTCGTGACAACTTTTGATTTTGATATTAAGAAAATAAAGTTGATCTTATTTCTTTTTAAATGAAAGTAACTGAACTATGTATAATAAAAAATATGATAAATATTTCTATTAATTTAACAAATAAATGTTTTATTTTAACCAATGCGCATAATTTAAACTGACTAATAATAATTTGATATTTTGAATTCATTTTACTAATCAAGTTTTTACTAATTAATATTAGAAAAGAAATAAAAAGCAAAACGACACCAGGTGTGTAAAATAATTTTGTAAATAGTATCATATTTTGAGTGAAAAATTTAAGATTATTAAACAAATAATATCAATAAAAACAAATTAATAAAATCAACTTACCTGCTAAGGAAGCATGTAGTAAAGCAAAGATTGTGAAAAGTACCAGGTACATTTTTGAAATAAATTTAGTTAAGATTCACCGGACGAAACGATCCGTGACAAATCGTTGCGTGATACTGATTCCCGTTTTAAGAAATTTCGTGAATACAGATAGTCGCACGAATCACATATTTTATACATCAAGGAAAATTCGCGATAAGCAACTAAAAAAAAGTCTCTTAGAAAATACAGATAAAACGTGATTACATATTAATTTTGAAAAGTGTTTACGTAAGAACTTTAAGAAATATATAATAATTGTTAACACGCCGTATATTATTTGAATTTACTTTCTAAGGATCATACATTACACGCCACTAAATTATTAAGCATGTTTACTAAAAAGGAAAAAGAAACTACTATTCGTTATATAAACTTAACAATCTTTTTATTTTAGCAATGTTCTTAAGAAACTTAATAACTATTTGAAAAACTTAACCAGCCAATCAATCGGTGTTCATTCCTTGTTTTATTAATAATACGTTGAATCGATATCAGACACAGTCGCCATATTGGATCCACATTTTAATGTTCTAATTTGACATCGTAATCGGGGCTCTCGACATTTGCGATACTTTTCAAATTTCAGCATATACATTTGTATATACATATATATATTAGGGTGTATCGAATTTTTTAAAATCGAAGTGAGTAGTGATAAAACGATAGTTTAAGATGCCCTATTCACGAAAAAAAATTGAAAAAAATTTTTTAAAATATCTAGCATTCGCGCATGCGCGTCAAAAACGTCGTTTTTGGGTGTTTTTTATTATTTTTCCTGTAACTTTGCGATTTTTTTTTCCTTGATTTTTTTATCTTAAATTGTGCCCAGAGTATGCATCTTTAAGACCCAAATTACAAAAAAAATTTTGAAATTTTTTCGCGCCTCCGAAAAATCGCTAAATATGACCATTTTGCCCCGTAACGATAAACCGCTATAGCAAACCTGGTAAATATCTGGCTATTCGAAAAAATAATATTGGACAATATGATTTTGATGTATTTTGGTCTCCTGATTACGAATACGATGCCAGAAATTGGCGCTCGTCATTATTTCGGCCGCTATCTTGAAAAAATAACCAAAAAAACGTGATTTTTTCCAAGTTTTTTTGCATTTACATATTGGAATAGTATTTTATGTAACAGGCGTACGGTTTTCTCGGCATTATGTTTGTTTTGAAGACCTAAAACTAGTCATTACTGATGAGCAGCTACATTATCATCCGCGGACGATAGTGTAACATTATAGTCATATGCGCATGCGCACTTGTTCATAATGTAACATTAAGTACCTGTGCACTTGCGCATTCAGTATTCTTCTATCATTCTATATCAAATACATTTCTATACCAAAGACATCAAAATCATATTGTCAAATATTATTTTTTCGAATAGCCAGTTTTTTACCAGGTTTGCTATAGCGGATTATCGTTACGGGGCAAAAATGGTCATATTTAGCAATTTTTCAGATGCGCGAAAAAATTTCAAAATTTTTTTTGTGATTTGGTTCTTAAAGATGCATACTCTGGGCACAATTTAAGATAAAAAAAATCAAGGAAAAAAAATCGCAAAGTTACAGGAAAAATAATAAAAAACACCCAAAAAACGACTTTTTTGACGCGCATACGCGAATGCTAGATATTTTTTTTTCGTGAATAGGGCATCTTAAACTATCGTTTTATCACTACTCACTTCGATTTTAAAAAATTCGATACACCCTAATATATATATATATTGGGGGTGATGCAAGATGAGGGTGATTCAAAATAAAAAGGAATGGAATATGGACATGGCTGTTGATTTATTCAAAAGTACATAAAAGAACAAGAATTTTGACCCCTTACAAAACGCGATTGGTTAAATTTTAGAGGTGGCTCAAAGCGCCGGAAGTTTCAAAATTTTAATTAAAAATAACTTCTGCGACAAACATTTGTCTATAATAATAATAATAATAATCGACTTTATTGCTTATATCAGGAATACACTATATACATGGGAGAGTTCACTTACTTTCTAAATATATATAAGCAAAAGGCGAGACACAGCACCACTAAGCTGTTTTACAGTCTGACCCTAAATTAAACCGATTATTTAAATCAATATATCTTAAAAGGTTTTCAAGGTCAACAATCACGAATCTGTAGTCAGATTTCCAAATTCAAAATGGCGGACTCAAAATGGCGGAAGAATTTTTGAAAAGCAATCCTATTTTTATAAAATTTAGTATACAATGGTTTTTGGGGTCGCAGATTATGAATCTGAAGTCAGATTTTAAAAATTAAAAATGGCGGACTCAAAATGGCAGAAGAATTTTTGAAAAGCTATCCTATTTTTATAAAATTTACTATACAATGGTTTTTGGGGCCGCAGATTATGAATCTGAAGTCAGATTTTAAAAATTCAAAATGGCGGACTCAAAATGGCGGAAGAATTTTTAAAAAGCAATCCTATTTTTATAATATTTGGTATCCAATGGTTTTTGGGGTCGCAGATTATGAAGAGGCCGGAGCATAATAAGAACATTACATTTTTTTTCTATTCTCTCATTCGTTATAATTAACTCGAATAATTTAAAATCGAGTTTTAATTAACACTATAATTGGGACTTCAAGTTGAAGGTTCAAAAAAGCTGCATGAATTTTTTCAGATTTTTTACATCACTTTTGCATATTTAAGAACATTCAGGACGAAAACTACCCTGGTCATGGCTCTAAAGGTGCCGAAAAAACGTCGTGACTCTAGAGGTTAAATAAAAGCAGATATCAACATTTTATTAATATTTCTTGTTGAATAATGTAAACGATAGAGTCATTAATTTATATTATTACTGATAGTTCTATTTTTATTTGTTTAGGAACACGCAACCAAGAGATGATTATAAAGAGTTTCTCGAACTTATTTTAATTTTTATCAGCTAAACTCCTCCGTGTGGGATAAAATTTCGTACACCTGGTGCAGTACACCACGCTAGATGGATGGCTAAAGCTTTGTACAGTTTAAAAATATATATGTTTCGATCACAATTTCACTTAACAAGTAGTGAACTTTCGGGCCTAAGTGAAGTGTGCATTTTTGTGGTCAAAGTATACACTAAAGCTTGGTTTAGGGCACCACTTGCGATTTCTGCGCCGAGAAATGATCTCCGACTTTTAAGGTCACTCCAAGAGTATGACCAAGTAAACAAACAGGTGTCACAGGCTGCAATAAACAAATTTTCTGGGCATCTATGGTACTTGAGCTATGAACTTGCTCCACTGGCATTTTTCGACGATGATGTATCAGTCGAGATCAAATTAAAAATGGTAAAAGCATTTCAAAATAAGGAACGAGCACAACCGTTCATGAAAGAGCTGTTATCGAAGACTTGGGCAGCTACCCCATTAATGACATGTCCGATTTCATTTCCCAGAGATCATTGCAATTTTTCTCTCATTTCCACCCAAGCCCATAGAACTTAAACTCGAAACTTTAACCTTGACGTCGTTCTACCCGTTTCTAACTGCATGAGAGATTAAAGGATAGAACGTCGTTAACGTTAAAGTTTCGTGTTAAATAAAACTCGATTTTAAAATTTTCGAGTTAATTATAACGAATGAGAGAATAAAAAAAAGGTTAAAGTTCTTATTATGCTTCGGCCTCTTCATAATCTGCGACCTCAAAAACCATTGTATACTAAATTTTATAAAAATAGGATAGCTTTTCAAAAATTCTTCTGCCATTTTGAGTCCGCCATTTTGAATTTTTAAAATCTGACTTCAGATTCATAATCTGCGACCCCAAAAACCATTGTATACTAAATTTTATAAAAATAGGATTGCTTTTCAAAAATTCTTCCGCCATTTTGAGTCCGCCATTTTGAATTTGGAAATCTGACTACAGATTTGTGATTGTTGACCTTGAAAACCCTTTAAGATATATTGATTTAAATAATCGGGTTAATTTAGGGTCAGACTGTAAAACAGCTTAGTGGTGCTGTGTCTCGCCTTTTGCTTATATATATTTAGAAAGTAAGTGAACTCTCCCATGTATATAGTGTATTCCTGATATAAGCAATAAAGTCGATTATTATTATTATTATTATAGACAAATGTTTGTCGCAGAAGTTATTTTTAATTAAAAGTTTGAAACTTCCGGCGCTTTGAGCCACCTCTAAAATTTAACCAATCGCGTTTTGTAAGGGGTCAAAATTCTTGTTCTTTTATGTACTTTTGAATAAATCAACAGCCGTGTCCATATTCCGTTCCTTTTTATTTTGAATCACCCTAATATATATAATAATATATATATATATATATATATATATATATATATATATATATATGGGGCATTCTTTGTGAAAAAAGTCACCCCACCTGTCTAAAAATCAGAAACACCTACTTAGGTCTATTTGGGCTCAAATTGTAGCTTAGAGTGTGTAGTTTCAAAAAATCACCGGTACTTTCCGAAAAACAAAATGGCATGTTGCAATATGGCGCCCGGAATGCGTGAAGCACGAACCGACATTATGTATTTCGGTAAAAATTCATTCACAAGAACAAAGAAAACATTTTTTTTATGCATATCGTACATTATTGTGTGCACTTTGCATACGTATATTACACATTCAGAAATTCAATATGTCCGATACAATATGGCGGACGGAATTTAAAATTTATCATTTTAATTAGAAAAATACTCGGTCTTATAGTAAATTAAATTAGAAAAAGAAAACCTCTACTGCAATTTCTCGAAATTATGCATGTTTCTCGTGACAATAATTTATGAACAGATACAATTTCACTGTTACCGCATCTTTTCTAATTAAAATGATAAATTTTATATATATATATAATTGAAAAATTGAAAAATCACTATTACTAGTGGGGGGACTTAATTTATGAAGCACTTCGAAAAAAAATAGCTGTGGTGACAAGAACTGATAGAAAACGATTTTCCATCATCAGATTTTTTTTTAACTGGTCCCATTGTGGTTTTTGTAGTTGCTGATGATGAATGGAAAGTTAGACTTAAGAAATTCAAAATGACGGATATAATATGGCGGACTAAATTAAAAATATTACGCGTACTCGCTTGAAACTTGTTACTTGAATATTTTTGAGGTTGCTAATCACTATTCAATTTTCAAAACGGCAGATCCAATATGGCGACCGAAATATTTGTAATTTACTCCAATTTCTATATGATTTTGTTACCCATGGGATATTTATTTTTAGTTCATAAAATCAGGGGTTGAAAATTTTTTTTTTCCTATTCTAAATGGCATAAATCAACAGGGCTACTTGAAAAACATCGGACTATAGCAATAATGGTTTTAAGGGTGCAAATAGCTAATAAAACGATAATCAAAGTTGATCATTAAAGTGGCCTTTTTGGGATGAAATAAGTTGTCTACAATGTAAGTCGATAATAAAATAAAAGCTCTTTTATACTTGTTGTAATTAATACTGTTGTAAATAACAGACGACACTAGTATTTCAAATATTGGAAGATTAGTGAAATTTCTAATATTGTTTATTTAATTATTAATTTCGTATACCGATGTGTATTCAAGGGTTCCCAAAATCAATCGACATATCGCATACGGCTTTAGGGCTCGGCCCATATCTAAGGGTTGGGATACGCCCAAACTATACCGCTCGCCTTCTTCCTTACAGCCCACCAATCAGATTCATGATGTCCAAGACTAATGAAGGTCTTTTCTAATCCGCACGACTTTCTTCAGGGTCACTCCATAATTGCATTGCAATACGGGCATCGAAGTAGAGGCGGGACCTTTCTCACACCGAGATGTGCTCGACCTGTCCTACAAAATGTAGGTCCTCCAACCCAGCTTGAGGGCTTTTGAAACAAATAACAGCGCATGTCCAAAACCAATCACTTGCGAGCTCCTTAAAATTGTAAGGTTAATTTCTAAAGAGTAATTTTGTTAAAATGAGCACTAAAATAGCATCACGGATCTGCCTATCCATTATCTTTTATTCTTCCCGAATAAATTGACAATTTGATAAATCTAACAAATTGAATGCATTTAACTGTACCGGAGTGAACTATATTAGTTCAGTTTGAAGATAGTTTCGATATAAATTAATATAGATCTATCCGAAATAGTTAAGAAGACGTATTAAAGATCATTTCAATTCTTTGTCGTTAATAATCATTGGAATTTCGTACAATATGAATACAAATAAGTCGGTAACTTTCTAAAAAATATACCAATTTTCGACAACGCACCGGCTACCAACTGCTGTTCTTCCATATATCTTAAGAAACCGAATTATTAGACAAAATTACAAAATTGCGTAAATGCTTATGTATACTTAACTACCAGATAGAAAAGTCAACAATAATAACTATTGCCTTTTCTATTTATTGTCCTTTTGCATTATATTAACGAAACATAATTAAAACTTCCTCGTTTGCGGTGGCTTGGGCAGAAAAATTAGGGCATTGTGCATACATCATACCTACACAGATACCGGTACATGATATGCCACATTCCGTACAGAATAAGCGAAATTTCGGTTCGAAAAGGAAGGTTCAATTATTTCTTTAAAAGTTCTTTAGGATTCTAATCCTGAACTAACCCAGACAGCAAATTTTTCAGAAGGTCCTCAAAATGAGATCCTAATTTTGATGTCTTTATGGTTTGTTAAGATGATATCATAATGTGGTCAAAATGCGATAAACCGTGATCATAAGGGTATCTTAAATATATAATATTTATGACACCACATTTTTATCATAAAGAAATCATAATTTAGTAATAAATTTTGAAATGACTAATATTTACTAATAACTCTAATTTAAGAAAATTTTAATCAATAAATAATGTCTAGAAATGAAATTCTATAGAAATAAACATATAACGTAGTTAAAGTTACATTAAAATTTAGAGTAGATTGGACTATCTTAAAGGGGTACCATTAAGTATAGTAATCAAAGCTAAAAAAATGTAGATTAAAACGTTCCGACTCATTTTTTTTAATTCAGGCTTCATAAAGGCAATTCTAACCATTGTATGCTGTAACATGGGCTGGTAAACTTGTTTTCGACATCTGCAATGTTTCAGCTAGACACACATGCAACCATAAAACACACGTTCTATTTACACCAGCAGCCCATGTTGGACTTTCCCACATAGAAAAACGAGAAGTTTATGATACTAGTACCGATTAAGACGGACTAGACCAAGCGACAAAGAACCCTTGGCGTCATAGCTATCGTTTAAAACTTAAAATAAACTTCTCGAAGATCAAAGAAAGAAAACGAAATTGTTAATATAATATATGCGCCGCGTTAATTCGTATGAAACCATAATTAGGATTCTTAATTCAACTAATTATAAAAATAATATTATCCTGTTATACACACACATATATATATATATATATATATATATATATATTACTATAATATATTTGCGAGCGTTGCGCTGCCTGGAATTATAATTAGGTTTATCAAGTCACCTAATTATATATACTAATATTTGCGAGCGTTGCGCTGAGTTAATTTGAATGGAATTATAACTAGAATTATTGACTCAACAAATTAAATATTAATAATATTATCCTATTATACATATATATTACTACAATATTTTGCGAGCGTTGCGCTGTGTTATTGGAATGGAATTATAATCAGAATTACTAACTCAACAAATTATATTAATAATATTATCCTATTTTACATATATATTACTATAATACTTGCGAGCGTTGCGCTGCGTTAATTCAAATAGAATTATAATTAGAATTATTAATAATATTACTTTCTTATTTTTACATATAATAATATTTGCGACCAGTGCGTCTACAATTATCATTTATACAGATGTAGTTATTAATAACAAATCGGAGATCGTTAGGTGGGAGGAATGACAGAGCTATCTTTCCTTTCATTTTCCTAGGGCATTAGGTCCGCCCATTTTCTTCCCATTTATCCAATCTAAGACACAGTTCTTCCACCTCCACCAATGTAAAACCTTAAAATGTAAAGAAGGGGAAAACTCGAAACTCGCAACCGAGTCGACGAGTTTGAGCCCTGGAAAAGAAAGCCAGTTCTTCTTTACTCGTCTCTTCTCTATTTTCAACTAAAAATTCTAAAATTCGGTAAGACAAATTTTATATTTCATTCTTCAAAGAGAACTGCCTTTCTTCTTTTCCTCTTCCAAACCTTATTTTACTTTCCAACGATCTCTGACCGTGGATGCCGGACAATATCCGAGGTACCACTAGGAGACCGTTTCCTCTTTAAATCCTTTACAACTTTTCTTTCCAACGATCTCTGACCGTGGATGCCGGACAATATCCGAGTACCACTAGGAGATCGTTTTTCCTCTTTAAATCCTTTACCACTTTTTCTTTCCAACGATCTCTGACCGTGGATGCCGGACAATATCCGAGGTACCACTAGGAGATCGTTTTCCTCTTTAAAATCCTTTACAACTTTTCTTTCCAACGATCTCTGACCGTGGATGCCGGACAATATCCGAGTTACCACTAGGAGATCGTTTTCCTCTTTAAATCCTTTACCACTTTTCTTTCCAACGATCTCTGACCGTGGATGCCGGACAATATCCGAGGTACCACTAGGAGATAATCGTTTTCCTCTTTAAATCCTTACAACTCTTCTTTCCAACGATCTCTGACCGTGGATGCCGGATAATGTCGAGGTACCACTAAGAGGTCGTCTCCAATATTAATGCCTTCCAACTTTTCTCCATTTCTTAGTCGTCCTCCCAACGAACTCATAATCAACTGAAATTATAATTGTTATCATAAAAATAAATATATATTGTTGTTTGAATAGAAATAATTTTCCAATTGTTTTATTCCACAATTTTTCCCTAACCCGGTCGTCCCAAGGTAAGAGGGACGGATTCAATTTTTAATCATTCGTTGTTTTCCTCACAACGTAGTCCTTTTTCGCTGGACGTGACAAAGGACTTAATTTTTGGCGCAGTCGGTAGGACCGGGTTTGAAAAATTGTGGATGAATCGAATAATATGTTCTAATCTTATAATTTCTTACAGGAATATAATGTAGTTGCAACCTGCTAATTAATATTATATGTATAATAAAGTTTTTTCCCTTTCAGACAAATTACAGTGAAAAAAAAAAGGTGTTTTAGCTATTCGACATAGCCAGTGTTCAAGTGCTAATATACTATTTCGCGTAAAAATAATATAATAAATCGCGAAGGCTGCAAGAGCAAAACCGCCGCTGAGTAAAGTCGACGCGCACACGCGATCGAAGTACCAATATTAAATTTGTTACGAAGTTTTAATTTCCGCGCTAAAATAATAAATCGCGAAAGCCGCCCGTAAGAGCGAAGCCGCCGCCAGAGCGAAGTCGTCGCGCACACGCGATCGAAGTACGAATATTAAATTATTAAAAAGGTTTAAATTTTCCGCGCTAAAATAATAAAACGCGAAGCCGCCAAAAAGAGCGAAGCCGCCGCCGAGCGAAGTCGTCGCGCACACGCGTTCGAATCACAAATATTAATTGTCAAAAAGTTAATTTCCCGCGTTAAAATAATAAATCGCGAAGCCGCCGTAAGAGCGAAGCCGCCGCAGAGCGAAAGTCGTCGCGCACACGCGATCGAAGTACGAATATTAAATTATTAAAAAGGTTTAAATTTTCCGCGTAAAATAATATAAACGCGAAGTCGCCGAAAGAACGAAGCCGTCGCCGATCGAACAAAACTTACATTATATTGTATTAGATGTGATAATGATGATAATAAAAAAAAAAAAATAAATTAAAACACGAAGTCTCGCGAAGTCGTGTAATAACTAATGATAGGGAATAGGAAAATTAAAGTTAATTTCAGCTTCTTAGTAAACTTATGAATGCGTAATTATAAGCTATACATTTAACAAAATAGAACGGTCAGTTCCGCAAAACCTATTTCTTAAAACTATTATCAAAAATCCAAGCAGGTTGCAACGCGTTTCAAGCTTTACATACATACATATATATATGTATATATATATAACTATTTACATGTGCAAATTTAATTGTAACTTCGAGAAATCGTTATGCCCACTGCGAGTACAACCCATTTTTTTTCTTTCTTTTAAAGCGTGATAAATGAGTGAAGACGGTAAACTCACTCGCAATAAATATAAAAATCTTAGCGAAGAAGAGAGAAAAACCGCGCTAGTAGATGGATTACCTCAGGTGAATCAGCGAAAAACTTAAACAGTATCGAAAGTGAACATATAGACCCATTTCAAGCTTCCAGGACGTTATCATATTCTCCTGCGAAACCTGCATATTCCGAACAAAACTCAAATCCGGTTCCTGAGTCTGTCGTAGAACTAACTCCATTAGGAAATCAATCGGATAATTCCAGTGAAGATCTGGAAAATTTAAACCAGTCCTCGTTTTCACTTTATTCAGCATCTACGGGTAAAATACGAGTTTAACGCCTCCCGCAATGGCAAGTAACCAATATTTAAGCATCCGAGATGCAGCCGATACAATACCTGTATTCTCCGGGTCTAGAGATGGATACACTTATACGGAATTCGCGACAGCTTGTAGTAACGCCTTAAAAATGATACCTAATGCAGCAGAACGCGCGCTCACCAAACTAACTCTTACTAGATTAAAAGGTGAAGCATATCGCACCATGCTTTGGCAAAAGATCCCGATACTATATCCGAGATGTTGAATATTCTAAAAGGGATTCATGGATCCCAACATTTCTACAATAGAGGTATACGGAGAACTAGCTCTTTTTATGCCAAGGAAATTCGGAACCTGCTGCAAGTTACTTTAATCGTGCCCGAGCAATCGGCTACAGATTGAAAGAAGCCTACAGACAAGATTCTACGGAATTATCAACCGAAAAAAATCGCAGAACTAGAGCTTGCCTGCTGTAAAGCTTTTATTTTAGGATTGAAACCTGAAATTAATAATCGAATGACAACGCGTGATGACTTAAACGAAGCCGGGCCCCAGGCTATACAAATAGAAATTCAAATTGAAAACCGCAAACGACTAATTCCACAAGCGACTACCGTAAACATGGACTGCAAATATCTGTAATAGTAACTTACATCAAACTATGCAATGTCCAATTTTAGTTAAGGAACCAAGTCACTGTCAACTATGCGACAGCACACAGCATACAGCCAAGACCTGCCAGAAACGTGAGAAGTCCGGAAATCGAGAAAAATCTCGAAACTCAGGGAAAACGCGACACATGTCAATTATGCAACAAAAATGGACATTTTAGCCCGTGACTGCCGAACCCAAGGAAAAAGATGTCAATATTGTAACCAACTAGGCCACGAAGCTAGAGTATGTCGCAAAGCGACTTTCAAATCAAGTCTGCGACCTATGCCGGCGCACCGGACATTTAGCTCGTGACTGTAATTACGGAACTCCAGTCAGAATTTTTACAACCCAGTTGTCAAGTTTGCGGGAAACTTGGTCACACTTCAAATTATTGTAGGGTAAGCCCACCTTGTCAATATTTGTATGCAACAAGGACACTCTGCGAAAAATTGCCCACGAATATCAGAACAACAATTACCGCGCTGTCAGTACTGCAATCAGAGTGGACATACGGCAAACCAATGTTCCCAAATATCCAAACGACAAGGGATCCGAGAAGCCTGCAGTTATTGCAAGAAACCTGGCCATACTATAGAATCATGTTTTGCGCGAAATCGGCAAACCAAAGTCTCTAACAACGGCCCACGAAACTCGGGAAACTTTCCAAGCCTCCCTCGTCGGGAGGCCATGCAACCTCAAACATCGCCGCGTGCCAACATTCGGATGATCGAATATCCCATGGAACAGGAATAATACAACCAGTGAAGCTAACCATAGATCGAGAATCTCCATCTATAAGGATAAACTGTCCCGATCCAATAGTACTATTATTAGATTCGGGAGCTGGCCCATGTATAATTAAGCAAAGATTTATCAATCCAAAAACAATCGATCAAACTCATGTACTTAAATTACTCGGAATCTCACCACAATATGTACCTACCAAGGGACAAACATTCTTAACCATATTTGATTACCAAGTAGAATTTCATGTGGTATCAGACGACTTTCCAATTTATCAAGACGGAATCATAGGGACATCGTTTTTATCCCAACACAAGGCTAAGATTAACTGGAAAAAAAAATGCTTAGAGCTCGGCAATTACGAGTACCCATTTTTTACCCCACCTCCTGCCTTTGTTATACCTTCACGATCTAGACAGATTGTTTACACACGAGTAGCAAACAGCGAGATAACGCATGGTTATATGCCTTTAATAAACTTGCCTAAAGGAATATTTATGGGAAATGCGATAGTAGAAAACCGGAATGGAAAAGCTTATGCACCATTAATCAACACAACGGACGTGCCCTTTTCTTACTTACCCGTTCGGATCACACTAGAGGAAGTAAGTAAAATAGAATGTAACGAAACAAAACTTACCAAACGGAAACGTGTCACTCGTCGTAGAAAAAGGGCTAGACTAAAAATATCATCTACTAGGATACTCAAAATACAACCTGTATCCCGCCAACAGAAAATTAAGGAACTGCTGCGTTTGGATCATTTGAATCAAGAAGAACGTGAAGAAATAGACATCTTACTAACCCAAAGCGCAGACAGATTCTACATACCAGGAGAGTCTCTACCTTCAACGCATCTAACACAACACGAAATTCGTACAACCGACGAAGTACCTATTTACAAACGCCAATACCGTTTCCCTAGAAATTTGCGAGAGGAAATTAATCGCCAAGTTGAAGATTTACTGATGAACAATATAATCCAACCGTCACAATCGCCCTACAATACTCCTATTTGGATTGTTCCAAAAAAAGAGGATAGCAAAGGAAACAAAAGATGGCGATTAGTATTGGATTTCCGAGCACTAAACGAGAAGACTATCGGTAACGCATATCCGTTACCTAATATCTCAGAAATATTGGATCAACTAGGAGGAGCCCAATACTTCTCAATATTTGATCTTGCATCCGGTTTCCACCAAATTCCAATGAGCAAAAGGGATCAACATAAAACTGCATTTTCCACTGACCTCGGTCATTGGGAATTCGCAAGAATGCCTTTCGGTTTAAAAAATGCTCCGGCCACGTTTATGAATTTAATGAACGTAGTATTGACCGGACTACAAGGAATAGAGTTATTTGTATACTTGGACGATATTGTAATATATGCCAAGACTCTGCAAGAACACCGCAAAAAGTTCTTGAATCTTGTACACAGATTACGGGAAGCAAATCTGCAACTACAAGCAGATAAATGCGAATTCTTGAGGCACGAAGTTACATATCTTGGTCATTTAATCACCCAAGAAGGACTTAAACCAGATCACAAAAAAATCGAAGCAGTTGCAAAATTTCCAACTCCCAAAAACGTCAAGGGCATTCGAGAGTTTCTAGGTCTCACAGGTTATTATCGACGATTTATCGATAAATACGCCAGAATTTCAAAACCACTAACTAAACTATTGGAAAAGGATCGACTGTTTGAATGGACGGAAACTCAACAATTGGCTTTCGACACACTTCGTCAGAAATTGTGCGAAGAGCCTGTACTCCGATATCCAGACTTTGAAAAACCTTTTGTAGTTACCACCGATGCGAGCGGGTATGCAATCGGTGGAATTCTTAGTCAAGGACCCATAGGCTCAGATCGTCCTTGCGCGTATGCGTCAAGGGTGCTAAACGCAGCTGAACTTAACTATTCAACTTACGAAAAAGAAGCTTTAGCAATAATGTTTTGCGTCCAACATTTCAGACCCTATCTTTACGGCCAGAAATTTACTATCGTAACCGACCATCAGCCGCTAGTATGGATGCGAACCTCTAGAGATCCCACGTCTCGCCTCACGCGATGGCGACTCAAACTAGAAGAATATGAATTTGATATAAAATATAAAGCGGGAAAAAGAAACGTAAATGCTGACGCCTTATCACGCAACCCAGTAGTTGAAACGATCTCTACCATCCCCTCGGAAATGCTAGGGCTCGACGATGCATTTCCTCACTCAAATGTGGCGAATGAACGTAAAACAACTGAGAAAATAAAAACCATACGTCAGGATTTGCCAACTAGGCGTTCTAAAAGGATCAGTAAACCTTCAATAATCGGACAACAGTATCGAAAGAGTATCGACCAAAAGAAGGAAAAAGCCATAAAAAAGGCTAACAAGGAAACACTGCCAACTAATTCGGCCAGTAAAAATAGTAAAGATATTGATGTTGTAGATCCACCTTCTGAAGCTATTCTCACGCCGGACTGTGGTCCAAATTGCGGACGACCACAAATAGAAACCGATGTCCCAGCTACCGAAATCAATGCTGCCGACATTGAGGAAATTGGTTCTGAATACCACCTCATAAATGGTGAAAAGGAAAATAACCACCTCCACCATTCGGAGGACGAATTAAGTGACAAGACAAGAAATTGTACGGATCAAGAAAGTGAAGACGATGGTGAATTAGACACGATAGAGAAGCTCATATCAAGCCAAAACATTTTTGAAACACGAGATAGTTTGATGATACGTAAAGACAATTCTGTATTTTTTTTTGATGAAGCCGGAAAGCCGATTGGCTCCGGTACCCAAGAATACACAAGGAAACGAGATCTAAGCGATTTCGGTCCCGGAGTAATTAGTACCATAAAACCCTTAAGGTTAGGCACCAAACAACATTTCGGCTTCTATTTGCCAGCTCTCAACCCCAATCTGGACATGAACAAGTTCCTAGCTGCATTTCTCAGGTGCAGCAAAAGACTAACTGAATTCCTGGAATCGTACAAAATTCAAAGCTTAAGCATCCCTTGCATCGATTTCTCCAACCGAGCAGATTGGCACAAAGCCCAAGAAATCTTAATATCGCGTCTTAAATCAATTGACACTAAAATTTACATATGTTTAGGGTTAGTAAAACAACCTCAGATTTCAGAGCGATTTGACCTCATCAAGGAAATGCATAATTCAGTAATAGGGGGTCACAAGGGAGTGACTAAAACCTACCATCTATTAAGAAGAAATTATTATTGGGAAAATATGAAGGAGGATATACAAGTCTACATAGGACAATGCCTCCAGTGCAAATTAAAAAAATTAGTTCGCGTAAAAACTCGCATGCCTATGGCTATAACAGATACTCCCGGCACCGCATTCGAAAAGGTAGCACTAGATCTAGTCGGACCCTTTCCACCTACCGACAACGGAAATCGGTGGATTTTGACAATGCAATGCCTGCTTACGAAATACTTTATAGGAGTAGCGTTACCCGACGCAACCGCCCCCACTGTAGCGGACGCGTTTCTAAAACGACTCGTATGTGTATTTGGCCCCCCAAAAATAGTTTTAACTGATCAAGGTAAAAATTTTTTATCAAATCTGATTAAAATATTAGCCAAACGACTTCGCATTCGACAATTAAGGACCACCGCTTTTCATCCTCAAACTAATGGATCTTTAGAACGATCCCACACTACGCTCGTGGAATACCTACGTCAATTTATAGATAAGGATTATGAATGGGATAACTGGGTGGAACTTGCGATGTTCTCATACAATTCCAGCGTCCACGAAGGAACCAAGAGAACACCTTTCGAATTAGTATACGCGAAAAATCCGATAATCCCCTCTGATCGACCCCTTCCCCAGTATGAGCGAATAGAAACATATGATAATTATCTAGTAAGGTTACTCGTTAGATTAGACGCCCTTCACAAAGAGGCACGCGAAAATCTTCAAATAGCAAAAGGAAGATCAAAACTATATTATGACAAGAAATTACATCCTGTCGAATTTGTTGCCGGAGATTACGTATTTTTAAGGAAGGGTATCAAATTCGGAAAATTGGGTGACTTGCAAGAGGGACCTTATCGAATTCTCGAAGTGTTTAATGATAAGAATATCAAATTAAAAATCGGAAGGAAGGAAAAGATCGTGTCAGCTGATCGTCTTATACCATCCGCCGCCCGAGAGCCCGACTCACGGCTCCCTAATGTTCAACATTGATTTGATACTAATCTAGTTTTATTCCTTTGTTGTTTGTTTAGTGAAAGAAAAAAGGAGAATTGAACTTATTGATCGTCGATTTTTTTTTTCTACATATATCTATATATAGACACATACTGAGTAATTGCATGTATATACGTGCGTAAGTGTATACGTAAAGATACTTATACATTTGTACATACCAATATTTGTATAAATATATCTAGATATATTATAAAAAGAAAACAGACGAGAGAAATATGGAAGATAAAGGGCACATCATATACGCCGCAGGAGATGAACCCCCGGCGTCGCGCTTAGACGCACAACTTCATAGGTGGAGAATTCCCCACCTTAAGGGCCAGGGGCCCAAGGCCAGGAAAAAGGGAGTACGGGAGCAAAAATGCCGTTCTAGGAGGAACGAAGTCGCTGCAAGAGATCAGGTTTTAGCCGATCTATATGAAGACAATCCGGAACCTTCCTATGCACGTAGCCAACCACAACGCAGGACTACCGGGCAGTTGCCCGCAAAAGGAGACGGACGTAAAAAGCATCCTCGCAGAAAAGCTATTCCACTAAGGGAAATCAATTCAGGATCCGATAAGCGGAATGCATCCGGTTACAGTCCTCATCGAACGCGGAAGGACAAAAGATCTCCGCTTCCTGAACACAAAGAGAATGAAATCTCACATCTGAAACTAAAGGATACCGGGGCCATCCCGAAAGATTCCAGCTATTTACGACGCTCAAACGTACCAGTTTATGATGATACTGTAGAAGATCCCTCACTACCGACTAGAGGGGACTTGAGGAAATGTAAACGGGCAACTCTCTACGTTGACCTGAAAGATCCATATTTTGGATTGAAAAATATGCGACCAGAACAATTGCGTGATCATGCGCCACCAAGACCACCACCTCTACCCTTTCCAGAAGAACCTTGGGAAACTGCGAGCATGCAAGGAGATGCATGTACCATTCCAATGTCAACGCCGCCTCGTATGCCCATTTCATTGGAAAACGAACCGTCATCTACGCGTGACTCCATAGAGATAGTTGGTTGTGCGAAACAATACATTGTTTTAGAAAGGTCAAATTGGGTGTCCGATACTAGCAAGGACTCAGAAATCGAGAAGAACATTGGAGCCACATTGGGCATCGAAGAAAAATGAAATCCAACCCCTACGAGTGAAATCGTTGAGTTCCAACCGTCGATGCCAATCACCGATGTGAAAGACTTATCCATGATATCTGATCATCAGATGTCGGAAGACTCACTATCGATCGACGAACATGGATCAGAAGCCTCGGGTCACAATAGTATATCCAACAATGATGTTGTAAGAACTATAGACCATCTTCTTAAAACCATCAGTAACGATGTGGAAAAGAACGTGAAACCAAAGGAATTATCACCAAAAATGCGTCTAACTGGAAAAGCGAGAAAAAGATACCAAAGGGTTCGACAGTTTTTGAGCAAAAGTAGCTCCAGAACCTCTTCAATGAATAGCCTTTCGGAACAACGCCCTCTGCCTCCCGTTCACGCGGATTTCATTCCAAAATTTTGTCCCGCCTGCGGATTCGGTATGTCCCTAGTATACGAGATAGACAAAGATTGCAAATTCTGCCCCAAGTGCGGTCACCGACTAAATTAAATATCACCTGACTAAAAGCCTATTCGAAGGAAGCTTGCATAGATCGGAATAATTATGGATAAAGAGACATACAAGATACAACGCACTTACGAATTAATTGATAACATTAGACATATATATGACTTCAAAATGACGATTAATAACACTAACAGACAGACGTACGTATTCATTAAGATTATTATACCACTCGAATGTTTAGTTGTTATATTTACGTATTTTTCACCATTTATAAATTTAGATTAAATATATGTATATGTAATTCCTTGTTGTTACGTAGTAAATAGAAAATTGTATCTTTTAGTGCACAATGCGAAACCAGTCGATCAAGAGATCTTCAAGAACATCAACAATGTCTTTCTTGCCAATTTTAGTCAGCTCACTCATCGTGGTAATGAATCCTCGTGTCCACGGATTAATAGCATACGATTGTGGCACGCCTAATGCTAACATGACGGTAATATCGCTGACTCAAATTGGAGACTGCGATATACCTGAACCTCGGGTGGATAAAACCGCCGTCTATATACAATTACTACAAATTCTCAACTATGGGAACGTCCACATCAGAACTTGTAGAATAGACGTATTTCGTGAAGTCACTCACTGCGGGATGCACAGTCACAGTTCCGCCGTAGCCCAGGGTATCGCTGAATACGTGAAAGATGTTAGTCGTGAAGAATGCAACCGAATGCATGAAAGTGGACGTCTCGTCTTTGGTTCCACCATCTTGGACGGACTGAAGAAAAATGGTACTACTGGATTCAGCACTGGTCTCGCAGGTCGAGTTGGTTTCGACGCAAAATGCCAGGGTACTCATTATACCGATCCATACGGTTCTTGGGACGATGTCATCGTGCAAGCTCGGGTTAAAATCACCCTCTCTGATTACGATGCTCAAACGCATCTACAGTCAAATCAAGTGATATTGAACACCGGCACTCGATGTCCTATTGATCGTGGAATGTGTCTAGACTCTTTTGGTAGCACAGCATTTTGGGACAACATTCCCACGGACTCTTGTAAATTCAACAGATACGGAGTTTTATATCAGGGTCCCGCCTCTAAACTGGTGGACGTGTCCAATACTTTCGCGGAAACCATATACACTGTTATCAGTCAAGATCTTACTTTCGCATTAGCAGTGGGCGGTTCAAAAACACTATGCGGTTATAATATAATAAAAACAGAGCATCCTAAATTGTTCATCTTAGAAGGACAAAAGGAACGATTCTTTAACTCTCCTGCTCCACCGCGAACTCACGACATGGATCTTTTCGCATATGTAAATAGTAAATTTATATATGTAGAAAAACACGTAAAAACTCAAGTGACTAATCTTTACCGAGACATCTTGCTGCACCGTTGTGCCCTAGAACAAGATCTTCTAAGGAACGCTCAAGCACTTGCAATCGTTAAACCTGAGGAGTTTGCCTACACATATAAAAGGGGGCCAGGATACATGGCAATAACCACCGGAGAAGTCATCCGACTCATTAAATGCGTAGTGGTCGAAGTTAGACGCGCTACGACAGAAAAGTGTTATAACGAGTTACCAGTGTATAAGGGAGAAACTTTAATGTTCCGCACCCCACGAACTCATATTCTAAAATCCGTAGGGTATGAAGTGCCTTGCAACAATGTATTACCACAAATGTTTCAACTAGAAGGACTGTGGTTCAAGGTATTCCCAACGTTAGTTGAAAGTCGAGCCCCACACATCATGTCTCCGCAATCTAGAGACACGTGGAAATACCAGAGCCCTGGAAATCTCGCTCGCCAAGGAATATACACTTCGGAAGATTTAGATAGATTAAGGGACTACATTATGAGTCCTTTTGAACAACCGGCCATCGTGAATCATCTGATACGTACCGTCAGGGGCGAAGGCGATAACTCGGCAGGGTTATCAGTTGGAGGTCTATTGGATACGGAAACGTTGCAACGAATAGCAGACTCAACCTGGAACCGTCTTTGGTTAGGTTTCAGTAACTTCGGAACTTACAGCGCCGGCTTTTTAGGCATCATCTTAATTGCCAAGATCCTAAAATTCTTAATAGATACCGCGATACATTTATTCGCTTTGCAAAGGGCGTTCGGTTGGTCTCTATACTTATTGGGTGCTGTCATGGATTCAGTATCCAATGTTCTATTACATCTACGATCATCATCCAAAACAAGAGAAACCGATTCCACAGCTCCTAAGGAACCAAGGGAAGAAACCAGAGCTTTATATCCAAGTGATCAGTTAGATGGGGTAATTATACAATCTGCCGCTACCCCCGCGTCGGAAATATCCAGACCATATGGACTTTCGTAAGATGGTTAATAAAGAACTTCACATTTTAATTGACTAAAGTTATGATAATTAGAGTGAATATAAACACAGTGAGTGGACTAGCAAGTGAGTGACTAATTAATGGCACAGTCAAGAAAGGCTAAGGTGCACCGGGTAACATGAATAACGGACTATAAGATAATCTGTAGCGTAATAACCATAAGAATTAGTTATAAATAATTTTAGTACCACTAATTGTTCCAAAACTATTAATAAATTAATTTTTAAATAATAAAACAAACGAAATTGCTACATTAGTACAGTCTAGCTTATATTCGAGATTTATTTCTGGTAAATAACTTCCCCGAAATCAATCTTAAAGGGGGGAGGTGTAACATGGGCTGGTAAACTTGTTTTCGACATCTGCAATGTTTCAGCTAGACACACATGCAACCATAAAACACACGTTCTATTTACACCAGCAGCCCATGTTGGACTTTCCCACATAGAAAAACGAGAAGTTTATGATACTAGTACCGATTAAGACGGACTAGACCAAGCGACAAAGAACCCTTGGCGTCATAGCTATCGTTTAAAACTTAAAATAAACTTCTCGAAGATCAAAGAAAGAAAACGAAATTGTTAATATAATATATGCGCCGCGTTAATTCGTATGAAACCATAATTAGGATTCTTAATTCAACTAATTATAAAAATAATATTATCCTG
Source organism: Trichopria drosophilae (assembly GCA_030407085.1). Classification (NCBI taxonomy): domain Eukaryota; kingdom Metazoa; phylum Arthropoda; class Insecta; order Hymenoptera; family Diapriidae; genus Trichopria; species Trichopria drosophilae. Next base: position 84,008,988 of record CM059585.1, on the reverse strand, counting down.
TTATACACACACATATATATATATATATATTACTATAATATATTTGCGAGCGTTGCGCTGCCTGGAATTATAATTAGGTTTATCAAGTCACCTAATTATATACTATAATATTTGCGAGCGTTGCGCTGAGTTAATTTGAATGGAATTATAACTAGAATTATTGACTCAACAAATTATATTAATAATATTATCCTATTATACATATATATTACTACAATATTTTGCGAGCGTTGCGCTGTGTTAATTGGAATGGAATTATAATCAGAATTACTAACTCAACAAATTATATTAATAATATTATCCTATTTTACATATATATTACTATAATACTTGCGAGCGTTGCGCTGCGTTAATTCAAATAGAATTATAATTAGAATTATTAATAATATTACTTTCTTATTTTTACATATAATAATATTTGCGACCAGTGCGTCTACAATTATCATTTATTACAGATGTAGTTATTAATAACAAATCGGAGATCGTTAGGTGGGAGGAATGACAGAGCTATCTTTCCTTTCATTTTCCTAGGGCATTAGGTCCGCCCATTTTCTTCCCATTTATCCAATCTAAGACACAGTTCTTCCACCTCCACCAATGTAAAACCTTAAAATGTAAAGAAGGGGAAAACTCGAACTCGCAACCGAGTCGACGAGTTTGAGCCCTGGAAAAGAAAAGCCAGTTCTTCTTTACTCGTCTCTTCTCTATTTTCAACTAAAAATTCTAAAATTCGGTAAGACAAATTTTATATTTCATTCTTCAAAGAGAACTGCCTTTCTTCTTTTCCTCTTCCAAACCTTATTTTACTTTCCAACGATCTCTGACCGTGGATGCCGGACAATATCCGAGGTACCACTAGGAGACCGTTTTCCTCTTTAAATCCTTTACAACTTTTCTTTCCAACGATCTCTGACCGTGGATGCCGGACAATATCCGAGGTACCACTAGGAGATCGTTTTCCTCTTTAAATCCTTTACCACTTTTCTTTCCAACGATCTCTGACCGTGGATGCCGGACAATATCCGAGGTACCACTAGGAGATCGTTTTCCTCTTTAAATCCTTTACAACTTTTCTTTCCAACGATCTCTGACCGTGGATGCCGGACAATATCCGAGGTACCACTAGGAGATCGTTTTCCTCTTTAAATCCTTTACCACTTTTCTTTCCAACGATCTCTGACCGTGGATGCCGGACAATATCCGAGGTACCACTAGGAGATCGTTTTCCTCTTTAAATCCTTACAACTCTTCTTTCCAACGATCTCTGACCGTGGATGCCGGATAATGTCCGAGGTACCACTAAGAGGTCGTCTCCAATATTAATGCCTTCCAACTTTTCTCCATTTCTTAAGTCGTCCTCCCAACGAACTCATAATCAACTGAAATTATAATTGTTATCATAAAAATAAATATATTGTTGTTTGAATAGAAATAATTTTCCAATTGTTTTATTCCACAATTTTTCCCTAACCCGGTCGTCCCAAGGTAAGAGGGACGGATTCAATTTTTAATCATTCGTTGTTTTCCTCACAACGTAGTCCTTTTTCGCTGGACGTGACAATGCTATCTTCTAAACGCAATCCAAAACAATTAAAGAGAAGAATAGGCCCAGAATTTTCTGCAATACATGATTTTTCGATATTGCAGAAAATTCTCGGTTAATTCTCGATAAATTTCTTTGATTTCTTTTAAGAGAGCATACAAAATTGTTACAATTTCCTTTACGAAACTAAAATTTAGAAAATTCGATTCAGAAATTTTTAATTTCGATTTTTTTATTACTTTCTTCTAAATTGATTTAAAGATTTCAAAAATTTGGGAGAACATAAAAACACATTTTTCAAAATTACGGATGGATTTAAAGAAATTAAATTTAAAAAAAAACAAACTTTTTAAATTTTGTATTCCAACATAACTGACTTCCGCGTCAAAAGTTATTCAAGAACGAATTTCTTTGACCCATTAAAATTCGCTAAATTAATTTAAACATTCAACAAAAGTTTGGAGAACAGAAAAACGTATTTCCGAAATAATTACGCATGGATTTTAAAAAATTCCATTTTTTCGAGGAAAAAATTGTTTTGGGGCAACAAATTTTGTTACAATTTTTATTATACTATCTTTGAATTCCTCGTCAAAAATGACTAAAGCCAACATTTTGTTTCATTTAAATATTTTATTTCCATTCAAAATCATTTACCTCCCAACCTTGCTATTGGTAATAACCGATTCGATTTCATTCATATCCGTTGCATTTTCATCTAATTTTTTTTTTTATTCAAAATAATTAAAATTGTTGTCCTGTAATAATTAACTATCCATTCAAATTCATTCGTGGCAAATATAACTATTTTTCCATTGAAATTGATTCAACTTGCAATTATTCGCACTTTTCAATTGAAATTCATTCAACGAAATCATTTCTTCATTCCACTATTTTCCCATTCAAAATCATTAAATCGAACAATTTTTTATGAGCTATTAACCCAGCAATCGAAAAAGGATTCGGAGGGATTCAAAATTTGAATCCCTGCGAATTCGTAATTTGTCCAGGATTGAAATGGATTGAAATTGATTCATTTTGATTCACTCCTATGCCTGCGAATGCCTTTCAATCCAAATGTATCTCATGTTGATGACTCCCGAATTCCCAATTTTAAAGGGATTCCGTGGGATTCAGGCCTATGCCCGCTAATGTCTTTCAATTCAAGTAAATCCCATTTTCAATTCCTCTTTTTCGACAAAAAAAAATATAAAAAAGCTTCTTTTTTTACTATCATGATTGGATATGCCACCTTTTGTGGATTCATGCAGGCCTTCAGAGGCATTCAGCAATACACTTATTTTCGACATTATTATTTTTGGATTAAATGAATTCGCAGAGACTGATTTGAATTCATTTTTTTGGATTCAGAGGCATTCAGCATTAGTTATTTTCGACGATATTATTTTTTGATTAAATTGGATTCGGAGAGAATGGTTTCAATTCGCTTATTTGTATTCAGAGGCATTCAGCATTATTTATTTTTCACGATATTATTTTTGGATTCAAATGGATTCGCAGAGACTGGTTTGAATTCGCTTTTTTTGATTCCGGAGCATTCAGCATTATTTATTTTCAACGATATTATTTTTGGATTGAAATGGATTCATAGAGATTGGTTTGAATTCGCTTTTTTGGATTCGGAGGGATTCAATATTTTACAAATTTATTTTTGGATTGACAGGGATTCTGTTTGGACAAATTACGAATTCAAGTGAATCCATTTGAATCCTTCTTAATCAATTTCCAATCCTTTTTCGATTGCTGGGAACCATTCAAAATCATCGAAACCCATTTTCTCATTGATATTTATTGCAGAAGCTAAGAAAACGAATTCAGAAATGATGCAGTGAATGATCTTCAATGAATTTTCGTTTCCCAATAAACGAAAAAGTATACGGAATCGATATTTTGCATTCTGTTTCTTTCTAGTGGCGCATTGATTATTCGAGATATTTATATTATTTTATATGACCTGTAATACCAGAATTGAATTCATTCGATCTTATACGATACCGTATTTAACGCATTACAAAAATTGATTTGTTACGGCTTAGAATAGCTTTAAATTCTGTCAATTTAATCAAAGAATTAATTACATATATCGTTTTCCGTATTTCATAATTCTCGAAGAAATGTTCTGTTTTCTAGTTTTGAGTTTAAATCATTCGATAATCCAAAGTAATCGTTTCTTTGAGGTTATGTGCGTTTATGCATCGCGTATAATATCGTATACACTCGCATTCGTAACTGAAAGAGTGGGAAAAAAACAGACTTATTTTGTATTAAATCCTACACAGATTTTTCGTATACTTTTTCGTTTGTTGGGTTGCTGGATCTCTATGCTGCATATAAATTATATCGCGAATTCTTTACTATTCCGAATGTATATTAAAAAACGTTAATAAATTGGATCCATTACCACGACTTTCAATACTTCTCGATTCTAAACTATTTACTGGGCATAGAATATCTACACTTTTATTCCAGTTTCGTTTTCTGAGCTCTTTATGAACTTGTTGGAATCTGATGAGTTTGAATTCGGTTACCCATTTTCACGTAAAATTTGTATTGTCGCACTGTAAAAAAAATCGTGTAAAATTACAGTTGCGAATAGGCTCGAAAATTACCCACTTTCAACGCAGTGAATTTACTATGTGGAACGCAGTAACTTTCCCTTGTAAATCTTGTAATATATTACTCGTTTGTAAAATTACCACGTCCAACGTAGGCTCGAAAAATTACCTACGTTTGACGTAGTAAAAGTACAACAGTCTAGTATTTTCCCTATGCTCGACGTCGTAAAGTCGTAAATTTACAATGCGGCGGTAAACCTCTAACCTCACTTCGGTAAAATTTCAACGCTCAACGTAGTGTTATTACCAAATTTTCATGATCGAAAATTACCATTGCATTGTAAATTTCATTTTCATTTTTTACAGTATGCGGTACCGAAGTTTTTAAAATCTCGAATACACATTTTTAGGTTATGATCAACAATAACGACCGGTTTCACGTACGAAACACCAATAAATACACGATCACACAACCGCACAATAAAATAAAGTCGTTCTCGCGATTTCGATAGATCGAGATGAAATTTGCGCATGCGTTTTTGATATCAAATCCCAACCATTGCGAACACATACGCGCAAATGTTCACGCATTGCATTCACCGCATGCATATATATGAGAAAACGACACACTTACACAAAAGAAAACTTTTGTAAACGCTTTGCTCGCCGAATATTTTTACGCCACCTTCTAGTTCCCCCCGGTTATTTCGGAATATGGCGGATGCTGAGGTAAGTCTGTCACGTGGAATACAAAATTTCATCAATTTCTCCGGCAATATTAAAACGATATTATTTCTTGGCTTCTAGTTGACGAAGGCGTTGAAAGATTTACCGAACCGTATTCAAACCTCCAGTAGGAACGAGCGGAAAGATATATTACAGAATGTCGTCGACGTGTTGTCAAATCCAGGTTCGTTTCTAAAAATCATAAGAAATTAAGACAAACATCCAAAATATTCACAATTTAATACTTTATAAATAAATTTATTTTTCAACATATACAATAATAATTTCCACTTAGAAAATAAAATAAAGTATGGAACTATCGTATCCGCAAGGCTAGGCGAGTAAGCAAAAGAAAAACAGGTATTTTAGCGAAACGATAACACCTCCAAGTTTTGGAGAACACTTAAAATAAAAACTAAACTTACATACTAGAAATAACAATATAAAATTTAAATGTATTGCGTACATAGACCTGGTTTCCATAAAGAAGAAAACATCAGGTCAAAAAATAAAATATAATACCTAAAATATAAAATGTAACACGTAACTTAACTGGACTAAGTGAGACTAGAATAAATCTACATTAATCGTCCACTGCTTTCTGGCTAATTATATGCGGATTACTCGATACAATAATTTTTATTTTTCTTCTAAGATCTTTTCCCAGATTGTGGTTATACAGCTGTAATAAGTTGTAGCAACGGGTGGTCACATAATTGAAACACTGCCTTGCTACCTTTTTCTTTCCATTTTGGATAATAGCTACCATGTTTGTATTTCTTCTAGTGGCAACTGCATGGTTACCAAACAATCGAATTTGGATAGAGTTGTATAGAATTGGATTCAATTATTAAATTCTAAATCCATACTTTGGTCAACGATGAATCCATTTTAATACGTAAATACAATTCTATTCGTTCATGCGAATAAAAAGGTTACTTTCTGAATTCATATTAATAAAAAAAAAGTTTTCTTTTTAAAAATTAAATCTTAAATACATCCGTATTCAACATAACGGATTCAAAACTATCCAAGTGTATCCATTTCAATCCAAAAAAAAAAGTTTCCTATTTAAAAACGAAACATTGAATGCATTCGTATTCAATATTACGGATTAAAAACTATCCAAGTGTATTCATTTCAATCCAAAAAAAGTTGTATTTCAAAAACAAAACTTTGAATAAATCTGTATTTATTTGTATGTCATACTGCTTCCGATTGTATTTGTAATTGTGTTCGTAAAATTGAATACAGATGGATTCCTTTCTTTGGAATTCAATCCATTTGAATTTGAATTTGAATTTTGAATTTATTAATCAACCAGGCTATAATGTAGTACATAAAAATAATTACAGAGTAGCAAAACTGAAGAGCGCGAAAAAACGAAACGCATCAACAGTATGTTGCAGAGATATATCGATATATCTGTACGCAACCGGGTACGGAAAAACAAAACTATAAAAGAATGATAATAATAAATATAATAAAATAAAATTAAATTAAATTAAATTAAATGTAAAAAAAAAATGTATTAACAAACGTGATCCGCATTTATATGTTTACAATCAAATTCAATTAACAAATTTCCACGAGTATGCTATCCATAAATTTCGCTATGACCTGCTTATAATTTTTATTACTCAGAATTTTGTACTTGTTAGGTAGTTTATTGTAGTATAATATAGCAATAAATTTATGATTCTGCCTCCTGATTTCTAACTTCACTTTTGGTAGAGATATTCATTTAAAACGAGTAGTCGATATACTATTAAGATAATCATTTTTCAAATCTTCGTAATGATATGAAATGCATTCTAATGCATACTTGTTATGAATTAACATAGGTTTTTTGCAATTGTTATTATGTTTTACCAATATTTTAATAACTTTCTTGTAAACATTGAGTAATAAATAGTTTTTTTAGCTGAACCCCAAGCAATGATTCCATATGTGACAACACTGTAGTATAGACTATACATAACAGATCTTAGGTTGTTAGAATTAAGCAATTTGCTTGACTTTAATAATATATATGGGCATTGTTCTAGAATTTTTAAACTTTATGTTGTCGCTCATTATGATACCTTAAAAATTTTAAATATAACTTTGCAACACTACAGATCAACAAATTTTTGTTCGTTTTACACGTAATAAGTGTTTATTACTAATTACAGATATGTAGAAAACAATGAGAGTAAATAAAAGTAGTGAATTTGCCTGTTTTCAGTGCGCGACACTCACTACATTTTTTCAGTTTTAACACTGAAACTTTTTGAACCTTTTTTTTTATGGTCTGTGGTTTTTTGTGGAAGTATTTGGGGATGTAAACAAATGAAAAATCCTTAACTTAATGATGTGCCTCACTGAGGAATAAAATTATATACCTTCAAACTTGCGAGATACCTTTTTTTTATAGTTGACAATTTAGCAATCAACCTTAGATAATTTTTTTGACATTGGTTTTTAAGAAACCACACAACAGGGGTACATTACCTATATGATAAGAAGTAATTTGAGCCTTTGCCCGAATGTGTGCCACCTATACATAAAAAATGCAACCACGTCAACCTTTAAATTTCCAAGCGAAACTCACTTTGAAAAATCAAATTATTTAATGGCACATCTACAATTTAGCTTCTAAGTACTTTGGAATCATTGTGATCTTTTCTCCTATGTTATTAAAGTATTTATAAATTTTGTGTTTTTTTAATACAACAAAAAACACAATTTTTGACAATAATAAAATGATTATTCTTTACAAATCGTTTTAATTTTTTGGTATCCTTAATGTTAAATCATGTATTTGAATTTCAAATTTTAATGAAAACTGACTTTGGATTTGTAATCAGTGGCCTCAAAAACCCTAACATATCCAATTTTATAAAAATCAAAGAAATTTTGTAAAAATAGTCCGCCATATTTAATCCATTATTTTAAATTTGAACTATTAACTAGACGTTTAATTTTATATACTAGCTTCTAAAAATTAGGCCATAAGCAAAAGAACTGAATTTTTTATGTATATTAAACGTTACAAAACTAAAAACTAATTTTACGAGTAACGTAACATGTTACATTAAAAAAAAAAATACATTGTGTATAAATGAGTCACGCAAGGTTTTTCCTCTTTTCAATTTTCAATTTTTATTTTAAATTCTTTGGGAATGCCGTCAATATAATTACCAAAAGTTAAACAAACAGTTTTGCTAGTATTTAACGATAGCGTATTTGTATCAAGCCATTTTTTAACAGAAGAGATTTGTTTTTCTAATTTATATTGCACACTGTCCCATGTGTTGCCTTCACATAAGATAACCGTGTCATCTGCGTAGGATATTAGAACACAATCCTTATACTTAACATTAAAAATATCATTCATATACATAATAAATAATAAAGGACCTAGTACTGAGCCTTGGGGAACGCCAGTTTGCACTGGTAATAATTGGCTTTTGACTTTTCCAAGCTTTACTAATTGTTTCCTCTCTGATAAATAATTCTTAATTAATTTTAAAAATAGGCCTCTAATGCCCATTTGTTTAAGCTTATCTAATATCTTGTGGTTCACTGTATCAAAAGCTTTCGATAGATCCAGAAATACCGCATGAGGCTTACTTTGGTCTAAGTTTTTATATAAATATTCAACAACGGTAGCTAATGCTTCGTTTGTCCCAATTCCTTTACGAAATCCATACTGATTGTTGGATAGTATCTGGTATTTGAGAAGAAAATTATATATCCTATCATAGAGTAGTTTTTCAAAAATCTTAGCAAAATTAGAAATCAATGAAATGGGTCTGTAATTAAGTGCAAGTTGTTTATTTCCAGCTTTAAATATGGAAACTATTTCGGCAATTTTGAAATGTTTAGGGCACGTTCCAGTTTGAAAGCACAGATTAAAAATATATGTTAATGGACTTACAATATAATTTATTATATTTTTGATAATGTAGCTATGTATATTATCAATGCCACCGTTTTTATTTTTTAATTTCATGATAATATTACGAATTTCGTTTTCATTAGTAGGATATAAAAAGATATAAAAAGATGGAGTATTAGAAAAACATATACTGTTAAGATTTGAGACATCATTACATATATTTTCAGTTATTTTTTTACCCATATTACAAAAATAATTATTAAGATAATTTGAAATATCGACATCACCTTCTATTGGTTTTAAATTTTCAGTATCAATAAGATGTTCTATTTTATGATTTTTTGAATATTTTCCTCTACCCAGTTTGTCATTCACGAAAGACCACATTTTTTTAGGATTATTTTTGTATCCATTAACTTTATTCTTTTTGAAATTTTGCTTTGATGTCTTCAATATTTTGCTCAGTACCTTTTCATAGTTTTTATAATCAGTTTTTCATTTTATATTGATTTCATTTTCCATTTTTATATAAATATTCCTTTTTCTCAATTGATTTAATCAGCGCAGCAGTTATCCAGGATTTTTTAGGGAGTTGCTTATCTCTTTTAAAATAAGTAGCTTGATTTTTAACATATTGAATCTTATTAATAAAGAAATTAGTTGCATCATTAACGTTATTAAAATCAAATATTTTCAACCAGTCAATATGTTCGCAAGCTTCAAATAGTTTATATTTATCAAGACATTGATGATCATATGCAACAACTGGCGTATTTTCATTAATGTCTATTTCTAAAAGTAAAGGATAATGATCTGTAAATTTTTAATTAAGTCTTATACATTTAATGTTATATTGATTTTTAATATAGACTTTATCTATACATTACCAGGCATTCTACGGTATGATGCCTAATTCTATACCATAACTTACGAATCAGTCATCATTTAGTTTTTATTCAGTTCATAATTTTACTGTTATTCTATCACATACTTCACAACTCTAGCGCCATCGTTTGTATTATATTGTAAAAAGTCTTTCACCCGTATATTTTTTTATTAAATAAATAAATAAATATGTTTAAAAGCACAATTTAGCGCTTCCACTTTCATTTTCAATAATAAAGTTCCAATAATTTGTTGCAGGAATCAATGAAAAGATCGTGGGTGGCATATGTAAAATCATTTCGAGTACCCTTCACAGGTACAGCGATTCTACTTCCCAATCTTACGTGAAGACTCTCATCGTAAGCTTGTTGAAGAAGCATCCTGAAACAACTGCAAAACACTTGACGAGCGTCATTGTAGAACAAGCAAATTGGCACAAAAACATAATACCAACGTAAGTAAATGAAATTTCGATATTTTTGTGAACTTTTACTTAAATATTTTGTATTTTACAGGCACAATACCGCAGCAACAGCGTTCAGTACTTTAAAATGGAGCGTGTTGATTTTCCTGCACACAAAGGAAACTATTTCAGATACAGATTTGCCGAAACTTATCGAAGCACAGGCAAATTTGTGCGCTGCTGCGATAGCAACGGGAAACAACAAATTAACCAGAAAAGTGAACAAACTTCTAGTACAGGAATGGAACAGTGCTGGAAGTGGAATAGACGAAAAACATGTAGACGTTTTAACTTCGCTAGAGGCAAGTGAAGGTGTTATCGTACTAGCAAGTTTACTAACCAAATATTTAATCGCGGCCGAAAAGGACAGTTTAGTAGAAAAATTAAAGACTAATATTTTGACTTCGTTTATCAAAGTTTGCGTAAGTTCTAAGAAAAAACCTGAACTTTTTATCGTCGAGACTGCAGGGTCGTTCCTCGAAAGGGTATCGCACAATGATTTTACCAACCATTTGCTTCCAGCATTACAAAAAGCAATGCTACGGAATCCAGAAATCATAATCGAGGCTGTAGGGCACATTTTGTCAGGACTTAGTTTGGACTTGAGTCGTTACAGTAAAGACTTGAGCAAAGGTTTATTTTGTAATTTAAATTCTAAAGAAGATTTAGTGAGAGACGAGGCAGCGGACGCCTGCCAAAGACTCGCCAAGAAGTGTTCCGATTCGGCAGCCGTCGAAAGTTTACTCACCTCCATTTTTGGTGTTTTCAACGGCTCCGAAGGTAAATTGTCGATAGTGGCACACAAAATTTCAGTTTTGCAAGGGGCTGGAAATCTTAGCTATCATGCCGTCACCGGACCGAAAGTACAAGAGCTATCCGAAACTGCCTGCAAGAACTTTGCTCAAATTTTAAAGACCGAAGTTCATGAAAAAATCCACATACATGCGTTAGAAATGATGTCGCTTTGGTGTAGTAAATTTGTCAATGGCGTTCCCAAAATAATTTTTGACGCATTTAAACAAGGAATGTCTTCAAAGACTTCAACCCCGGGAGTGCGAGCAGGTTATGTAAAACTTCTGTTTTCCGTGCCGCTGCAACCTCTCGTCACTAATACTGCAACGATCTCTCCCATACTTTCCGACTCCATCGCTAAAGCGAAACAACAAAGTACGCAACCGGCTGCGGTAACCGAAGGATTAGTGTCTGCTTATTTACTGTTGAAATTAATTCTCGCTGGCGAAATGAAAAATAAACAGGGAGTCATCTGGAACGCAATTGACGACCAATTATTCTTTTCAGAAAAATTCTTATCGCTTTGCACCGACGATACTTTGTATTACTTAATGCTGCTTTGCGAAAAATTAATCACTAATTTTGCTGACGAGTTGAACGAAAAAGCAGTGACTGGTATTCATCGCGCTATCGTTGCCTGTGTAGCAGCTCCAAAATCTTCGACGCGTAACAGATGCGCTCCGTTGCTCAAAAAGATTTTGACTGGCCAAAACACGTACGAATTACCCAAATCGTTGTTAGAAGAATTCAATAAATTCATTGCGTCTGCTAAATTCAAATCTGAGGTTGAAAAAGAAATACCTAAAGACGATGCATCTTCCGAAAAAATTAGTAGCGGAAGATCCCTCGCGGATGGTCTGTTAGCGATATGTTCCGGATCATTTGTGTATTGCGTCGACTCGTTGCATCTTTTGTTAGATGCTTTGATACCAGCCAATCATCCAGTGATCCAAAAAGCTGTGCCGCAATTGTGGCAGAAAATTGTGAAGAATTTTAATCTTACCCCCGAAGAATTTTTCACCTCGTATAGTAACGAAGTGAGAGAAATGTTTATAAAGAGCTACAAACCTTCGCCAACGTACGAAAATGTAGTAGCGTGCTGTGTTTCGACATCCCCCGATGCGATTCTGCCGTGGCTGGTGCAACACGTCACAGAGCTCCTCAACGATTCGTCCATTACCAGAGTGACAAAGGATGAATATTTTACTTACCTAACTCCAGAAGGTGAACTATACGACAAAAGTGTTGTTCCTGGAAACGATGAAAATGATATTTTGAAAGCGATGAACATGAAACGAGAAAGTAAAGTATATTCGTTTAAGGAACAACAGGAAGAATTGCAGCTGCGAAGAGAACTTTACGAAAAACGAAAGAAGGAAGGAAAGATTAAAGAACCTAAGCTTACGCCAAAACAGGAAGAAGCTCTTAAAGCTCAAGTGGCGAAGGAAAATGCTATCAGACAGAGATTGACGACGTTACATGTCAACATTAATAAAGCTGTCTCGTTGATTAACGCAGCAGTTCACGGCGACGGATTTGAATTGTCTCTTTACCTAAAAGATTTACTTCCGTCGATTCTGACAAATTTAGCGTCACCGTTGGCAGCTCCAATAATGTCGGATCTTTTCATAAATCTTTCCAAACCGATAGCGTTGTACCAAGATTCATCTTTGTACCTATTGAGCGCCCATGTCACTCTGCGACAACTGAAACCGCAGTGCGATTTAGATCCATCGTGGGACGAAGAAGATTTACCGAAAGCCGTTAAACGTACGCTGAATTTAATTCACACGCAAACAGTAAAACAGAAGAGTTTGTTACCAGTGCCAGCGTTCTGCTATATATTACCATTCCTCAAAAAAACAATATTCACTTGCAACGATGACGGAATGATAACGCAGGCGTTGCAAATTATTCAAGACCATGCCAAACAAAGAGGAGACTCTACGAGCCCCAGCGATCCAAAACACCCGAGGCTGTTACCTAGAAAACAAATTTTCGATCTCTTGTTGGAATTAATGGGTCAGACGACCGGTCGAGTTCAATCGCAGGCCATTGCTGCACTTTTGGACGTAGCTCAGTCGGGTAGCGGATGCGAAGGAGATTCTTTCGCTAATGAAGAAGACATTACTTCCTTAATCGGAGCTCTGGAAAGTCTCTCGTCGGCTGTACGAGACGCAGCACTGAGAGGTCTTAAGGTTATTTACAGAGCTTTCCCGTCGAAGAAGGAAAATTACAAACTTCTATTGTCGCTAACAAACAGAATCTGGGTCGCTAAATTTGACATCTGCGAGGAAAATAAAGAACTTGCAAACGAATTGTGGCAAATATCTGGTTTAAATACGGAAGATTTTAATTTAGCCGAAGAAGTGATTAAGGACGTCACACATCCGGTCGAAGCTATTCAACAGGCATCGGCGTGTGCTCTCGCCGAACTATTATCTCAAGATCTCGCAGCAAATAACTTTGAAAATGAATTATTCAAGTTACTCGAAATGTACAAAGAGAGACTAGCAATGATCCCGCCAAAGTTGAATGATTTTGGGAGAATCATCGAAGAACCTATCGATATTTGGGAACCGCGCAGAGGTGTAGCACTGGCGTTAACTCAGTTAGCACCTCTGCTTACGCCAGAAAGTGTTCAGCATTTAGTGCAGTTTTTCGTTTCTTCAGGCTTAGGAGATCGAAACCAAACGGTGCAAACTGAAATGTTGACCGCTGCTGTAACTGTCGTTGACCTCCATGGAAAGACGAATATCACTTCGTTACTACCAGTATTTGAAGAATTCATGGACAAAGCGCCAAAAACTGGAAACTTTGACTCGATTAAACAATCCGTGGTTATCTTAATGGGTTCGCTGGCTCGGCATTTGGATAAAAACGATCCGAGGATTAAACCAATCGTTTCCAGATTGATTAAAGCACTTTCTATTCCGTCTCAACAAGTCCAAGAAGCTGTAGCTAACTGCCTCCCGCACTTGGTGCCATCGATCAAAGATGACGCACCAAAAATTGTCGAGCAGTTACTGGACCAGTTATTAAAATCTGATAAGTATGGAGAGAGGAAAGGAGCTGCTTACGGATTAGCGGGACTTATCAAGGGTATGGGAATTCTCGCTTTGAAACAATTGGACATCATGACAACATTGACTAATGCTATTCAAGATAAAAAAAACTACCGGCACAGAGAAGGAGCATTGTTCGCGTTTGAAATGTTGTGCACGATGCTCGGTAGATTATTTGAACCGTACATCGTTCATGTTTTACCACACTTGTTGCTTTGCTTCGGTGATTCGAGCCAGTATGTCCGAACGGCAACTGACGATACTGCACGAGTGGTTATGAGCAAATTGTCGGCGCATGGTGTAAAGCTGGTTTTACCAAGTTTATTAGCTGCTTTGGAAGAAGATTCTTGGAGAACAAAAACAGGTAATTATTTCAAACAAATTTTGTAAATATTAAATTATTTTATACAAAGATCAATTATTAAATACAAGAATACAGAATTCATATAAAACAACAACGGAAGTGAAAAGATAATGAATATGAACGAAATGTTTGAATTATTTATTCGAGTGGTTTTGAATTCAAACATTTTTGTTGCAGTGATAAAAGATAGATGAAATATATTATTGCAGTTATGCACCATAACGATAGCGTAATGCGCATCCTAGAATTCAAAATGGCGTCATTTTTTACAAAATTTTCATTATTCAATTGTAATACTTTTGTAAATTAATGTACATTCAATACCAATTGATAAAAGATGATTTTCCACATAATCGATCACAAATCACTTTCCAAATGTTCAAAATTCAAAATGACGGATCCAATATGACGGTTGAAACTGAAATTTTTGTAAAAAATTCGTTTCGGGGCTTCTTTTGAGATCATGGACTACGAATCCGTCGTTAGATTTTTACAATTCAAAATTTGAAATTTACATCCATTGATTCGAAAATTTATATATGGGTATTTCTGAGTTCTCCGAATAACGAATTCGTTCGTGGATCTGTTATATCTATTTTTGCCTAATCACGAATTCGTTGTCAGAGGAAAATCAACATTGAGGCGAAGAAGCACTTTCTCATCACTATTGAAGAAGTAATTTCACATCACTATTGATGGTCAATAGACCGGTAGTCCTTTTGCAATGTAAAACTGTTAAATGATCATGGCATCAAAATTGTGATATTCGTGTCTTAAAATTAATAAAAGTTTTGAATTTTCGTCCGCCATATTGGATCCGCCATTTTGAATTTCGAAAAATCTGACAACGGATTAGTGGACAGGAATCTAAAAAATCCCTTTATACACATTTGTACAAAAATGTATAAAAATTTCACATTTTTGACCGCCATATTCGATTCGCCATTTTGAATTTTAAAAATCTGACAACGGATTAGTGATCAGCAACCTCAAAAACCCCTTTATACCCATTTATACATCAATTTATATAAATTTCAGATTTTTGACCGCGACATTGGATCCGCCATTTTGAATTTTGAAAATTTGAAATGTGATTCGTGATGAAGGATGTGGAAAATCATCTTTTATCAATTGCTATTGAATGTATGTTCATTTACGAAAGTATTACAACCGAATAACGAAAATTTTGTTTAAAATGACGTCATTTTGATGCCGCCATTTTGAATTCTAGAATGCGCGTCACATATCTTTTGGTACAACCAATTATTCCACCAGAACTAAAAGTGGGAATCGCTTGGACGGCAGTTTCATATAAAAAAAATGATTTCAATTTAAAAAGTTACTAATTTTTTCGTTTTGTTACATCCTGGGCGCCATATTAGAAAAATGACTAAAGATATTGGAAAATGCACTTCACATTCAGAAGTAGTAGACTTGAAACCTATAAGACGTGGACTTATATAAAAAATTCATTCACCCTTTCTATGAAAATTATTTAGCTAAAAACGGCGACAATTTACGCCGAAACGGATTAAATTAGGAATCAATAATAGGTTGTTATGAAATGTATATAGGAATTGAGCGTCCGTAAGTTGTCGGAGAGACTTTAATGCAGGTATTTTTAGGCTATTTGAGTTAGACAAGTAATTATGCTCATTAACCCATTGAAGCATACATTTTTCTTTACGCTGAAAATAGCAGGTACTAAAAGCTGGCCAAGCATCTATGGCCAAACCGACCCAAAATAATGCAAACATTTGTTGCTCAATTGTTGCTCAAAAGTTGCCCTAATCCCGTATTTGTTGCTCCCATATTTAAAAAAAAAAGCAGGTTTGGCCAGCTTGTATAAAAGCTAGCCAAACACAGCTCAAAACATAAAAAAACCTATCCTATAGAAAAAAACAAGTACAAAGCTAATTGTTGCTCATTTGTTTCTAAAAGATTACTCAAAGAATATAGGGTTTAGTCAAATGGATTCCCATATTAAAAAAAAAATAAGTAGGTTTAGGTAGGGGGGACTAATGAATGACTCGTTCAGAAGCTGGCAACTGATATCCAGCAATTGTTGCTCGATCCCTACTGTTTTTAGAGATATAAATAAATAATTCTGTCAAGGTCCCGTCCGGGTTGGCTGGTTAAATAAAAAGTTATGCGATTTTGAATAATATAGAAATCGTAAAATCGGCTCTCCAGGCAGGTTGGAATAATGGCTCCTAAAGAAGCTAGCAACTATTATCCAGCAATTGTTGCTCGATTCCTACTCTTTTTAGGGATATAAATAATTAATTCTGATCCGGTCCCGTCCGGTTTGGCTGGTTAAATAAAAAGTTATGCGGTTTTGAATAATATAGAAATCGTAAAATCGGCTCTCCAGGCAGGGTGGAATAATGGCTCCTATAGAAGCTGGCAACTAATATCCAGCAATAGTTGCTCAATTCCGACTGTTTTTAGGGACATAAATAAATAATTCCGTCAAGGTCCCGTCCGGTTTGGCCGGTTAACTAAAAAGTTATGCGATTTTGAATAATACAAAATTCGTAAAATCAGCTCTCTATACTAAGTGGATTAATGGATCCATTAAAAGGTGGCAACTATTATCCAGCAATTGTTGCTCGATTCCAACTGTTTTTAGTGACATAAATAAATAATTCTGTCAAGATCCCGTCCGGCTTGGCTAGGAATCGAACAACAATTGCTGGATAATAGTTTCCAGCTTCTATAGGAGCCATTATTCCACCCTGCCTGGAGAGCCGATTTTACGAATATTGTGTTGTTCAAAATCGCATAACTCTTTATTTAACCAGCCAAACCGGACGGGACCTTGACAGAATTATTTATTTATGTCCCTAAAAACAGTCAAAATCGAGCAACAATTGCTGGATAATAGTTGCCACCTTCTAATGGACCCATTAATCCACTTAGTATAGAGAGCTGATTTTACGAATTTTATATTATTCATAATCGCATAACTTTTTATTTAACCAGCCAACCCGGAAGGGACCGCGTCAGAATTATTTATTTATGTCCCTAAAAACAATCGGAATCGAGCAACAATTGCTGGATAATAGTTGCCACCTTCTAATCGACCCATTACTCCACTTAGTATAGAGAGCTGATTTTACGAATTTTATATTATTCAAAATCGCATAACATTTTATTTAACCAGCCAAACCGGACGGGACCTTGACTAAATTATTTATTTATGTCCCTAAAAACAGTCAAAATCAAGCAACAATTGCTGGATAATAGTTGCCAGCTTCTATAGGAGCCGTTATTCCACCCTGCCTGGAGAGCCGATTTTACGATTTCTATATTATTCAAAATCGCATAACTTTTTATTTAACCAGCCAAACCGGACGGGACCTTGCCAGAATTATTTATTTATATCCCTAAAAATAGTAGGAATCGAGCAACAATTGCTGGATATCAGTTGCCAGCTTCTGAACGAGTCATTCATTAGTCCCCCCTACCTAAACCTACTTATTTTTTTTTAAATATGGGAATCCATTTGACGAAACCCTATATTCTTTGAGTAATCTTTTAGCAACAAATGAGCAACAATTAGCTGTGTACTTGTTTTTTTTCTATAGGATAGGTTTTTTATTTTTTGAGCTATGTTTGGCTAGCTTTTATACAAGCTGGCCAAACCTGCTTTTTTTTTTAAATATGGGAGCAACAAATACGGGATTAGGGCAACTTTTGAGCAACAATTGAGCAACAAATGTTTGCATTAGTTTGGGTCGGTTTGGCCATAGATGCTCGGCCAGCTTTTAGTACCTGAAAATAGCTGACATTTGTTACTCGAGAGTTTTCGGGGTCGCTGATTACGAATCTGACCTCAGATTTTCAAACTTAAAAATGGCGGATCCAAAATGGCCGACCGAAATGTAAAAACAAGTCAGATTCACTCTAGATTTCAGTTAGCCATATTGGATCCGCCATTTTGAATTTTGAATATCTGAGGTCAGAGTCGTAATCAGCGATCCCGAAAACCCCCGAGTACTCAGTCTCGTCATATTTGAGTTACGTTTTCTTCTCCACATATATTTTCTGTAAAAAATCGACCATTTTTACACTTTATTTAATTTTTTAAAACAATATAGCATGTTCTTGAAGTAAGGAATTAAAAAACTGCAGCAAAATTAATTAATAATTACCTTAAATATGTACATGAATAATGAATTACAAAAAGGTGTAGCATATATGCTACACCATGCTTCAAAAGGTTAAAGGACATTGGAGTACCTAGTTTATACGATGCATATCTAAAAAATGTATGATGTACCCTCTCTAGTCTATTTATGTAAACATTATAATAAGGATTCCATATTGTGAAGCGTAAGATAATATAGGGCGAACTAAAGTGAGATAGAGCATTTTTATTGTTTGCATTTTTAAATTCTTGAATAAGACGAATAATGAATCCCAACATTTATTCAGCTCTATTACTTATATCAAAAATATAATCAGCAAATGTTAACTTGGAGTTAAATATTATACCAAGATCCTTTATTTTCTCGACTCTTTGAAGCTTAAGATTTTGAAGATGCTAATCATAAAAAATAGGAGACTGACTTGTCGAAAACATAATTGTGAAACACTTAGATGTATTAACCCATTAAGGACCAAATGGACAATTTTTCGTGGTCGACTTCAAGAGCGGTATTTTATATGAAAGCGGATTTTTAAAAAATCAGAACCAATTACACCTTACGTAAAATTGATCGACCTTTCCGAATCTGCCATTAAAAAATCAATCGAGCCCATTCCCAAACAGTTATGCTTGGTTTTTCACAAAAAAATCAGATTTTTTCACAAATATTCTGCCCTGTGTTTGGAAACAATCTTATATTACACCGGTATTTAAAGGGGGCGATAATCGGGACATTTCTCATTACCGACCGATCTCTATTTTAGGTGTTATTTCGAAATTACTTGATGCTATAGTTGCGGAGAGAGTGGCAATTGCTCTTTATGACAAAATAATTTCTCAGCAACACGGTTTTGTAGGGGGAAGATCAACGGTGACAAATCTCTTAACCTATAGTAATTTTGTATCGTCTGCATCTGATAATATGATCCAGGTAGATACTATTTATCTTGATTTTGCTAAGGCATTTGACACCGTCGATCACGGTATTCTAGTAACTAAAGTGAACTCACTAGGTATAAGTGGATCACTACTGAGATGGATCTTATCCTATCTTAGTGATCGCTGGCAAGCTGTTCGGGTTAAAGGATCTGTATCTCAATTTACACGTGTTACATCCGGTGTTCCACAAGGTTCGCACCTGGGACCTATCCTTTTTGTGTTGTTTATTAATGATATCAATCTCTCAATTACACAGGGTTTCTAATTTACGCTGATGATGTTAAGATATTTGCAATGGTTAAATCCCCAATAGTTGCATCTAATTTGCAACGAGATTTAAACTCTATTTTTGAATGGGCTAGCACAAATCGTCTTAAATTAAATATTCATAAATGTAAATCGATATCATATTGTAGGTGTACCTCTCCGATGGCATTTACTTATTTACTGGATGATGAACCCATCCAAGCTGTCTTATCTATTAATGATTTAGGAGTGATTTTTGATCAAAGTTTCAAGTTTTCTGAACATATTCGTACAATAATCAATAAATGTTACTCAATCTTAGGTTTTATAAAACGTTCTACTTCTGATTTCTCTTCTATTCCTGCAATCATAAATCTATATAAATCAATTGTTTTATCAATTTTAACTTATGGATCAGTTATTTGGCGCCCTTTTATTTCTAAAGATATTGATCAGCTCGAAAAGGTTCAACACAGGTTCTTAAGATATTTGTCGTATAAGTCAGGTACTCCTATGAGTTATGTGAACCATGATTATTCTACTGTTGCTTCTAAATTTTCAATACCATCAATTTATTCAATACATCATATTATTGATTTACTATTTGTCCGTAAAATTGCTACGGGTATGATTAAGTCTGAGCAAATATCTTCATTGTTTTCTACTCGTTCTCAACCATTCATTGCGTCGCTTTCGGGATATTTGTGAAAATAATAGTAAATCTCGTTATGGATTTCACTCTAGTGTAGCTAGACTCAGGCGTGAATGGAACAGTGTTCCCGGTGATGTAAAAAACACTACTAGTTTTGTATCATTTCGATTTAAAGTGCGACGATTATTATACACTTATTATTAAGTTTTCTTATTTTGTTTTAACATACGGTTTTTCAATTATTCTATGTACCAAATTTTATGTTCTTTTCTTTATTATTCAAATTGCGCTGATTATGTCAGTATATTTTTGTATAAAGGTCTTATAGGCCGTTTATTTTCTTTAAATAAATAAATCAATAAATATTAATTAATCGGCATTCTCATATTGGGAAACGGTTAAGGAGATCATTGATCGGTGAAAATATCGCGTCCACGAACCTTTAATTTTGAAATGTGCATGATAGCATTTTCAAAAAAAGTTGGAAACTTCCAAATGGCGGCTGATGTACGAAAATATCAGCGAAAAGCTCTGGAAGTTTTTATTCGAAAATGATAGGCTTTCGGAAAAAATGTTATTGAACAAAGAGTTCCTAGAATTATTTAAAGAATCCGCTCAAATTTTTTCAGAATGTTTTGAACACTTTCCTTCATTTTCAAAATCGTAAAATTTTGAAAAGATAAGAAAAGGCATACAAAAATTCTAAAAAAAATTTCGAGGTATTCTTTGATCAACTCTAAGAACTTTTTGTTGCACAACATATAGTCTATCGTTTCCAAATAAAATATGTCTCAACTTTTCAAAACATAGGGAAACAAGAATTTTTTATTTAAAAATTATAAGACTGTCGGAAAAAATGTTGCGGAATAAAAAGTTCTTAAAATTGTTCAAAGAATACTCTAAAATTTTTTCAGAATTCTTCATGACTCTAAAAGAATTTTAATATTGAAAATTAACATTTTTGTCGATATCTTGAGAAGAGAATCAGCTCTGATTTTAAATTGCATTTTGCTACTTTTGATGTCCCTTAAAGATACGACGCCAATTTTGAAGCGACATTTTGGATACACTTTAATTCGTTCAGGAGGGATATGCTCACTATTAGCTTTCTTTTGTTAATATAATTAAACACCCATCTCAATAGGGATCGCAAAATTCCCAATTTCTGTAACTCATGCAGTAACATATCATGGCTGACCGTATCGACAGCTTTCAAGAAGTCGGTGTAAATAGCATCAGCTTGAAGTTTGCCCTCTATCGCATCGATAATAAATTGTTGAGAAGAGACTAGAATCGTTACAGTAAACTTCTTTGGCACGAAACCATGATGGTTGTCTATTAAAAAATTAAAAAATTTCAACGAAATAAATTCACTTATGATCAAATAGAGAGTTTAGCCAGATTTTTAGCAGATTTTTATGTCTGTTTTGTCGTCACACTTAAAGACAGGTAACAGGAAAGTTATGTTCAATATGCTAGGTAGACACCCTTCATTAATGGATTTATTAAATAAAATATACAGAGGATAACATAACATATTAGTACCATTTTTTTTAAAATAACGGCGGAATGCTATCAGGTCCGGGACCCTGGATAACATTTAGTTGCAGTAACTTACACAGCATCATCACCTGTAGTTGCAATTTTACCATTTAAATGTAAGTGTTCTGCTAAACCAGAAGAGTTTCTCTTGTTGTTTACAAAGAACTAGAATCTTTTGATGTCGCCACATATATTATGGTCCAAATTGGACAAATAAGTGTTATAACATTGTATAGATAAATGATTGCAATGTTTTCTTAATTTGGCGAAGATTTTAGCTAATAAAAAATGATTTCATTATACAATGTAATTTAAAATTTGATTATCATAGGATCTGTCGAGCTGTTAGGAGCCATGGCATACTGTGCGCCAAAACAATTGAGCAGTTGTTTACCAAGTATTGTTCCAAAACTTATTGAAGTTCTCAGCGATTCTCATACCAAAGTGCAAGAATCAGGAGCAGAAGCTTTAAAAGTCATTGGTAGCGTAATTCGAAATCCTGAAATTCAAGCGATTGTTCCGGTTTTGTTGAAAGCTTTGCAAGATCCATCAAAGAAGACGGCGACTTGTTTACAAACTTTATTGGATACTCAGTTCGTTCACTTTATCGACGCTCCTTCATTGGCTTTAATCATGCCAGTGGTTCAAAGAGCTTTTATAGATAGATCCACCGAAACGAGAAAAATGGCAGCTCAGATCATTGGAAATATGTACTCCCTAACAGACCAAAAAGATCTAACACCTTATTTACCAACTATTATTCCTGGATTGAAAACAAGTTTGCTCGACCCTGTACCGGAAGTTCGTAGTGTTTCGGCTAGAGCATTAGGCGCGATGGTACGTGGAATGGGTGAATCCAGCTTCAAAGATCTATTGCCATGGTTGATGCAAACTTTGACGTCAGAGTCAAGCAGCGTGGATAGATCTGGTGCTGCTCAAGGTCTCTCCGAAGTAGTAAGAGGATTAGGAGTAGCTAAACTCCGCAAACTTATGCCTGAGATCATCAGCACAGCCGAGCGTACTGATATTGCACCTCACGTGAAAGACGGTTACATCATGATGTTCATTTACATGCCAAGTGCATTTACTACTGAATTTACCCCGTACATCGGTCAAATCATCAATCCAATTCTAAAAGCTTTAGCCGATGAGAACGAATACGTGAGAGAAACTGCTTTACGAGCTGGTCAGAGAATCGTGACGCTGTACGCAGATTCAGCAATCATGTTGTTGTTGCCAGAACTCGAGAAAGGTTTATTCGACGACAACTGGCGTATCAGGTATTCTTCAGTGCAGTTGTTGGGTGATCTTCTGTACAGAATTTCCGGTGTCTCAGGAAAAATGTCGACAGAAACAGCGAGCGAAGACGATAACTTTGGTACTGAGCAATCGCATTACGCAATCATCAAAGCTTTAGGTGCGGAAAGAAGAAATCGAGTTTTGGCTGGTTTATACATGGGAAGATCAGATGTCGCATTAATGGTCCGTCAGGCTGCGCTTCACGTTTGGAAAGTTGTCGTTACAAACACTCCTAGAACGTTGCGAGAGATTTTACCAACATTGTTCGGATTGTTGCTTGGATGTTTGGCAAGTACCAGCTTCGATAAGAGGCAAGTGGCTGCTCGAACTCTTGGTGACTTGGTGAGGAAACTTGGAGAGCGAGTACTGCCTGAAATCATACCAATTTTAGAACGAGGGTTGCAAAGTGATCAGGCAGATCAAAGACAAGGAGTTTGCATTGGATTGTCCGAGATTATGGCGAGTACCAGCAAGGATATGGTCTTGACGTTCGTCAATAGCTTGGTTCCAACAGTAAGGTTAGTTTCAAAAAAGAATTTAGTTTGCTTTAGGCAGAACAAAATTTGTACTTGTAAGTACCATAAATTGGGATAAAGTCGGCTATTTTTCATGATTTTTTGCTTAAATCCTCATGAGAAAACTTAAAATAATTATTGATATTTTTAATATGTAATCTCTAACTCCTCTGTTTTAAGATCTATGTAATAGAAAAGAAAATTACTTCTTAGAATTAACGGTATATATTATTTTGTGATTGCCAACTTTTACCCCAAATGCGGGGAAAAGCCGGCTATCGTCATACATCGAAAAAGTAAGCTATTGTAATAAAACAAAACAATTTTCTAACACCATCGAAAATAAAAAATATGGCCATTTCATAAATTTCTAAGTGTGAAAACCGCTCTTTAACCCTTAGAGGCATAGTGGGACTGTCAGTGTCTCGCCTGTAAATAATTTTCTTCATGTAGGTAAATCAATATCTATTTCAATGATGGATTGAAATATTGTACTTTGGGGTTTTCGAGGCCGCTGATTAAGAATATGTCTTCAGATTTTCGTAATTCAAAATGGCGGATGAAATATGGCCGGGCCAAAATCTGATGTTTGATTCGATGTACATGAAAATTGGTACTGGGAGTTTTCAATGCCGGTGATTATGTATCCGTTCTCAGATTTTCGAAATTCGAAATGTCGGACCCGATATGGAGCCATGTTGATTCAGCCATTTTTAATTTTGAAATTTGAAACATTAATTCTTGACGTTTCTCTGCTTCTTGTATTGCATTCTGTAATTGTTCCGTTGAATATTTGAACAATCTAGAAGAATCCACCTCTGTTTTATAAATTCGCCCCATGGCCGACTTTTCCCTACAAATCTTACATTTTTAGAGAAACCGATATTTTGCGATATCTAATGATCTTATTGAGGTCATTTTTTATCGTAAATTAGGTTAGAGATATAGGCTATGCGATACACAGTTTGATTTTACATAAAAAAAATTCGTACATTTATTTACAAGTTCTTTTTTCACACGACTTACTTTAGAGGCTAAATATACAGTCACACACACACACAAACGACGTTTTTATTAAAACTTATCGATGAATTTGAGTCAAATAAACTGTAAATGAAAGTTTGACATTCCTACTAACTACAACAATTGCGCATCTTCGACTTTTCTCTCTACACTGAGAGAAGTTTGGTAATTGGAAACTTCAACGGTTTTTCGAATATCCCTAGTCCCATTGCATTGAACTTTATGAAGTCAAAAAGTGACATTCCCTAGCACTAAATTTTTACTACAGAACTTCAATAACAGTCTGTATTATGACACCTCTAAAAGTGTATTGGTACATGTCCAATCTAGTCGTGAAATAGTTCAACGTTTCATTGAACGCCCAGAGCTCTATAGTTCGATGCGTGACGCTCCAACGATGGGCGTCTGAGACGCCCATCGGTAAAAGTACCAATTTCACCATTCGTGGCGCTGAGATCTCGCATCGCATTTTTTCAATAATACTATTCAATAATACTTGGCTACTTGCACAAAAAATTAAAACATCCACAAAAATTATAAGATTATCTTTAGAACCTCTAGAAGTAGAAAAAATTGTTCAACACTTTGAGTCACGCATTTTTCTTTTCACTGAATTTGAAACTCAATGCTCGTGGTTTTCGATTTTTCTGATTACGAATCCAATGTCAGCTTTACGAAATTCATCAAATACATTTTCGTAAAAATTCACGTCTTACTACATCTCGCAACAAAAAATTATACAATCCAAATTTCAAGTAATTATTTTTCTGTGTTTATTTATATAACGAGAACAATAAACAATTTTTTAGTCATATGGATATGCTCTTTAAGTATTAATATAACAGAAAATAGCAAAAAGACCGATCAGAAAACGTCAACTTAGACGTAAATAATTAAAATTCAAAGAAATCCTGGTAGTAACGTGGATCACAACCGTGACACTAAGGGTTAAAACATTTTCTAACAATGAGAAGCAGCAACAACAATTGATGAAAATGCATTATATAGTCTATTGATGTTTTCACTAAAGTATTGTATTATTTTCATTATAGGATTTAGTAAGAAGCGAAACACTTGAGTATAAAATGAGTGTGACATTCAGGAGAGTGGCTGAATTCTGACTTTTTACGGTGAAATTCAGTGTATTGAAGACTTTTAGAGAAATTTTATATTATATCTTTTATATTATAATATAAAAAAAAGCATTTCTGCCATTTTAGGATATTCGACAAATCTTTACGGAAAATAACTGTGTAATGTTTAAATTCACTATGAAAGTCAATGGTAACGGATAGTTAAAATATTCTATTATGAATTACCATTGACTTACATAGTAATTTCGGACATTATGTAGTTCTTTTAAGAATATGTCGAACCGTCCAAAATGCAGTAACGACATCTGTGTTTCCGGCGGCACACAGCGTGGCTGTGCCGCGGGTTCAATGGGTGTGTGAGGCGCCCATCCTTGGACCTCTAAGAGTTCAACGCACATTGAACTGCCTCTCCACCAAATTAGAAGTGTCACGATTACAAGTTGGTATTGGTTGAGTTCAAAACATTATTTAAGACGTACGTTACCATTATGAGACTTTTAAACTTCATTTTTCGTATTAAGATACCTCAACTTTAATTTGAACAACAGAATTTCAAAAATTTTGAAGTCCCCGATTACCAAACTTCTCTCAGTGTAAGAAAGAGGATAATTAAATATTTTAAAATAGGTTATCGAATGGCTGACTTTTCCTGTCAAGTCGACTTTACCCCAATTTACGGTATTCATTTTTTTGTTGTTTTACAGAAAAGCTCTCTGCGACCCTCTACCCGAAGTACGACAAGCTGCTGCTAAAACTTTCGACAGCTTACATTCAACCGTTGGTGTTCGAGCTCTGGATGACATTTTACCAACTATGTTGAACCAGTTGAATTCCCCTGATCAAGCTGAAGCTGAAAATACCCTGGATGGTCTCCGACAAGTAATGGCGATAAAATCTCGCGTTGTCCTTCCATACCTTGTTCCGCAACTAACATCGGCGCCTGTCAATACGAAAGCTCTGTCCATTTTGGCAAGCGTTGCGGGTGAAGCTCTTACACGATTTTTGCACAAAATATTACCAGCGTTGTTGACAGCTCTGTCGAGTGCACAGGGGACCCCGAACGAAGTTCAGGAACTCGAGTACTGTCAGGCTGTTGTCCTGTCCATCACTGACGAAGCTGGCGTAAGGACTGTTATGGATCAGCTAATGGAAGCTACGAGAGCAGAAGATCCATCGAGAAGACGAAGCGCAGCAACCCTTCTGTGTGCTTTCTGCAGGGATACTAGAGCCGATTACAGCCAATACGTTCCTCAGTTACTTCGAGGTCTGATTCATTTGTTTACTGATGATGAAAAAGAAGTTCTGCAAATGAGTTGGGACGCTTTAACTGCCGTGACTAAGGTTCGTTGCCATTGACAGCTTTAATGATTTTCAATATTCTGAAATAATTAATAGTATAAATAACAGTAGTAAATAAAGTTAATAACTTATTACAGAAATCATATAATTCATACAATCAAAACATATCTTGTTTTCAACAAAACAAATGGTTTAAAAAATTTAACTAACATTATTATTCCGAATGAAGTTCGAATCATAGCTTTGACAAATTTGCGTTCAACATTAATAACAGAAACGAAATATCGATTCCTCAAATTATTGGTAGCATTGAAACAGCTGTATACTCCATTAGCACGGATGAGCAAAAAAAAACAGCGTTCGGCAAAAGTGCATACAAGCGATTAACAAATTTCGTTCCTCAACTTTCATGAATAACAAAAAACTTGTTAACCGCAACTAAAACAAAATCATAAAGGAATTTAAAAATGAAAATCCTGACATCTTTTTCTCACGGACATATAGGGGTAATATCACGGTAGCCATGAGCATTTTGGACTACGATTCCAAAAAAGTTACATTGATTCTATAAGTGTCTCTGGCAATTTCTGCCAAAGTT
The DNA here is from genome assembly GCA_030407085.1 of Trichopria drosophilae. Taxonomy (NCBI): domain Eukaryota; kingdom Metazoa; phylum Arthropoda; class Insecta; order Hymenoptera; family Diapriidae; genus Trichopria; species Trichopria drosophilae. Next base: position 83,981,331 of record CM059585.1, on the reverse strand, counting down.
CCTCAAGTAAAGGTTAGCATACAGAAACTGCAATGAACCAAGGTAGTTTTTGCCGGACTAAGTGTACGTTATTTAATGTACATATATTTTTGCTAAACTGATAAGAATGTTTGAATAAATAACAAAATCTTTGTGCAGTATTAGAGAATTGTTTAACCCATTAACGCTCAGACGGACGAATTTTCAGCATTAGCTTGAACATCGATAATTTGTATATAAATGGCTTTAGAAACATATGAGCTCTAGTGTTTCTAACGTAAAATTGTATGCTCTTTCAGAATCTTTCAATAAAATTTCGATAAAATGAACCACAAAAAAGTTATACACGTTTTTCTGTTAAAAAACGTGGTTTTTTACATTTTGTTTTTTATAAAAACATCACTTTCACCTCGAAATGGCGTTGGGAACATATTTAAGTTGAAAATATCGCGTCCATGGACCCCCAGGATAAAAATGTACCATATCTGAATTCATAATTCAAGATGGCAGTTTTCAAAATGGCGCTTAGAAGCTCAAAACTCTTTTTAAAACTGAACCATTTTTTTCTTAAAAACTATAGACTTTAGAGAAAATTTTCTAAGAACAATGCTTTGGAATGAGTCAAAGAATACTCTCAAATTTGATCAGCATGCAATAATACACTGTTTGATTTTTCAAAAGTTCGAAAAAAGGACTTTCAAAGAATATAGTAAAAATTTTCATAACTCAAAATGTAAGGATAGTTTCAACCCTCTTTAAAACTAATATTGCACAAATCAAACCATGAAAAGACCAACTTCCCTTTGAAAAATAAAGTGGAGTTGTGTATAAAATTCCTTGTCTTCACTGCAATAAATCTTATATCGGACAGACGTACTGACGGCATATGTAGAGCCTCCATGTTCAAACAGCATTCGACGGCAGCATTCTGAACCGATCTTAATGATTTTTTTTTAAATACCCGTGAATGTATATGCATTACCGTAGAACTGCGATAATTTTGAGATTATCATTTGTTTGCAACCCATTTGTAGTACATGTAATTATCCTTGGAATACGAGTTACCGAACATCCATTACATTAAAGTATATCAACATAAACATCCAAGAGTACATGAATAACAAATGTTTTTCGGGTTGTTAAGTACTACATAATATGATATCAGAATCGAAGATTCAAAATGGCGGATGCAATATGGCGGACAAAATTTAAAAAATTTCTTCGAATTAGACGTAAATTTGTATGAGGGGGTTATCGAAGTTGCTGATTACGAATCAGGACACAGAATTTTGAAATTCAAAATGGCCGATCCAATATGGCTAACTATTAAAATTAAGATATTATGTCTAAAAGTATTTAAAATGTATAATTTGTTTAAATAATAATCGTTTAAATAAAGGTTTAAACAATGATTTTTTAATCACAGTAATCGAGTGTATGGAAAGAAACTCGGAAAGAATTTATTTAAACAATTATTATTTAAACAAATTGTAAATTTTCAATTGTAAAAAGTATAATTTTCGTCACTATTGTCCGTGTCACTTGCCAGAAAACAATGTTCCCTCTTAGGACATAAAATCATACGGCTTCGTACCGGTTGAACATTCTCGGACCAGCCTCGCTAAGAAATGACTATGAAAATTCAATAATTCTTAAACAGTTAGTCCGCCATATTAGATTCGCCATTTTGAATGCTGAAATTTTAACTTCAGAATCATAATCAGCGACTCCTAAAACTCTAATCTACCAACACATACTAAAATCTAGCCGACTCGTGCACGGGTGGGTTAACAAGGGGTAAAAATTAGTTAGGCGAGTTATTTTCAATTATCTGGAAAATACCGAAGACAACAGAATTAGTATTAACAATGTGCCTTGAAAACAAATTCAGTTTTCCAATACCTCGCGTTTCAGACTTTGGGATCTGATCAACAAATAGCTCACGTTCAAGATATCAGGCAAGCTGTTCGTTTCGCCATGTCCGATATGAAAGGCCAGGAGCTTCTGCCAGGTTTCTGCCTTCCGAAAGGAATTACGCCAATCTTGCCAATCTTTAGGGAAGCCATTTTGAACGGCATGCCAGAGGCTAAGGAACACGCCGCCCAGGGTCTTGGAGAAGTAATAAAATTAACGAGCGCATCGGCTTTGCAACCTAGCGTTGTGCATATCACTGGACCTTTGATTCGTATTCTTGGTGACCGATTCAACTGGAATGTGAAAGCCGCAGTTTTAGAAACCTTGGCTATTTTGCTTGGAAAAGTAAGTTAGAAAAGCTAAACTGAGGAGTAATTACTTATCATAACAATAAATTATCCGGCAGGTTGGAGTAATGTTGAAGCAATTCTTGCCACAACTTCAAACAACATTTTTAAAAGCTTTAAATGACAGCAATAGACAAGTACGACTGAAAGCTGCTTACGCACTAAGCAATTTAATAGTGATTCATACCCGAGCTGACCCGCTGTTCGCTGAATTGCACAGCGGAATAAAAAATTCTGATGATCCGACAATTAGGTATAAAACGCTTCAGGAAACATTTTTCAATTTACGTGTAAATATTTCTGAACTTTGATCATTTTTAGAGAAACCATGCTACAAGCACTACGTGGAGTATTAACTCCAGCAGGAGACAAGATGACTGAACCAATGAGGAAACAAGTGTTTGTCACTTTAAGTGGAATGTTAGGACATCCGGAAGATGTGACTAGGAATGCAGTGGCTGGTTGTTATGGAGCACTTATAAAATCTCTAAGTCCCGAGCAAGTGACGGTTGCTTTAAATGAAAATCTTTTGTGTGAGTGAATATTTATACACTATCATTACTAATGGAGTTATCGATTACATTGGTCAACTAAATTTGACTTTGGGAAATCATGAGTGATGTGCATACACTTTTCTGGCGTATTTTCGTGCGCTGAATCCAATTCCGTTTACAGAATTTTCCCATCATCCTCCAGTTTCGAGATATCCGCCATTTTGTATTTTTTCTAAATTCGTTTTTTTGGGAATTTTTTTTCTTTGCAATAGAATATGATAATTAAATGTAAGACCTCTCATTTTACGCACAATTACTTCCAGAATACGTGTGAATTTTTCCAGACAGAAAAAAACACTGATTCTTAGTATAATCAGTGAAAAACTTTCAAAAAATCACTAGAAAAGACAAAAATTGAAGTATTTTTTTGGTAAAAAATGCGTATAACTTGAGAAAAAAAAATCTTAAAAATATTCTATGTCCATAGTCCTATTGTAGGATAATCATTCTTCAATTTACGAGGTTATCCATCTATTTATGTTTATTTAGATTGAAGATATGAGTCGAGTTAATGATAAATTTAGTACATGTTCAAAGTTAATTGTTGATTAACAATTGAAACAAAAAAGTGTGATTTTTTTTATGAAAAATTTTTATATAATCAAACATTTGAGTTGGAGGGAAATTTTTTTACACAAAATTGCACAAAACATCTAAACTTTTTAACCAGCTTTGGTTTTTTATCGTACGATTTTTTTTAACAAAATGGCCGGCAAAAAACGAAAGCTAAAAATCAAACTTTTATTTTAGTACTTGTTTTGATGTTTTTTTTCATTGGAATCGTGTAAATTATTCAATTATTTCAGTAAAAATGTACTTAAATATAATATCTTTTTTTAAAATAACTAGAAAAAGGGTTAAATATGAAAAATAAAGTTTTTAACGTTTTAACAAGTCGTTTTTACGGTTTCTCGTCATTATTTCAACAATAACTAATGTAATAATCTCAATATCATTGATTTTCGAAAGATTTTTTTGCATTTTGATATTTTCAGAACAAATCTTAGTGAATAAAGTAAATCTAATCATTTTTCAATTTTCATCTCTTAGTCGTTATTTTTTTTTTCTTGAACAACAATGCCCGACACTTACCGCGTGGAGGTCGATGGATTCAAGTGTCTTCTTTTTTTATTTTTTTTTTTTTTAAATATTATATTTAAGTATATATTTACTGAAATAATTGAATAATTTACAGGATTCCAATGAAAAAAACGGCAAAGCAAGTGCTAAAATGAAAGTTTGATTTTTAGCTTTCGTTTTTTGGCCGCCATTTTGTTAAAAAATATCGTACGATAAAAAACCAAAGCTGGTTGAAAAGTTTAGATGTTTCGTGCATATTTGCGACAGCAAAATAAATTTCCTTCCCACTCAAAATTTTGATTACATAAAAATTTTTTAAAATTGTTAATCAACAATTGAAAATCAAAGTTTTGAAAATTTTAAACCATTCTATCGTGTAGAGCGTTCAGTAGGGTTGGTATATTTTCCAAAAGATTTTATTACTTTTTCACAAAGTTTCCTGAGCTCAAACGTAAGATACAAATATTACCATTTTGGGACTTAATGGGTTAATTAATAAGAAATGTTTCTAGGTAACGACACAAATTCTGATTGGACCTTGAGGCATGGACGTTCGACAGCATTGTTTGTAGCATTGAAGGAAGCACCGTCCGTCATTTACACCACAAAAGAAAAAGATAGACTGTCTAAAGTACTGTTATCATATTTATCAGCCGACAAAACATCGATTGTTATGAATGGTCTTCGAGCTTGTGGTTATCTATTTGAGTATCTCATGAACGAAGAGTTACCAGTTCCACAGACTATTCTAACACCTTTCGTAAGGGTGAGTATTAAATACTTATTTCCCAAGCAGCAAAATAGGTCGAAATTAGGTAAATTCGACTTCAGAATGGTCCGAATGTCCAAACGGCCGCGACTTATTTTACTTCCAGTCCACTTTGTTTGGAAGTAAGTGGGAACAAAAAAGACTTAATTTTTAAGTATAAATTAAGTAACGGAAGGCATTTTTACCTGTAAGTCACGGGCCAATGTAATCAAATAGACCAATAGTAAGTCGAATATTGGTAATATATTGGTAATTTCGACCTAATTACGCCCTATTAATCGTTCTTGGATGTAATATATATAAACGATCTACGAAAACTGATTTGCATAGATAGCGACTCTAATGTAAATATACATATGTATATTCATATAATGCGTATCATGTTCATCATGCCGTGTGGGAACTGAAATGTATGCAAGTCCGAACAAAATGGATATGCATACATATATAACTAATTATTACATCTTACGCGTTCTTTTTGAAAAGTTAAATATTGCGCTAAACATGATGTAAATTTCACATTAAAAATTAACGGGCTCGATGAAATATACACTTAACAATTATTAAATTTATAAATTTTTCGGTAAAAGAATTTTTTTTCATTGGATTGTTTAAAAAAAATTATTTTTCAATAATTTGATGTCCAATATTTATAAATCTTACTTATTTTGTTAATTAAAATCAATAAAAGGCAACAAAATATATTATTTTTAACATACAAATTTGTAGGTTATAAATTGATTTTCTATTGCGGATGCATAACACAGGCCTACAAATTTTGACTTACAAAGTTCTGTAACAAAAGAAAAGGATGATGATTCTGATAGGATGAACCATTTCGGCCATTTTTCGGAAATTTTTGTGGGTAACCAAAATTTTTGTTTCCTATTGCCCAATTAATTGCATCGTATAATACTATATGTAAGCTTTAAAACCCATTTTTGAAAACCTCTTTACGATTTTTTTAACAAAGTTATGTAGATTTGAAATTTTTTCATTTAGGCACAGTTTTATATTCCTACATTTGCCTAAATGAAAACATTTCACATCTACATAACTTTGTTAAAAAAAATCGTAAAGAGGTTTTAAAAAATGGGTTTTAAAGCTTACATATAGTATTATACGATGCAATTGGGCAATAGGAAACAAACATTTTGGTTACCCACAAAAATTTATGAAAAATGGCCAAAATGGTCATTTTTGGGCCATTTAAGCCAATATTACAAGAAATCCTGACGTGGTGGGCCATTTTGAAGGTCGGATTCGTTTTCTACGTCAGAAATCCTATCAGAATCACCATCCCTTTTTTTTTGTTACAGAACTAAGTAAAAATTTGCTGGCCTGTGTAATTTATGACTTATCGGTTTTTTCGACTTATTTGTCAGAAATACTTAAAATTTTATCTTATACGTCGAATTTCTTCAAAGTAAAGTCCAAATGCCCAAATATTTTTCCTTCTTAGACAAATTTACCTATTTGAGACATTTCGACTTCTAAGGCTTAAAGAGCGTCATGTAATTGATATCACAGTTAGGTTATGTAATTTCGACCAATGTATGTCGAAATTGACTTTAAAGTTAAAGAGATATAGTCGACATATGACTGCAAAATGGATGAAAGCTATTTTAAAATTGTCGCTATAATTAAAAAACGTGGATCCCTTACAGCGTTGGAGTATGTGCCCCATTTACAGGTGACGAACAATATTTTAAAATGGCCAAAACGTAATTGTTTAACGTTACTTAATGATGCTTCAAGTGTCCCTGAAAACGATTGTGAGACATAAATGCAAAGTAAAAAAAAGACTTCATAAAGCTGAACGCGTTCGCTGAAGCGTGTTTAAGGTTTGAGTAGTCCGATTTACTATGAAGTTTAGTTTATTGGTCTTTTTGACCAAACATTCTGTATATTTAACTTTATGGGAAATTTTTGTGGTTATTTCGACTTTGAAGTAATAACAGAAAACGTCATCATAGTCGCAGAAGTAAAATATAGCAATTCTAAGTTTTTGGGAATTTTAACTTTTAAGTAAAAATTAGGGAATTCACGAGGTCAAATTTACCCAAAGACACGACCTATTTCCGCATTCAAAGTCCGTTTGTTTATCAAGTCAGAACAGAGGTCGAAATTTAGCAAGATTTGACTTAAAAAAATACCTTAAGTACAATTTTACTATGAAGTAATTTTTAAGTCGTAATTTGGTAATATTATCCCTTACATGTTTACTTATAAGGCATATTTGAAGGTCGAAATGTTGTTATTTTTAACCGAAATAAGACAATCTGACCTAACGCTGGTCACAATTTCTTCCTTTGCTGCTTGGGTTAATGAAAGAATAATTTGAATTTCTATTTAATTTCAGTCAATGAATAACAATAGCAACGAAGTTAAGCAACTCTTAGCGAGGGTCTGCATACACATAGCTAGAAATGTAACGCCGCAAAAAATGTCAGGAGACTTATTAAAATCTCTCCTTCCGATGTTGGTAAACGGAACGAAGGAAAAGAATGGTTACGTCAAAGCTAACAGCGAATTAGCATTAATAGCTGTTCTTCGCTTACGATGTGGTGACGAAGAGCATCAGGTGCGTGTTACTTTATGAATTTTATTATTTGCTGGTACTTTTTTATTAATGTAATAAAAAAATGTTGTTCAGCGTTGCATTGCTCTTCTGGACGTCGGTGCCAGAGAATCTCTCTCGGACGTGGTAAGTAAGGTGTTGCGCAAGGTTCTTTCTCAACCAGAGGGCAAGATCGAAGAGCTGGACGACACCCTGCTCACGTGAGAGACGGCGAAGATCCGGGAGTTTCCGATTCACCATCTGCATTCTTCCATCAATCGGGAAATCGACGACAACAGAGCGGACGTCAGCGACAACGACGGCGACGGCGCTGAAAAATCTCACGACGCGAAACCAATGTTGCACGAGTTTATAAGACGTTTCACCGTAAGACCGCGACCCGTCAGGTAGTCGATGACGACGTCGAAGTCGTCCGACAACGGCGACCTCCTCGAGGAAGTGACGTGTATAATCAACTCTTCTAGTCGGCGAGACGCGAGTCACGACGATGGCTGGACGGACATTTTTTATTTGATCCGTTGTGCGAGGCGCGGCGACATTTTTTATTCTTCCGAAAATGCCAACGCGATCGCCGTTGCATCAATTTTTGTACAGCAGTCAGAATCTGTCGCGTAATTTGTAACGTCGCGAAGAGACTGTAACGCAGACAGCGTGCAGTCAGAGTCAGTTACTTTTTGCACTTTTGTTACTCTTGTATTTTGCCCGCGTATTGTACATACTCTCGCGTTACGCCTCTGTCATTCGCGATGTTGAGGGCGATTATTACATGATGCGAGCGGACGAACCTTTTTTTTTAATTTTTTTTTTAATTCGTGAAGTGCAACAGTTGTGTCCAGATGAATAGAGAGGTGCGCGAAAATCGTCAAAATTTTACTACGGTCCGTCGCCGGCGATGTGTAATTTAGAAATAACGTCTAAGTAGGTAGTATACGCTGTTAATTTCTTGTACTTTGTTTACCGATATTAAAAAAAAACACACACGTAGACATGCGTACACTGTTTAGACGAATATTGGCTGTGTTCTGTTTTTCGAGATACTCCCTAATTATTTAACGCATTTGAAGAGGCTCATTCGTAACATCGAAATTGATTAGTGCATTGGGACATTTTAATATAAACAATTTGAAATGAATAAAAATGTTTCAAACTTTTATTAAAATGAAAACACAAGTGTATGTTGCGGTATTGCTCAAAGAAACCTTTTATTGACTTGTGTCTTCGATAAAGGTATTAAAAATGACTGAAGAGAATATCTACATAAGGTTTATTAAAAACGATTTTAGTCCTTTTTAAAACACATTTACAAAATGAAGCCTCTTTAAGTTAATTTTTGTGACTACTAAGTCACTAGGAAAATAATACACACAAAAAGAATCTACCGGATCTATTGGAGTGCAAATTACATCAATACAACAAATTAGCAATAACACAAACTGTCGTTATGGTTTACTGGAAATTCATAAATTAGATTTTCCGTTAAGACCAATAATTTCATGTATTGGTAATATGACCTTTTTAATATCAAAAAAAGCTGAATAAAATGAGTATTTCCTATCAAAAACTTGTATGACAATTGTTTTTGTTCATATAAAACATTCTCGATGAAATTTCCTGTTTGACTATTATTTCCTCCACAATATTTGATGAGGTAAAATTGGAAACGGTGTGTTTTGTTATGAGGCACCATGCGTTAGAGGTGGCGGTATTTTAGAGGAATATAAAGAAAAATAAGAGATAGGGAAGGAATCTTTCAATTGTTTTGTTTATATTTATTATGCTTGTTTACAAACTTGCATGACAACCATATAAATATCAACTCGGTTGATCAATAACAGTTAGTTTGTGTCGCGAAGATCACTAAGGATCTGTGGCGGCTCCGGTTTTGCGCGTCGCGGTGGGGATGGGTGAGTAGTATCCTTTATTTTATTATATTTATTTACGATTAGTTTCGTGTCTTGGGCAGGGTCTGCTCACATAGCCCAACTGACGAGTCTGTGGACAGACCTGGGACGAAACACCGATCCATATACAATAACAATTATTTATATAAAATTAATTGAGCATGCAATAAAATTCTCTATGCTCCGTCAATCAAAAAAAAAAAAACGTCACAAATTATGGAACGGAGTCCCTAATTTTTTAACACTTATTATATATCGACAAAAATTGTTGGCACAAAATAAATATTCAGTTTCATATTAACGTAAATAATCACGTCGTTCATATTCGCCATGTTAATTTACTCTGGTGGCCAGATTTTAACTGCTGAGATGGGTTTCACATACAGTACAAATTGATGAAAACTTCATTCGTGTACTGTGCGTGAAACCCATCTCAGTAGTTCCATTTTTCGTCACCAGAGTAACTTAACAGGTCCAATTTTGTTAACGACCGAATTCCTCCCAAATTTTTCCTAAAATTTGTGAATAATTTATTTAACTGTCATAAAATTAACAGAAAAAACGAGTATTTTGATTTTTCAAAAAATTGTCATCAGTTTATACATTTTCAACGTTATCGTTTCATAAATTTTAAACTACTTGTTAGGAAGTTCGATACTTTTTATTAATAAACGAATATTCCAATTTTTTAGTTTATGTTTGAACGTTATTCTCAACAGAAAATAAGATTAATATTGAATTGAATGTGACCAACCTCATTTTCGAGTACTCAGATAGCAAGACGTGAGTCTCACTTATGAGTGCTTATATGAACGTCATATGAGAGTTCATTAATGAGTAAAATATACAGGATTGGACTGCGCATGCGAAAAAAACTCCGCTTCTAAGCACATCTGAGTGTTTTTTTGATACTAATAATGATTGGTTAATAGTCTTTATAGGCAACCAATCGATGGATTGTCTGTACGGAAAGAAGTTTGTATTTGCGCATGCGCGAATTGTTCAGTAAAGCAAGACTCATACGTGAGTGACGATCGTCATCTGATTGAAGGACACAAATCGTACTCACATGAAGCGCAGATGTGCGCTTTAATCTCATTTGTGAGTTCCATTATGCACCTTACGTGAACTAACGTTGCTATCTAGGTATCTTTCCAATGGCGTGGTCATGATTGCATTTAAATTGCATAAAAAAAACAATATGGCGCATTTTTAGATAAAAAATGAACACAATTTCGTGTGTTTCATTTTTTAGTGACATTTTTTCGAGTAAATAAAGTTGCGGGATCGATGCTATTTGCAACCAAAAGTGCACAAAATTTGTGAACTTAAACTAAACTTAAATTTGTTTGTTTGCTTTCGAATCAACCTAACCTCTTGGAAGCGTTGTATGTCGAAAAAATAACCGTTTTTGATTCAGTACCGTAGAATGGTAATTTTACGTCTCGTTTTTGGGGCGTAAAATGACCAATCTATTAAGATAGGGATTTTGCTGAGTCGTCATTGTTAAAAATCATTGAAAAACGGCCATTTTTCACACTTCCTGAATAAACAATTTATGTTCGTATCTCTGACAGAAAAGCAATTTTACGCCCTTGATACGAAAAAATCTATATTGGATCGATATATTTTCACCCTTTGACGTGCAAACCAAATGTACAAAGTTTTTCCATGAGGTTTGACACTATATTTTAGTATTTAAACTCCACTACAATAACACGGGACCACAAAAATTTTTTTTCGGTTTCACATTAAGACGCGCCTAGGCGATTCATATAGATTTTGGGCTCCTGAATTCGAATCCGTGGACAGAATTTGTCGTATACGTCAGAGTTTTTTTATATTATAGGTTTAAGTGTAAAAAATGCTTTTTATGCGTATTTGCTAAATCAGTAAATAAAACAACGATCCGATCACATAATGAAGCTGACTAGGCGATTCTTGTTAAATTTTTGGCGCACTGATTTCAAATTCCCGGATAGAATTCCTTCATCGCATTAAAATTATTGTAAAAAGTGCGATCTCACAAAATTAAACAAACATTTATAGGCCACGCTTATGTCCAAACAGATTAGTGTGACCCGAACGCAATGAGATTGTCCCGTTCGTGCTGATCCATGGTGGCCACCGTCAGGGAAAACCGGGAAATCAGGGAAATGTCAGGGAATTTCAAAATTGGTCAGGGAATCAGGGAAAAGTCAGGGAATTTCAAAATTGGTCAGGGAAAAAGTAAATTGCAGACAAATCTTTAAAAAGTGAAAAACATTATTTAACAAAAAATCGCATAATTTCATATTCAGAAAAATGCTTTATTTATCGTGTTTCGCATAAAATTCTTTTAAATGATTTTAAATGCTTTCTCACAAATTTAAACAAATATTGACGTTTTTTATCAATAACATATTTCAGTTTTGAACATTTTCGACCGATTTCACCAAAAACCAACAATTTTGAGAAAAAAAAAATCTTAAATTAAATATATTTGTGGTACTGCTCAGTTTTAAACATTCAGGTACATTGCAACAAAAATAAACACATATAACAATAACACATTTCGGTATTGAATATATTCTAACAGATTTGAATAAAATTTAATAGTTTAACAAAAATAAATGCAAACAACTTTATATTTAAAGATATTTGTCTATCTATAAAGATACTTTACAGAATATTTCAAAAATATTTGACAGACTAATTCTCTATTTAAACAAATATTTGTATAAATAAAAACCTTTTGAAAATGATAGAAAACTTTCATTCATTTTTTTAAATCTTCAAAAATCTTTGAAATTGCATAAAAAAGCTAAAAATCGTAGAAAAATTTTTAAAATGTTGAAAACAGCACAAAACTCCCAAATTTTGAGAATATTAATTTGTTTAAATGATTATTTTACCATTTCTATTTTAAGTAGTTGATATTTGTCCAATAGTATTTGAAAAATATAAAATTTATGGCAATTTTTTGTTATTGTCAACATTCGTAAGAATTTTGACAATACTTTGAATATACTGTCCAAAATCGCCTAAATTCTAAAATTTATCAACATTTATAATTATCGTCTAACATATTACCGCAGAACTTGACATTTTATAACAAATTTTGACAAAGAACCCCCAACAAATTTTCTACTATTATTTTGAATTAAACACGAAAAAATCCGCAGGAACATGAGTTTTTTTTCTGGATTTTTATAGATAATATGTTTTAGAATATACTACTCGTTGTTGATTGAAAAAATAAAGAATTTATTGAAAATGTGTAGCTGTTTTTAAAACATTTTTATCCGTATTGTTTATTTTTAATAGATATCGTTAAAATATTGGTCAGGGAAAAATCTGGGAAAAGTCAGGGAATTTTTTTCCGAGAAAAAAGCGGCCACCATGTGATCGTAAGGAGGGTTTGGAGTAAAAAAATACTAAGGAACTGACGAACCAAGGTTTTTCAATATTCATCGAGTTTTGCGATTTTCAACATATGACTAGAATATTTCGAATAATAATTCACTTATATTATCCTTTTCTGTCCGCCATTTTTAATGTTTGTCTTCCGAAATACACCTATCTGATAACAAATACATTTTTGACACGATATTTGTTACTTTTAGAGATATGATAATGCTATATGAAAATATTATCCATGATAAAATTAAATTAATTAAAAATAGAAAAAAAAACAGTTTTTTTTTAAAATATGTGTAACTTTTCCATTTCAGAATTTGGAAATGGCTAACCACTTTTAACCACAAACTAGTGTTGGCGTGGTGCCTCGCTCGCTTCGCTCGCTCGGAAACTTCGACCTAGTAGAGAGTCGGCTATTCCTTAATACTCGTTTGTTTACTAACAGCTTTCAATTATATTATAAAATTATATTCATATTTGGGGGTCCAATCATATTTAGGTCCAAGTGGCCTCGATAGATATGTTACAACAATATAGTGTTTTTTATATGTATGAAAATTGAAAATGAGCATTTTCAAAACTTCGACCCCGACAACAGGCCAGCCGAAGTATTAATAAATAAAAGTTGCAAAACACTTACTTCATGCACTTGTATTCTAAAAGACTATTCGATGTATATTACATGTTTACTGTGTTTTACTAATTACTGTCTATATCATTATGATCTTATATATATACAATATAATTCGTGAAAGGTATCTTGAAAGTGTCGAAAAGATCTCGGACGGATATCTTTTTGATACTATAAGACATCTTTTAGATATATCGAAATAGGTATTTTCGTATCAAGGGCGTAAAACAACTTATGCGCCCCTAGGTGATCACCGCGCCCGAGGGGCTGGCGAAGACTACCTAGGGGGTCGAAACGTCGAAATTTGATGAAAAACAATAGGGTAATTTTTTTGCCGCGATGACCAAATTCAAGACTTTTTCAGACAATAGTTATAAGCATTTTAAACCAGTTTTTATGGCATTATCGTTGACTTTAAGAAGAAAATGGATATAACCTGTTTTGTAGAGAATTTCATTCTCTATCTTTTTTGTTTGAAACATTTTTTAACACAATTGGTATTTTTCAAAATAAATGCAAAAAACTACGAAGAAACTTAATTGGGGCTAATGTTTTTTAGTAATGGACGGATGCATCTGCGCCAAAATCTGATCCGATCTAAGTTATGCCAAGACGCGTATTTTAAAAAAAAATGTATGTCAATACGCTTATCCGTTCGCGAGTTATCGCGTGACAAAAAAACGGGACGTACGTACGTTAGGGTGGGTCGAAAAACATTTTTTTTTTTTAAATGCTGTGGGGCCGGTGTGAAAAAGTTTTACCACCACAAAACAAGGTTCCATGAATTTTTTCAGATTTTTCATCACACTTCTATTGCTGTCGTATCAGCCATGAAGTTTAACATTAGTTTTAAATGAGGAAAAACATCTTTTTTGGTTTTTCTTCTGCAATTTCGAGGGAAAATTTTCCAACAATCTATACTTCTAGATATTATTTTTTAGATCGGTTTTACGAAGAATAGCTGTTCTACAATAAACAACAAAAAATTCTGACTTATTTATTTCATAATTAACATCCATCATTTTTTTTTCGAAAAAGGTAAAAATTTCGGATGTTAATTATGAAATAACTAAGTCAGAATTTTTTTTTTTACTATTGTAGAACGGCTATTCTTCTGAAAACAGATATCTAGAAGTACAGATTGTTTGAAATTTTTCCCTCGAAATTGCAGAAGAAAAACGAAAAAAAGATGTTTTTTCCCCATTTAAAACTAATGTTAAACTTCATGACTGATGCGGCAGCAATAAAAGTGTGATAAAAAATCTGAAAAAATTCATGGAACCTTGTTTTGTGGTGGTAAAACTTTTCCGCACCGGCCCCATTGCATTTTTAAAAAAAATTGTTTTTCGACCCATCCTAACGTACGTACAAGATCACGGACACAATTTTTTCTTATTGTTGATTTGGGTTCCTTAGGGTCTGAAACGTCAACATTTGATAAAAAACTATAGGGTAATTTTTATGCCAGAAGTGACCAAATTCAATACTTCGTCCAGACCTAAGGTCTGGGTCGAAATAATATATGAATTTGCGTTTTCGGGGTCGCTGATTACGAATCCGATCAGAGATCTTAAAATTAAAAATAGCGGATCCAATATGGCAGATGAAAAATAAAATGTAAAACTCAAAATTGAAAAAAAAATGATCATATACTAATTTCACACTAAACTAAAAGGAAAATATCACACAATAATTTTGGTTGATGAAGAATATTAATTTTCACACGAAAAAAAATTAAATTACGTTATTGTTGAAGATTTTCGTAAACTAAGAAAAGCGTATTTTACAACTAAGGACAAAAATATTTCTTTTGCAGGTTAAAAGGCAAATATTTTTAAAACATCTCGTAGTCGATATAAATATACCTTTTAACAGATAAAAGACGTATATTTTTACCAGTCTAAACGCGGTAATTTTGGTATATAAGAAGAATGATTACTTTCTATAATTAAGTTGATGAACCAGTTTAGAAAAAATATAGAACCCGTTTCTAGCTTACAAACACCAAATTCGTAACTTCATTGAACACCTGGTAACTTTTCCGAATAATACAGATGATAATCTATAAGAAAAATGTTAAAATGTGTATTCTTTTATAGCTATAATAACAAACTCTTTTGAAACATGAGAATTTACTAGAATATCTTTTACTCGATAATAAGTAAATGATAAAAGACGAAGATTTTTCTGGATAACATATGGGATTTCAGTAATTAATAGTAGTTTTCGATACAAGGGCGTATGCGTAATAGTATATTACTCAACGAGGGAGGTAAAATAAAGAATGCCTCAGACTACATGTTTTTCACCCTCGGCTTCACCTCGGGTAAAAATTACACGCAGTCTGAGGCATTCTTTTTTACTTCCCGAGGGAAGTATACGATTATTCTTTATGGCCGGGAGGATAAGCGGCATCTTTCCTTCCGCTTGCGGAAGGAAAGTTGCTGCTTTCCTCCCGGTGTGAAGAAAAGTACTTTTGATGCCTGTTTTTCGTGCGTAAAGTTCACTTTTACGCACTCCCGACGACAAAATTCGTAAAGTGAACGGTCGTGCGTAAAGTTGTACTTTACGCACTCAAGCAGGCATCAAAACTTTACGCACCCAATTACAAAAATTAGGATACCTAACGCGGGTGGTGTAAAGTATAACTGCTACGCATTGGTCGGGAATTTAACACATCACTCGGCGACTTCGGCGCCTCGTATGTATAGTTCCCGCCCGGTGCGTAAAAGTACACTTTACACCCTTGTTAGGTAATATACTATTTTAACCGAGTACAAGAAATCGTTTAAAAAAAAAAGCGGCATTATAACTGATAAAAGACGCTTTTCTCAGTGTAAAAAGCCATCCTATATTTTCTCTTTTGCGGGCGAAATAAATAATGTGCTGTTTTAGAAAGAGCCGCAACCGTATATTATGCTTCAAGGGAGGAAAGTGCGCGGTGCCTCTCGTGTGGCATACGCTATTTTTCTCCTGACCACATACATTACTCCCATGGTGGAAGTATACATGGTGTGCTCAATTCTTTTGCCTTCTCTCTCTCACAACTCGCCCGGAAAAGTAAAAAGTGTTGCCAACGCCGCGAAGGTAAATACTTAACTTTTCATTGGTTAGGCATTGGGTATCTTGAGACACGTGGGGTAGTTGCGAACCAATTGAATCGCGAGCAGGAAAATGTCGTGAATTTGATTGAGGTCCCACATAGGATGTATGACAAATGTTCGAACGAAAAAATGTTTGATCGTATATTTTACACAGTAAAATTTCTGATTTAGATCTAAAATATTATTAAGCCTTACCAACGATAACAGATTTCAGATGTAACACTTCTTTCGACATGACTTTTACCATGAACAGACAATTGCAAATACGATATCTTGTGTTAGTGGAAATTTGACCACCGATATAAAAATGTAAATATACAACCTGCTTTCGAGCTAAGTTTTACCACCGATAACAGATTTGTAATCTTAAACTTTCTTTCGGCAAGAGTTGTATCAACGACAGATCATTTGACATATAAGGCCTTCATTTGATGGCAATTTTTCCAACGATTTGCCTAAAATTTTAATGGATCGAAGTTTCTCGATTCTGTCAATTGGATATTAAGGTTAAAACTGAGGATGTGTATATCAAAAATGTGTATTTTATTTATTTATTTAATTAGTTAATAGATCCTTTTTTAATACTCTCTCTAATAAAAAAAATTCCATGTCTAATAAAAATTATGACATTTGGAAGAATTTCCCCTAGCGGGCTGGCTTCACAGGGGTAAGTTTTTAGACTTTTTTCAAATATTATCATATATAAAGATAAAATAAAAAAAATAGCATAAAAAAAATAAAGAGAAACAAAGAGACAGAAAGTCACGTTTAAACTTCGAGTATCGATATACCTGAAGATATACGGAATGGCCGATCCATGGTACAATAAGAAAGGTACAGCAACTAGGATATTGCGTAGTGGGCAGCCAATCACAAAACAGTAAGTTTTCTAGATTGGAATTCTGAGAATATGCAATACAGCATAGTCGAAAAACTTACAGCGTTGTGGTTGGTCGCTCGATTTTCCTCCTCCCTTCTCCAGCATGCGCGTTGCTATACCTTTCTTATTGTATGTACCATGGGCCATTCACAACCATCCACGCAGACGCAAAGGAGTGGTCGACTGTTTGGGTTTAAGCTTGGACAAGAATGTTACACGCTCCATGGTTATTCTTTTGGCGGTCTTGTGTATAGACACGTGTAGCTAAGAGTTTTCTAGTGCTTTACGGAAATTCGTGAACAAATTTGATTTTATAGCAAGTTATCTAGTTGACAGTAGGCATAAGATTTAACATTTGTGCATAAGAAGAATCTGAAATCATTACTTTGATAAACAATGCAGTGCCGGCAGCATCAGTCGGGTTTTCTCGGAAAGTGATATGTGCTATGTTCGGTAAGATCGAACCGTTGAACGAAAATCTGACGCCATCTCCAGTACAAGAAAGGATCCAGTGAACGTGAAGTGATTGAAATATAAACGAACATTTGTAGTTTAAAATTAGTGGACTAATTTATTTATATAGGGAAATTACAAATATCTATCGTAAAATTGCAATTAAATTTATAAAAGATGGATATAAACAAAGAAATCCTGCAACTAACTTCTCAGTTGTATGATAATTTAAATTTAACACGAAGTGATATTCAGTTTATCATAGAACATTTCAGAACATTTGTTACGAACTGCTATAATCCTTTACTATTAGGAAAAGTACAGGAAAGTTTAAGTAAATCAATAAGTGACGAAGCAAAGGACGAAATTAATAAAACATTCAAAAAATATGAAGATCCATTCGAAAATTATGAATCTGAATGTAACCGACATACAATTTACAAGAACGTAGATTCATTCGTTGAACCGGTAACGAATATTGTCAAACAAAAATCCATCGACTCATATTATCCACTGCCCTTCATTATTGAAAAACGGCCTTTTATTCATCTAAGTATGAAGTATTCACTTACTAAATTACTGGAAATAGATGGATTATTTGATTCTATGATGTCGTACATGGAATTTTTGAAGAATAATGACCGTGTACTGATGAATTTTGTTCAAAGTTCATTGTGGAAAGAACAAAGCAGAAAATTTCAAAAGGAGGATGGAATTGTTTTACCCTTAATTGCTCACTTCGATGTTATTGAAACTGGTAGCCTGTTACATTCCCAATCGGGTAATAATGATGTTGGAGCTATTTATGCGACAATACCGTGCTTCCCACCTAATTTCGCAATGCAATTAGGTAGTATTATATTATGTTCACTGTTTTACGGCAACCAACAACAAATATGCGGAAACTATAAGTTTGAGCATTTCATAAATGATTTACACGCATTAAGAAATGATGGCATAGTAATCACTGTCGGTAACAAACGACACAACATATACTTCATTCCTAGCTTGATTATGGGTGATAATCTTGCACTGAATGATATATTTGGTTTTGTGAAATCGTTTACGCTCAGTGCATTCTGCAGATTTTGTTATGCCAATTCCCACACCATAAAAACATTATGCACAGAAGACGAATCGCTTTTACGAAGTGTCGAAAAATATAAAGAGGACATCAAAATTTTAGACAGTGCGGCGACAGGCATTAAAGAGGAATGCATTTTTAATCAATTGGATGATTTTCATGTAATTAAAAATCAAACGGCTGATATAATGCATGATTTATTTGAAGGAGTATGCAATTGTGTGATGTCAAATATACTATTGACCTTAACATGTGACGATAAATGTTTTTCTATAGAATATATAAATTATCAATTAGGGACAGTTGATTTTGGTTTCGAATCTTCAAATCTTCCACCACAAATAAGCAAAGAGTATTTAAAAGCCAATAAGAAATTAAACATGTCAGCGCCGCAAATATTATTTTTTACGCGATATTTTGGCATTCTCGTCGGAAATTGTGTTCCACAAGACAACAGAGTTTGGAAATTGTACAAGAAATTACGATCAATAATAAATATAACGACATCTCCAACACTAATGCAGTCGCATGTCTTGGAGCTACAAATGTTAATACCCGAACACCATCAGTTGTACAAAAAGCTGTACGGAGATTTGAAACCGACATTTCACTTTTTAACACATTATGCAAGATTAATGGAAAGAATAGGGCCTTTAATAAAATTATCAACATTACCTTTTGAATCTAAACATAGGGAATTGGAAAAAAGTGCACAAGCAGGCCCATTGGATATATTGACAGACATATCTGTCAAATATCGAATGAATCAAGGAAATTTCTATACTACAAAATATAAAAATATGTACATAACTTCATGTGAAGGTATATTAGATAAAACTACTTCAATACACTTTCCACCAAATGCAATCAAATACAACATAAGTTCGATCACTATAAATGATGTAACTTATAACAGCGGAGTGATCATCAATGCTGATATTCTTGATGGTATGCCAGAATTTGGTAGGATATCAAAGATATATGGTATAGGTAATAAGTTTTATTTTATTTACACCCCACTACAAGTTCTCGGGTTTAATAAACATTACTTTGCCTACAGTGTTGTGGAAGATACAAGTATTGAGAAAAAAATCGAGTACGGTATGTTAGTTTCAAAAACACCTTGTTTGTTATTCGAACTCGATAATACTGATTTTATTGTTACGCGGCACATAATATAATGTTATAGTCTTCCTGAATTTTAGTGTATTTTGTATTCAATTTTGTTGTGTTTGTACTGAGCATACTTTTTATACCAATAAACGAAAATGAGCATAATTCGTGTTGTTGTTTACTGTAACCTAATTTCAAAAGAAATATTAATACTAACAATAAAATTATATTTATTATTATAAGCATATAATAATTATAAATGAACGTAGCTTTAGTTGTATTTTTCGAAGTTTACACTAGCTTACTAATGCACACATATTTATTTTTAAGTCTTTCGATTAATGTGGCGATTCTAGGAACATTTTTAGAACATTACGATTTACATGTATTTTAGACTACGCATAAAAGTTCAGAATACAAAGTTTTTTGTTGTATTTTTACAATATTCTGTTTTCTAGTTTTCGATTTGGATATAACAAATATCGGTAATAATAGATATAAATAAAAATGTACGACTTTATTTCTTTCAGATTGAAAGTACATAACAAATATTATTTTTATAATATTATTTATAAAAACTATAAACATAATAATTATTAATTGTAACAAAATTGTTCAACTTTTGTTATGAATACTTTTACTTAACAGAAAAGGTTTTAAATAGGTTTTACCTGCAGATGTTGGATATATCATTTTGAATTTTTGAAAACTTATTTCAGATTCGTAATCAGAGACCTCTAAAAAGGACAAAGGACAGGACAAAGGACAGGAAATTTTCCCCCGCGTTAATGACGAATATGTCTGTTTGCGGGTCGGCTCTCGGGTGGAGAGGTACAGGACAGAGACAGACAGTACAAGACAGAACTATAGGCACACACAACACCCACCCAGAGCCAGTCCCCCCTACCCCAATATCGGTACCAACAGCAGATTCGACGGTCTGTGCCTTAGCGAGTACGACGCGGGGCTTATCCCATCTTTATCCGAGATAAGAACCACGACGTACCGACCGCGGATAAGACGCTTACGGTACCGATAACTGCCGACGGGGGTCGGCAGCGGTCCCAAATTCGTACCTTCGCCCAGCAAAGTTCCCCGGTTATTCCACACTGGACATAAGCAAAGAAAATTGCAGGACGGGGATTCGAACTCGGACCCTTCGCGACGTTCAGTTCGGGCGGACTAAGACTGACGCCTTAGCCCGCACGACCATCACGCCGAAAAAATGGTGGTCCGAAGCTTCTACTTTCGTTCGCAGGCTATGGATGAATCCGAGTAAGTTGTTGAGCCGATGGATGTAAATTCCCGCAATGGAGTTATTATATCTCAAATGGGAGATTATTAGCGAAATATATAGCACCCCCCTATTGTGGGAAGCGCTGAGTCGAAAAAGGGTTTTCCGGAGACCCTAGTTGAGCAACAAAACAGAGACCTCTAAAACCCCCGAATAATGATTTTCGTAAGCTGACTTCATAAACGTTCTGATTAAATGCACATTATTGCCTTATTAAAAAAACGCACTTTGAAAGTTGTGCAACTCTGTTAACAAATTTTTTATATCGCAGCTATTATTATATACCTGAAAGGCTTATAGGTAAGGCGACACTCGTAGGGACTTAACATGATATATAGTCGAACCTCGCAAATCCGTGCGTTGTGAAGCTCTCAATTCCGTTGTTTCTGACGTTCCACTCATCCCCACTATCGCCGCTCGTTATGTCGTGTTTTCACCCCACCGCCCGTTCACCATCTATCCCCTAATTTTATTATATATATCAGGAGCGCCGGAATAGGACTGAACGTGGCGCTATAAGCAAAAGAGGGGAAGAAAAAGTCCGTCCGTGGGGAGGCTCGGATTTACGAGGTTCCACTTTATGTCAAATAGGCAATACGTATAATAAAAAGTGAAATAAAATGTAAAATATAGTACAGTGTCAGTGAAGTTTAATTTTATTTTGGTAGGTTAACCCAACTATTTCTACAATCTCAGTTATATCTTATCCTTATACCTTCAATATTTGCAATATATTTACATTTATCCTAGCCTAATTGCGTACATATTTGTAAAGAATAAGTATTGCATTTATCATAAACATAAATAGCAAATTTTGAAAGCACAGTATAAGTTGCTATGTTAGTTTATAAATTTGTTTACCGTTTTTGGATTATTAGATACGTGTTACTTAATTAAATGCAATAAAACTATACTGATAATTTATAAAAGAAGTAAAGAGAATTGAGATCCTATACAAAATAAGCGCATAGTAAATATTTTGGGCAGTAACATGTATACGATAATTTAAAAAACTTAAAATCTCTACAGCTCTGTAGTTCTTGGAACTTGACAATGCTTCCAACTTAAAAAAATGTAATGTTGCATTTATTTACTGTGGCACACTTATTAGGGTACACTGTTAGAAACGTTAGTAAAATTACCAGAGTAACTTAATTTTACCAAATGTTGTTACTGAAGGAAAAATTTTACTAAACTTCACTTAAAATTGCGAAACAGGATCATATATTTACGTTCGGTTATTTAATATTACTAAAGTGTAACGAAAATTCAAGAATCAGTTACGGAACGAGGTGCGCATTGCTTACTGTACATTCGTCTTGCCGTCGAAAAGCATCGAAGTCCTCAATCAGACCAGTCTAGAAAGTTCCATGGTATAAAAAATTTGTGAATTTATAAGACGAACGTAAATTATTATATATATATATATATATAATCCATTGCAATACTAATCTTGTATATATAATACAAGAGTTGGGAATAATATATATTTTACTTCAGCAATGTTGACTTGAGGTATGAATATTGCTTATTTTTTATCGAGTAGAATGTTGTGGCTCTTAAAAGTTCAAACTTTTAATAACACCAATATCGTATTTCGGTGTATTTTGTGGACGATAATACCAATAACGTACAGCCTTTTTTACAGCACCAAAAGTACCACAAAAATGTTACTCAGAATTTGTACTGTGGTTTCGATGAATGTGGTAGTTCTTTTATAGTTGAAACTTGATGTTGTTAATAATGTAGTGAATGGCGAAGGAAAGTATTGTAAGGGTACAGTACCCTATTTGAATTACACGCGGTCTGGGCGTACATAGTGTGAGTGTCAATATTTGTATAACGCGCTAATTATGTGATGTTCACGGGGCCCTATCATGTGCGTATACCACTACAGCGTGATTGACTAGATGTTTTGAAACACGCGCCTATTCCCACTGCATCCTCATTGTTGACATGCTCATCCTGTGGCGATACTTTCGCGGGGGGAGAGATTATAAGGAAGATATTTAACTAAACTATTCACAATAATATCATAATAATTGGACAGCGATCGTATGACTGGTTTTGTGACAAAAAGCCCGAACCGAAAAGTCCTGACCGAAAACCGTCTGATGATAATATTAGCGCAGTGGTGCGAAATTTGAAATTATATTTCGTTGTCTTGTTCGAAGGTATAACTACGTAGTACCGCAACTTGTTGCCAGATGACGCCACTTTTTTAGAGTAATTTAAGGGAAATTGTTATACATATCCCCTCCCATCTACCTAGCCATTCGTTTCTTGACGCTTGATGACGACACTTCACGCTACGATGGAAAGGCAGAACAAAGAAGAAAGATTAAGAGAATTAGAAATCGAAATGAATCGGGTGCTCGCCGAGATGGCAACAATGGATGAGACGAATGAAATCGGTTCACAGATTGACCAGGAGTCGCTTTTTTATGAAGGTAATTTATGTTCGTCATTTTCGTTGTTCTTTATGATTTCAGGCAAAACCGCGAACCGTCGCTACTGAGATCGGTCCAAAGAAGCTAGACAAAGTTCTTGCCTTCTGAGACACAAGTGAGTTAAAATCTCAGTTATAATATTCTCTTTGCTTTTTCATTCTTTAAATTAAAACCGATTTGGGAAGTTTTCGGTCAGAACGAGACACGGGAGCTCAAATTAAGTCGAAGCCATGTGCAAAAAATCCAAAATGGCCGATCTTCGATAATTCCTTGTCGAAGACGGTTTACACAAAAATAAATTGTATAGATAAATTTCTTTGAAATGGAAGCTGCATTCCGAGTTTCGTTAAAAATTAATGAAGAACCAAAGAGAAAAGGAAACAATGTACAAGAGTTTCAAAGAAAGTTGAAGCCATAATGTGCATAACGTTTCAAAATGGCCGATCTTCGATATTCTCTTGTCGAAGACGATATTAACCAAAATATAATACGCCTAAAATTGATTGTAGATGAATCAATGTAAAGGACAATATATTGGTTCTTCCTTTCATACATCAAAGACTTGGTCAATGAGAATAACGAAGCAGAAGACGAGGACATGTTGACAGGAGAGGGAGATAACGAAACATCAATGTTCTTATGAGAGAACCCGCTGAAACAGTCCATAGACGAAATTTTGCTAATGCCCGAAGTAGCCGATAGGTTAAAGGTCTTTTGAATAAAGAGGAAAGAGAGGCGCTGCTGTCTTCCATATCAAGGAAGGGCCAGGTCAATTTAGAAAGCCCTTCTCTAAATGAGGAAATAGCAGCGGACCTTCATCCGAAAGCACGAGCAAAAGACAATCATTTTCAGGATTTTCAGGATCTTACAGGAGCAGCTTTATCGTCGACAGCTATGGTTTTGAGTTTTATTCTAAATGATCAAGAAGTGCCACTGGATAGAGAATCGATCCTGACGAATCTATCCAACTCACAAGTACCACTACCCAAGTGATACACGCCGATTTTTCTGAAATTTGGATATGTTGGAGTACACCAAAAATTAAGGGATACGTATTTTTTCTTATCGGCGGTAAAACGTTTTTAGGGGGTGAAACAGCATGAACATTTTTTTGCGTCCTCCACTGTCTTCACTGCGTCACCACTTGCACTGTCTCCAGTTTTACCTTACGTTTTTTCCCCGATTTCCAATACTCAATAGCTTTCACAATCGTATTCAACATCTGCGTCTTTAAAAAGTGCATTATCAGATAACGAATTCCCTTCCTGCAGCAATATATTATTATTATTATCATCGCCATCTTCTATACTGTACGGATCTTCAATTTCATTACTTCGACCCAGACTAAGTCTGGACGAAGTATTGAATTTGGTCACTTCGGGCAAAAAAATTACCATATAGATTGTCATCAAATGTCGACGTTTCAGACCCTAAGGAACCCAAATCAACAATAAAAAAATTTGTGTCCGTGATCTTGTACGTACGTACGTCCGTACGTCCCGTTTTTTTGTCTCGCGATAACTCGTGAACGGATAAGCGTATTAACATACATTTTTTTTTAAATACGCGTCTTGGCATAACTTAGATCTGAGTAGATTTTGGGGTAGATCCACCCGTCCATTACTAAACAAAATTAGCCCCAATTAAGTTTCTTTGTAGTTTTTTGCATTTATTTTGAAAAATACAAATTTTATTAAAAAATGTTACAAACAAAAAAGATAGAGCATGAAATTCTCTACAAAAAAGGTTGTATGCATTTTCTTCCTAAAGTCAACGATAATGCCATAAAAACTGGTTTAAAATGTTTATGACTATTGTCTGAAAAAGTATTGAATTTGGTCATCGCGGCAAAAAAATTACCCTATTGTTTTTCATCAAATTTCGACGTTTCGACCCCCTATCCCCCAGGGCTAGTCTTTGCCAGCCCCTCGCGCCCGGTGATCACCTACGGGTGCAAAGTTCTTTTACGCCCTTGATACGAAAATAACTATTTCGATATATCTAAAAGATGTCTTATAGTATCTAAAAGATATCCGTCAGAGATCTTTTCGACAATTTCAAGATATCTTTGACGAATTATATGTATATATATTGTATACAGGGTGATCGTCCAACCATTACCCAGCGGCTAACTGTAGATTGTACAGATAATTCTGAGCAAATTTTTCCTCTGAAAAAATTTCCGGGAATGTAGAGTTTTTAAGTTATTCAACACTAAAATTTAGGGGGAAAAATCACTTTTTTTTAAATATCTCGGCTCTGTATGAAGGTATCTTAGCGAATTGAAGCTCATTTTAAAAATATTTTCAAGCTATACAAGTTGCCTCTGTTGGTTTTTGACCTACAATGAATATTTCTCTTGTTATAGCCATAAAAACGGGGGTAAATGCCGATTTTTCAGGTTTTTCGCGTCTAACTCGTTTCGACACATAGCTATCGAAATATCACACTGGAAAAAGTTGTAGGCCTTGAAAACACAAACATTTTTTGTCCTCTAATACGATGCGATTAAATTAAAACTGAACCCTGTTTGCACTCGTTTTCATAACATTTTGTTATTAATATCGATATATTTGTCGTACTGTATATTGTCGACTTTACGAGGCTCTTATAGGGTTCAGTTTTAATTTAATCGCATCGTATTAGAGGACAAAAAATGTTTGTTTTTTCAAGGCCTACAACTTTTTCCTGTATGATATTTCGGTAACTATGTGTCGAAACGAGTTAAACGCGAAAACCCTGAAAAATTGGCATTTACCCCGTTTTTATGGCTATAACAAGAGAGATATTCATTGTAGGTCAAAAACCAATAGAGGCAATTTATAGAGCTTTAAAATATCTTTAAAATGAGCTCCGGTTCGTTAAGATACCTTCAAACAGAGTCGAGATATTTTTAAAAATGTGATTTTTTCACCTAAAGTTTAGTGTTGAATAACTTAAAAACTCTACCTTCCCGGAAATTTTTTCAGAGGAGAAAGTTGTTCAGAATTATCTGTAGAATCTAGAGTTGACCGCTGGGTAATGGTTGGCCGATCACCCTGTATATAATATCATAATAATACAGACAGTAATTAGTAAAACACAGTAAACATGTAAAATGCATCGAATAGTCTATTACAATACAAGTGTTTGAAGTAAGTGTTTTGCAACTTTTATTTATTAATACTTCGGCTGGCCTGTTGTCGGGGTCGAAGTTTTGAAAAAGCTTTTTTAATTTTCATACATATAAGAAACACTATATTGTTGTAACATATCTATCGAATCCACTTGGACCTAAATATGATTGGACCCCCAAATATCAATATAATTTTATAATATAATTGAAAGCTGTTAGTAAACAAACGAGCCTTAAGGAATCTCTCCGACTCTTCACTGGGCCGAAGTTTCTGAGCGAGCGAGGCACCACGCCAACACTAGTTTCCATCTTCAAATTGTAGAGATTCATAAGTTTTATGAAACATGAATTATCTATTGAATCTTTTATCAACATTTCAAGATACGAATTAAAAGTTTTTTCCTTTCCAGATTGTATTCTGGTTGATCAAATGCTTTTTGTAATAAATTTGTAATAAGAAAAAGGTGAACTTTGTAATCAAATTTTAAATTGATTACATCGAGGATAGTAATTCCAGGCAATTAAAGAAAATGCGAACACAGGTTACGGGAGTTTTGTCAAAATGACTCTGACAAATAATATACGGTTATCCATCCACCTGCTGCATGTAGTAACCCGTGGGCTGTTTCTCTATCGATGACGATCGCCACCTAGCGGCAGGAGACGAACTAGGACGCTGTGTTTAAAAACAACTAATAATAGCGGTGAAAAATTGAGACGGTCTCGTGAGTTCAAAACATTCTCCTGTCCAACTAAAGAAATAACATAATATAGTAACGTGTTAATATATATACACGATATGCGATTTGTGCAGTGATATCGCAATTGTAAGATGTGTCTATTTAAATGTTCGAGAGTTTGAAAAATCGGTAAACCTTTACAAAACGGGCATCCTCACAAAAAAAAATTTATTTATACTATTTCGATGTATTTTTGCCCGCTGATTACGAATATGATCATAAAAATTGGGGGTCGGACGCATTGAATCCGCTATCTTGAAAAAACAGCAAAAAAATGGGTATTTTTTTAGTTTTTTGGATTTATTTCGAAAATTAGGCATCATACGAAAAAATGTTTCCAGCAAAAAATGTAGAGCGTAAAATTTTGTATAAAAATGGTCCAATAAATTTTTTTCGTAATCGCAAAGGGCAGCACGTAAAACAGCGATGAATGTGACGGTAATGTTTGTTTACGTCTTTAGCCGAGTTTGCGCCCTAGGCCCACGCAGTCGTCATTATAAGGACACATACATTTCATGGGTTTGATTATTACAAACATCTGATGGTTAGAGGTTAGGCTAGTATAAAAAAGGGGGGTCTGGGGGCGGAGCCCCCCAGAATGCAAGCGCTCCAGAGGCCCAAGCAATAGTAATTACAGGGTCATATACTTCACACATTAGCGTAACCTCTATCCAACAGATGTTTGTAACAATTGAACCCATGGGAAGTGCGTGTCCCTATAATTACCAATGCGTGAGCCTAAGACGCGCTTGCGTGCTGGGGGGCTCCGCCCCCCAGACCCCCCGTTTTTATACTAGCCTAACCTTTAACCAACAGATGTTTGTAACAATCGAACCCATGTGAAATACATGTCTCTGTAATTACCACTGCGTGAACCTAGGAAGTGCTTACGTACTATGGGGCTCCACCCCCCAGACCCCACTTTTTTCTACTGACCTGATATCTAATCATCCAGATGTAGGTAACGATCGAACCTAAGGAAGCATTCAATGTCCCTGTAACCATCGCACTACATAAGACTATACGATATATAATGAAAATGCCCAGAACCTCGTTATGAGCACGTTCAATACTCATTTGCGAGCTTATCGTTAGTATTTAAAAAAAAATGTATTGTATCTTTTCTGTAGAGAATTTTTTGCTCTAAATTTTTTGTTTGAAACATTTTTTTGTCAGGTTAGTATTTTTTAAAATAAATGTAAAAAACTACAAAAATACCCGTTTTTTGGATGTTTTTTCAAGATAGCGGCTTCAGTACGTCCGACCCCCAATTTTTATGATCATATTCGTAATCAGCGGGCAAAATTACATGAAAATACTGTACTTAAATTTTTTCTTGCGAGGATGCCCATTTTGTAAAGGTTTACCGAAAAATCGAACTAAGATGTGAAAAAGTGACGATCGGGAGGAGAGAACGTTTCGGGACGTCGTCGGGTTAGGAAGTCCGCGTCGCGATCGGATCGTCACCGTGGGATCGGAATAAAGTCGATTTTTAGTTTGTGACCGATCAAATTGCGCGTGTTAATTAGAAGCCCTTCCACCAATAGTTAACAGTTACTTTGGAATTCATCGCTTAAAAAATTGGCACAAAGAATATAAATAATTTTGAAATGTATGTTGTACAGTTGTAAATAGCTGTAGTGTACGTCTGTATACGTGTATAAAATACATAAAAATTCTAAAAGAAAAAAAAATATGAAAAGAAAAATCAAAATAAATAATAATAATAATAATAATAATAATAATAATAATAACGTCTTTATTGGCGAACGAGGGGTACAAAATAGGCCACCAACGAGCCAAAGGGCGAGCCACAGCTAACGCTGTTTTGCAGACTGACCAACACGCAAATAAATAAGAAATCAGTACTTAGTTTTAAGAGTAAAGATAAATTAAGATTAAAAACAGAAAATAGTACAGATTATATAAAATAAGCAGAATAAGCAGAATAAGCAGAATAAGCAGAACGCAGTATTTACTAAAACTAACAGTATACGTTTTTTTTTAAAAAGCAAGACAATAACACATGAAATGACTTAGGATAAGAACAATTAAAAGCGCTAAACAGGGTATAATAATAATAGAGGACAAGTAAACACGAAGATGAGTAAAAAATACAAGGATAAATAAATAAATAAGTACAAAAATTAATAAATAAGTACAAAAATTAATAAATAATACAAAAATAAATAAATAAATAAATAAAACCTACAGGCTATTATATTTTTGCCGGTAAACTTCATTAATTTTACATATAAAAAAAATAAAAATAAATATAAAAATGTAAAACAAAATGGAGTCATTTACCGCCACGGCCTCGATCGTGACCCTGGGTACGGCAGAGAGCGGACTATGACAATGTTAAAAGAGTAATATTAACAAATTTCATTGTCAGAGTTAATTCGAATTCAGTTAATTCGATTAAATTTTAAATTGAAAAACATTCAATTCGCTTCACTAATCTCAAAGATATTGTAATTTTTCTGTGTTACCCCTATCTTTGTGTTTCAGCACCAAAAGACGTTTTTCAGGCGTTAAAAAATATGTTTCCGACAGTTTTTCGCGTACTATAATATATCCAAATTTCAGAAAAATCGGCCTTTGTCACTATTACGCAAAAAAATGTCCATTTCAGCGGCAATTCGGCCCCCCCCCCCCGCCCAACATACCCAACCTGTTCGTCTCTTATCGTATGATACTTTTATACCGAAAATCATTCAATTCGCTTCACTAGTCTCAAAGATACCGTAGTTTTTCTATTTTGAACCCCTATGTTGGGGGGACTGTTTCACCCCTAAAAACGTTTTACCGCCGATAAGAAAAAATACGCATCCCTTAATTTTTCGTATACTACAGCATATCCAAATTTCAGAAAAATCGGCGTGTATCACTTGGGTAGTGTTACCTGTCAATTGAACCGACATCTTGGTTATTCGGAGATAGCCTAAAAGAAATAATCGACAACACCAGGGCTATGGAAGATGTCCAAAGAATTAAAATCTAAATCGAAGTTGCCATTAAGAGAACAAAACAGCAGTGCTTTAAACTGGAGGAGCTCATTCAACAGAAAGGAGGTGAATCGGATGAGCTACAAACAGTCGAAACCGAGTACCTCACGAAGAATCAACTTCAACAACGACAAGAGACCGAGTCCACATCCAGGCAAGAGGTTTTACGTACAATCACAGCCACATCCGAACTTCAAGAGATAGAGAACCAGGTAGGGCAAGCAGGACGACTGCAACATTTTTATAAAAAATGGAAGCAAATTGTAACCGACGAATTTGTTTTGCATGCAATCAGCGGCTATGAATTAGAATTTGAGTGCATGCCGCAACAAATAAATACGCCTCCCATTTGATAAACAAACAGGAAGAGCTAATGATAGACTTAGCTG
Organism: Trichopria drosophilae; assembly: GCA_030407085.1. Classification (NCBI taxonomy): domain Eukaryota; kingdom Metazoa; phylum Arthropoda; class Insecta; order Hymenoptera; family Diapriidae; genus Trichopria; species Trichopria drosophilae. Next base: position 83,950,546 of record CM059585.1, on the reverse strand, counting down.
TGGTTAAGCTTCGTTCTTCTGGCTCAATAGAAAAATGTAATAATATTAAAAATCAATTTATCTCATCCTTCTTTCTGGTACCGAAACCAGATGGTTCAAATAGATTCATCCTTAATCTAAAAAATCTAAATCTATTTATTAAAAAGGAGCATTTTAAGATGGAAAACTTGAAAACGGCAATTAATTTATTAGATAAAAGGAACTTTATGAGTCGACTAGATTTAAAGGACGCGTACTTCTTAGTTCCGATAGGTGAGAATAGCAACACATATCTTCGCTTTGAACTTAAAGGTCAACTTTATCAATTTAAAGTATTATCTTTCGGATTATCATCGGTTCCCTATGTTTTTTCAAAAATAATGAAAGCCGTAATCAGCCTTTTAAGAGAAAAGGGAATTAGGATTGTTTTCTATCTAGATGATTTGCTAATTATTGGCAGAACAATAAAAGAATGCCAGGAATATAATGATATAACCGTGTCATATTTACGCAGCTTAGGTTTTTTAATTAATTGGCAAAAATGTGCTCTAACCCCAGAAAACAAATGTAAATTCTTAGGAATAATTATTAATTCCGCGGATATGACGTTAGAGTTACTAAAAGAAAAAAGACTCAAGGTAAAGATAATGTTAGATAAGATTTAAAAAGAAAAAGCAATTATCATTCAGGATTTATTAGAATGTATAGCCGTACTAGTTGCAGCATGTCCGGCAATCGCTTACGGTTGGCTGTATTACAAAGAGCTGGAAAGACTTAAAACAACAGCCCTGTCAGTTCACAACGGAAACGTGAATAAGTCAATCAGTCTTTCAGCTGAAGCAATACAAGAGCGAAAATGGTAGCAGTCGCAAGTTTTATCCGCTAACAATGAAATAACAAAAAACCATTTTGACATGGAAATATACTCGGATGCTTCTACCACATGTTGGGGAGCTGTATGCGACAACAATAAAGCACAGGGATTTTGGAAAAACTGTGAGAGAATAAGGCACATTAATTTCTTAGAAATTCAGGCAGCCTTTTTAGCCCTAAAATGCTTTGCTCGGACATGCTACAACAAACAAATACTCTTACGTATAGACAATGCCACGGCGTTAGCTTATGTTAATAAAATGGGAGGTTCGAAAAGCAAAAGTTTACATTCATTAGCCAAAGAGATGTGGGAATGGTGTAAGGTTAGGGATATCTGGATATTTGCGGAATATATAGCACCAAAACATAACCTAGCAGATGAAGGTTCAAGATTACGTAATATAGATACGGAATGGGAACTCTCGGAACAGGCCTTTCAGACCATTTGTCAGGTTCTCGGTACACCATCCGTAGATCTCTTCGATACACGTCTAAATTCAAAATGCAAAAAATATGTTTCGTGGGAAAGTGATCCAGAAGCATTTTGGATTAATGCATTTACCCTTAACTGGAAAGATTACTATTGGTATGCATTTCCACCTTTTTCCCTAATTTCAAAGATTTTAAAAAAAATTAGAGAAGAGAGATCTACAGGGATTTTGGTAGTACCGAGGTGGAAAGGTAAGCCATGGTTTCCAGACTTCCAAAAAATGACAACAAGAAATAACCTTTTTACCAGACGTTTCATTACTTCTTTCACCTTGCAGATCAGCCACCCACTCGCGAGCAGCCTTTTCCTGGTTGCCGCAGTTGTCTCAGGCATGCATACGAGACAAAAAACCTAGAGACTGAGACAATCAATATAATGATAGCTTCGATTGCAGATAGCACAATTAAACAATATGACACAGCTCTTAAATATTGGTGGAAATTTTGTTTAAATACGCTCAGATCTGCAATTGCGATGATTAATGATTGTAATCATTCCGACAAATCCATGCTGAACCGCTTCTTTAAAGGAGTGTTCCGACTTAAACCTTTAGTACCAAAATACCATTCTACATGGGACGTGGACGTAGTTTTTAGAAAAATGGAAGCTTGGGGACCCTCAGAAAATCTAGACCTTCAGAAACTAACCTTAAAATTAGTTATGCTATTGGCACTGGGGTCTGCATTCAGAGTGCAATCATTAGCTCTGATTATGATAAAAAACATTAAGATTTTACAAAACGGAGTCGAAATTAAAGTAGACGATTTAATCAAGACCTTAAAGCCTGGGGCAGCCCAACCGTATGCATTTTTTCCGTATTTCACTCAAAGAGCTTCAGTGTGCATCTCTAAGACATTGATCCTTTATATGCAAGCAACGCAGAATCTACGAGGAGAGACAACGAAATTATTGATTTCTTTTAAAAAGCCACATACGGCTATTGGCCCGCAGACAATTAGTCGATGGATTCGATCTGTTTTGCAAGAATCTGGTGTCGGAAAACAGTTCAGTGCACACAGTAACAGGCATGCTTCCACATCTAAAGCATTTTCTCAAGGTATAGATGTAAGTGTTATCAAATCAGCAGCTGGATGGTCCGCAAATTCTAAGACATTTGCCAAGTTTTACAATAGACCTATAGTGCCTCGAAATGACTTGTTTCCAAATGCGGTACTTTCAACTTAAAATGTTTATAAATATGTTATAAAGAGTTTATCAAGATGTTTAATAAAAGTTCTGCGTTAATGTAAAATTATACTTACTTCAGATTCTGTATTATAAATCAGATCATTCATAAAAATAATTATAAAATTATATTCCTAATTGAAGATTTTGCGTTAATGTTACACTATACTTACGTTCTTACTTTTCGTTCTGTAAAACTGTCATTTTGATTTGATGTGGTTATGGCTACCAAAGAATTAAGATTTCGAATAAGCATACGTAAACATTCGGTTTTATACTTACGACACAATTATTTGTAATGACATGTTATTTACATCAATTATATGTAATATTTAGAATAAAAACATATTACTCTAAACATCTACGTAGTTATACCTTCGAACAAGACAACGAAATATAATTGATGGTTAAACGAACTTACCTGGTAAGTGAAGTTCGACTATAATTATATGAGTGTCTTGTTCGAAGGTATACGGTCCCACCCAAATTTCCTTATTATTAGATATAAGATTATTAAAAATAAACCCACCCATAGAAAGATCTTCTCGAAACTAAGTGACTAGGTAGATGGGAGGGGATATGTACATAGTTTGAGTAGGTTGAACCAGGGACTATAAAGTATATATGTTACGTACCAAGCCCGAAATTGTACAGAACGCGATGTGTACAGCAAATTTTGTACAGATCGCGATTGGTACAAGGCATTTTGTACAAAGCTGTTATTTCCGGGCTTTGTACAGACATTTCTGTACTGAGCGGGCTCGGTACAGCGCGTTTTGTATAATGTTGTCTACATCAGTCGTTGTGTACATTTAAATTGTATATGTATGTATGTATGTTGATCGACGATTGTATTTACAGAATGACGATAAACTTTGTTTATGATTTGAAAATTTAGTACTATAGAAGCATTACTCGAAGATACACATTATCGACTTAAAGCCATGGCTTCGATTGACATGAAAAATGATTTTGAAAATAAATTAAGTTTGCCAGCTATTGCGGAAAATTCGGTTTCTGTACGCGACGAAAAACATTACTTCGAAATAATTGAAAAAGTGCTGGAATCAAAAAATAAAATTAAGAAAAGTCCAAGTGATTATCGGCGTTTAAAAAGGTATGACGTGTTAACAATTGAAAACGAAAAAAAATTGATAGTTCCGTTACTTAATAATGTCAATGGAAGTGTTAAATATTTCATACATAATGATGAAATTTTCGAATTATTGAAATCTGCACATACTTCTACTGGTCATGGTGGTGTACATAAAATGCATAATGCATTAAAGGACAAATACGCTAATATAACTCGCCAAGTGATCTTATTGTTTTTAAATGCGACAAGCGAAACGGATGAAGATGGCAAGTGATGCTCGGTACTTACCTTTGAAACCAGGACACAACGTCACTATTCCGATACCTGATGTTGATAGGAGTAAAACTGATCTTCGAAATCTTCTTGGTAAATTTTAAATATAAAAATAAAATTATAAATAGTAAATAATAATAACAATAACAATAACAATAACAATAATAATCCCGATTTATATTCTATTTACAGGTGTTATAATTGATGTGACTGATGACAATTACTACAAAGTAGGAACGAAAGATGGACTAATTGCTCAAATGTTCAGCAGAAATCAATTAGCACCAACAAATAATAATTTTTTAAAAGCTGAGGACGTGCCAGATGTTACAATCTCCATACGATCTGCCAATAATAAGGCTTCGATAAATGGAGGGCAAGGTTTTGTTAAGTGTTCCTGTGTTACAAAATGTACCACTAAAAAATGTGCATGTAGAAAGAAAAATGTTTTATGTAATTCGAGGTGTCACAATTCATTAAGTTGTACAAATAAATAAAAAATTATAATTATTATGTGAAACTAATATGTAATAAACCTAATTAAAAAGTTACAGAAATTATTTTTAATTCGACTACGTCTGATTCTGCGACATTGTACAAAACGCGTTGTACCGAGCCCGCTCAGTACAGAAATGTCTGTACAAAGCCCGGGAATATCAGCTTTGTACAAAATGCCTTGTACAAAACGCGTTCTGTAGAATTTCGGGCTTGGTACGTAACATATAGAAGGGAAAAATTTCCCTTAAATTACAGTCCGACCTCTCTAATTGATAACCTCCGTAACTGATTAAAACGAAACAACCTCCATAATTGTTAACGTCAAAAACTCCGTAATTGCAACTCTGGTTCTCCCACCTGACCGTCTAACTTTTTCAGGGAAGAAAAACCTTATTGGCTGATGGCGTTGATTGGTTCACCCACAGATGTATACATCATGTGTATATAACCTACATTATTTGATATCTTCGTAAAGTGAGGGGAAGTGCATTGAATATGGAGACAAGTGGGAAGTTATCAATTATGGAGTTTCAACTTCTCCTCCGGTTCCGGCATGTTATCAATTAGGGAGGTCGGACTGTACTCTGAAAAAGTGGCGTCATCTGGCAACAAGTTGCGGTACTACGAAGTTATAACTTCGAACAAGACACTCATATAATTATGGTCGAACTTCACTTACCAGGTAAGTTCGTTTAACCATCAATTTCTCGAGTTCAGATATCGTATGACGACCCAACCAGGAGGTTGGACGGATTGGGACTAGAGATTTTGTCGTAACGAGTGTCTGTTTCTCGGGATACGATCCACTCGGGGTAAGATGTTCCGGAATAATTTGTTTTTGTGTGCGTTTTGATTTTTATTGTTACGAACGAATGTTTGAATACTTTATTCTCACACTCATTGGCTTTCGCGCTCCCTTTTCCGTTCACGCTGGCCTTTGATCAGAACGCGACTTCCAACTGCGTTCCTGGCTCATCGAACTAATTCGGTTCGCGGTCCAAAGAGGATATTGGACATCTTGACATTCATGATCTGCTGCACTGAATTTTTTATTTATTTATTTAGTAGATCAACGGCACAATGAAGTACCTTTGCACAAAAAATGGTAAACCTTCGGAAAAGCTACGACATCGAGAAAAAAAATTTCATCACACTAGTTTTGTATATTTTTGCCCCCTGATTACGAATATGACAAAAAAAATCGGCGCTCTGCTATACAGAAGCCGCTATCTTGAAAAAACTTTAAAATTGTGTTTTTCTTAGTTTTTTCCATTTATCTTAAAAAATATAAATCGGATGAAAAAATATTTCAAATAAAAATTGTAGAGCACAAAATTCTTAACAAAAAAGGTTTGATACATAATTTTCGTAATCTTAACAGAAAGCTCGCAAATGAGCGATGAAAGTGACCGTAATGGATTTCAGCGAGGTAAAGTCTCCGCAAATATCTAAATAACTTGTAACGGTTTGTTGTATAGACCCACATTTGTATGGTTGGAGGTTAGGGTAGTACAAAAAGGGGATCTGGGGGGCGGAGCCCCCCAGCACGCAGGCACCCTCGTGTTTCACGCATTTCCTTTCGAACTGTAGGAGAATGTCAATTGTACATTCTGAACATAATTCTCGAAACTCGGGGGTGCTTGCGTGCTGGGGGGCTCCGCCCCCAGACCCCCCTTTTATACTAACCTAACCTCTAACCATGTAAACATGGGTAACAATTGCTTTTATACATAATGGCTTTACCTTGAAGAAATATATTACGGTCACATTCATCGCTCATTTGCGAGCTTTCTGTTGAGATTACGAAAATTATGTACTAAACCTTTTTTGCAGAGAATTTTGTGCTCTACAATTTTTATTTGAAACATTTTTTCATCCGATTTGTATTTTTTATGATAAATGGAAAAAACTTTAAAAAAACACGATTTTTAGGTGTTTTTTCAAGATAGCGGCTTCAGTGTAGCGGAGCGCCGATTTTTTTTGTCATATTCGTAATCAGGAGGCAAAAATACACAAAAATAGTATGGCACAATTTTTGTTTGCGATGTCGTAGCTTTTCCGAAGGTTTACCCAAAAAATAGTATAAAAAAATATTGAGGCGCTATACAATTTGAAACACCAATAAAGAATTTATAAATAATAATAATCGAAAATAAAATACTTAAACATAATTTTTCGTAGTGTGAGCAATATGCAATTTAAAAGTGGCAAGTCTTTCAAAGGTTATGTCGTTTGGTACAGAATTTAACGCTCGTGTAATTCTGGCCACCGGGGAAAAAAACCATAGTTTGTTCTATGAACAGATTCATGAATCGGTTGTACAGTCCGAAGTTGATAAGGGATGGACCTCGATTTAAGTAGACCCATAACTTTATCGCTCCTTATTATTTTATTGATTATTTTAAAGCCTAAAATATTATCATAGTAAACATGCAAAGACTTAATAGGCGAAGATCGAAAGACTTAGCATGATCTTCATACTGATGATCGAAAGGGCGCATGGGATTGTCAGGCTTACGAGCTAAGTATCTTATGAATGAATGCTGATCGGATTCGAGGTCAGAAATGTCCTTACCCGTAAAGGGTGACAATATAGACGAGCAATATATTAAATGTGGTAAAACAATTGACCGGTAAAGATGTATGATCCTAATAATATTTTTAAAGTGTTTAGTAGATCTGATCAAGAATCCGAGAGCTCTGAAGACTTGGCAACCACACTCTTTAGATGTTCGCTATAATTTAAAGAACCATAAAAAATAACAACAAGATCTTTATTGAACGGTACCGATTCTAGATGATTGCCATTTGCCGAGTACCCAAAAGCCATAGGTTCCCTCACTCTATAAAAAGAGATGGTTTTGCATTTAGCGGTATTAAGACACAATCTGTTCTCCAGTGACCATGCACTTATCGCGTCTAAATCACTCTGCAACTTAACTCACTCCGCATCGCGGAGACAACTAATAACGGAGAAAATTTTAACATCATCGGCATATATAAGAATTCTACAATTTTCTACTGATTGCACAATATCATTCATAAACACGGTAAATAACACCGGACCCAAGTGTGAACCCTGCGAGACACCCGAGGTTGTACAATATTTATCCGAGTTAAATCCTTTTCCTCTGACAAGCTGTTCACGATTAACTAGAAAAAATGCGATCCATCTAAGAGCATTTCCTCTGAGCCCTAAACGATACAATTTATCAACCAAACAGCCATGATCGACTGTATCAAATGCTTTGGAGAAATCCAGATAGATTGAATCAACTTGTCTGGAGTCCTCCAAAGCTCGAACGATGTAATCACTGTATAATAATAAATTCGTAGTAGTCGATTTACCAGTGACGAAACCGTGCTGAGCATCTGCTAAAATAGATGCTTAGCCGCAACAATAGCATCAAGAAGTTTCGGAAGTTATTGATAATAGATATCGGTCTGTAATCCCGAATGTTGCAAACATTGCCAGCTTTAAAAATCGGCGTAATAAACGACTGTTTCCAAACGTTGGGTAGAAAACCTTCCGATAAGGACTTATTAAAGATTAATAAAATAGGATTTAAAACTGCTCCAATACACTTCTTGACAGATATTGACGGCAAGAAGTCAGGACCACAACTAAATTTCTCATCCAAGTTGTTTAGGGCTCGCATTATATCTTCCTCTGAGACAAACAGATCATTTAGAATCCCCTCCTCTTCTAAATCATAATTTCTTAAATCAAAATAACTATATTTTATATGGATTTAAACAAAATAACTCGCAAAGGGATTTGATATGTTCGTCCCAGCCGAAGCTTGATTATTATCGAGAAACATGGAATTAGGGATTCCTATCGAAGACTTTAACCTACTAATATAGGACAAAAACGCTTTTACATTCGATTTCGCATTTGATTCGACTTTGTTAATACAATCCTTATACGACTTCTTTAAGAGGTATATACATTTCGCCCGTAAACGCTTAAAATCTATGAAGTCTGTCCGGCTAGCTGGAATACGCCATCTTCTATGCGCAATTTTCTTATTTATTATAGTCTTTCAACTCTCGCGTATACCAGGCTGGGCAGCTCGAAGAATAAATACGCTTAGCCGGAACAAATTTATTAATAACCGAATAAATTTTGTCCTAAAAGATAGAAATACTTTCGTCTAACTGAACTTCCGACAACAACAACTCCCAATCAACTTCACCTAACGACGATGACATATCTTCAAAGTTAGCGTTACAAAAATCCCATTGGATGCTCTGAACGTTCAATGAGGTATGGCTTGAGCTGTCAATTTTGAAGAACGCTAATGGATGATGAATGTCCTCCGGGACCAAAAAGTCGGCTGACGGTAGATGAGACAAATTCCCTTGTTTACTGAATGCTAGATCCAGAGTATAGCCTTTACTCGGAGCTATGGGAAAAGATTGGTATAAACTATGAAGCGCTGCGAGGTTCCCAATAATCCTAGCACTTTCCCGGATAACCGCATCTCGATGGCTACAGTTGTATTCTTCGGAAGGTAAATTCCATGTGGTTAGCGGAAGGTTGTAATCTCCAAACAAGAGCAACTCATGATCGGGATACTTGGCCATTTGATACTCAATCTCTTCAACATGCTTACAATAAACACTAGTATCAGATCTTGGAGGAATATAGATCAATCCTATTAGAAGTCTTCTAGTTCCGACTCGAATAGTTGTAAATAACTGCTCGACATCCGTATGAATACTATCACCGACTGAGACGAGGTAATTTTGACTAGCTGCGATTAATAACCCACCACCGTATCCACTAATACCCGTAACGGAGACTCTGTCACGACGAAACACATTAAAACCTAAAACCCAAATCGTTATCGTATATTCCTGGGTGAAGGTAGCTTTCTGTCAGTAAGAGTATATCCGGTTGAGGTACTAAAGAGGGCACATTATTACTTACAATATCACACTTTGTTATGAGACCGTTAACATTTTGATCATCTCAAGTTGGAACTATCTGATGCAAGAAATTGGAAAGAATATGATCCAGAATTTTGTTTCTACACCTCTTGTCCGATGCAACGGGGCGCATGAGTGTGAGTAATTTACATCGATATATTCGAACAATATTCGGAGTAATTCATGACGACAAAGATCATCATTTTCAAGGACTCTTATAGTTTATATGAATTTTTTAACGTAAATCAAATGCGCGTAGTGTGTACATTGAGAAAGAAAATGTCTATTTTCAAGTAAAATGTACTTGACTCGAGTAATTGGTTGATTTGAATAGTAACAAGTAAATATTTGTGTGGAATATGTACCAAACCGAGCGAATTGAGAGAGGAAGCTAGAAGGAATATAGATAAAGAACAGCGAGAATATAAAAGGCGTTATGTTATGATAGTACTCATCGAAACATAGTAAGATATGATGTCGGGGATATAGTCTATGTTAAAACTAATTCAGTTGCAACCGGGCAAAGTACGAAACTTCAGGCTAAGGCTAAAGGACCTTATGTAATAGAGAAGGTTTTACCTAATGATACATATCAAATCGTTTATCAGTCGTTTATCCGGAGGGAATAAATGCAAATTGCCGACTACCGCTCATTTGAGTCAAATGAAAATTTGGAAGGGTGCATTTGATTCAGATGATGAGGTAGTAGATAGTGAAGATGATAGTGATGGTATCATTGAGGTTAGACCAAATCTGGAGACAACCCATCGAGAAGTTAATGTCCAGTCCGAAAAGGAGGATAAGACAAAGCGAATTGTGCGATTGCCCAAACGTTTTGATGATATGAGAATGTGAAATATGGCATTGGTCCATGGAGGCCAAGGTCCTTCAGGAATGTCAGATTGTTGGCAATTATTTTTGTGCACGCAATTAATAAGAGTACAAGACGATAGGTGTCTCTGTATCACCTATATAAATATACCGCGGAAACCATGTAAGGTTGGGTGAGCTCCGAATTTGGAGAGATAGGGCGCGCGAGGTGTATCGCGAAACTAGAGTCCCTCTAGTAAGAGTTCAGACATGACCGCCATGTTTGGATTGGTAAGTGTGTTAACATATCCGTGAGTGACCTACGCCATGATAGAATGCTCATATTTATGATGGGATATCGAGGATTTTTCGCGCTCCGATGTGCGCAGGTTGGGCGCGATTGGCGCCTGGAGGCACAGTCGAGCGCCGGCGGAAAATCTATAGTCCTTGCGTGTTCATACTACAAATAAATTACTGCGGCTAGAAGTTTATCAGCCGCTTCACGGCTTATCTCGTAAAGGGTTGTAGTAGCCGAGTGGTTAAAGCGCTCGACTGATGAATATAACTTTTGTAGTTCGCGTACTCGCAGATGCTTTATTTTTTTTATTTTTATAATTATGAATTTATTGAAATTTCTTAAATGCTATTCAAATTATTTCTCGTATATTTTTTAAAAGAATTTTTAATTTTTTAAATATACTTTTAACCTAACTTACGGTATTTTCTGTAACGCCTACTTTAAAAACTTTTTTATTTTCATTTTACAAAATGTACTTTTTTTTTAACTCCGTGCGTTAAACAGTGTGCTAACTGGGCACTTAGCTCACACGTTAAAAAAAATGGTATACGATACGCGTAATGTACTATTTTTTCACTCTGATACAAATCAATTTTACAGGAATAAACTCAATTTTTATCGTTTCATTTTTGAAAATATTTTCATAATTTTATATAGTTATTGGGAAGCAATTTATCCCGTAATTATTAAAAGAAATATAATAAATACAAGAAAATTATTATTCCACAATTATTGCATGAGTGCCATAAAGGGTTGTAGTAGCCGAGTGGTTAAAGCGCTCGACTGATGAATATAACTTTTGTAGTTCGCAATGCTATTCAAATTATTTATTGTATATTTTTTAAAGGAATTTTTAATTTTTTAAGTTTACTTTTAACCTAACTTACGGTATTTTCTGTAACTTATTTTGACGAATATGACGTTAAATAAAACTGAAACGTGTTTTCTCTACTTTTATTTATATAGTTATATTACAGTTGTATTACCATATTTGGAAGATATTGCCAAAAAGTTTTCAATTCTACTTTAACCACCAAAAATGAAATTAATATGTCACAATACTTTTTACGTATATAAAATAGTAGCTGTTGTTATTAATTTTATTATTATGTTAATATTATAATTTATTAAATTTATTTAAAAATTATTTATTATATTGTTTAAATATTACATTTCCAATAAAAATCTGAAAAACACCACATTTTTGGTAAAAACCAGGTAACTTATATTGTAAAAAACAAATAAAATGAATAAAACAAATAAAATAAATAAAGTAAATAAAATAAACAAAATAAATGAAATATATAAAATAAATAAAATAATTGAAATAAAAAAAAATATACAAAATAAAGAAAACAAATAAAATAAACAAAAAAAGACAAAATAAATAAAATAAAAAAAAAATTACCGGGCGCGGACGCAAACCCCCAACCTCTGCATCACCAGTCAAAGACCGTATCAACTGAGCCATCGAGATTAACACGGAAACTGTGGAATGTATGTCGCATTTGATCATCGGACAACCGGATAAATTTTTCTATACTATTATTAATCAATTACAGTAATTTACTTTCAAAATACTTTTAAAGAGTCATTTTTATCATATACGCAATAAAAAATAATATTACAATTACATAATGTGCCGTATTCTTTTAGTAAGATTATTTTCAATAAAATTCATTACAGCATACAAGGGAATCATTTATTTATAAATCTTGGAGTGTATTTTTGAATTTTTATTGCTTGAAATTACGTATCGCATACAATTTTAATTCGCCCTGTTAAGTTCCTCTGGTGGCGAAAATGGAACTACAATAACTGGGCTCACATACAGTACACAATGATGGAAAACGTCATAGTGTACTGTATGTGGGCCCAGTTACTTTAGTTCCATTTTCGCCACCAGAGGAACTTAACAGGGCGAATAAAAAAAACAGGAATATTTATACTGTCAAGTTTACAAAAAGAATATTTCTTGCAATTTCCTAATTCTTTCTTCAGTATTTCGGAAAAAAACATGTCTTGCACCGACTTGGTCAAAAAACCGAATTTTTCAAATGCATTTTCTTGTCAAAATTGATGATTTTGCATTGAAACTCATCCGCCAACGTGCCGTTTGAATTCCCGCGGTTCCGCGGGGAGTCGGGCGGTCAATCAGCGCAACTTCGTACTGCGCGTGCCCGAGATGCATACTAAATCTGTGAACACTGCTTGGAATAAGAGCCAATGTGTATATTTTTGATGATATTGCATCGATTTTGAAGTTCATTAAATTCATTAATAACATTTTTTTATTAAATGGTAATTTCATTAAACAAATGATTAGAATTACTTTGATTTCAAAGAAGTTTCTTGAAAAATTTTGTGGTGTTCTCAATGTACGCAAAATTTTCTTTCCAAATTATTGTATATTGCATTAATCAATACTTTTTTTCATTAGAAAGAACTTGGTCTTATTACACGATTTCACTGCTTTTTGTAGAATAAGAATATAGCTTTATAATTGTACATAATTTGATTCTTATAGCATTTTTGTGGTAATTATGTTTTACTAACTTGGCGAGTTTTTTTACAAGAAGTATTTTTTGTGGGATATACTTTACATATGTCCACGATAATTATAATATTGTTTTTTAATAGTTTTAATATTATATGTAATGTGAACGAAAGATTTCTTAAATTAAAATGACTATTTTGGCCGATCATACAACTTTTAAGCTCTCTAGTGTACGCAATTTTCAATCAATCTCGATGCAATATGCGGCTGATGATAGATATATTCATGTTCTAAAAGTTTCATATAAGTCATTTTTCGATTGGATGTGTCGGAAAAGAGACAGAAGCGAAAATGCGCCGAGCTCGGCCGGCGCGCATATGCGATGCGCGGCGCGGCGCGGGCGGCGGCAATTTTATGCGCGCAGCGGCCGAGTCAACGGTCGGGAAGCCTGCCTCCTATGGTCTATTTTTGACCAATTTGGTCGACTTACGGCTCATTTTCTTCGTCTTTTCATGCTCTACAACTGTTATTTGAGGTGAAAAAGTGCTATCTGTTAACCGAACCGAGATAAATAAAAAAAAAAAACAAAAATATGTTATCCCCCCGTCTGGGGTTCGGTTTAATCTTTATTGAATATGTCTATTTGTTACTTCCTACTCAAGATACATCCAACCTCGTAAATTGTCTCAAGTTTTCGCACTTTTCACTCAAAGAATTTAGCACATTCATAGACATCAAATATTATAAAAATATTTTTTAAATTGCTTTCTTTTTAAAGAGACTGAAAAATATCTGAATAACAGTGATGTAAATAATTTTCCATTTTATAACAACAAAAAATATATATAAATGTTACAAAAATATAGTTTTTTTAAAATATAGAATATTTAATATTGTTATGTACTATTTTAGAAGTGCATCGATTACTCGACAAAACTAAAGTACGTCGTATTAATTCAACCAACAAAAATTTAGAATTAATGCTTTTTCTTCTTGCTGAATAATAAATTAACCCAATACAGTATACGCGTAATACAGCAAAGAAATGCCAAATAACAATTGATAACACGAGACTGTAAAAAATAAAAATTTGCTACATTTTATTCATCTATCTTTATTGGGTATAATCTGTTGTAAACAATTTCGTAAGAGGAAACATTTGTTAAATCATATCGGTTATGTATTATTTTTAATAACCGCAATTTATTTCTTTTAACAAAAATTATACACGTGTCTCCAGTAATTTGTCCGGTGGAATCGATTTTGGCGCAATCAAATTTCTAGTTTAAAACCGCTTTTGACAAAATTGTTTATAACATAATGTTAAAAATGTGTTTTTTTATATATCCAAAAATAACGATATTTAGTTTTTTGGTGTTTCAGACTCAAGTGAAATTGACAGTATTAAATTGTTGTAACTTTTAATTATCAAATACATGAAAACGATATTTGTATTTTAATGTTATAAATGCCATTTCAAGTTGAAAGATTGAAGAATATACATGATTTTCTTCTTCATATTTGTTAAAACAATTTTAATGACCACAAAAATGAGACATCCGGATTTTGGTAACTTTAACCGACGATATCAACAGTCAAAATCTCGGTATGGTCATAATTTCTAGACACGTAATGACGTATCCATTAGTATATAGGTAATAAACCTAAACACGTCATCATGTTTAGTACTAATGCCAGGTACTTAAAATATTTTGTTTTGAAAACATGGGATATTCCACGGAAGGAATTAAACCGATGCATAAAATGAACAGAAATCTGAATGTAAAGTAGATAATTAGCGTAATACAAAATAAATGATTTTTCGTTTGAGGCAATATATCGCATTTTAACGACTCGTGCACAAAAAAAAACAATACTTTCTTTCTTTTACAAAACGTAAAAAAATTGTGATTAATAATTAAATAATGTACAAGGTTTTGCATTTTGTATAGGTATTAACTTTTAGAATTGTTTTTTATTGAGCCTGTATTTAAGTCAATGTGTAAATTCTTGAATGAGAATCGTTAATTTTTGTTACTTATAATTTGAAATTCTGAAATTCTAGGTATAGGCACAACCCAGCAAATAAAGGTAAATGACCCATTAGCACCGGGAAGCACACGTTTTGCACTTAGGTTATGGACACATTTGAATTGAAAGGTTCATAATAATTAAAAAATTAAATATAGTGATTTACATGTAAAAAAAATCGCTTATACTTTTGAATAAAACATTTTTTCTCGTCGAAAGAGTGTTTTCAGTCACGAAATGCCTTCACTAAAGGTAAGAAACTAGTAGTAGTATTGTCATATATTTTGTATATATTAAAAAAATAATATCATGATCATAAGTACTGTATAAGTTAACAAATGTTTTCATGAAAACTATTATAAACTGCAGAGAAACTTATGTAAGAATAAAAATATCTTCGAATTTCTCAAAGAGTATGCCCAAATTTTTTCAGAATATATCGATATCATTTTTTATTTTTTAAATTTTCGAAACACGAAATTTTAAGAGACGTTTAAAAAATCTGGATAAATTTTGTGTGTATTCTTTGAAAAATTCTAAGACATTTTTGCTGCAAGGAAATCATTCTAAAGTCTATAATTTTCGACAAAATAAATTATTATTCTTGAAATCGATATAAATGATTAATAATTTTGTTTCTCAAACACTATAAACATTAATAGAAAATTATCCATATGAATCCTTATAATAATAATATCTTATAATTAGTCAAAGATGACTCCCATTTTTTTTTCAGAATTTTTGATGAATTATTTCAAAATTTCGATTTTCATAATTTTCGAAAGATAACAAATTGTATCAATACATTCGTGCAAAAATTGAGAATATTCTTTAACAGATTATAAAAAATTTTTATTCTCAGAACATTTTGTTTAGAGTTTGCAGTTTTCATGAAAAAAAAATTGTTAATTTGAAAAAGAAAATTGTTACTGCATTCGCCATTTTGTGATATTGATGGTTTTTTAATATTCAAAAACTATATCTTAATACTTATAAATTGCAACTATTTTGTTCGCCTTTACCGAATGAATTTTCTGCACGCAAATACTCTTTTGATGGGAAAAAAAAGGTTTCATAAAAAAATGTATCCAATTTTATGCGTTTTTTTAACATGTAAATTGCTATATTTAATTTTCTAATTAAGCTAGATCAATTTTGACAACACCATTGAAATAAGCCATCTCGAAAATAGCAATACATATATACATTTTAATTTTTTAACTTTAAATTTCATACGAAATACTTGATTGAAATTAAAGTGGGTAATGTGTCCTACCCGGCGTTAATTGGTCAAAATATATTATTATTATTATTATTATTATTATTATACGTCTTTATTGACACAACCATTTGATACAATAATTGAACAAACAGATCGCTCAAGGGGCGAGCCACAGCAGCAGCTGTTTTACAGACTGACCCGTACAAAAAAATACTTGCGAGGAATACAAATAAAAATATTTTTTTTATAATACATATTTTGTAATTAACGCAGATATTATAAGACAAAGAAGAATAAAAGTACAAATACAAAAGTAGAAGAAATAAGTATTGTATACATAACTGAGTGCACGAAAGAGACAAAGCAAACGAAAATACTAACGCCGAGAAAAGTATAGACGTTTAACCGCACAGACAAATTGTCGAGTTGATTGAACCATCTTTTGCACTGAAAACGGTAACGCGTTAAATATTCTCACCGCGAAGTATGAAAATGCACCGTTAAATTTGGCAGATTTGTGTATCGGATAGCAAAGGGATGAAGAAATAACGTCTCGGTGAGGTGCGCCAGAACTTCCAAGTTTCTTTAGACTATTACGAAGATAATCAGGGGTATCAGAAGTAAGCAGTCGACTTACCAAGGTTAAAGTCCTTATTTCCATCATTTTATGCACCGACAACCATCCAGATCTGCAAACAGCTTCAGAAATGTGATCAAATTTTCTGATTCCATAGGCAAATCGGATACAAGAGTTTTGTAGAGCTTGCATTCTGGACCAATCCTTTTTGGAAAGACAAGGACCATAAACTGGAATACAGTAGTTAAGGTGAGAAAGGACTAGAGATTCACATAATCGTAATACGGTGACAGTCGATAGCTCTCGTCTAAGAGGATATAAACGCCGCAGGGACGCATACGCGACTTGCAGTTTTTTCGAGACATGTGAAGAAAAGGTCCAGTTGCAATCAATAAGAATTAACCATACTATACAACTATTAACCATAATTGAGTGATTGACGTCTGAATTTAATTTTGCAACTTCTTCAAACTTTCTGTATTATGAATTATTTAATATATTGTAATAACATTTTAACGTAAATATATTGCAAGTATGTTCCTTGTGAATAATTCTCCATTGTGAAGTAGATTTTTAAATATAGAAATATATTCAAGGAACATACTTGCAATATATTTACGTTAAAATGTTATTACAATATATTAAATAATTCAGAATACAGAAAGTTTGAAGAAGTTGCAAAATTAAATTCAGACTTCAATCACTCAATTATGGTTAATAGTTTTGAATCAATTTTTTTTGCAGGATGAATTTTGTTTAATACATTCCAAAATATTAAAATTCGGAATTTTTAATACATAATGTATACAGCTGAAAATCTTTATTGAATCGCCTTTTCGAGAATTTAGGGGATTAAGAATATTAATATATTTTGACCAATTAACGTCGGGTAGGACACATTACCCACTTTAATTTCAATCAAGTATTTCGTATGAAATTTAAAGTTAAAAAATTAAAATGTATATATGTATTGCTATTTTCGAGATGGCTTATTTCAATGGTGTTGTCAAAATTGATCTAGCTTATGGTATGATATGAATATATGATTTAACAAATGTTTCCTCTTACGAAATTGTTTACAACAGATTATACCCAATAAAGATTGATGAATAACATGTAGCATTTCTTTGCTGTATTACGTGTATACTGTATTGGGTTAATTTATTATTCAGCAAGAAGAAAAAGCATTAATTCTAAATTTTTGTTGGTTGAATTAATACGACGTACTTTAGTTTTGTCGAGTAATCGGTGCACTTCTAAAATAGTACATAACAATATTAAATATTCTATATTTT
Source organism: Trichopria drosophilae (assembly GCA_030407085.1). Taxonomy (NCBI): domain Eukaryota; kingdom Metazoa; phylum Arthropoda; class Insecta; order Hymenoptera; family Diapriidae; genus Trichopria; species Trichopria drosophilae. The sequence continues at coordinate 83,932,487 of CM059585.1, read as the reverse complement.
AAAAAAACTATATTTTTGTAACATTTATATATATTTTTTGTTGTTATAAAATGGAAAATTATTTACATCACTGTTATTCAGATATTTTTCAGTATCTTTAAAAAGAAAGCAATTTAAAAAATATTTTTATAATATTTGATGTCTATGAATGTGCTAAATTCTTTGAGTGAAAAGTGCGAAAACTTGAGACAATTTACGAGGTTGGATGTATCTTGAGTAGGAAGTAACAAATAGACATATTCAATAAAGATTAAACCGAACCCCAGACAACAATAAACTATGGTATTATCCCTGAAACCGATGGAACGTGCTTTCATGGCACTCTCAACTTCCTTGTTTTCAAAACAAAATATTTTAAGTACCTGGCATTAGTGCTAAACATGATGACGTGTTTAGGTTTATTACCTATATACTAATTAATACGTCATTATGTGTCCAGAAGTTAGGTCCATAACGAGATTTTGACTTTTGATATCGTTGGTTAAAGTTCCCAAAATCCGGATTTCTCATTTTTCTGGTCATTAAAAATGTTTTAAAAAATATGAAAAATAAAATCATGTATACTCTTCGATCGTTCAACTCTAAATAGCATTTGTAACATTAAAATACATATAACGTTTTCATGTATTTGTTAATTAAAAGTTACGACAATTGAATACTGTCGATTATCCAGCCGTTACAGGAACTCGGACTTGCAAGATTTATAACAAGCACACATTCCTTTGTTAAAGTTGTTCATAAAGGTATGAACAAATTTTTTTGAAAGTTTTGTCTTTATTGGTCTAATACTCAAAAAGTAATGAATGTTTAAAGTTGGTGGCAGCCGATGACGTGATGTGGTGATGTAAAAAGTATTAAATTAGTTGTTAATAATATATTGGTATTTGCTTAGAAGATTACCGATGATGTTGGAAAAGAATAAAGTATAATGCATGATGAATATACAAAAAAAAATATGCAAGTAATGTTTTGTTCTATGCAATAAATTATCAGCTGTGACTCAGTTTGCATATACTCGCGATTTGTGGCTATTCTGCAGTAATTAAGGGGGAAGGCAAAAATCGTTTTTTTTTCGCTGTAACTTTGCGAATTTTTGACCAAATTGAACGTATGGCCGCGCATTTTGTACCTTCCACCTAAACGCAATATTTTTCGAGTTATAGCCGTTTTAAGGGGAGGGGGGATAACATATTTTTGTTTTTTTTTTATTTATCTCGGTTCGGTTAACAGATAGCACTTTTTCACCTCAAATAACAGTTGTAGAGCATGAAAAGACGAAGAAAATGAGCCGTGAGTCGACCATATTGGTCAAAAATAGACCATAGGAGGCAGGCTTCCCGACCGTTGACTCGGCCGCTGCGCGCATAAAATTGCCGCCGCCCGCGCCGCGCATCGCATATGCGCGCCGGCCGAGCTCGGCGCATTTTCGCTTCTGTCTCTTTTCCGACACATCCAATCGAAAAATGACTTGTATGAAACTTTTAGAACATGAATATATCTATCATCAGCCGCATATTGCATCGAGATTGATTGAAAATTGCGTACACTAGAGAGCTTAAAAGTTGTATGATCGGCCAAAATAGTCATTTTAATTTAAGAAATCTTTCGTTCACATTACATATAATATTAAAACTATTAAAAAACAATATTATAATTATCGTGGACATATGTAAAGTATATCCCACAAAAAATACTTCTTGTAAAAAAACTCGCCAAGTTCTGATTAGTAAAACATAATTACCACAAAAATGCTACTAGTTTAGACAATGTGTTACCTTTTCATTATTACTTTCATAATGTCGTTTTCGTAGCATTTTTTAATTTTAATTATATTTAAGCATTATTTAAAGCTTCACAAAATTAGAGTAAGTAAAAACAACATTCCAGTATTGGAAAATGGATGGGCATTAGTCACAGATCTTTTGCATAATATAAGTTACTATTTTATATACATACAAAGTATTTTGATATATTAATTTATTTTTGGCGGATAAAGAAGAATTAAAAACATTTTGGCAATATCTTCCTAACTGAAGAAAAATTTTTGTCAAATCTAGGAAAGTTTAATAATTTATTTTCTCTGAAACTATAGATTTTAAAGGAAATTTCCAAAAACAAAAATATCTTACAATTGATTAACCCATTAAGGACGGGAGACGCACATATTTACGTTGATTTTCGACCTCCATTCTCAACAGGAAATAAAATTAATATTGACTTAAAAGTGACCAACCCTACCATTTTCGAGTATGCTCTTTCGATTGGCGTAGTCAAAATTGCATTTAAATTGATTTAAAAACCAATATGGCGCATTTTAAATAAAAAAATGAACAAAATTTCGTGTGTTTCGTTTTTGTGAATTTTTTTCCCTATCAATAACGTTACCAGATCGATGCCTTTCTGCAACCAAAAGTGCACAAAATATATGAACTTCAACTAGGAATTTTCTTGTTTTGCCCTGAATCAACATAACCTCTTCAAAACGTCAATATGTCGAAAAAATTGATGAATTGTTTTGACAAATTTTTGTCTTGAATACTATAGACTTTAGAGAAAATTTGCCAGGAACAAAAATGCTTTGAAATGAGTCAAACAATACTTTCAAATTTTATCAGAATGCGTTGAAGCGTTTTTTGATTTTTCAAAAATTTGAAAAATCGAAATTTTGAAAAAAGTCATTTATAAAATCTGAAAAAATTTGAGAAGGTTCTTTAATCAATTCTAAGATATTTTTGTTTTTGGAAATTTCCTTTAAAATCTATAGTTTCAGAGAAAATAAATTATTAAACTTTCCTTTAATGTTAAAGAATAAGGTTTATTTTTTCGAGATATTGACGTTTTGAAGAGGTTATGTTGATTCAGGGCAAAACAAGAAAATTCCTAGTTGAAGTTCATTTATTTTGTGCACTTTTGGTTGCAGAAAGGCATCGATCTGGTAACGTTATTGATAGGAAAAAAAATTCACAAAAACGAAACACACGAAATTTTGTTCATTTTTTTATTTAAAATGCGCCATATTGGTTTTTAAATCAATTTAAATGCAATTTCGACTACGCCAATCGAAAGAGCATACTCGAAAATGGTAGGGTTGGTCACTTTTAAGTCAATATTAATTTTATTTCCTGTTGAGAATGGAGGTCGAAAATCAACGTAAATATGTGCGTCTCCCGTCCTTAATGGGTTAAATTACTTACTATATATTAAATCGATCTAGCCAATTTTTCTAAATACTTATTATATACTTTTTAAAATATTGTAATTGTTTAAAGAAATTGTAAGTCTTTAAATATATTTTTTCACGTAATTATGATATATTTTTTGTAACTCATTTCGGTTATATTTCCATTTGTGAGAATCATTATTATCAGTGACCGGCAATATTATATAATACATTTTCTAAATTAGTAGTAATAAATAAATAATTTTCTACAGTTAGGACAATATCGCCAAAATGTTTCTATTTCTTCTTTATCAGCAAAAAATTTATTTAATATGTAATAATATTTTATGTTTAGTATCATAAAACACATATATCTACACTGAGACCCCTTAACAATATCATGGTAATTCATACGTTGCGATTTTCCAATGAAAAAAGATATTCAAAAATTCTATGTTTAAATACATTTAGAGAAATGGCTAATTAAGAGTTAATGAACCTAGTAACTTATTTTATGTAAAATTATCTGTAACTAATGCAATTACACATATCCAATGCCCAATACTTGAATAATTGTTGTTTAGGAACTTTAACATATTTCAAAAAAAAATATAAAAATAATCAAAATTAAAAAATACCACGACAAGGACATTACAGAACTATTAATAAAAAGGGAATATAATATCATATATAAATACAAGCAGCTGGACATAAGCAATATAAATTCTCTAACAATTTGTAATGAAAGTTTAAAAAAGTTAAGATTAGCACCGAATAGATTGACATATTTTAGACCCGTTTAAATTGAAATGATGTCGTTTAAGAGAATATACAATAGAAGTAATATACTAAAATAGATGCAAATGAAAAAACTATCGATGAAATATAAAAAGTATAGAAAGCGTGGTATTTAACCATTTCTGTCATTAATAATAATTCGCACAAATAGAATGAAATGCAAATAGAAGTAGAATCAAAGTAAGTCACAAAAAGTCTATAAAAATTACGTGACAAATATATTTAAAGACTTAAAATTTCTTTAAAAAATTGCAATATTTTAAAACAATACAATAAATAATTTAAATAACATTTAATAAATTATAATATTAACATAATAATATAATTAATAGCAACAGAAAAAAAAATAAAACGTGCACTCGCCAGTACGCGATCTTCCAACGTCATACATACAAGGCAAGCACTCTAACCAGTCGACTAAACGAACTTAATTAAACTATTTGTCGCAAAGCCGTTGATGAAGTACTGCCACACTCGTATTATATATTAATTAATTTGATTGTGGCGGATAAATAAGAAGTAAAAACCTTGTCGCAATATTTTCTTAACTTTAGAAAATGATTTTGTTTATTACTGCTAGTTTAAACAATGTATTATCTTTTTATTATTATTTTAACAAAATCGTTTTTTTTTTTTATTTTTACTATTTTTCAGAATATTTTTAAAGCTTTATAAAAAAGATTTGTAAAAACAAAGTTCCAAGTAGTGGACATTGAATAGGTATAATTGCATTACTTATACATGAATTTGGATAACATAAACCACTATTTTATATATACGTACAAAAAATTATTACATATTAAATTTATTTTTGGCTGATAAAGAAGAAATAGAAACATTTTGGCGATATTGTCCTGACTGTAGAAAATTATTTATTTATTACTACTAATTTAGAGAATGTATTACATAATATTGCCGGTCACTGGTTAATAATGATTCTCACAAATGTCTATTTCTAAAAAAATCATTTGGTAAAAATAATATTATAATTTATTAAATGCTATTTAAATTATTAATTGTATACTTTTTAAAATATTGTAATTGTTTAAAGAAATTGTAAGTCTTTAAATATATTTTTTCACGTAATTATGATATATTTCTGTGATATACAACTGTAATATACAACTATATAAAAAATGAGTTACAAAAAATATATCATAATTACGTGAAAAAATATATTTAAAGACTTACAATTTCTTTAAACAATTACATTATTTTAAAAAGTATATAATGACTAATTTAAATGTCGAAGTTAATTGGGTTTATTGATTTATGTAAATAAAATCTTTGTCATTAAGAATTAATATTTTACTTTTAATTTTTGTAAATGTGGTGTGATTTGTGAAGTGAATCATAGACGAACCCTCATTAATTACAGTAGGTTAGTCCTGATTATCTTGTTTTTTTCCATCAATTTAGGCGACGTACCCAATTCTTGTACCTGCTCATCCCATTACCGATTCCCACTACTCTGCTCTATCCTGGGCGGTGACTATAGTTAGTGCCGCCGCCGCCGCCGGTGGCACTACCGGCCCTGGGGTATATAAATCCCGGTGTGTAGGACTCACCATCACTCGTTCTAACTTCGATCTTTCTGAAATACATTTCCCCCGACGTGTGTGTGTATATTTATTAACGAATTCTCTTGTGCGCGAGTGTTGTTTGAAGTTTGAGTGAAGTTTGTGTTGGTGTGCCGTAGCGTCTGGCGTGTCCGTAGGAATCCTGCAATCAGAGGTAAGCAAACCATTTTAATAACAAATGGGGAAAAGTGACATTTTCTACACTGTAAAAAATCGTAATGAAATTGCCCACGTATAATGGTAATTTTACAAGCGTGTTGTAATTTCTCCACCCTTAATGTAGTAAATTTACTCACATATAACAGTAATTTTATAAACTCGTTGGAAATTTACTCATTGAGCGTAGGAAAACAACAATAAGCTTTGTAAAACTACTGTTATATGCGGGCAATTTCATTATGAATTTTTTACAGTGTAGGATAATATTTATCAATAATTGTTCTGTTGTTTTGAAAATTTCATCAGTAACGTTTTACATGCTTGTCGAACGACTCCAATCTACATTAGAACTTCATTTTATTATCCTAGTCGGGGTTTTACAATTAAATTTACTTAAAATTATCAATTAATTTAATATCTGGACAATTGACAGCATCACATGGCTGTGATAATAAATATATGTGTTTCTTAAATTGCGAGTCTATGATTTCAGTTCACATTCGAAACTATTAACCGTATAAAAAATCGGATACCTTCACGGAAAAACAAGTGGCATAAGAATTACGAAATAATGGGGTATTTCCCACTCCAGCGCTGGTGTAAAACATAGTGGCGTTGAATCTACGCCAAGCGCTCGTAGTTGATACGCCAACCATGGCGTAGCATGTGTTGACGTTAATACCGCGCAAAATTGCCTCTTTTGATATGTTTATCGTGAGCTTGTTATTTTTATTTGAAATGAATGAATAATATACCAATTATGTGTGCATATGTGTTATTTATGTCTTTTTCCAGGTTAGTACATCTCAAATTAAGGTTTGCGTTAACTGACCTGTCAAATAAACCCATATTTTCTAAATCCTTCTTCCCATTCTCATTATTGCAATCTACAATTCAAGCCCTTTACATACTCAGGACATTTGAATTGAATTTACAGGATATGCATTTAAAAAAGTCAGAAACAAGGAAAATGATTCAACGAGGTTGGCCGTCGGATTTGAGAATTTAGTTTTTTTTTAACATAAACCTGCATGATAAATACATCATACATATAAATACATATTAAAATCTTTCATATTTAATGTAAATAAATATAGAAAATGAAATTGAATTGAATGTACAGGACAGGCATTTAAAAATCTTAGAAGCATAGAAACCGTATCAATGAATTTTGTCGACGGATTGGAGAATTTGCTTATTTATTTATATAAACCATCATGGTAGATATATCATACATATAAATACATATTAAAACCTTTTATGTTTATTGTAAATAAATAGAGTAATAGAATTGGAATTGAATTTACAGGATATGGATTTAAAAAGCTTAAAAACAAAGAAAATGTTTCAAAGAGGTTTGTCGACAGATGGACTAATTTACTTAATTTTGTTAATGTATAGGAATGGTGGTCCTAAATGAAATACGTATTTTCTGATACTTTAAGATATCTACCATGCAGGTTTATATAAATAAATAAGCAAATTATCCAAACCGTCGACAAAATTCATTGATACGGTTTCTATGCTTCTAAGATTTTTAAATGCCTGTCCTGTGCATTCAATTCAATTTCATTTTCTATATTTATTTACATTAAATATGAAAGATTTTAATATGTATTTATATGTATGATGTATTTATCATGCAGGTTTATGTTAAAAAAAACTAAATTCTCAAATCCGACGGCCAACCTCGTTGAATCATTTTCCTTGTTTCTGACTTTTTTAAATACATATCCTGTAAATTCAATTCAAATGTCCTGAGTATGTAAAGGGCTTGAATTGTAGATTGCAATAATGAGAATGCACGGAAAAAAATGTGGCATTGGAAGTACGCCATAATGGAGAATTATATACCACAGCGCTGGTGTAAAACGCAGTGGCGTTAAATCTACGCCAAGCTCCCGCATTCTCTATGCCAATCATGGCGTAGCATGTGTTGACGTTAATCCAACACCAGCGCACTGGAGCGCTATTCGATAGGACTTAATGGACTAACAAGTTATGGCCGGGCGAACCAAATGGATCGGTTGAAATTCGTAATTTATTATTATTATAAAATATGAATTTCATAGCGTGTTGTTAATTGATTTTTTTTTATTTTGGAAGGTTAAAAACAAATATTGAGGTTAATCTGACAAATTAAATATACATACCTATATTTCCTTCTCGCGCATTCTGATTATTCATATCTCAATTTGCAATGATTCCTTTTTTATGCCTAGAAGCAGGGCCAAATTTCTTAGAATGACAGTGATATCGGTAATTCTTGTAGATACGTAATCTATACCTTTTTTAGACAGTTTTAAATTTCAAAACTTCTTTCGATGATAAAACTAACATAAAAGAAGGTTGTAGATGTGAAATCTTCCTTCGATAGTGAAACTCCCCTCGAAAGAAGGCTTCAGATGTGAAATCTTTCTTCGATAGTGAAACTCTCATCGAAAGAAGGTTTTAGCTCTGAAATCTTCCGTCGATAGAGAAACTTTCATCTAAAGAAGGTATTAAATCTGATATCTTACTTCCATATAGTGAAACTTTCATTGAAAGGAGGATCAATTTATGGAATGTAGTATACTTTATTTCTTATGGTATACCAAAACTGAATAAGTAGCATAACTACAGAATGTGTATATTATTATGTATTGTATGCCGAAGCCCTGAATAATTAATTATAATTTCATGATGGATTCTTAAAAAAAAAATGTTGAAACACCTTCATGATTTTTTAAAAATTTTTAAAAACGCTGAGACGAAAACGACCCCTGTTGAGCCGCTAATTGTGCCGAAAAAAACGTTGAGCCAGTAAGAGTTACCTCCCTCAGATAGTAAAGCTAAGCAATTTTCAAGTAAATACAACTAACCTTTTTTTCCATGCGTATTTATAGCAAATACCAGCATGGATATTATTTAGGTGTGAGATATATCAACGCGGTATCTAAGCAAAGTACATTACAAGTAAATGTAAATGTAACATAAATTAAATATTTATACGAGTAATATAATATATTAGAAACAATTTATACACAACCTTAAAACGTTCTACAAATCTATCGCTACAGTTTGAACAATTGAGTGACATATGAGGATACATTAGTTATACAATATATTTATTATTTATTTCTATTTTACAATGCATATCGAGTTGCTACATAATCGGTAACATTTTTCCGGATAAGAAGACAAGGACTTACTTCTGGTATTGTGTTAAAATCTATTATCTTTTTTGAAGATTCAATTACTTCATATGCGTGAAAATGTTCAAAAAATCCTAAAGTTTCGAACGAATTCACTACAAAATATACCTTACTCTTAAGTTGCAAAATATGATTAATCCGAGCAAACTGTGGTTCATTTTCTTCACTTATCGCCGTGACTACAATTGTATTGAATTGATATTTTATTCCAGTTTTTTCAACCCATTGGTGTCACGTTATATTATTCCAGTCTTTTTTAAACATTGCAAACAGATTGATTTCTTCCTGCTGCGTTAAAGTAATGTTTCCAGATAGCAAATAATCATCTGTTATATTACGAGTGTTCAAGAAATTGTTTGCGCACACTTTCAATTGATTTTTTATGGCAATAGTCTTTATTATGTTCCGTCTTGATGAAGTTGCGTTGGCTACCATTTTAGCATTTCTGTGCTTCGATTCGAAACGCATCGACCACATATGCACTAGTGGTCCATTATTTACCATTATGGATGGATAATGAGTCATAAAATGATATTTTGGTTTCAGTTTACCAAATAATCGTTTATACATTTCATGATGCTCAGATATCAAATATTTTAATTGTTCACAGTGGTTACTTAACATTCTAGGAGATGTTATTATATCCACTATTCTTAGTAATAAATAAAGGTTCCACACCTCATTTTCCTCCGGAACAAGATCGCCAATGATCAAGCCAAAATACCGCACAAAACATAAATTTTCTGAAGCTGACATTTTAAGTTTATCTTTTAAGTGGTTTGGCATAATAGTTGGAATCGTGTTAGATTTTTCCAGTTGTCCATAATTGAAGGTTTCAAGTCTGGAATTTAGGATATTTAATGTGAACAATTTTTGATTAGTGATTAACTCGTTCAAAATAGCTAATAATGTGTAATTAGCAGAACCTTCAAAAACATCGTGCATGATATCAACAGATTTATTATTACATATATGAAATCCATTTACTTTATGAAACACGCACATTTCTTTAATACCTGTTAAACCATGATCACATTTTAGTAGGTCTTTATCATATTGCTGTGGAGTTCGTAGCAATGCTTTATCTTCGATAGTCATTTTTTCTCGAAGCTCTTTGTCAGCATAGCACATACGGCAACAGTAATTGGCGACAAAACTTTCAACTAATCCTAATACACTATTCAAGCCTGCATTGTCTCCCAACATTAACCCGAATTCAAAATATACTTGATATTCCTCAGTTTCGATACAAAGCTTTAAACCTTTGTCTTGTAAGTAATTCAACTCGTCTATTAGTCTCTGAAATATAGCCTGATTACCGAATGCCTTTCTATGATTAGAAAAAAATAATTGCACTAAAAATATATTTTCTAATCGAGATAATAAATTGTTTGGAAGACATGGTATCGACGCATAAACGGCGCCTATTTTGTTATTTCCAGCATGACTTCCAAGCGCATTACCCACTTCAACGTCATAAAAAAAAATAAAAATAGGTATAACCATATGATCATTCTTGTGAATTTTATTTCTCCAAAACTCACCTTGAATGAAGTTTGATATGATTTTTTTTTTCTTCGAGCAATAAATTCATGTAATTTTTTAAAATATGAAATATCCCAGGCAAATGCAGAAATGTTGTTAAGGAATCTGTGAGCGGAATGTATTGAGCCGTAACATTGTCAGTTGTTAAAACCACCGAACCACTTATTTCTTTCTCCGTTTGAGTTGAACCAATTATACACTCTTGTGGCAAAACGAAAGCGCAATTTTCTGAATAGAATTGAAATCTTTTATATTCAGTTGAAAATTGATTGAATGTTACTTTCGTCCCTTGCAGAATGTTATTAATCATTACTCTTTCCGTAATATTTTGTACTTCAGAATCAACTTGCTGCTGTATAAAAGGAATATATGAAAGTTCCAAGAAATGTTGAAATTCTTCTATAACTATCTGTACAACATTTCTTGGAATAAAAGAATTGTTGTACAAAGACAAAGTAAATTTCGCCATTTCGTTTTGTAAATCTATATTTTTTAATATCGAAGTTGTCATTTTAATGACAAAAATTGTTCTACTATTCGCAAAATATAGTAATTTTATGAACAATTATACGTATTGCAATTTATATTTAATTATATTTAAGTGTATTGTAATAATAATAATAATTAATTGTTAGAAATTGTTTTTAAGTTGCTAATAAACCTGGCAACTGCGGTAAATGAGGTATCGGTTTTTAAATTTATGCCGTATATAAATGTCTGCAGAAATGTCCATATATGCTTGGCTTCTTCTGAGTACTTTGCCGATAGCGTAAAAAAAATTTTGAAGCAGCCATCAACTGCGGCCAAGGGTGATGAAAAATTGTGAATTTCGTCGTTCACAACTGCAAAACATGAATTGATGTCAACCAATGGCCCAACGACGACTGGATATGGTTGAACAGTCAGTTTCTCGTGGGCATGTAATTTTTTTTTTTTTTCTTGATACGGTGCTGCCAAGTCTTCAATGTTCTACGAGAAAATATTAGTTAATTACTACTCCTGCATTAAGTTACATTAAAATTACATTTATAAAATAACTCAAACCTCAATGTGCAAGAGAAACGAATCTGTTATGTCCTGTAGAGTCGGTCTCCAGTGGTCACCTGCCTTGCTTTTTCTATTAATCTGCCCCAACAGCTTAGGCAACAACAGTAAGCTAAACAGACTTAGATTTTCTACAAGAAAAGAGAATTGAAATACCTACGATGATTTATATCATTTTATTTATTACTATATAAAAATATACTAACCATCAATAAAAGACTTATCTATTGACGGAAAAGTTGAGGCAATTAAGTCTTTTTTTTTTTGTTTTCCTAAAGTTAGGACTTTTCTGGAGACTGATTCCCAATTGTTCAGCAGCTTATTATCTGCATCTCCATACAAATGTGTAAAGTCAAGCTGCAACTAAAAAATAAAATGCAGTATAATTATATATACAAACTATCACATGAATTTCGATCATTCATTTTCTTCCTTTAAATAGTTCATTTCAGTCATCCTTTCATTGGTTCATTAATTCATTCCTTCATTTTATTCGTTCATCCCATTCTTTCCTAGCAAACATTAATTGCAAAAAAACATATACGGTCAATTCTTTTAAACATTGGCTGAAAAGTTACATGACAAGTTTTTTAAGCGACATGGTTTGTAACTCTTTGAAGGGTGAATTTTTCAAGAAGATAATTTTGAACAAAATCAACATATTTAATAGTTTTGTCAATCGCTGAATACAAATCTGATGTTAGTTTTTAAAAATTAAAAATGAAGAATTCAATACAGCGGAGAACAATTTCAAAATTTTGAATTTCAGATTCATAGCCAACCATCCTAAAAAAAAACATGTAGGAATTAGAGTAAAATTTGCAAAAAATATTAAATGTTTGTCCAATATATTGGATCCGTCATTTTAATTTTTTTAAAAATTGACGTATTCGAATTCAGCGATGTCTAAAACATCAGATACGTCAGAATAAAATATATGTATAGTGTAGTCCAGCTCTCGCCCATAATAATATTTGAGCATAATAAATACTGCATGTATAACATTTATTGTAATTAGTCATAAATAATACCAGACTGAATCCTCCCGAGGATTTAAGAAAACGAAAATTTTTATAATATTCCTCTATCGAAGTTCCATCCAAAAGTGATTGGCGCTCGGCAAAAGAAGCTGTCCAATTGTCTATTACACCATCTGTTATTGCAATTTCTTTCTTTAAAAATTCGATTTTATCGTCTACCCTAACAGCCGCAGGAACCGACATTTCTGTAAAATTCATAACTAGAGGATAAAAAGATATGTCTTTCATAAACAAACATGTAGAAATTTATACAACCTTTGGGAGCACCTCGTCTTTTAATTAGTCCCAACGGAGCTAAAACTCTTCTAATATTTGAATATTTTTCATATAATATACCTCTTGCACGAATTGGCCCCTTAAAGCCTTTTGCAGCAGGTATATAATAGATATCGACACTTTCATTCTTGAAAAGGTCTACAATTTGTTGTGATAATTCAAGGAAACGTTGTTTACTAATTCTAAAAATATAATTCGACAAATAATAAAAATATTATCAATATTAATGAATATGTATTTGTACTACTGCACAAATGTGTGAAAGTTTTATAAAAAGTAGTATATACAATTTCAATTTTCTATTTCCCGCATAAATATTTGCCTACGTATCGGATTTGAAACGGATCAGGAAGCCGTACCACGCATGCATTTCGGATCCGCGACGGATCAGGATGTTACGCAACCTCGGGTCCGTGTCGGATCCGGATTCTGCAGGTCAGATGTGCGAGATCCGTTCCTGCCCCGACCCTGATTTCAATTTGCATATGTATCTTTGGGCGGTATGTCAGGTAATCCGGATCTGTTTCTGCTTAGATCTAAATTTGAATTTCTGTATACATGGAGAGAAATTAAAAGTACCTAAGGCGCCAAAATTCGGCAGTCGCTGCTTGGCTCTCTCAAACATCGGTAGTAAGCTCTAGAAACTCGGGAGTCAAGCAGCTGTTGCTTGGCAATGGTAAACCAAATGGGCAACCAAAGCTATCTACACCGAACAGCTCCGTATACCCTACTTTATCGACAAGCCGTGATTCTCTAAAAGGGCCCAAGCAGTGATAACTTGGCAATGTAAAGAAACCGTGGCTTTTAATTTTTCTCCGTGTAGGTATATGTAGCTTTAATTAGTATAATAGGTTTTTTATTTCAATTCCGAACGCCATATCAATTAAACACTCCTGAAAATATTCAGATGAGAAATCATATGAGGTCTCCATATGAGCATTTGGACTCATAAAATAAAAAAAAATCATTTCATTTATCTGACATGACAAAGAGACTTTAGGTTACTTATCCGTAAGTGTCCCCCTTCTTCACACTCAAAAATGATATTTTTTATGCTTTACATGTTACTTACACGAATTCTTTATTATTTGTATATTCGTTTTCGATTATAATATCCCCTAATTTGGAACGATCAAGTTCTTTTTTTTGTTTATATTTTTCCAGGACAATACGACCACGTAGACTAGATTCTAATAACTTTTGGATAGGAGATTGTTTACTTATAACAACTTCTTCCACTACCACATTGTATGTTTCCATTTCATTTGTTTCATTGGCTATTAAAAATTCAAAAAGTTATATAATATTATAAAAAGATATTAAATTATTATCTGGAAGAACCTTACGTGCGATTGTTTCAGAACGTCTGGAAGGAGAAATTTCTATTGAATTTTGAAAGGAATTGCCGTTTGAAGGATCCTGTTCTAATATTTTTCACTTGCATAAAAGGGATGAACCACTGACATCTCATTAACATCGCACTCCTTATTCGAATAATAAGCATCAAATTTTTCTTTGAATTTAAATCTTAACCCAATTTGAGGAATTAAGTCTTCAATCATCTTAGGGTCAAGACGATGAAAAACATACTCATCTATTGCATTTTCTAAATGATAAATAATAAGAATATGAATTATTAAATTAAGGTTGCAAATAAATATATTGCATATAATATGTGAATGACATTTATATCATTCTTAAAAATTTGCAATATTTACAGACTAAATTTATGAAAATAGAAATTTGAATTTTATTATATATGGAAAATTGACAACTTTACTGTTGTCATTACGTAAAATGTAGGCAATTAATTCAAAATATTAATTATTTATCTACAGAATTCAGAGCTTACATTTTGCATGTTCCACAAACACTAGGTTTGTGCACTGCCCTCACACAACAGTTTAGATTCCTGTGTTTCGCATAAACCATGCATGTATGGTTTTTCCCAAGCGAAGGTTTGTGTTGGGCACAAATTCACTTTTATAGAATTCAAAGTAAATACATGTGCACGACACATAATCTTACTCTGCTTTTGTTTACTCAAAAAAAAATTAAGCAGTGTATGTGAGTAAGTTCTAGCAAAGAAAAATTAATAAGTAATAGCAAAAGAAAATTATCTAAAATACGATGCGCATTAAGCGATTGGGTGCGAGAATATATATTTTACTTTGACAGATTAACTCTCAAACTCATAATTCAGATTAATCTGTCAAATCAACAAACTACCACTCTACTTTCTAATCCCAACACTTAGCTTTTTCACTTTATTATTTGACATTTTTCACATTTAACAATAAGTGATACTTATAGCGAAGAAATCAATTCTTATAAGTGCAGAGATATCACATTAAGGCCTTTATATCTCACAAAATTAAAGTAGTTGATTTGGCAATTAATAGTGTAATTAAAATGAATTAAAAGCAAATATAGGAAGAACATGAATTAAATAGAAATTGTAAAATTAAATATAGCAAATATTGAAAGTGTAGGTTATGTTATTTAAAGAGAAGTTTTACCGATACGAATAGTATTTACACTTATTAAGGTTTGTGTCATACATTATACATTCATTAATATTTAATATTTGTTTAGTCTATATTACATTGAAATTAGTTTAATTCCACTATACAAGACCAAAACCGCTATAATTGTTAGGTATAAAGATATTGTTGGGATCTTTGCTCTTATAAGAACCATCGGTTGAAATTTATTAATATAAGTGCACAGATTATTAAAACCTACATCACTAACAAATTGAACATAGCTGACTTGGCAATGTGTAACAGAATTAAAAACAATTATAGAGAAACATGGAATAAATGAAAATAAGAATAATAAATGTACACAAATGTAATAAGTCAAAACTCCATACGCCTCGGTTAAGTTTTAAAGATATAGCCTATGAGTTCAATATTCGTTGTTTAATTTCATATTTGCTTATTCATATATATACTTATGAAGAATATACATATTTCTGTAATACATATAGTTTATTAAACGTTTTATCAAGATGACTGCAGTTTATGCATATTACATTTGTGTTCATGATATTTTCATCTCGTATGATATATCCCATTAATATTTAATTTCTACTCTTTCTATATTTATTCTTAATTAATTTCATTTCATTTTATTACACATTACCACGACAATTATAAAACATTTTTCGGTTGAGGAATGGTAAAATTAAATTATTATTTTTATATGTTACTACACTCTTCTCACCGAAACGCACAATATAACCTAAAATTTATTTTCTCACCTTCGAAAACGTTTGTTAGAACTTCTAAATTGGAAGTTACTAACCACCTTTGCACAAACGTATCCATGGACTCCCCAATTAGAACAACTAATATACACTTGATGTACCTAAATTTAATTCACCAATTTTAAATATCGACCGACCGGCGGAATTAGGGACGACTTCAAAGTTCAACTGTAGAATGTAGATTCGTACTTCTCGTAGAGCCACTTTAGAGACCCATGTGCACAGCACACTAGACGCGATCACGTGACATCGCTATAGGAGTGCAAGTTACGACTCGGCTTGGCGTGAAATTTACGCCACTAATCTGTTGGAATTACCCCAACATGGCATAACTGTATCACTTATGAATGTCGTTCTTGTTATGCCAGAACTTGGCGTACTTTCAATGCCACATTTTTTTCCGTGTGGGAAGAAGGATTTAGAAAATATGGGTTTTTTATTTGACAGGTCAGTTAACCTCAAACCTTAATTGGAGATGTACTAACCTGGAAAAAGACATAAATTACACATATGCACACACAATTGGTATATTATTCATGCATTTCAAATAAAAATAACAAGCTCACGATAAACATATCAAAAGAGGCAATTTTGCGCGGTATTAACGTCAACACATGCTACGCCATGGTTGGCGTATCGACTACGAGAGCTTGGCGTAGATTCAACGCCACTATGTTTTACACCAGCGCTGGAGTAGAAAATACTCCATTATTTCGTAATTCTTCTGCCACTGTTTTTTCCGTGTTTGATTGATAGTACCAATTTATTGATTATCATTGATTCCTTACCTTTTAATCAATTTTAATAACTATTAATTACCAAGCAAAAGTGTTTGTCGCTTTTTCCCATTTCCCTTATTATAGTTTAAGATTAACGGCATACCGAATTAACAGGTTTAATTAGAAAGATAACCTAAATTCTAACGTACTGATTTAATAAATGAATAATCTCACCTTATACTTATTAAGAATATTAATTTAATGAAAAACATCAGTTTCCGTCGGTCATTAAAATAAAGCAGATAGCATTTAAAAAAAAAATTAACTATTTCTTTTAAACGCGTTCGAAAACTTCCTTTAATAAGAACTCGTGTGGAATAAGTAACCGCTTTATAATGTATAAATAACCGCTTTTTGACGAGATTTGATGTGTAATCAATAAAATAGAGAGCGTAGTAATTCTATTTATTTTAACAATATTGTTCAATAATTTAAATATCCATAATGAACCAAGATCAGTTTATCCATACAAAAAAAAAGAAGGGACTTACCTGCCATTTTTGTATGCGATATTCCACCCAGAAGCTTCACCACGAAGTGATTCATTTGTCAAATTCAATTTGCTTTCAAAATTTTTTTTTTTGTAAAATCAATTTAGTAAAATTTTATTAGCTGTGAATTAGTAGGTGGATGTGTACTTTTCACTGAATAAAAATTCCACCAAACAAACGTCCAGATGGCGAAGCGAAACAAATTCAGTAATTCGTATTATTTATTAATTTTGCATATATTATAATCAAATCGACAATAAAAAAAATTGTCTGTGATCTTGTACATCCATACGTCCGTTCGTACGTCCCGGTTTTTTTGAGTCAACGAGGGAGGTAAAATGAAGAATGCCGAGGGTGAGAAACAGGCAGTCTGAGGCATTTTTTTTACTTTCCGAGGGAAGTATTCGATTTTTCCTTATGGCCAGGAGGATAAGCGGCATCTTTTCTTCCGCTCGCGGGATCCACCTTCATAAACTGTAGGTCCCGTCGCGACTTAGTCCAACATGAGTTCAGAAAGGTCGACGTAAACTAATATTAAAAAAAAAAAAAAAGTAATAATACAGTAATTAGTAAAAGACAATATTGGTAAGATATGCATGACATAGTCCATTACAATACAAGTGCATGAAGTCAGTGTTTTGCAGCTATTATTTATTAATGCTTCTGCTGGCCTGTGGTCGGGGTCGAAGTTTTGAAAATGGTCATTTTCAACTTTACGTCGACCCAGGCCATAGGTCATAGTTGTAAATCATTTTCAATTTTCATACGTATAAGTTTCATAAGCGAGCGAAGCTAGCATGGCACCACGCCAACACTAGTTTTGTCATTGCACAATCCGTTTTGCTTTTTTTATTTTGTTTTGAAATTTATTTTAATTCGTGTGTAACATAATCTTTTTTCCTTTTGCAGCAAAGAAGCCAATCGATCAATCGTTTTTCCAATTTTTACAAATGGCGCAAAATAATAACGATTGTTATTATTACTATTACACCAGCTGCACGAAGGTAAGTACTCAAAAAACATGTATTTGATTTAATTTCATTACGTGCAAGCAGATAGCACATATTGTAGATATTGCCGGGTTTTTAAGGTTACATCGGATATGTTTACTTTTTAATACAAGTTTGCAGAATTTGTGTTTGATTCATAAAATGTTTTCAAGTTACTTTTTATTTAAAAAAATTTTTTTTTTTATTAAATGTTAATATACGTGTCTTTTGTTAAATTTCAATTGTTTAAGAAACTAACTTTTTTACGATAATTCTGTTAACTTTCTGTACAACATGTTGCTGTATTGCTCGTGTAACGTTCGTTATTTATTCTGTTATTAGGAGAATTGCGAATATCGGCACGAGCCGTCTGCAGTGGGATGTGAAACAATGTGCATCTACTGGTTAAGAGGCAATTGTCTTAATGTTCGTTGCAAGTTCCGACACATGGAATTGAACAAAAATCGTAAAACGATTCCGTGCTATTGGGAAAAGCAGCCTACGGGCTGTCTTAAATTAAATTGCCCATTTTTCCACAAGCTTCCAAGACCATCATCTACGAAGACGGATGGAACCGCTGAACAAAGAACTGAGTGGTGTAACACAAGTTCTCATTCTCATTCTCGTAAGTTTGTTTATACTTCGTACGTTTTAGTGTTACCTCGCATATGAAATATGTAGTCTGCTATGTGATTAAAATAAGTATCTATTCTAGTGCCTCATTTCGCACAGTATATGTGTTTGTGACTTACTCTGTTACAATTAAAACAAAATTACTACATTTAACTAATGTGCAAAAGAACGCCTTTAAATATATTAAATCTCGCCACTATTTACTCTTATGCACTATTACGTTATGGTACAAAAGTTTATCAACGTGCCAGAATTATTTTTAAACGCTTTAAATAATTGGCTTCTGCATGCCAATAAGAAATAAGCACAAAGCGTACAAAATTTATAAATATTGAGCAAATTTAGTACTTTTATCTCAACAAGAGAGCAAAAGAGAAAGAAAAAAAGTACAGATAAAAAGTGTTATGATGTAGTGAGTGTAATATATCGATGTGCATGAAAATTATGATAAATCGTCCGTGAATCAAGAGAAAACGTAACATGAGACGCAAATTATAGTTAAAAATGCAAATCGATTAATAAACGCAGTCCTTGGATGGATTTGGTAACTCGAAATCATTCGTAGGACAAGATAAAAGCGTATGAGGTAACACATATTATAATTTTACTACGTGAATTGCAGAGGTATTAATCTAATGTTCTTATGTTTACAGATAATTACAAGGCCAAACGGTTACCGTTGTCTTCTCGACAACGGTTTGCCAAGCCGTTCTCTTCCGGTCGAAGTAAATTTCATATCGACAATAGAGAAACTGTCGAAACCGGACGACATCCAAGACTAGTGATTACAGATTGAAGATGATCTTCAACTGCCATCCAGAATCCACCGCGACCGTGACTTCGGTGCCGATATTGGATAACGGCTCTGAACGCGTTTAAGGTGATGAACGCCTTTAACCTTTCAGGATTATTAGGGGTGAGCAGTCTGATGCCAAAATATCCGGCGCCAAAGCAGAGGGGGCGGGGGGGTATTTGTTGATTAATCATCATGCGAAATAAAGATGTAAATCCGGACATGCTGTATTGGAAAACAATAAAACCACTTGAAAAACAAATTTATATTGCATTATGTTTATAATTTACAACTATATTTACAATTAATACAATACATATATGACCTATCCTTAACTATTCGATGCTAAGAATATTTAATTATGAACTGTATTGTCAGTCTCCGTCCCTAAATCTAAATCCCATGTTAAAATCGGTGCGTAAATTGAACTTTACACCCTTGTATCGAAAAATACTATTTCGATATACTATGCGTAAAATACGATTTT
Organism: Trichopria drosophilae; assembly: GCA_030407085.1. Lineage (NCBI taxonomy): Eukaryota > Metazoa > Arthropoda > Insecta > Hymenoptera > Diapriidae > Trichopria > Trichopria drosophilae. The sequence goes on along the minus strand of CM059585.1, from coordinate 83,912,248 downwards.
ACGCACTACTGTTGACCGGGGCTCTCTCGTGCTGCCCGGCTGTGCCTGGCACTCGCGCGCCGCGGTCATCACACGTGCGTAACATCATATTTGATCCACAAAAAACGGCGCACAAATTTTACTCATAGTATATCGAAAAATAACGTTCGACACGCGTGCGTAGGAATTCGATTTTACGCACCGGCCTATCTAATCGCATGTTAAATACGGTGCGTAAAATCGTATTTTACGCACTAGTATCGAAAAATACTATTTTTTCTTAAGTTTTTCTCACACGATTACACAACCGATTGGGGATACTCGGCAAATTAAGTCGGCAGTAGACACAAGAAGGGTGCCTTTAGGCTATCATGCACGAGCCCTTCGCAAATGGCGACGAATGGGTTAATAGCATCCGGTTAGTTTAATCTAAGCACCGGACAAGTGCAGCTTAGATAGCGTATTTTCTTTGATTAAAGGTAACGATTCAACTTTTGCAACCCTGATCACCTGGTGCACGTATTTTAGCTAATGACACGAAAAGGTACGTAGCTTACTACTTAGATATCGTCCTCGCTTATACAGCACTATACATGTATTCTTTTAACATTTTTATCATCAAAGATTGCCACTACTGTTGCACTGAAGCAATTCGAAGGCCAAATTATAGGAATTCATTGAACTCGGAAAGCGTGATTAAGACTTAGAGGGGCTAAGTGATAAGAATTATTGAAATAATAATAAAATATTAAGTTTGTATTCGATTCTATACTTTACTCTATGTAATAACTTATTCAAGACCATTAAAAAGCTATCAATTTAGAATTCCTATTGGTTTCACTTAATATTTTTAATCTTGGTGCGCAGCGCGGGCACCGTTTTAATTCTTTCTTTATTTTATATGGAATCATTATACTTGCAAAGGGAAAAAGTTAGGTATAGATATTAACTTTACAATGGTAGGTCGATCATGAAAATTGACTGATCCGATGGAAAGTTATGGATAAATAAACAATACCCGCTGCACAACAGAGGCGTTTACCCTGTCATTTCTTTATCGAAATGATAAGATCAACAGTCATTGAAAACGCCTCTAAAAAAATCATAGTGTACCAAGAATCCCAGTAGTGTAGTAGAATCCACACTGCGACAAAGCTCTAAATTTAAAAAAAAAAAAGTTTTCAAAAAGTGAGAATACTCTAAACCCATCGATGATATCGCTTTTCAAAAATCAGTTGCTCTCGTAAGAAGAACCCGCAAACGGATAACGTTATACATTGCCTGGAAATAAAAGTTCCTTGGGATAATCGTTGCCCTAACCAATTCGTCTTTCCGTGCGGACGTAATATGCCAGTTATTCGTGAATTTTCATTTTTGGATTTCGATAGATTGTCGAAAAAAATTCTTGTCCAACGAAACTACACTGAGAGATGTTAGTTCACATTTAACCACTTCAGTGTGGTAGCTGTTTAAAAAAAAGTGCCAGAAGTGGTACAGCCCTGTACTTAAGATATCGAAAAAACGGTGAAACATGGGTTCCATTTTTTCCTAAAATATATCATATAATATTTAATTAATCATTTAAAAAATCAAGTAATATTTCACATTTATGTCGGCCATCTTGGATCCACCATTTTGAATTTACAAAATCTGACTTCAAATTCGTAATCAGCGACCCAAAAAACTCCCGAGTACCAACTTTCCTCAAAATCAAGTAAATTTTTTAAATTTATGTCGGCCATCTTGGAACCGACATTTTGAATTTTCAAAATCTAATTTCAGATTTATAATCAGCGGCCCCGAGAACCCAGTTTCATAAAGTTTGGGTAATTTTTCGCATTTCGGTTGGCCATCTTGCATCCGCCATTGTGAATTTTCAAAATCTAACTTCATATTCGTAATCAGCGACCCCGAAAACCCCTGAGTATCAATTTTCAACTGTTTTCCGTATAAAGAAAAATGTGCGCCGCACATTTTAATAAATTTAGCAAATTTACAGCCGCCATATTGGATCCGCCATTTTGAATTTTCTCATTTTAACGACAGATTCGGATTCAGCGACCCAAAATATCTTGGTATACGAAGTTTCATGCAAATTCATTAAGAATTGAAAAAGTTATTGCAAAATGTACATATATGATCCATTACCATTGAAGTGGTTAATGTAATAGCTTCATAGTAAAGTTAACAGAATTGAGATTTTGATCTTAAGATAAGATACTCTATCCTGAAATTACCGTAATTTGAGATTCGGTTAAATTTGTTATGTTAATAGTTAATATAAGAATTTTAAATATTAATTTTGGCATTGTTATGTGCCACATTTACACGCTTAAAGTTTCACCGAAACAGAGATAAACATACACACGCGCAGTATTATATCTAACAATATACATTCGACGATCTAGCATAAAAAAAGAAAATGTAAAATGCAACTTTCTAATTATAAAACCTCTTCAGAGGTTGAAAAAGCTTCAGCAGAAAAAGCAATAAACTGGAAATGTCTACGTCATCTACCAGAGTGTACGACAAAAAATATTGAGGTATTTAAAGCTACGAAGCCAAAGTCATCAAAACCAAACCAAACCGGGTGGGAAATTTGTTAAGTTTTAAATATAGGAGCAACAAAGTCGTCACTAGGGCAACAAATTAGCAACAAACAGGCAACAAATTATCAACAAACAAGCAATAATTTATCCAACAGGTTTGTATTGGTTTCGATATCTGTGTATGTTTTGACATTTGTTAGTAATTAGTATGCGGTCAGAAATAGGTGCAATGTTGTTTAGATCAATTTTTTCTTGGAGCAACAAATTCCTTTGCTTTTATTTTTTTATTTTATCCCGTCTATACTGTTTTTTTATCGTTGGTTGGGTAGCTTGTTCTTAAGCCAGTCAACCCTAATGTTTTTTTTTTAAAATATAGGAGCAACAATATCGTCACTAGGGCAACAAATTAGCAACAAAAATGCAACAAATGTCCCACCCTGTTTGGTTTGGTTTAGATGACTTTGGCTTTGTAGCTTTAAGTACCTCTAATATTGGTTATTTTTTATAATCGCTTACTAAATTCCAATACTGTTGTAATATTTTGTCGCGATTATATGCGTATATTTTACATCCCGATATTTAGATATTGTTGAATTCAACTATTTTTATCAAATCAAATATCCCAAAGAACTTACACCGAACCATAAATCGCTTATTGGCTGGACTTCCATATTGTTGTCTGTGATCTACAAAAATGATAGCAGTATTATACCAATATTGGAGCAGTATAATTATTAACAAATGCCACCACTGATGCGACCATCCAACATAATCCACAAACCCTGAAAACGTAAATAACTTTTAATAACTATATAACAAGTCCTATTTATATTTAGCTATTCTTAAGAACATTAGTGTTAAATACACGTGTTTCAAAATATACGTATCATTCTTTTCGTAAATCCATGCTATTATTACTCTAATAAGAAAACAGTGTATACAAAAATTGGGTGCACTTTTCGGTCAAAAGTTTAAGTTCCCTTTCTGATTTGTTTTTATTAGCAAATCAAGGAATAATAGACTTTTTTTCAACAATTTTAGTCGTTCCTGAAAAATTTAGGTGATTACAATGTGGAACAGGGCGAAATATTTCACCAAGATCTTAGTAAAATGGGGTGTCGGTATCAAGGCAGATGAGATGTAAATACCTTAGCCGATTACTGCGGTCTTTAATACAAGATTGATATTTGCTCACATTTAATAACAAAATTGTGTGATATCTTTCACAGCCCTTCACATAAATAATATACGCACGGCTTATGAAAGTACGTCGCTGTGACTTAATATTAATAGTATCCGCGCTCCCGAAAACTCCAAACCAGGATCTTAAATCTTATTGCAATTGCGCCAAAATTGCAAGTACACTTGATGTTATCATGGACGTCAAAGATGTCATTGCAGCTTATCGTATTCCGCGGTTGGCTACTACTTCCACATTATCTGCGTCATTGAAGTCTACTAAATAGTCTTGCGCACCGTTTTATACTCTGATGAGTTGTTAGTTGCCTCTTTACTGAAATCCCGCGTATTTGTAAACGAATCTCTTCCAAGCGTACATTAAGTATTTTGAAAAATGCACGCGCCTTGGAAAAAAACGACCACAATAAACGTGTTTATGTCTATCGCGGAATTGTTAATTTTCGACCTATGTCTGGATTTTGCCATTACTTGCGAAGATAAGCTCAAACAGCTTACCAAATTAACGACTATCTCGTAGTCTTTTGATAGGTGCGTCTAATGCTACACGTACCACCCATCGTCGGTTAAGATCTTGTGCTTATGCCTTTATGAAATTATGCCACTTAAATGTACCGTCTGTTGGTGCCACAAATAAATTCAACCATTTCAAATCTTATTAAGCTGAACATTTTTATCCTGTCATACTACTAACCATGGTTTCATACGTCTTCCCTCGACGATCAGTTTAGGCTTACGAATTACCAGCTTATCCGTAATGATCGTATACACAAGAAATGTGCGGTGTAGCAATGCACATACACAGAACGATTAAATATAAAATTCTCGAGCGATCTCAAATTTAAAAGTCGCTAGATAACTCGCTTGAATGTATAATTGCTGAACTTCTAGCGACTCCTCTTCTGGTCAACGCATTTTGCTATGTGTTGTCTGTATACCAACCAAGAAAGCATTATTAGATTAACTTTCCAAAGATATTCTTGCATTTATTCCAACATTATTATCATGGGTGATTTTCTTACCCACCTAAAAAGAGACTACTCTGATTCTGCATATCTCAGACATCTTGCAACTGCGAATGACCTACAAATTGTAAGTTACTAGCCCATGAATCACATAGTCCATAATTAATATAATTCTTCCCAACATAATCCCGAATTTATCTATGGCCACGATTTAATAGATACCTAATACAAAGTCGAGGCGAACGTTTCAGACCATCACCCATATCATGTCGCGATTTCAGGTTCTTTAATCGTTCTCTGCTGCTCAATGATCTACAAGAATGGAATTGGAGCAAGTTCGCCGTCCCCTGTCCAGGGTCCAATGTTCACTTGCTCGCAAACACACTTGATAAATATTTACTTGATTGTTTTAACATACTATTTTACTATCCTCGATATTGATTCCATTCCTCCAATAGTTATCAATAACACCACCTTACCATATGTAGAATCTGCCAAAGATTTGGGCCTTAAAATGGACTGTACTCTATCTTGGAAGAAACATCTTCCCCAACTATCTAAATGGGTGTTCTTTACCTCATGTCAACTTAGCCAAAACCGAGTGCTGTTATTTGTTGGTGTCCATGAAACACTGGTAAAAACACTGGTTTTGCCCAACCTCGTCTATCGTTATGCTGTACATAACGACATCAACATCTTGCAGAAAATCAAAGTACAAAGGATTGTCATTGCAGGCATTCGAGTTATCTGCGCCGAGATGAGCATATTACACCGTACCGTGAAAAACTACATTGGCTCACAACCTTATCACGTCAGCTATATTTTATAGGTATCATCACCTTCCACATCAGCACTACTGGTGTACCAAAACAACTTTTCGATTTCTTCCAGTGGCGAAATTAAGTCACCAATCGAACAACAATACCCAGTTCCACCTCCCAGTCTTGGGTGGAGTGATTTTCTCATTCTTTTACAAATAACATCGAAAAGACTCTGGAATGCTTTGCTTCCCAACATCCATGCAAGCAACCCTGTAGGATTAATCAAATCAAAGGAAATCTATCGTTTTTGCTACTTCCAACCTGTTAAAAGTAAAGAAAATTTACACAAAAAATATAGTCGAATAATATTTCTGTAGTAGAAGGGGATCCCTCCCAGTTCCATGATGTGCGTTGGTCTTGCTAGCGCCCGGCAATGTGCAGTCAGAGCTGGGACGCCAGGGGGTTCACATCGCAACTTGGTGAGTTAATGAGATACATATAATTAAACCATTGTTTCCCTACATGGGAGGTGTTTCAACCAGAGCACCCACGCTTTTTCACAGCGCCCTGCGGGGCTCATATAGCTGGTAATGACTAATAAATTACTTCCCCTTACAATAATGTAATGTTCCCTCGCGTACGAGGTATCTCAACCTGAGCACCCAGGATTTTGTACAGTGCCCTGCCGGGCTGATATATACGATAATAAGTAATAAATTACTTTTCGATATACTATGCGTAAAATTTGATTTTACGCACCGTATTTAGTGCGTAAAATACGATTTTACGCACTACTGCTGACCGGGGATCTCTCGTGCTGCCCGGCTGCGCCGGGCACTCGTGCGCCGCGGTCATCACACGTAACATCATATTTGACACACAAAAAACGGCGCACAAATTTTACGCATAGTATATCGAAAAATATCGTTCGACACGCGTGCGTAAGAATTCGATTTTACACACCGGCCTATTTAATCACATGTATCGAAAAATACTACTTCCTTACAGTAGTTTAACCTTCCTGTGCACCAGTTTTTCTTTTCCCATAAGGGAACAATGTAGTTTGGACGAGTATACTGGTCCTGGCGCACAGGGGGGTTAATTTTCCCTCACATGGAAGGTGTCTCAATCGGAGCACCCACGCTTTTGCTGACCGCCCTGCCGGGCTATTATATAATGTTTGTTGAGTAATAAACTACATGTCCTTGGGGTAATTGAATGTTCCCTTACATAGGAGGTGACTCAACCGGAGCACCCACGCCTTGGCATATTACCCTGTCAGGCTTAATAGCAAATTACAATAATAGATTAATTATGGTTAATTATCTCCTGTCGCCGTTCCCTAAAATGGCAGGTGGCTAGACTAGCGCACCCACGCCAGTGTATGTTGTGCTTTATTCTTTAGTCCTTTAAGTCAATGGTCCCTAAAATGGGAGATGTCTCTCTACGAGCATCCACGCGCATGTTTTCGGCCCTTCCGGGCTGGTATACGTATAGTGACTATGCACAAAAGGAATGTATATTATTGGATATGGAATATGTTGGTCCCTGCAATTGGAGGCGTCTGTTACTGCAGCACTACCGTCTTAGTCGAAGGAGATATTGACCCCTGCAATGGGAAGCGTCTGCTACCGCAGCGCTACCGCCTTAGTCGAGGAAGTTCTTGGCCCCTGCAATAGGAGGCGTCTGCTATTACATGTCGGTTGTGGCATCAGAACGGTGCAAGTATGAGAGACCCACCCACTCCTGGAAGTCATCTTACGAGCCACTACCATACGATACCTCAATCGGATATTATCACTTCCCCCCTGTCAAGCAGTATGGCCACTAGGAAAGAGATTCAATGGCATTCAATTCCACTGGTTTATCTGACGACCTAGGCTAATACAAGCCATGATATAAGAAACAAGGTATACCAAAGACCGAGTGCGCAGTAGGCTGCTGGTGAATATAACCAATCGCAGATTTCGAGAAAACATAAAATTCCCATTCTCGAACTCTGCAATTGGTTGAAAACAGGAAAACCATTCCCTGGCATGCGCTTTAATATACCTTGTTACTTATACCATGATGTAAGCTTGCCGCGTCCCCCTTATGTCATGATCGCATGACCACCATCCTAAGCACCAAATTCAAGAATGGTGCAACAACCTCGCCAGGTATACTTTTCTTCTCCTTTGTTATATTTCTTGATGTGCATTTCTTGTCTTGTTTTACCACAACCCACTGTTCAATATTGCTCGAGGTAATGGTAAGCTGCACTATATAAGTGCTATTGTTATTGTTGCTGTTATTGTTATTATTATCATTTTAATAATAACTTAAACAACAACATTAGTTTCTTATGTCGCTCAATCTGTTCGAAAAATGAGAAATTTTTTTGCTTAAATCTCTACCAGATTAGCGTGAAATGTCACTGCAACCACGCCTCAAACCATGAGGTAATGTGATTGCAGTGTCGGTACTGAGTTCAATTCAGCGCGCAGAAAATTGTCTACACGGGGACTCGAACCCAGAACCTTCGAAGCCGTTCAAGTTACGAAACAAAGCGGACGCCTTAGCCATCGTAACCAACTCTTTATTATTATTATTATTATTATTATTATTATGTTATCTCAGTCCGTTTCCACTGGCACTTACATACCTTTATGCATATTATACATCTTTTTGCGAATGGCATCGCTGGTAATCGCTAACTTTGTAATCGTGTCGTTGTGGGCATTCTTGAAAAATCTGGTGAAAATGGAAAAATATGAAAGAAAACCACCAGAAATAATAAGAAAAAAAAATTTATTCACTTTAAAGCCTCGGCTGACAAAAAGAACACAACACATTTTCCCATTAGTCATTCACTAATCTTTCAAATCAGAATAACAATTCGTGCATGTTCAGCGCACTTCAAATGCACCTCTCGACAACATTCATTGTATTCAATTCATTAACAATTCATCAAAGTAATATAAGAACGTTAAGTCAATGTAAACAACGATAGCGCTACGTTTCTGAAGCAAACAAGCATTAAATGAGAGAAAACAAGGGTGCCCACCACCGATTACATGAAAGTGTCCATAACCGGAAATGGCAGTGATTATTTAAAACGCCAATAAATTATGTGATTAAAAAATGTTTATTAAAATCGACATCAAATCACAAAATATAATGATCACACTGTATAAAAAATTAAATACTTACCGCTTTGAAACAATTGATTGAAAATGGCTGCCATACAGTAATATTGCTCTGATTTAGTACTCTGACTATTTTGACTATTTCATTGCAAATAATTGTTGTAAATTTTTCTATCTGGTTTTATTTTGCGTCATATTTGTTTATTTTTGGATTGTGTTATTGATAGCGAACTTTCGCTAACAAATTCTGAAGTTTTTGGTGAGGCAGTATTTTAACCTCACTTTGCCACGTGCTCCAAAACTATAAACATGAGTGATAAGGATAATGATTCGGAGTGTGATTCCGAATGTGAAGAGATAAAGTGCTTTCTTTGTCCTAAGAAAGGACCGATTGTGATTGAAGATGCGGAACAATGTGAATTTTGTGGCGCTTATTTTCATAAGCAGTGTTTTCCACGTCGCATAAAGAAAGACGCCTATAAATGCTGTGCTAAAAGAAAAGTTTCCATTCATTTGCTAGCTAAGATGTTTAGGAGTTTATCGGATGACCTAAATTCTAAGTTTAGTAGTTTAAGCACAGATAACAAGAAATTAGCAAATGGTATGGATGATCTCAGAAAAAGTCACTCGACAGTCCAGAAAGAAATGCAATTGGTGAAAAATAAAATTAGTTCTACGTAAAAAAAGATTATTGACTTTCAACAAAATCTGGATAGCTTGAACGTCAATATAAGTAACGTTAGTACAAGGGTGTCTTCGGTCGAATCTGAAGCTCAAAAGCTGGATGAACGAATTACAAAAATTGAGGCTTCTCCGATCAACGCACCAGATCAACTCGACTGCCTATTATCTAAATTGCAGTGCATCTCCGAGTTAAAGCAGATGGAACGTCGGGCCAAAAATGTTATCTACAATTTGAAAGAAACTAACGACAACGTACTAACCGTAATCAATAACATTTTTGCGGATTCTCTGCAAGTTGATATTCGAGCAGTATCGGCAAAACGACTAGGATTACCAGCGGATAATAAGGTGAGACCGGTATTGGCATCGTTAACTAGCTCCACTGATGTCTCTACCATTATTGGTAGATACAAACAATTTCCGGCTCCCTTACAGATTTCATCGGATAAGTCACCTGATCAACGTAAATTATACCAGATTCTACATAAAAAAGTGGAGGAATACAATATGATCCATCCGCAAGCATTGAAAATTAAATATTTCAACGGAGTTCCGGTGATCCTGGATAAAAATAATGTTAAGTGCGATCCAAAAAACTTAATGTAAATAACTTATCTTTGAAACTTTATTATCAAAATGTCACTGGCCTGCGTATAAAGTTGCAAGATTTAAAATTAAACTTAGCAACATCAACTCTCTGCCCTGATATTATTTTATTGTCGGAGACACACCTCACTCCCGACTATTTGAATTCAGAACTTGGTCTGGATGGCTACAATATCTATCGCCATGACAGAAATCCTTCAACTAGCGAGTTTGCACGGGGTGGTGGTGTGTTAATAGCAGTAAAGCGCAGTATTAAGTGTACTCAAATTATTCCTTTACATTCTACAGTTGAGCATATTTTTATCAAGCTATAGATTGGAGACAGGAAAATCATTCTCGGTTGCACTTATATTCCGCCTAACTCTAGCAGTGATCACCACGATAAGCATCTAACTACAGTTGAAGATATAATGTTATCCAATCCAGATTGGGACCACGCATTTTTTGGTGATTGTAATCTTCCTAAAATTATGTGGAATTCTACAAATCAGCTCTCGTATAGTGCAACTTCATGGGTTCCTCCTGCGGCACATGATATAGCTTATGCACTTCGTAACACTTTCTGTCTGCTAGATTCATCGCAGCTTTATCCTGTCCATTGGGATAAAGGATATACTCTGGATCTTCTTTTTTCCAATATTAAGGATATTGAGTACACTTCTCCAAACGAGCCATTAGTCAACATCGATGTGCATCATCCTCCGGCAGAATTTCGTATCTCCTATAATCACCAACCAGTCCTCAGTTTCTCAGTCGAGTGTAGAGATTATTATCGTGGTAATTTTGCGGAGATTAATAAAAGATTGAATGTAGTGGACTGGGATTTTATTCTACAATCATCATCAGCGGATGCTATGCTGACAACTTTCTACGAGACTATCTACAACTTACTCGATCGATATGCGAAAATGAGGATAATAAGATCGAATAGTTTTCCAGCGTGGTTTAGCAGTGAATTGAAGCTCATTATTAAACAAAAGAAAGTAGCGCATAAACGCTTCAAAGAAACTAACAATGCAACCGATCGAACTGAGTTTTATAGACTGCGAGCATTGTGTATAAAAGTGCGAAATTCGTGTTATAGAAGACATATAGATTTGATTGAAAATAATGTGACATCAAATGTAAAAGCATTTTGGACCTTTGTAAATAGTCAGCGTAATGCTAATCAGTTCCCTAGTTATATGACATTAAATAATTTGGAAGGTTTTTCTGGTGAAAGTACTGTGAATCTTTTCGCTGAATATTTCCAATCGGTGTATACAACTTCTCGACTACCATCGGTGCCCCTTGTTGATTCTTTGGAAATTGCTAATTCGATTGTTGTAAGTGCGGAGGATGTTAGCTCTGCATTGAAGAATTTTACACGAAATCAGGGCCGGGTCCTGATGGAATCCCTGGTGTTCTATTAGGTAACTGTGGAGCGTCCCTGATTAAACCTTTAGCAATGATCTTTAACTGCTCGTTAAGTACTGGTATCTTTCCGAACCTCTGGAAACTTAGCTATATCCTACCTTTGTTTAAATCAGGTAATAGAAATTCGATTCTCAACTACAGGCCTATCTCGATTACGAACTGTTTAGCTAAAATCTTTGACTCAATCATTGCAACAAAATTACAAGCTATACTTGGGACATTTATTATTCCGGAACAACATGGTTTTGTTCAGAGGCGCTCCACAGTTTCAAATCTTGCAATTTATACTAATTATATTACACGCGCTTTTCTTCAAAAGAGACAAGTTGATTCTATTTATACGGACTTTGAAAAAGCGTTCGATAGAATTAATCACACGCGGTTAGTAAGTAAGCTTTATAATTATGGGATACGTGGACCTTTGCTTGAGTGGATAAGATCATATCTTACCGATAGATCTCAATTTGTAAAAATTAAAAACTTCGAATCTAGGTCTATAGCTTGTTCTTCGGGTGTACCTCAGGGTTCTCACCTCGGTCCGTTACTTTTTGCTTTATACGTAAATGACATCGCTTCTGAAATAAGATACTCTAAGTTTTTGATTTTTGCTGACGACTTAAAAATGTTTTCTATTATTCAATCACCTCGTGATGCTATTAAAATCCAATTGGATTTGGATAGAGTTCATCTCTGGGAGTATACGTGACCTTGGGGTAATTATTGATTCTAGTCTTAATTATCGTGAGCATATCAACTTCATTACATCCAAGGCTTACAAACTACTTGGATTTATTAAAAGAGTTACTCGAAGATTTCGGTCAACTACAGCTTTAATATCACTGTATAAATCCTTGATCATTTCTGTTTTCAGTTATGCCTCACCTATTTGGTCTCCTCATATAAATTATGATATTAGTAAATTAGAATCAGTTCAGCATAAATTTCTCCGTTACCTTTCTTTTAATACAGATAGACATATGCATCCTTTCGACCATAACTATTCTCCTATAGCTCGTCAATTTAATATTTTTTCGCTGGAATCATGTCGTAAACTGAATGATCTTAAATTCGCATACAATATTGTAAAGCGTAATATTGACTGTAATGAACTTGAAAGCCTATTTTCTCGCAGAGAGTTGAATTACCCTTTCAGGAACCTCAGGATTTTTGTTGAACCTCCATCTACAACCAACTGGTCATATTTTTCACTTTATCCTAGGATAGTGAGGGAGTTCAACTCTCTACCACAAATGGCGAGGGACAGTGCGACTCTTGGAATATTTATTAATAGTATTAAGTATATACTCCGATATTAAGTTAAATTTAAGTTATTTTTCTTCTATTGTTTCATTAAAATTTTATTTGGTTATGTTCATTTATATTCGATTATTATGACAGCTGTTGTATATATTATTTCTATGTAAAGGGTCAATTGGCCCGTAAATAAATATTAAATAAATAAATAAATAAATAAATAAATAAAGAATTTCGGGGATTGAAAAAATAAAAATTGTATTAAAAATATTGGGCAAAATTTCATCGTGTTCTTTGAACAGTTTTAAGAACTATTTGTTCAGTAAGATTTTTCCAAAAGTCTATAATTTTTAAGTAAAAAATTATTTTCCAAATACCTATACAGAAAAACTTCACTTTATTGTCCTGTTCGGGGTTTGGCCTTTCCCTTTGTTGACAAAATAGGCCACGACACTGGTATTAAGAAAGAGGGAAGAAGAACCAACTTTACCTGCGCTAAATACGTGAAGGGAATCTCGCTAATAATGTAAAGTCGGTAACAAAGTGAAGGACAATAAAGTGAAATTCTACTGCATATCCCTTTTTTTTACATTTCGATGCGTTGTTTACAAGGCGGGAATCGACTCATGGCCGCTGTTGTTGTACTTGATGCGGGTTTTCTGCAGTTTCCTACATCCTCGACAAACGTGAATATGGCGCCATCTAAGTCGATCTGCAACTCTCGCTATACCGACGTACAGAGTCTCTAGCGGCCAGGGTTTGATTCCAGGTTTCGTAGTTTTGACTATATAAGGCTTAATCGCCGAATCAAAATTCCGCCTGGTTGAAGTTCGACTATGAGGTTCAGCCTAGGGCTGGGGTACTGAATACAGGGCCCCAGACCGTCCGTCTTTGTAGCCTCAGAGGGCAAAGGGGCCAGAATATAAAAAAAAAATATCCACTTTAAAGTTCAAGTCTCGTGGACACGATTTCTTTCTTTCAAGCAAGAATTCCGAAACAACAATTACAGTGTGAAAAAACAACCTTAATAACAACAAATATTATTAAAGGGGTTCTAAAGTGCTCCGCCGGTAAAGTAGGAATTTTTACTAAAAACTGTAAATAAAAAATTACTGAATTGATTTTTCAAAGTTCGGTCTCTGTAAGGATGATTCTAAGTACTATAGACGGTATCCTAGAAAATACCAAAGAAATCAATTAAAAACTGACCGAGAATTTTCGGAAATAAATAAAAATCTCTTATTACAGAACCTGAATTTTTAAACGCTCCTGCGATTCCAAATATTTTTGTGGCGCGGAATCTGGCCGCAGAATTGTTCTATCATATGATTTTGAGATATCCTAGCCTAAAAACGTAAGACATATTTTTTTTTTTCATTTTTAGCAAGTTTTTGTAGCGGGATAAAATGTTTGTTGTGCATTTCATCAGTTTTAAAATGCTCTTGTGGTAATTCCGATTCGATTTTTTTTCATCGACTTAGCGAAATCTTTTTCAGCTTCAGAAATTTTGTTCAGACACGATTATGATATTCGTTTTTCGCACTTTTAGGTTATGACATCTCAAAATATTGATGTGTTAGAGCAATGCTACGACCAGGTTTGGAAATACAAACAAAAAATCTTCGGAAAAATATACCTACTCAGGTTTCTGATGAATGCATTTTAATTTATTTTTGTTCCGCCAAAAAAACTTACTGAAAATGGCAACAACCGGTGTGTTTTGCACTGTTAGGTTTGGATATCTGAAGATCGTGACGTAATAGCACAATTCTGTGGCTAGATTTGGATTAAGTGTGATGAAAACCTTCGGAAAAGTATAGTCTGGTTTCTGCATAAATTTTGTAGGCTGGGCAATGTTATGCTATCTATAAATATTGATAAAACCGTATCACAGTATGTTTAACTCAAAGGTGGAAACCGCATCGAATTTTCTTTTTTAATTCGATTTTAGAACACTTATAGAACATCTGTAAGCAAATATTTAAAAAATCAAGAGTTTTATTTGAAACCACAATTAGGTGTTCGTTAAAAGATAACGACTTATCAATAATTACAGCCAGATTTGTCACAGATTCTACGACTTGTAACACAAGATCATTTAATTTATAGGTAAAATTTATAAAACTACAACTTTTATAGAATCTCAAAACCTTGCACTTCCCAACATTTAAATTCAAACAGTTAACTGTACACCTTTCGTACAAACATTCCAAATCTCGTTGAAGCTCCAAAGCGGCTGAAATATGTTCAATAATGTTATAATAGACGCTCGATATAAGCACTACGTCCGTTCCGAGCTTCCCCGCCAAGCGCCGATATAAGAACCATTGGAGGGGAATTGATGCTTCCCCTTTTCTTGTATATATTATGTATGTTTAGGTGGACTCGACGGAATGCGCGGAACGGTTCATACCAGCAAAACGAGTATGGAGGGGATACATCTCGAATGTTCATAGGTACTGTAATGATCAAAAAAGTGTTCTTATACCGATCGGTTCATATAGCGATGGTTCTTATATCGAGCGTGTACTGTATATAACTTTAAATTGTCAGCATATAACAGGAATTTAGATGTTTTAAAAATGGAACAGATATAATTTGTAAACATAGATAGTAACGGATCTAAATGAGAACCTTGTGGTACTCCTGATGGAATCAAAATAGGTTCCGATTTACAGCTTTTTATGCGGGCGATTTGAGAGCGGCTTGTAAGGTATGACTCCAGCAACATTAAAAGTTTTCCATTCAAGCCAAGAATCATTAGCTACCGCAATAGCAACTATTGAATCTGTGGTTGACTGAGTCGAAAGCCTTTCAGAAATCAAGATGGACTGAGTCAACCTGGTTCCCAGCTTCCAATGCCTCATTTATAAATGAAGTAAATGCAATCAAGTTTGATACAGAGGATCTACCCTTCACGAAGCCGTTAACTTTTCTGTAACAATAGCATCAAACAACTTTGGCACAGAAGTCATGACAGAGACAGGTCTAAAATTTTTAACATCCAGTCTATTGTCATTCTTATATACAGGGTGATCCAAAAGTCCCGGAACAGCAAAATATCTCAGCGGGAGTGCATTTTCGAGGAAAATGTTTCAGACAAAAGTTTCAGGATTTTTACCTGGCTATTTAATGGCATATTGAATTTGACCTTGAACATGACCTTGAAGGTTATTTCAAGGTCAAGTTAATTTTTTTAAATAGGAGCCCCTATTTTTTTTCATGGATTCTGAAAGAGCGGGAAATTCTACGTCCGAGTATGATATGATCGATTTTTCCGGCAAGGTCATTTCAAGGTGAAACTTAATACTCCCGTAACGGTGAAATATCTCAGAGGGTGTGCATTTCTTTGGAAATTGTTTCAGACAAAAGTTTAAGGATTTTTCCTGTGATATTTAATGGTAGCACAGAATTTGACCTTGAACATGACCTTGAAGGTTATTTCAAGGTCAAGTTTGTTTTTTTTAATGGAAACTGCTATTTTTTTTTCACGGATTCGGAGAGAGCACAAAATTTTACGTCCAAATATGCTATGGCCGTTTTTTTCGGCAATGTCATTTCAAGGCCAAACTTAAAACTCCCGGAACAGCGAATTAACTCAGCAAGAGGCACCATTGAATTTAACCTTGAAAATTACCTTGAGGCTTATTCTAAGCTCAAGACTATTTTTTTTTAAAACCCCGTTTCATTTTCGTAATGTTTCCAGAGTTTCCAGAGTGCAATGCATTATCATTGTTCCCGGATAAAAATATACATTTTTTTTTTACATCCGATACGTTTATAAATACCGTATTTATGGGTAATATTTTTACATTGTTTCCAATGCTACCGCCGGCTTTAGCATTACCCAAGATGTACCGCGTGGAGGTAGCACGGTCGGGTTTACACCTCTTCGGGGTGCTTTGTTCAGGTGGTTCCCCTCGCCGTCACCTGTGCGTGTGCGTGTGCGTGTGCGTGTGCGTGTGCGTGTGCGTGTGCGTGTGCGTGTGTGGGTGTCCCCAGACAGTTAAGGCAAGATGGGTATACTAAGATTTTGATGAAATTATGTATCTTACTAAAGCTTATGCTCAAAGTGATTGCCATGAACTTCTTGGCAATATCCCAAGCGATTATAAAAAGTCGATACGACTTTTTTAATCATATCTGGTTCTATAGCCGCGATCTCATCCCGTATTCGTTGTTTTACTTCCTCAATATTCACCGGTTTCGTTCGATACACTCTATCTTTGAGATAACCCCATAGAAAATAGTCAAGGGGCGTAAGATCCGGAGATCTTGGTGGCCATTCTATTACACCCCTTCGACCTATCCACCGTTCTGCGAATACATCACTCAAATAATTGCGAACATCTGTTGCATAATGGGGTGCTGCACCATCTTGCTGAAACCAAGTCTGATCGAAATCCTCGCCTACAATAACCTGAATAGCAGGGATGATGTCGTCCCTCAACATATCATGGTATTTTTGACCAGTAAGGGTACCCTCGATGAAGAAGGGCCCAACTACCGCATTGTTTATAATACCTGCCCATACGTTTACTTTTTCAGGATATTGAGTAGAACGACTATCGACCATCCAATTAGGATTGGTTTCACTCCAATAAGACATGTTATGTCTATTGATTGCCCCATTTAAGAAGAATGTAGCTTCATCAGAAAATACGATGCGATTCAAGAAACCGGCATCAGCATCTATTCGATTCATCATTAATTCCGCAAACTGTAGGCGTCTATCAGGATCGTCTTCATTCAATTGTTGTACGAGTCTAACTTTGTATGGGTGAAATTTTAAGTTTTTAGTTAAGATCCGTTGTACTGTACCGTAACATAAGTCATGCTGCTGTTTAACTTTCCTGATGGAAGTATGAGGATCTTCCGTTATTGACAGCGCGACATTCAACTCATTTTCTTCAGTTGATGCTGTTACTGGACGACCTGCTCTTGGGAGATCCTTCACAGTACCGTGAACTTCAAAACGATTTATTGTTCTGCTAACAGTAGATTTAGAAATCGGTTCTCGTCCCTCTCTAAATGATGCGTTAAATAAGGTTCGCACATTCTCTAAAGATCGCTGGTTATCACCCCAGCCTCTCATCGTGAGAATGGTTATTCTTTCTCGTTCACTTAGCGCAGCCATTGCTCTTTGTACGAAATATACGTATGTATTTTGTTACTGAAATGATGCTTAATACGTTTAGATAGGAAAGGCGTTTAGATAGGAAATCCATGTATCTCACAAAACGATAAAGTTAAGACCAAAATGTAACCTTATAAGACTGTACACGTATGTATAAATTCAATGTGAATGTATGTTGTTTATTTACTTCGCTGGTGACTCGTGCTCTCTGTCGCTGTTCGCGCGCCCAAGTTCACTTTGCACAAGTGTTGCGTAAGATGTATGTATACACTTTTTTTAAACAGTTTATTATTCTATTTATAAAATTAGAGGACAAGCGAGGGACAGGAACTGATTCCTAAATCGACTTTTGGCAGAACAATAAATTGTTTCGAAGTTTACGGCACTGTAAAGGATCTCCCTAGAGCAGATCGTCCAGTAATAGCATCGACTGAACAAAATGAATTTCACCACTCTCAATACCGGAAGATCCTCATAACTTCGTTAAGAAAATGAAACGGGGTTCCAATTAAAAAAAAAAAATAATCTTGACCTGAGAATAATCTTCAAGGTAATTTTCAAGGTCAAATTTTATGCTAGCATTAAATATCCCGGAAAAAATCCTGAAACTTTTGTCTGAAACATTTTACCCGAAAATGACCTATTGCTGAGTTAATTCGCTGTTCCGGGAGTTTTAAGTTTGGCCTTGAAATGACCTTGCCGAAAAAAACGGCCATAGTATATTCGGACGTAAAATTTTGTGCTCTTTCCGAATCCGTGAAAAAAAATAGCAGTTTCCATTAAAAAAAAAAAAACTTGACCTTGAAATAACCTTGAAGGTTATGTTCAAGGTCAAATTCTGTGCTACCATTAAATAGCCCGGGAAAAATCCTTAAACTTTTGTCTGAAACAATTTCCTCGAAAATGCACTCCCGCTGAGATATTTTGCTGTTCCGGGACTTTTGGATCACCCTGTATGTAGGTGTAACATACGAAATTTTCCACAATTTCAGAAATATACTAGAAGCTAGTAAATTGTTAAAAAGAATAAGTAATGGACCAACGAGTGAATTTAAATATTTTTAGTAGAAAATAGGAGGCATGAAACCAGGACCACAGGACAAACCAGGCTTAAGTTCATTCACTGCTTTCGATATAGCTCCCCTGGCGATGTGCAATTCGCTTAATAAATTAACGTATATATGTGACAGAACTAAACTGCTGTATTTTATTCATTGAGTACATCGAACTAAAGTAGGATAAGTAGAGCTGCGCAGTATCATTACTCAAGTTTACAGTAAGACTTCCGTGAGACATTAAAGTTGGAAGATTATTAGATCTTTTTTCCCATTAACGTAAGTCAGGAACCTTTAATATCGGATCGACAGTGCGCGTGGACTTTATTTAAATGGTTATTACAGACGATCCTGGGAAGTCCGACACATTTGGTTCTTAGCTTCTTATATCTAACATAATTACAGATTTTATTTTATTCTTTCCAAACCATATGAGCAAGCTTTTTCCCCTTAATTAATGGGGTTATAATGTGATTCAATCTTAATGGTAGGTGATACTACATCACGAATATTATGAAAAACTTGCTTATCAAACAGTTCAACATTACAATCAATATCATTTCCAACAAGCATATCATGCAATTGAATCGTACGGAAACGATCCTTTAAGGTATCAAAATTCGCACGCTTATAATCAAAGAATGCCAGAGTATGTTGCATAGTCTAGCAATTCACTGTATCTACTGCACCCCTCAAACAGAGATGATAAGAGTCTGAATCAATCAAGACGTTTGGCGATAACAACACTTGCGTATCTATATATCAAGAGAAAATGAGATCCAATGAATATTCTTTTGCTGTAACAACTGGAGCAAATTGCTTATGATTCAAATACTGTGCAATACTCGCAGAATCAATTACTGTTGGCGGAGTATTATGATGATGGCATAACTTGGACCATGTTGATATCATAGCATAACATATTCGAAAGATTGAAATGGTTTTTGTAGGACCAATTGCGATGCAAATAAATAAATGCTCAACTTTAGGCTCCGTAAAAATAATCTCACATTTACAAAAAATAATAGTTTTCTTTATGACGATATAAGTACACCTCTCTCTATAAATAAAACTGATATGTACTACCATATATATCCACTCGAACCACATTGTAATCTTGAAATCCTAGTTCGTAAATTTTGTATCCAACTTTAAATGTCTCCGACAGAACTATCAGGGAGGGTTTATCGCTGAAAATGTTGATATTTTGGTGGAGGATCTTAGTCGGGAGTCCATGTGCATTTTTATAACAAACTTTACATCTAGAAGTGTCAAGGGACTGATTGCACATGTTTAGTTTTTTGAACGTCCTGATTTATTCGATACGTTACCTTCCAAAACAGAAGGTATACCTTTGACCAGTCTAACGTACCTTTAGCTGCTAGTATGAGTATTATTGAATTATTTGGGCCTGTAATCTCACTTTGGCTATCTCTGAACGCTGCTCTTCGGTTTTGTCAGAGGATACTCCTTCAGGTTATTCTTTAACGAAATAAACGAGGAAAATTATGAAAAATCATAATTTTGCGATTTTTGCAATGTATATTGCATTTATGCCAATTTTTGTTACGATATTCGATTTCAGCGTATCAAAGTACGTCGGACGCCATGAATGTAATAAAAATAATTGGCAAGCCTGACAGACTTTTGATGGTTATTATACATTCTTTCAGACTATCCTAAGCTATACCCGAAGCCCTGCCTATTACTTCCCCTCATTACCCCCTCTTCCACGAGTGTAGGCGCAACCGAATCTTTGCCGATCCCTGTGAAATAACGTCGCGAAGCGCAGCGAAATTATGTGAAGGAGGGGATGAGGGGGAGGGGCAAGGGAAAGAGGTTAGTATAACTTTGAACGAGGCATATGCATAACTTAGGACGATTGTATAGTTATATTATATAACTTTGGACGATTGCATAGTTATATTATATAACTTAGGACGGGGTCTGTTGCGCAAATACACCTATAAGAATGGTACAATTGTTCGTCACTTATCTGAGTTTCTATCAAATCTATACCTACCTACCCAAAAAGCCCATGAAATATAAAGTGTGTATATGAGGATATCTACAGTTTTCATTTAAAAAATTTTTCAAATTTTTCAATATTTTAGAAATTAAACGAGAAAAATCCAAACAATCTTAATTTTTGTAGGGTTTTTACAATTTTTACCATCTAAATGGTGTTATGTCAATTTTTGCTACGATGTCTATTATCAGATTATCCTGTAATTGCGCTTATGACGCAAACTAAACATATTTCGGTTCTTGCAAAGTTATGCAAACTACAGTTAAAAAATTTTGTTATTTTATGGATTGTATTATAGTATCGCTATGGAATGATAGATTGGGATTCAGCCAATAAATTTACGAGTGGCTTGTAATTAACATTAGCAAATAACAATGGAACATATAATCAATCGGTGACTTTAACTAAAAGATAGTTTTGAATGCCTTTGCCAACATTATAAACATGTAACATATACATACAGCAATAGCTTGCCAGTTACCGGAAATAAAGTGCTATTATTACCCGAAGTAAACAAAACAGATTGGGAAAGGGAATCACGATTTTGTAGCAATATTATATTTTAATAAATTATCTGAAATTTGCAAAACACTACAAATAGTAATTGTAAATAAAAGTTATTCTATTCTATTCTGTTTGACGGTAAATGTCCCTAAACTCGCATTAAAAGTCCAGTAAACTCTTGGCCGCTGTCATTTCCTCGACGAGCGTGGTTGCGTCAGCTGTATTTTCCCGAGTCAGTCGGTCACGTGCTTAGTATACGTATTACATGTCGAGGGGCGGGGCATACAGGAAAAATACCCCGGGGGGGGGGGGGGGGAGAAATGCCCTAAACATGAATAGGAATTATCCAAAGACTATCAACAGTGCCATCTCTCGGTTATAAAGTTTTCGTCCCATCTGCCCTAATAGCTCTGGGTTTCTATATACACGTCTATAATTATTGGTAGCACCTTCGCAGATCACAAGGGGAAGGTCGTAGCCAAGCGCAATTTCTTCGCTCCGAGGTCGACGTCCTTCAAATTACGTCGATGACTTTTGCAGACATCCCGCCGGAATCTCTTCGCCGTTCGAACAGAAGAAACAAGGTGGACCAATGCGCCGAAGGAGCATAGATGTTAATGGATTTTGCTTAACCAATGAGGTTTAAAACATTGCTTTAGGCGGCAATTCAATCAAATTCAAAAAGAGAACATCAATTCTTTATGCAATTTTTATAGAATGTCATTCAAACAGGACAAAATATGATGAAAACTAAAAAAAGAAAAGTGTCTTGCAGATGGAACAAGGAATGACCAAGAAGTATTATGCTGAAAAACGCAGGAATCGGTAGCTGATTTTGATTCAACCACTCTCGTGCATCGTGTTTTTCTTTTTGCGTGTGCGCCTCCTGTACGACTTTACTTTTTATGAAATTAACCGCGCTGTTCAAATATTGCGTATAGGCCCAAAAAAGCAAATTTTACGAATAGTATGTCGAAAAATACCGAAAATACTACAGTGGTCCTCCCCATATTTTAACATATCGAGTCAAGGAAGATAGCGGCTTCTTCCCTTAATTTAACGCTTCCCCTCATCCTCACGACTGGCAGTATGAGAGAATATAAAGAAAGAGAAGGCACAGAGTGGCGTCCTTCTTTCCCCGTAAGCGCAAGCGCAAACAGAAGTCCGCACTCCTTTGAACACATCATGGGGAACTCACGAGGGGGGAAAGTTAAAATAACAGGCGGAAAAAAGTTAAAATATGGGACGCAGTTAAAATAAGAGAAGTTAAAATAAGGGGAGGACTACTGTTTTTCGGAATAATAAATTATTATAAGGTAATCGACAAGACTTTTTAAATTTTATTATTTAACGGGCGGAATTGCCCTTTTACACAGTTTTTTTATATAGATATTCAATTGTAACATTTGCGAGAGCTGCTGATCGACTTAAGAAGATGGCGCCATACATTTGTGTATGAAATGTAGGAACTGCAGAAACTTACACCAAGTGTAGCAGCGGTCAGGAGTCAATTTCTGCCAGGTAAACAATATTTTTGAAACGTAAACAAACGATTTGGCTCGTTTTACCAGCAGCGAGCTGCTGCTTGAAAACGAAATCGAAAAATTGTTCACCGGACGGGGATCGAATTCACGACTTACGACTTCGGAGTCCAGTGCGTTACAGATTTCTAACATTCAAAATGGCGGATCAAATAAGGTAGACGAAAAAATTAAAAATTTCATTGATTTTGGAACTGCCATTGTGATTTTTTAAAACATGGCTTCTGATTCACAATGAGCTGGCCTAAAATAACATTTTACAAGTCCGATAAAGACCTAACAAAATGTTGTTACCCTATAAGTAAGAGTCCATTCTGATAAGATTTTTGCTCCAGAATCCAAAGATGACCGCCAAAATAGCCAATTGGTTCTAGTTTTTGAGATATTAAAGCGCAAAGGTGCCCCTTGGTTAAAAACCTATATCATCAAATGCACGGTAAAAAGTTTGATTCCAGGCATTTGGGAGCATCTATTCACAGCCTAAAGAATGCTGTTGTCGCACCAGTAAGAGACATTTCTGATAGGATTTTTTTCCACCGAATCCAAATATGGCAAAAAATCCAAAATATTGAATTGGACTTACTTTTTGTCCAAATTGAAGGTCAAAGGGGTACAAAATCGTCTTTTAAGACAATACAAAATATTTCTAACCGGAATTGAAATAATTAAGTGTATTTTTTGTTTAAATCGATATCATCATCAATACTTTAAGAGACCGTACATTCTTTTTTATTACACGACACCAAGATAGGATTTTTTGAAAAATGAATTTCAGTGAAAATGAAGCCTAAAAATGCATAGTGATGGCGATGTAGAACCTATCATATAGAATGATCAGCTAGCTTAATGACGACTGTGAAGATTCAGCATTTTGCATCAAACATACACTCTGGAGCGGCGGTGGCTCAGTTGGTAGAGTATCTGCTTCGTAATCAGAAAACCCTGGTTCGATCCCGGCCTCTGCAATCTGTCATCGGGACACCTCTATATTTGTTTATAAGTGTCTAATAACGCCAAAGCTCGGGTGGTTCGGATTCCACCTTCATAAACGGTAGGTCCCGTCGCGATTTAGTCCCATTTGGTTTCACAAAAGTCGACGTAAAATAATATTAAAAAAAAAAAAAAAAAAAAAAAAAAAAAAAACATACACTCTTAAACAGTCTTGAGGGGTCTCTTAGATATTGCAAGCATGTAATATGCATGCGTGTAGCAAAATAACATAACAAAATCTGAAAAAAAAAGTAAGGATGAGTTTTTCGTTATTGGAAACCTATATCACCCAGTACTCGGTTAAAAAATGCCAAAAAAAAATTTGTTGCGAGCCACCCTAATATAGTACACGTCTGGCACGGTCTTTCGGACATGCGTAGTATCAGTATAATACTGTAAAAAGGTGTCCACATGTGATCCCAAAGTTGTTCACCCGCTGACAAATATAAACAAATTTGAGAATTCGCGCGGAAAATTGTCGTCCTATCTTTCGGGCAGTACGAATGGATAACACAAGGGAAGAAGAGATAAAGAAAGCTTTGAAACGTGAAAAAAATAAATACTAAAAGAATATAATAAAAAAGTAAAATAAGAACTTATTTATTACAAAATAATATTCAGATTTTTGGTATGCTCAGTGGATTGGGCCGGGGAACAAAGTTCCGAAAATTAACACACTGAAAGGCCAAAATTTCGATATAGCATGGCTCCAGCGTGATTTTCTTCATTTTCTCCTTGAAAATTTGGCAAAAAGAAAGCAAATTAAAATACCTTGGTTTGATGAGAGTTTTCCTCGACGTTTCGACTTGCGTTCATTTTCAAGAGGTTACTGTCAGTAAATTGAAAATTGAAAATGAACGCAAGTCGTTCGAAACGTCGAGGAAAACTCTCATCAATCTAATTTGTAGGAGAAAGCCGACCTTCTAAATTTTTTATTATATATATATATATTTTCTGTGGGTCAAAAACGACTCATGCGTCGGGATTAAGGGTTAAAACTTACAAAAAAAGGGTTTAAATGACGTATGTAAACCAAATTGGCGAAAATGGTACTTACCCATTATAGGTAATACGCAGGTATACCCGCAGGTATACTCAGATGGAGTTATGTGAGGACATGTTCAGGAAGTACCTAGAAATTCAGTTTTATAATAACTTCACCAAAATACTAAATTTTGAAAGTATTATAATACATTTTTGAGAGTGTACGTGACAAAAATATAACTTACGAAGGTCTTTTCATGTTGAGATTTTTTTATCATAAGGAAAAGAAAACAACAGTTGAATTCACACGTATTGCACAAAAGGTTGCGAAATGTTGGAACTAACTAGAAAATTTGAACGAGTAATTAATATACTGTAAAGAGTATTCCCTTCTCTTATTGCACACCACCGCACTCACGCCCTTTGCGAGAAAACGAGCAGTCGTGGCATTTAAATGTTCATAGTATTGTGTTTATATGTAGTTCTTTTGGATGCTTCTACTACCCAGGATGCTCGAGATAATTCTTCACCTCATAATCAACCGGAAAAAATTGACAACGCTACATTGCTATACGAGATAAAGAAAGTTATTGAACAGGGGCAACGAATAAATAAATCCTTAGATGATCTCCGTAATCAATTATCTTCTATTGATAAGCGTATTGTAAACAATTCTGACTCAATTACTAAACTATCGACAAACTTAAGACAAATTTCTAATTCAGTAAAATCTATTGATTCTATTAAATCACAGTTGAAAACTATTTCTGATAGAATTTTGCAGCTTGATCAAACCTCAGCTTCGACTTCACAGCCAACTGATCAATCTACTAATTTGGAAAATTATTATGTTGAAATTAATGATCGCTTACCAAGACGGAACAATTTAATACTGTATAATATACCAAAACAAGGATGTGATTCAAACAATAATGATTATCAATATGTTACTAATATTTTGTTTACAATTAAAGAAATTTCAATTAAATCTGTAAGAAGAATGAATATTGTTACAAGAATGAGAAGTCTAGACCTTTGATAGTTGAAATGGTCTCTTATGACGATGTAATGCGAGTGATTCGAAATAAGAAATTATTGTCTATTTCTATTGCTTATTCTGACAAAGGCACAACGTGATTTATTAAATAGTCTCCGTGTCCAGCTGAATTTTCACAATTCTAAAAATCCTAGTGATAAATTAACAATTAAATACGTTAGTGGAATACCTACTTAATAAATATTTCAAAACTATATCAACCAAAATAAAAAAACTAATGATGGAAGGTAACAAACAATGTATCATTTATTATCGTAATGTTTGCTCATTTCAAAATAAAATAGATTACATAAAAAAGGCTTTACCTTTGGCAATTAATCCATATGATATTATTATTCTTACTGAAACATGGCTAAATAAAGATATTTCTAATTCTGAAATTGGACTAGATGATTTCAATATTTATCGCTGTGATGGGAACGTTGATAACTCATGTGCATCAAGAGAAGGGGGAGTATTAATTGCTGTTAGGAAAAATGTATCATCGTACTCAATCCCTATTAGTCCAACTATCGAAGCTGTATTTCTAAGAATTTGGTCAGGACCTACAAAGATACTATTAATTGCAGTCAATCACATCCTTTGAAAATTGGCCGTAGACATTTACCGAACGATCAAAACAAAACTGTCCAAATGAAAAACAGCTGTACAGATCAAAAACAAAACCTGGTTAACAACCCAGCCCTCTCCCCTACTCTACTAATGAATTACTAACACGGTATAGCTTTTATCCTTTTTATCTCATAATTACAATTCGTCGCGCCATAAAACCGGACTATTTACTTATTGAAGTGAATATTTACGAACTTTTATGCATGATACAAATTCTAACGATTGTAATTATAGTCAATTAGCTCCATTAGTGTTTAATAAGTACCGCTTTGGCAGTCGGCGATATTTTCGGAACAAGCAGAGAAACTATCAACCATTCTAGTGGTAAAACGAGAAATCTGTTGGTATGAATTTTAGTTCCCTACTGAAAATGTTCGTAATATTATTGATAAATCATATGAGATTTTTAAAATATCAGACGATCCGGGAAACTTTTCATGTTATTTCTCATGTAATTATAAGAAATAATAATAATATGAGAAAATTAATTACAATCATCTGCATTCCTCTAAGATATTAAAGAAATTATAAAAATCTCATATGATTTATCATGTGATTTTACATACCAGTCGCAAAGTAAATGACAGTATGACATCTGTGCATCACCAGACTAATGGGAAGCGTTCCTTGCCCTTGCCTTGCCCATTTAAGTTAGTCGAAGCTGTTAATTCCTAGGCCTGGCGTTAAGTGGCGTTATTACCTAACAGATAAACAAGGGGAAATTCTCATTCTCGACAGTAAAATGGGATTTCGTTTCATACAAGTTCAAGCTCGAGGGTCGAGAAAGCATACTTACCTGGCGCAGAGGCTACTGTGATCAAAAAGGCAGTTCCTCCGGGGTGAGGCTCTTTCATTGCACTAAGATCGAGCTGACCCCTGCGAATATCCCTAATGTGGATATCTCGGGCGTATTATTTTTGTTAGTCGGGACTGCGTTCGCGCTATCCCGGTCATAGAATCACAAACATAATTAATTATTTAAGAAAATATTTAGAAATCTTAAATTTATTTAAACACTCTGAAAGTGTCGTTTATAGTAACCTCAAAATCGTCGTGGAGGAGCCGTTAGGCTGTAGAAACATATCTTTTACGGTTTTATTTTTAAGAGGTATACAAAAGCCTTTAGGCTTTTACATTTTCGTGCTTCGTAAGCTAATTCCATTTCCACGATTTCCACCGTCCCCTCCTTCTAAGAAGTTTAAATCTTAAGGCAGTATCGGCATTTATGTATTATGTGAAAGAAGTTAGCAGAGTTGCAACAAAATTTTAAGAAACGCAACAAAGCCAAAGAACGAGTTTTTCAAATAATAAAATGATTATGATAATTACATAATACTTAAATTTTGTGATTCATACTGTTTTATGTGGAAAATTAATTAATTACATAAATTTACATGTACATTTTTTTACGACTTTTTAGATGAGAATATTTTGTTTTTTAGTAATAACATGCATTGTTGAAAATTATTATCGCGACATATTTATTACTTTTTTTTAAAATGTATCAAGATGTTTTTTTTAATGAGGGAATCATACATTTTTGGCAAAAGCAACTTTTTAATGAATTTTGTACAGTACAGTCCCGGTATAATTGCATCTCGCTATATTTACTCAGTCGCATTATAATTGCCTGTCGCCGCTCTCTTTGATGTTCGCCATTTCGAGTCGGCCATTTTGAATTTTTGTAATTCTGACATCAAATTCATATTCAGCGACCCCTAAAACATACGGAAACCAACTGTCATTTATATCGGAACGTTCGGAAAATTGATTTGTTCAACTGTTTTTTTTTTTTTGGGAAACATTATGTATAATGTTTGAATGGCCATATTGGATCAGCTGTTTTTTCAAATTTTACAATTCTGACTTCGGATTCGTGATCAGCGACCCTTAAAACCACAAGGTACATAGTTTCCAGAAAGTTTGATTTTAACGGTTAAAATCGCGTGTGTCCAAAATCGCGCTAATGGTTTTGGCGAATTTTGGCGAATAAGTTTATGTAAAACAATGAGATGATTTTCTTGCATAGTGGATTGAATTGTAGGGATATATCTAGTTGTTTTCCTATGGAGCTATAATAACGTAAGAACGGATAAAGTGGTTTATTAAGTTTATCAGCTGTAAATCTGAAAAATGTAAGTTGCATTTTTTTTTATACTATTTTACGTCGACTTTTGTGAACCCAGATGGGACTAAATCGCGTCGGGACCTTCAGTTTATGATTTGGAATCCGAACCACCTGAGCTTTGGCGTTATTAGACACTTATAAACAAATACAGAGATGTACCAACTGAGCCATCACCGCTCATATTTTCTTCAATTTGTTTATATGAATATTGTACAAGGAAATAAATATTTGAGAGACATAATATTATTGATCGAGCTATTATTTACCATCTGTAAAAAGTGAAAACTGTACCCGTTACATTTGATATGTCGTTAAATTTATTTGTAAATTCAAAAAAATTTGTGTAAACGTAAAAACACATTTTCTAAATAATTACGGACGGATTTTGACAAGTTCCATTTTTTTCCAAACAAAAAAAAAGTTTCTATGGATCAAAAAAAAATGTACACTCCTTATTCTAGCACCCTAAATTCCACGTCATAAATTACTAACAAAAAATAATTTTTTAAAATTTTTTAAAATTGTTATTTCATAGTGCTGATTTTGCTGTTATATGCTTCCCGTAAGAACCATGCTGTAAAAACAATTACTTAAAATGATTATATCTCAAACTCAGCTAAAATAAATTTATTGTTTGAAAATTTACGTTTCGGTATTTTAAAATTCGTTGTTTTAAAACTCGAGTAAAAATTTCTGAAATGGTCCCTATCTATGTTCACATAATAGCTAATCCTGGAATTAATTATTGTATTTTAATGTTCTGGTATCCGATAATATGTCCACGGAAGGATTTGGGAATATTTCGTTTATTATAATAGTTATTGATAAATGAAGTTTACAGCAACTTTTTTTAAAATCTCTACAGCTGGTAAAGTTTTAAAGTAAATTTAATGAAACTTTATGATTAGGTCATACAATAAATGCACTTTTAAATGATCTGTTAAAAAATAAAAAAATATTCTGAAAAGTCATTTTTTAAAACATTTTTTATAAAACAAATGCAATTTTAACAGTGTTCTACACGCGATTTCTTCCCGATTTTTTTAAAACATGCTCCTGATAATCGTGCCAAAATAATAAATGAATCAAAATTTTTGCGCAAAAGTAAGGGTTTTTTAATTATTGTTTGACAAGATTCTTTCTTTTTTATAGGCAAGTACAGAGTGTCGTGAAAATGAATCTACCGAGAATTTAGAGGGTAATATTTATATCGAAAATATCGACAATAATAGCGCCAATGGTAATAACCGAAAACTAATATTTCTATTGAAAATGTCGATAATAATAGCTCTAATGTAAATCGCCAAACTGATGTTCCTAGCGGTCCATTATATACAAATAGAGTATGCATATTTTGTAAGAAAGCTTACAGAAGATGAAAAGGACGCATCTATCATATTAGTTCTAATAAGGACAAAAAATTTTTCGACAATGTAGTGGAATTTGCTACAAAGTGTAACGATAATGAACTGTTGACAAAAATTAATACCAGAATATCCAATGACAAATCTGTTTCATACCATCACGTTTGTAAAATTGATTATAACTCAAAATATATCGCTGACAAAAACGGTAAAAAAACACATTGGCACACAAATCGTGATCATTACAAAAAAGCCTTCCAGCGGTTGAGTTCGTATGTTGAAGACTATGTTATAAAAAGAAACAATTGCTGTTATATTTCATTCTTTGAAGATGTTTTTTTTGGAATTGTTAGTGGAATCGTACAATGATCGGACAATAGAAAAAACAATGTTTTGCGTTTGACATATTTCACAGCGATTAATGAATTGATTTAAAACACAAATAAAATTAATTTCGAAACCAAATCAACCAAAAATGATAGTTCCTATTAAAATGAATGCTTTAGTCAATATGATCGAACTGAATGACGCCGATATTCTGAATCGTGCCGCTTTACTTCTCAGGCGAACTATTCTCAACGAAAAATCAACTAAGTTAGGTACCAATATCACGACACAAAATTTAATATCTGGAGAATGCAAACTCCCACAGTGCCTTATTACATTCTTTACAATAATACTTGCTGGGTGTAATTATAAACGGGAAAAAAGTTCTAAAACTACTAGACTAGTTAAATCATTTTCGTCAGATATTGTTTATTCTGTGTCAAATGGTGAAATAAAACCATTTGTAGACACATTTGTAGTTACGAGATCATACAAGGTTTGGAAACAGAAGCAACGTATACAATAACAGATTCTAGAACGCTTTGTCCCTCAGAAGTGCTTCGTGAAAAAGGTCTCCGTACAGTGTGTGTATTTGACAATTTTGATAGATTTGTAGATTCTTCGACTGGAAGAACTACAATGAACGACACAGTGGGTATTGTTATTCAAGATATACCAGCTAATGAAACGTGTTTAACAACAAACGATGCAGAACAGACAATAGACATGATATTGTTAGTTCTGAACAGAGCACCACCGAAGAAGCAAGTGAAATTGTTGTCGACTCTCAAGTAAGGAATAATAATATTTCGTCTTTGTCTGAAAATGCTTCAGAAATAATAGTATTAGAATCTTCAACTGGTGTCGTTAGTGGTAAAAGACGAAGAAGTTATAGAGGACAGATTGAAGACATACCGAGATACTGTAAAAAATTGAAAATGATTTATACTGTGCTATCTGACGATTCACCATCACACCAAGTCATCCCAAATGATCTTGAAGCATTTAGGAGTTTTGATGTACTGTGCAGTGGGTTATGTCACATTTCTTCAATATCGAAACACCTATGGGGCATTCCACGCCAAATGTGCAACTTTTTTCATATTTTTTTTTATCTAACTAGTCTCTTATCTTTAGAACATAAAAATGATGCACTTTGGACCATATATAATAAAAAAATATCGCTTGTATGAAATATTATAGAACTCTTTGCATTAAATAAAAATTTCGACTTTAATTTTTATAAATGATTTAAGCTCCAAAATATTAGTATAAAAATTAATACAATATATGGTTTCTGTAGAATTTTGATCAAGCTTTCGTATAAAAATATTTATTTTTACGAATTATTACAGAAAGGCATACAAAACTCGTTTCGAAGTATTATTTTAAATTTTACAACAGATCCACCGTTTTTAAAAATTTGAAAAAATTCATAAAAATACCTCTGTTCGGTACATTTCTAACAGCATGTTAGACATCTTGGGCTGTGACTATTTTATGTGTTCATTATAGATTTGAATTTAATAGCAAAAAATGAAGGCCCCTCAATTGCATCAAAAGCTATACAACACAGGGGCCTTCTATCTCGAAAACTTAAAGTTAATTATCTCCGTCAATTTTGATCGTAGAATAATTCTTTTTTTTTTAATTTTAAAGGGAATTTCATGCTCTACACGACTTATTTATCCAAATTTATATATTTTTATTTCTTACTCACAATAACTGCAAAAAAGTGCCAGCAGTATTGAAATGGTTCTATGCAATTCCCCAAGTTGGAAGTTTTAGATTTTTGGAATATTAATTATTTTATTGTCATCCGTTATCTTAATTCGATATTTGTCTACGTGTTTTCTCACGAAAATATCCAACTTCGAAATGATTAGGTATGGGCTGCCGCACTCTTTGCAATCTTTTACTCAAAATTCTTCGTTTAAATCACTGGATGTACTTGGAATTTCAGTAGGGACATTTTGATCAT